>CM032883.1:2168261-3368261 GCA_019176425.1 Megalops atlanticus
CCGCCAAAGATAATAATAACGCCAACGGATACAATAGGGCCCTTCGCACACTCAGTGCTTGGGCCCTAATAATAATAATAATAATAATAATAATAACGCCAACGGATACAATAGGGCCCATCGCACACTCAGTGCTTGGGCCCCAATAATAATAATAACGCCTAACGGATACAATAGGCCCTTCGCACACTCAGTGCTTGGGCCCTAATAACGCTAACGGATACAATAGGCCCTTCGCACACTCAGTGCTTGGGCCCTAATAATAATAATAATAATAATAATAATAATAATAACGCCAACGGATACAATAGGGCCCTTCGCACACTCAGTGCTTGGGCCCTAATAACGCCAACGGATACAATAGGGCCCTTCGCACACTCAGTGCTTGGGCCCTAATAACCCCAACGGATACAATAGGGCCCTTCGCACACTCAGTGCTTGGGCCCTAATAATAATAATAATAATAATAATAATAATAATAATAACGCCAACGGATACAATAGGGCCCTTCGCACACTCAGTGCTTGGGCCCTAATAATAATAATAATAATAATAATAATAATAACGGATACAATAGGGCCCTTCGCACACTCAGTGCTTGGGCCCTAATAATAATAATAATAATAATAATAATAACGCCAACGGATACAATAGGGCCCTTCGCACACTCAGTGCTTGGGCCCTAATAATAATAACGCCAACGGATACAATAGGGCCCTTCGCACACTCAGTGCTTGGGCCCTAATAATAATAATAATAATAATAATAATAACGCCAACGGATACAATAGGGCCCTTCGCACACTCAGTGCTTGGGCCCTAATAATAACGCCAACGGATACAATAGGGCCCTTCGCACACTCAGTGCTTGGGCCCTAATAATAACCCCAACGGATACAATAGGGCCCTTCGCACACTCAGTGCTTGGGCCCTAATAATCACAACGGATACAATAGGGCCCTTCGCACACTCAGTGCTTGGGCCCTAATAATAATAATAATAATCACAACGGATACAATAGGGCCCTTTGCACACTCAGTGCTTGGGCCCTAATAATCACAACGGATACAATAGGGCCCTTCGCACACTCAGTGCTTGGGCCCTAATAATAATCACAACGGATACAATAGGGCCCTTTGCACACTCAGTGCTTGGGCCCTAATAATAATCACAACGGATACAATAGGGCCCTTCGCACACTCAGTGCTTGGGCCCTAATAATCACAACGAATACAATAGGGCCCTTCGCACACTCAGTGCTTTTGCCCTAATAATAATAATCACAACGGATACAATAGGGCCCTTCGCACACTCAGTGCTTGGGCCCTAATAATAATCACAACGGATACAATAGGGCCCTTCGCACACACAGTGCTTGGGCCCTAATAATAATAATCACAACGGATACAATAGGGCCCTTCGCACACTCAGTGCATGGGTCCTAATGATTGAGGTGACCTTTTACCTCTCAAAAGGTGTTCTTGTCCTCTGCAAGACATACCAATGCGCCAAATCCTTGCACACATCATCTTTGTTCGACAAAGTAATTGTCTTAGAGCATCCTGACAGGCTAAGCAAACGCTCTGTCTTTCTCACTGCCTCCATCAACTGAGCTTCATTTTCTGACTCTCTGAGCTGAAACAAAAATGAGTTTTTGTTTGAATATGTATATTTAAAAAGCAGGCTAACCATTCATTTAGCAACACCTGACAAGGTTATCTTGCAAATTTGCACTGTGACCAAAATATTTAAATAGAATGCATTTTACCTATATGACATTAGATCATCTAAAGATCATTCAATGTCTAGATCTACAGTATAAGACATTGGAAAACATTAGGGGATATTAATACTACTCAAAATGCAACTTAAAAAAGGTACCTCCTTCAAGGCTGACTGGGTATCCATATCTGCAATGTCCTCAACCATTACCTTCACTTACTGTGGGCCCTTAATGAGTGCTTGAACCAGTTTCCCTAAAAGGAAGCATGGCGTTTGTCCACCATGTACAATGGACATTGCCATTAGCTGACCAGCATGATAGTATGCATCTGTCCTGGTTGCTGTGGAAAGAGACATCAGATAGAATCTTTCGACTGATTTTCACAAAAGAGAATGCAAAGAGTATAACACATTACAAAATTGTGAAAATAATCATCATGAATATCTTAATGAGAATATCTTAATGAGAATGAAGTTCTCAATTTTTCTTCAAATTATTGCAAAGATCACATTAGGCTTGCTTAATATACTCATTTTATTTTAACCAGGATTTTGATTACAATACACTGATGTCACCTGTCAAGTTGCAGCCAAGAAACTTGCTGTTAGATGGCCTCTCAAACATGCCACTTGAATCTTTAAGCTCTTGTAAGCATAAATGGGCCACCAAGGTCAACTGCCCCCTCAGACAGACCATCATCATCTGTAAATTTTATATCCAGCCTTTTTCAGGTGAGAAATTGGGTCTTGCCATTGCTCTCAGGGTGGAATCCCAAACACTTCTTCGGATAATGTTGAATCGGACCACATGCTCCTCACTTATTTTAGCCCGAAGACCCCCAATAATATCTTCAATGGAGGCCATATCATCACTGTCAAAAGAATGTACTCATAAAACAGCCATTTATATATAAAAATACATTGAAAGCCTGGCCATGTTGAAACTCCTGTTTAGATGAACATTCATATGTTTCATATCACATATCCTTATTTTATTTTCTAGGTCTTTCATTTGAAGGGCTTGGGAAAGAGACACAAATTAAGTCACAGTTCTGTATGGAAGTGAAACAGAATAGTGAATTCATTAGACCTGTTCTAAAGACAAAACCTTTTAGAATAGAATAGAATAGAATAGAATAGAATAGGCTTTATTGTCATTGCACGGTGGGGTGCAACGAAATTGTGGGTGGTCTGCAACAGCAGTGCACTATATGACATTTACATTAACACAAAACAAATAAGGCACATGACATTAAGTATAAAAATACAATAACTTACAATAAGTACAAATTTAAAAAGAAAACACACATTGTAAATATAAAGAAAAAAACTTAACTTGCAAAATAAATATGACCTTTTAAATAAACTACGTAAAGTGCACAGTGGAATTGCACAGTTGTATTGAGATAGATGGCGGCGGGGGGTGTCAGTGTTTGTTGGCAGTCCGTATGGCCCAGGGAAGGAAACTGTTGGTTAGTCTGGTGGTGTGAGACTTGATTGACCTGAAGCGCCGGCCATGCGGCAACAGGTCAAACAGGTGATAGGCGGGATGTGAGGGGTCTCCTGTGATGGCCTTAATTTTACTGAGGCAACGGGATCTGGATATGTCGTCCAGGGAGGGCAGAGGGCAGCCGATAATTTTTTGGGCGGTGTTAATAACCCTCTGCACAGTCTTCCTGTCCTCAGCTGTGGAGCCTGCATACCACACCCCCAGAGAGTATGTTAATATGCTCTCCACAGAGGAACGATAGAAGGCCAGTAGCAGCTTCCTGTCCAGGTTGTTCTTCCTGAGGACACACAGGAAGTGCAGTCGCTGCTGAGCCTTCTTCACTAAGGTGTTGGGTGTCCAGGAGAGGTCCGCAGAGATGTGGGTGCCCAGAAACCTGAAGGTGGTGACGGTTTCCACACGTTCTCCGTTGATGAGGAGAGGGGCGTGGTCTTGTCTGTTTCTCCTGAAATCCATAATAAGTTCCTTTGTCTTAAGGACGTTCAGTGACAGGTTATTTTCTGAGCACCACACAGACAGTTTCCCTATCTCAGCCCTGTATGCAGTCTCATCCCCATCGGAGATGAGCCCGACCACGGTGGTGTCGTCCGCGAACTTGATGATGGCGTTGTTTGGGTAGGACGGAGTGCAGTCATAAGTGTACAGGGCGTACAGTAGGGGCTCAGCACGCAGCCCTGAGGAGAGCCAGTGCTGAGTGTGAGCGTGGAGGAAAGGTGGGGCCAAGTCTAACAGATTGTGGGCGGTTTGTGAGAAAATGTTTAATCCAGGTGCAGGTGGGGAGGGGGATCTGTAGTTTGGACAGTTTGGTGACTAATATGTCCGGGATGATTGTGTTAAATGCTGAGCTGTAATCCACGAAGAGCATCCTCACATAGCTCTTCCGGTTCTCCAGATGGTTCAGCGCATTGTGAAGTGTTATGGCGATGGCATCCTCTGTAGATCGGTTCGCTCTATAAGCGAACTGGTGGGGGTCAAAGGAGGGAGGAAGGCAGTCCCTGATGTGCTGAGAGACTAGCCGCTCAAAACACTTCATGACTACAGACGTGAGGGCTATGGGTCTGTAGTCACTGAGGCTGTCTATGGCTGGTTTTTTGGGAATGGGGATGATGATGGCAGACTTCAGACATGAAGGGACAGTGGCATGCGTCAGGGAGAGATTGAACAGCTTGGTGAGGATCCCTGCCAGCTGGTCTGCTCATGCCTTGACCACAGCCCCCGGGATTCCGTCAGGTCCAGCAGCTTTCCTGGGGTTCACTGCTCTCAGTGCCCTCCTCACCTCATGCTCCAGGAAAGAGAGAAGGGGGGTGCTGGGGTTGTGAGGCGGCAGTGTGTGCAGGCGTGTGGTGGTCTCAAAGCGGGCAAAGAAGCTGTTCAGCTCCTCTGCCAGCGTGCTGCTGCTGCCGGTGGTCGTTGGGCTCTGGCCTTTGTAGTTTGTTATAGCCTGGATGCCCTTCCACATCTGCCGGGGGTTGTTGTCAATGAGGTAGCCCTCCATCTTCCTCCTGTAGACCTCCTTGGCATGTTGGATGCCTCTCCTCAGGTTGGCTCTGGCAATGCTGTACAGTGAGCTGTCTCCCATCCTGAAGGCAGAGTTACGAGCTCTGATCAGAGCCTGGACTTCACTCGTCATCCAGGGTTTCCTGTTTGGAAAAACCCGGATGCGTTTGTCCACTATGACATTTTCTACACAGCTCTTTATGTAGAAAAGCACAGTCTCTGTGTGTGCCTCCAGGTCCTGCTGTTCAAAGTTGCTCCATTCTGTACAAGCAAAACAGTCCTGTAGCTGAGGGAGAGCATTTTCAGGCCAGGTCCTGATGATTTGTGTGCTCGGTTTTGTTTGCTTTCTGAGGGGGGTGTAGGCCGGGATGAGGAGCAGAGAGAGATGGTTGGATTGTCCTAGGTGGGGGAGGGGCGTCGCTCTGTAAGCATGCTTAATGTTGGTATAGACATGATCAAGTGTATTTCCCCCCCCCCCAGTAGGACACTTGACATGCTGGTGGAGTTTGGGGAGCACAGTCTTTAAGCATGCTTGGTTGAAATCCCCGGCGATTATGTGGACGCCGTCGGGATGAGCCCTCTGTTGTTTGTTTACGATGCATTGAAGATGTCCGAGCGCCGTGCTAATGTTAGCATCCAGCGCGATATAAACAGCAGTGACAATGACTACAGTTAGCTCCCGTGGCAGATAGAACGGTCTGCACTGGACAGACATGGCCTCTAGGTCCGGTGAGCAGTGGCTGTCTATTATTTTGCTGTTTGAACACCAACCCTCATGCACGTAAACACAAAGTCCCCCTCCTTTGCTCTTACCGGAGGCTTTGTTCCGGTCGTGGCGATGGATGGTCCTTCCTGCTAGCTCCACCGTAGCGTCTGGGATTTGCGGCTGCAGCCAGGATTCCGTCACAATCATCAGACAACACTCACGGATGAGGCAGTTGTAGGCAATCTGTGACGGTAGCTCATCCATTTTGTTGCGAGGGATCTGGCGTTTGTGAGGAAGATAGATGGTAACGGAGGTTGCGCGGTTGCTTCCTTAGCTGAGCTAGCAGTCCCGCTCTGCAGTCCCGCTCAGCTTTTGCTTCCTCTCTCTGCGCCGCCTCCGTCGCCTGCAAGGCCCGACAACAATCCACGGAGCTCCCGGTGGTCTCGCTAACTCCAGTGGGATGTTAAGAGTCCATGTGAAGGCACTTGTGACTTCTGTGTTAAACTGAAGTCCAATGCCTATCAATTCCTGACGACTGTACGTTATGTTTCCATGACAAAACAAAACAAACAAGTAAAAACACAAAAGAGTGCACAGTAGTGGAGAGCCACGAGCCGCTGCGTCCGTACGCGCCGCCATCTTAGACAATTTTACTATTAAAGATGCTAACTGATGCGCAAAAAAAAAACAAACAAGAACTGGGAAAAATCTATAATACTGGCAACTTTGCTGGTGATTGTAATACATAAAGGTCGATGAGGTGATAGCAATGTATATTAACTTACTGTTTTTCTTTGTCTGTTTGGTCTCTCAGTGATCTAGAAATTGCCTCTTGGATATCACTATCATCTGAAAGGTCTTCATTATCTTGAAGGAAGTTGACATAATTACTGAAAAACAACAAGTTATACATATTAAATTACACAATAAATGGATATTGTGGCCTTAGGAATGGCTGTGGTAAATGAAACAGAAATTTCTCACAAGGACAATAGCTGGCTCAAGATACAATCGATTTTTAAGGTAAATTACATATAGGGGCTAGAAAAAATAAGAGTATGGAAGGTGTGTGACTATGCTGGTGTTCTTGAAACAACTTTTTATAATTGTGTAAGGGGGTATTATCTTGGAATATGGGGACAGATGAATTATATTTCTCTTTTAAGACAGCATTGTGATATGTAATCTTGGACAGCAGGTGTGTATTGGCATGTGGATACAACTGAGCTGAAATAACCATACCTGTAGCAAGTACTTGATGTAGCAGGCTCAGATTCAGGAACCACAATGACATCAGTGGTACAGGCAGTGGGAGGTGATTCTAAAACTTGGCAAGCTGCATCTGTTTGCCCAGCAGCTGGCAAACTCACCTTTTTCACCTCTGAAAACACAATATTCACATACAAAACACAGCGAAACATTATCATTTTAATGGCAGTAAATGGGTATGCTGTGTTCACTGTATTCCTGTTTGATATTGATCTGGGATCATGGCAAAAAACAGGCATATGTGTGGTGGCATTTTAATGGTCCTGACAAAAACATGGGGGGGCATGTTGCCAGTAAGACTCTGCCCATTTGTGAGCGATGGCTCCACCAGTTTGAAATGGTATGGTAGGAGAATCTGCAGGCCAAGAAATAACATCAGCATCACTTTCTGTGATAATGACCAGAATCAAACATTTAAAGAGTACTTTCAAACATGGGTATATTGTAATTTGTTATATGCAAATTACCTGCAACTTTCAAGAAGGGGTGCAAAGGCCTGTTTAATAGCCAAAACAAGTCTCCCTTCATCCCATCCGGTGCTGAATTCTACTGCTGACTTTACGTGGACTGCTTTGGAACGGCTAAAAACACAAAAACAATTCATAGACAGTTCCACCAAACATAGCACTCTTTGAGAAAAAAAAAAACATTCATATGTGTGAATACTTTGCCTTGGTGATATAATCAAGACAAGATAGTGACCCAGTGTTTCTCAATCCTACTCCTGGAGGCCCACTGTCTTGCATATCTTCTATCTATTCTTGCTCCAAACACACCTGATTAGTGTGATTAACATGCTCTTGATTAAATCAGGTGTGCTCAGCTAATCAAAAGTGCCACTGATGAGTTCAGTCAGGAGGGTAGAGCAGGGAAAGATGGAAAACGTGCAGAGCAGGGGGCCCCCAGGAGCAGGATTGAGAATCAGTGATATAGCCAATGCCAAAAACACGTTTGAAAACACTGTCATCGTTCATTTCAAACTAAAGGAGGAAACACATCTAGCTAGCTAACTTAGCCAAGCACCTCAAAGACCGACATCACAAGTTATTCAAAGAGTTTAAGTAGTGGTTTCAATTCATGTTAAGTTTACATGAACAACTAGCATTATAGCTAACGTGTCCTCAGTGTTACTAGCTAGCTAGCTATCTTTTTTTGTTTTAGACAGCTGGCGTGGCTGTGTAGCCAACTATGGTGCATACCACGTTTTCAGTGGCTAACCTTAAGTGCTATTAGTACCGTGCTGTCAGTAGTTGTTTATTAGGGGTCCAAGCACATAGTGCTGGAACCCTATTGTGTTTGTTCTGATTTTTATTATTATTTTTATTTTTTTCTGCCCTAAAAGTATTTGCAAAGCAAAAACTATAGATGGTAGAGCTACCAAATTTGGTAGTTAGGTTGCTATCCTCACCCACTACTCAGGTTAAAAAAATTACCCCAATTGGCCAGATGGTGGTGCTATAGCAAGACACAACGTGTTTTGGCCTATAACTCTTGAAATGTTTGGCGTAGAATGAAAATTTTTTCTCCCCTGATTCCCTGGCTCCAGATGAACAAAAAAGCCTCGGGACCAAAATGATGCGCCATATTGGATTTTCCGCCATTTTGAGTTTTTTGTAAAACATTTCAAATCTATCTCCTCCTAGACGGTTTGTCCCATTTGCACGAAATTTGGTACACAGCATCTTCATACCAAGATCTTTAAATATGGTATAAATGAAGTTGCTACGTTAAAAGATGTGGCCGCAGTAAGCCAATGAATTTGGTGGGCGTGGCCTCTGTTGATATAATGAGCTATAACTCCTCAATGCAATGTCCAATCATCACCAAACTTAAGATCCCTCATCTCCAGGGCCTTTGACTCAAGCCTCCCTAATTTAGTGTAAATCCATCTATAGGTGGCGCTATAGCAAACAAATGGTCATAACTGCTAAACCAATAGTGCGATCAACTTGAAATTTTGCATTCTGTGTCTTGGTCAAAGGTCCCAATAAAGTCTATAAGGACAAGTTGATAGCTCAAACAAGATGGCCGCCATCAGCCAATAAAATTTCAGCAGCCCTTAAACTGACTTAACTATGACCTATCATCATGAAACTTGGCAGGTTGGTTCCAAGAAAACATTGAAATCCCCATTACTCTGGCACAAAAGCAGATATTTCAACTAAATTTCTTGTGCTTCATCAAGGTTAAGGATCCTAACTGGGAACTTATGAAACCTCTGCATCAGCTATTTTGTGTTTCATCCATCTCTGATTTTGTCAAAAACACATTTAACCATCTTCTCCTAGAACTTGGCACAATGCGGTTTTGTGTATTACCTCTTTGGACCATTGTCTTTAACAGTTGTTAAAGGATAGTTGTCAGGTTGAACAATATGGCCTCAGTGTACCCACAAATTCACCCGTGAAGGCGCCATAAAGGAAGAGTGGCCATATCTCTGCAATGCTTTTGTTCATTGGCATAAAACTCGTTTACACATGCTATGAGGCCTGGGTGGGACACACCAAGTTTAGTGAAATTTGGCCACTTTGGGGTGCTATACTGAAAAACAGGTTTAAAAACCCATGTGTCTGTGTACTTAGATGTTAATGACATTTTGTTCCAATGGACATCACAAGGCACAGACCACACAAAGAAAATCAGATATTGCCACCAATTTCTTGTAGATCATTACATCATTACATGTCAGGTCCTAACTGGGAAATGAACACATAGTTCAATGTCCAAATGCCATGGCTGCTAAGACACAATCGGTTCGTAGCACTCCTGCACCTTTTACCCTACTGCCACAACTAATACACTAAATAGTGTTGAAGAAACACTTGGACTTTCCATATTGGCCTAAATGAAAGACCGCTTTTTTCTACTTTAAGTACTGAAAAGTGGGGTTGTCTTGCATGGGATTACTGGACTTTTTAATATCATTATATATTAACAACAGCAGATGGAGCTATTTATCTGAGATTGTTCAGTGGTATTAGAAATCCCAGTAGACTAGTTTATTTTTATTTAAATAACTTATTCATTTAAAAATGTGATTACATTTTATTTTTATTTAAATGTGACAATTTCATTTAGAAGGTGTAGAAAATATATATCAGCATAACTTGTTTTATTCAGTGTGTTTTACTAAATTCATGTCAAATGAAATTATTTTCTTTAAAGATTAAGATTTGATCGTCAAGGTGTTGAAAAAAGGGGGGATCCTTTTCTTATCAGGGACATGGTATTATATTCAGCTAATATGGTGTGTTCTCTACCATTTTTCCCACAATTTTGGATTTTTTCAAATACCCAAAAATGGCACTCCTCCAACATCGTTGGCACTTCTTATTGCAATGTCCCAAGAAGGAACACTGCATTTTAAGGCACTGCTTATGTTTAAGCTTGACATATATGTAATGGGGGCCAGCACGGTGGTGCAAATGGGTAGCACTACTGCCTAACAATATGCAGGTTTCAAGTTTGGGGTGTGTCTGTGTTCAATTTGTACCTTGTACCTGTGTTCATGTGGGTTTCATCTGAGAATTCTGGTTTTCTACAACAGTCCAAACACATTCAGGCAATGTCAATTGGACATGCTATATTGCCCATAGGTGTGAGTGTAAGAGTGGGTGACAATGCCAAATGTCAAATCAAATTTCAGGAGCCCTTAAACTGACCACCATCAGCCAATCAAATTTCAGCAGCATTTAAACTGACTTAATTATGACCTATCATCATGAACCTTTGCAGGATTGTTTTGGATGTGTCAAACAGCAATCTGTATGAAAATGACAAGGCAAACTCTTTCCACCACTCCCCCAGTCAAAAACTACACTTTGCTAGATTCCAGACAGCTACACCCAGATCAACAATCATTGAACCCTGACACCTAGACTCAGGTCAACTTTCACTGACCTGAGATGGCAACAGTCATTTTGGTTCCTCTAATGGCAATCATTCTTGCATATAATACATGTATTTCACAATGGCAAAATATTGAGACATGTAACATTTAAATTACATGTCACATTTACATGAGAACTGTTATGTATAGGACAACAGGCTTAAGGTGATCAATTTTGGTGTAAACCCATGAATGGGTGGCACTATCTTCTAAACCAATTCCCTGATAAAGTTAGAATTTTGTATAATGCATCTCGGTCAAAGGTCCTGATTAAGTCTTCAAGGACAAGTTGATGACTCATAAACAATGGCAGCCATCACCCATTCAATTTTCGGCTGATGTGCTTGGACCCTGTAATCGCCGCTTGCGGCTATATTTATTATTATTTTTATTATTTTTCTGCCCTAAAAGTGTTTGCACAGCAAAAACTTTAGAAGCTAGAGCTACCAAATTTGGTAGATAGGTTGCTATCGTCACCCGTTACTCAGGTTAAAAAAAAATACCCCGAGGACAAGTTGATGAATCAGAAACAATGTCAGGCATCACCCATTCAATGTTCCGCTGATGTGCTTGGACCCCGTAATCGCCGCTTGCGGCTATATTTTTTATGTTCTTTTACTGAATACAAGCACAATATTGTTTGCTTGAATAATGGTTTGAAGCTGCTAATGGATTATAGGCTACCTCCAAAAATGTGCAAAACCCGTATTTTACACCAGCAAACCGCATAGGTTGACACCTGCTGCTGCTAACTGCTAAACAGTTGAAGATTATGTGTCATTATTCTAAATTTTAGGTATTTATTTTATTTTTTGAAAAGGTAAAAGGTAAAACGATGAATGTTATACTGAAGGTATGCATTTAAGCTATTTTTACCATGGTATCGAAATTATTGGTGTAACGGACCGTAGGTGATCCGTACGGATCCCGGATCTCGCATTACCCCCTTCCCCTCCCAGTTCGGCACGCATCTGAACCGCGGATTAAAGTGGACATTAAATAGCCTAATTTTGACGAGTTTTGTACAGAATTAAGTGTGTTGGAATGTATTTTGAGAAAATTTTAGATATAAAACAATTACACGTTAAATTATAATAGATTTATGCAGGGACGCGGGAAGTGGGGGTGCGGTTTTCTGTGCCGTTTTCTGTGTTGTATAACTGCGATGGCAAATTATATATATTCTTAATATATATTTTGTTCTGTGATATTTTAGATTTCGTGTACGACTGTGGGGATGGAGAGAGAGGGTGGATATATTATTTTTATATTTCATTTACTTATTTTCAAAGTGTATTAACCAATCAGATTTGTAATTGCCGATTACGATTCATGCGGCTTCAGAGGGAAGTTAGCCATTTCTGTTAGAATAGCGCAGGCAGACCATTGGTGCAGCATGTCGCAAAAACGAATTTCTGATTTTTTCCAAAACCCTAAACCAGAACAGTCAAGGACGAGTGATGCTTCGGCTTTAGATTCAGAGTCCAGCCCCAGCACCAGTGAGCTTTTTATTTCTATGCAGTCCAACCAGCAGCAGTTAGCTATCACTAGCCCACAGCTACACCTGTGGCTACTGAACAAACACCAGAGGATGGAGCTAACACCTCCAGTGCCGTTGCACTAATGGAACCGTTTCAGCCAAAGGACTTTAACTTTCCCTGCAGGCGTTTTGGGACGGAGGGCTTTTCAAGATCATTTAACTCAGGTTGGTTTCAAAGATGGAAATGGCTTCATTACGTGAAAGAGACTGATAAAGCTTTGTGCTTCACATGCTGTTCTGCTGTAGCACAGAAACTGATTAGTGAGGACCGGACAAAGAGCTGATGCCACATTTGTGAAAGGAGGCTTTTCAAACTGGCGAAAGGCTGTAGAAAAGTTTAGAGAGCATGAAAAATCTTGCTTTCATCTTGAGGCGTTAAACAAGATTGCTGCATTAAATAGCACACGAATAACTGCTCTTCTGGATGATATTAATATTCAGGACCTCATGACAGAGTTTATCAGCATCACTCCAGAGCGCAAGTCCACTTTTGGAATGCCGAAATCTTCATAAGGTAAGATGTTGTTTTTTTCACATCTACACTGGTGCTTGTTATTTAGGCTACTCCTGCCGCTGTGCAGTGTGTGTGTAGATATGTAACGTCTGGTTATGATTTGTGGCAAATCTTTAAAAACAGATTTTGCTGAGTAGGTCTGTAGGTCATTGGTTTGAGTCTTCGATGTGACTGTAGCCGGGTGTAGTGGTTTAACCTGATTCAGCCCGTGTCAGCTGTTGCTGTTATCTGTCATTTGTTGTAGTTTTGGTACTCTAGTCGGCCTAACAGATTACATGGTTTTGTTGTCTGGAGAAGTCGCAGGCTAAACATCTGTTATCCGTGTAAATGTATGTACTATAACGTCATGTTTTGCGTCACCGAGACAAAGGCTGCGTCTGTTGCTCGCTTCTCATTCCTCTCTCGGAGAGTCTCTCCCTTGCCTGAAGTCTGTGGTTGCGCTGATGTTTGCCAGGATTGGCTTTTTCCAAGCTCTTTAGCCAAAATCTTTAAATCTGTAATTCGGCCTGATTAGTAGGTTAGGTAAGTGGGGTAGCTTACAGCATTTAACATCGTACACATTGTATGTCGTTTAACTTCAGCACCCCCAACTGAAAAAGTGTTCCTGCGTCCCTGGATTTATGTTTGGTACTAACTTATGCCTTCGCTCTGGCTTGCCGCCATATTGCCGTTGCGTCACTGACGTCATGAGGTTGGTTAGTTGGAAAGTCGACCCAAGAAGAGAGCAGTCGCGGCGGTGGTACGTAGAATTTCGAGAGAAACTTGCTTGCAATAAAATCATTTTAAATCAATACAATTATTTTTGAATCAATATTTTGTGTCAAATTATTGATTTCTTTAGTAAGTAGCCGTGTAATAAGCGGGATAATGTACAGCGAACCTCCGCTTTGCGTCGGGGTCCTGCATCACCCTGTCGGGGTTTATTTCGCAATAATGACCGGCTCGCTGTACATTATCCCTTACATATTATCTAATCATTATCTTGTAAACTAGATGACTGCTTTGACAAGAAAAGACGTAACATAACCCTGGTCGTACCTCTCCCTGCTCTGCCAGATGGGTGCGCCGTTGGGCCCTTTCCTTATGGCGCACAGCTACTTCTTTGCTATTAGACTGGGTGGGACGGTCAGTACACCCAAACTTAAGAGGAAAAGTCAAACACAGAGGGAGCGGCCTCGGACTTCAGCTTGTTGGTCCAGCGAACCACTAGTACGCCTGACTCAAAAACCCTCTCGTCCACATAGTCCTCGTTTACAAAGTGCTCGCTACAAACCCTAGCATCACGGCTAACTGGAGGATTCTTTCGTTTCAGTGCAGCTAGCAGGGCTGCAACGGATCACAAAACTCACGATTCGGATCGTATCATTTTTTTGGATCAGCAAAAAAAGGGAGACAAATATAACTTTGCTTTCCATTTATTACTTAAATCCGAAATCGCTCCCTATTCACTATATAGTGCATATATACAACACCCCCCCCGCCGTTCAGCATGCATGTGGACCGCGGACTAATTGCAAAGTTTAACCATAATAGTGTGAAATAGTTTTACTGCAGCTGTTACTTTTTAAAGTAATAATTCCCTAAATCTCAATGCAGAGTTACAGTGAAAACATACAAGAAACATTTTAAAAACCAGCAACCAGACTTAGCAGAAGCGTTGTGAAGACAAAGGCTGCGTCTGAAATCGCTCACTCGTTCACTCACTCACTATTTACAGTCATACAATAAATTAAAAATTTTCTAGATATAGGCCTAGTTTTATGTTTGCAAATTTACTCAAACATTTGTATGAACATCTTTGTGTCTAACTGTGCCAGCTAACTAGCTAAGTGACTAGCTAGTTGCAACTGACATTAACCTGCCAGCTACATAATACCGCTACCTATCTAGCTATCACTAGCTAACTTAATGAAAGAACTAGCACCCAGCTTCATCTGTTCGAATTAGTTGAAACTAACGTTAGCTAGCTAGCTGGCAGTTAAGTCCAACGATCAAGTGTAAAATGTATATATATGCACTATATAGTGAATAGGGAGCGATTTCAGACACAACTGAAGAACAGCAGAACAAGCGCTCGGAATTTATGTCGTGGTCGAAGCTGTCACAATATTACGGACTCGTGAGTCTGGTGGTTCCTACACCGCAATGGAAATCATGGCTACCGCAAAAGCAAAGGTACCTTGCTTTAAGTGTTCTTTAAGTAATAAATGGAAAGCAAAGTTATATTTGTCTCCCCCCTTTTTTTGCTGATCCAAAAAATTATCTGATCCGTGACTCAAAAACCATGATACGATCTGAACCGTGAGTTTTGAGACCCGTTGCACCCCTAATCGAAATAGCTAGCTAGCCTATTGAGAACTGTGGAATTTCACTGGTATTCATCTAGCCTACCAAAATTTTATATGACAACATCCCTACACCTAGCTTTTATCTTAACATCCCATATACCAAAATCATTATCTCACCTGTACTCTTTGCGTGGTTTGGAGAAGTGCCTCGGGTTATAAACGGGAGAGGGGAAACTTTCGCTTGGTTGAGAGCCTCGGCGAAACAGCCTGCGGACTCTTCCTCCGTAGTTTGGTATGCGCTGGAACTTGCCATGATTGAGCCATAAGAACACGGTCCCCTGTCGCATGGTGCAGCAAGGGTTTCTGTGAAACCCTGGCTGGTTATGAGATTATTCACAATTTCTCAAGCTCTTTAGGCAATCTCTTCCCCAATTTCCACTGAAATTTTGGCGCCCCTACCTGAAAGGTTCTAAAAAAATGAGGATCCCTTAATGAAGTCCAAATTATTGCCTCATTCAAATTTAAATTATTTAACGTTTTTGTTTGGTTATATTTGATTGTATTGTAAAATTTTATTGATGCTAATGTTAAACTTGTTTTGCTCACTCAGTAGCCTATGAAGAAAAAAAGAAATTATTCAAAAAAATGACTGTCTTGTGATATGCCTGAGTAGGCCTATAAACTAACTTTTATATATTCAGAGTTACATTTATATATTCAGGAGTTACATTTATATATTCAGGAATTATATTTATATATTCAGAAATTATATTATATATTCAGGAGTTACATTGATATATTCAGCTTTATATATTTCCTGTTTGGCCCCTCATTATATAATGTCCCCTTGAAGATATATTCACTCAGAGTCACATTAGCACAACACTCACAGAAAGAGATTCCCTCCCCCTCTCCCTGCTTTCTTCTTTTCCACAGGGAAAATCAATCTCATAGACAGGGCTGATGGAAAATTTTGTATGTTCTGGTTGATTTTATTGGCAATATCTATTGCGCTCCCCATGGCTTTCTTATTTCCAGGCCCATGAGCATGACTGCCTTTCACACATCAGTGAAGAAGAAGACAAGGGTGAGAGACTGATTTTAAACAGGTCCAGAACCTATTTACCTGTACTTACTGGCAATATGGTCTTTAAGGGCACTGACTGACTCATAGTGTTGAATTTCATGCTGTTGATGATGAATGTGACAATGAGATGAACTCCTTTTATTGCTTTCCATAAACTCATATATTTAAAAATGACTTTTTGATAAAACTGTATTTATACTCCTGTGTAATGATCCTAGGATGGAAACTCTATAACACTTACAGAGCAGATAAATAATAACTGCAGATGAAAAAATGTAGTGGCAAAACATGATATTCCCATCTGTCATCCTCTAAGCTAGTAGATGACACTAATGATTTGGGTACAATTGGTAATTTTTGGAAAAGAAATGGACATTCAGTTAAAATAGGATAAACCAGATGAATGTGGTTGAATTTTACTAATCAAATTAGTAATAACTAATTAGTAATAACTAATAACAGCAATACCTCAACTTTGATGGCTATAGAAATATTAACTATTATGGTCACTGCACCCAAGTTCCCTGTTGTGTGTTGTTGAGTGTGTAGTTATGGTTTGTGTTATGATGAGTGTGTTATGTGTCAATGGCTTGAAGGGTAGTCACGTGACATCTGCTGTCCAATAGTGGTGATTATATTATTCACTGAGAACATTACCCTACTGTATTGAGGTTCTCTTTAATAGCAGACATTGCGTGTATTTCCAGACGCAAACACTGCTCAAATCTGATTTTTTTGCATGGTTCCATTATATTCATTCTGGTTATATGGGATAAATCATCATGTGTCCTTCCTTTGCTGACTTTGAAGATGTATGGAATGGCCACGATCTGGTGGCCGCGTGGGTTTCCGCTTCCTTAAGTGTGATTGTTATTTTGCAAGTGTTGACAGCAAGGTTTAGCTCCCTTCAGACAGGTACTGATTGCCCAGATGCATATTATATCCTACCATCCATGTCAGACAGGAAACCCTCCCACATGTATTATTTACATGATGCTCCAGCTGAGTGGCATGGTGCTCAGTATCGATCGGTTTAGCGGCTGAGGCTTGACAGGGCACTCGTCTAATAGGCACTGAGCTGCACACTGCAAATCAGAGGGTTCTGCAAAGAGGCACAGGGATGTTTTTGATGTAAAAGCCATTGTAGCTCAGAAAAGCTCGGAATAGCACACTTGTCATAGTCATTATCCTTGGCTTTCTTCTACCCTTGCTTTTGTCCATGTTGCACAGCCAGAGGATTCAAAGACTTCTGTGCCTCCCAACACAGTAGAAAGAAGAGGCAGAGTCAGGGTTGAGATGCAAAGCAGCTGTAGTCTCTTTATTAATTAATCTTACCACCAGATAGCATCACCAACAAAAACTACTGAACAGAAATCACGGGTAAATCATAGTGATGCAAAATAACCAAACCTGGAATTTTCTTCTGCGCCTCAGATAGTAATTCGAGGCAGCAAAGTCTGAGAGACCCGCCCTTCAGTTGTTCAGCTGCCCTTCTCATCAGCACCTCCCTCTGGATGTATTGTTAAATTACACTTTTTTTTTAGGTCTGTACAGGACTTGCATGCAGGATAAAAGTCATGTTAAAGAGGACATTCATGATAGGCGTTACAATGCATGGAAGAGTGCTTGGGATGTGTCATGGAAGGTACACTTGCCAAAGTTGTATATGCATGAGGTCCGAGCTACTGAAGAAAGTAAATAGTCTTGGGATAATGGGATTAGAGTGTCAACTAGTTAATCCATAGGAGCTTCATACACACAGTTATACTCAAGACTTGGGTGAACAAGCTGTAAAGACTTTAAAACCCTCCACCCTGCATGGAAAGGAAAAAGATGGACTCTTCAAAATATGGAATATTGTAAGCTACACCTACCCCTGGTTTCAGGAAAATCACCCAGTCATTTTCAGTGAATGTGTTGTGCAATAAAAAAAATGACCCAGATTTTTTAAGGCCACTATAAAAACAGTTTCCCATTAAATGGGTTGGTGGTTTTGGTAAATGGTAGCAGGAACTTCCTGTTTCCTCCCATTGACTTAAAGCAACTGCTCAAAGCTGCCTTTGTTGAAGTGACATTACAAGCAGTCAAGTGGGGCGTTTCGCTCTGGGATAACTGCTTAGGAGACATTATATGACTTATATACGACTTTTCAAACAGACTTCGACTGCTGTGCCCTTTTAACATGTATTTCTTGTTCTGTGCCATTTAGGTTTGTTGATCTTGCTCAAACGTTGCACTTGCTCTTAAGCATTGCCTTCTGCACATCTTACCCGAGCAGGTACCAAGGGACAGATATAATCACATATTATTAAGTTCCCTCTGGACAAATGGGTTTTATTGTGGTGTGATTATGTTCCAGCCTTTTAGTCTAGTGGGGGGAAAACTGAGAACAACGATGAGTAAGCATCCACACAACAGCAACGATTGCAACTCATTTTCAAAGACGAATCCCCTTTAACTTTGATCAGGGGTTCCATTAGAGTTTCACTGTAAGTCTTAAATGATTTCAAAGAGGGAGGATAATTCTTAAAGATATAATTGTCTGATGTCCAGCACTTTTTTGAGAGCTTGACATTGACCAGAAGGTGTGTCCAGGCAATGATTGCTCTGTTCAGACCATAAATGTCAAATCAATTTGTACTCCAGTTATGTTATCATTATGTTATCATGTTACATATCTGTGACATCCCTGTCTGTGCAAAAAGATGAACAAACAATGAACATGAAAAAAGAACTGAATGCATATTCCTTGCACCGCGCAGCACAGGGTCTCAAGCAGACACCATTTTCTCATTTAAATGGATGGCTACTTAGTCCTGAGCAACGAGAAACCTGTGATGTTGGTATGAAGGCTCCATTCTGTGGTTTTTACCCTGTGGGCCCCTGTGAAGTGGGCTGAGTGGACATTACCAGATCCTCTCATTGTTCTGAGACTACAGTAAGGATGGGAGGTTATCATCCCTTGAGCTGGGTTTAAATCATTTTTTCCCCAGTCCTAACAAAGGGTTCATGTGCTGTTTAATCTTTCCATACCCGGTAATTAGAAAAAAGCAAACCCTCTGTTGGGCAGAGAGGATTCAGAGCATACATGCCTCTGCTGTCATTTCTCATTTAAGTGGATATTCTAATCTTCGCTGACAGCACGTACACAAACACAGTTCTGTGAATATATCTCTCCTTTTGTTGTTCTGCAAACAGGTGCTTGCTGAGATTACAGCTATTCAATATGATGGAGCATCATATTCGCAAAAGATTGTTATGGTTTTATGCGTTTGCCTGCCTAGTCTCTTACATAATGGTGCCATTCGGCTGCGAGACACAGCTTGAGGAGGTTATCACAGAGGACTCGTTCCATATGTGGGAAAAATTCAGTTTGCTCAAATGCAGTCAGAGAACGCACCAATCAAGAGTCTCGCCCGAGCAGCACCCCACCCTCCTGCCTGCACTGTGGCTTCATCTCTTTAGAGCTACACTGTCAACGGGGGCTCAGGCAGGGACTCAGGCGCAGACAGCGGAGAATGGCACACGATGATTTAATGCCGAAAAGAGGGGAAATCCAGAAGACAGAGTCGAAAAACAGGAGATATCAAAAACCAGGTAGACACGGCAAAGGTAACAGACGGGAATATAAAGGGAAAGACAAAATATGAACAAAGGTGAAGCAGATGAGCAATCGGGCAGGGAAACAACAGGCAAGATGAACACAAAAGCACATGGCAGGGAAAACAAACAACCAGCTAGAATGACTGTCAGGGGATGCAAGACCCGGAGGTGAGTGGCAAGAAGCCCCAAAACAGGAGCAGACGAGGACAGGGTAAAAGACAGGCAGGGTCAAAACCAGGGAAGTCAGTCCAAAAACAAACAGAGAGCAAGCACGTGGTCTGGACAGGCAAAGGATAAAACAGAGCGGCAGGCAGAGACGAGATCGAAGGCCAGGCAGGGGTCACAAACTGGGCAGGCAGGTCCGGGCAGGGCAGACGAGAAGCGGGAGTGAAGTCTGGGAAGGGGCAGAACCAGGGAGACCGGCAACAGGGAGCTGGGGCAGAACCACGGGCAACCCAGGCAGCCGAAGCAGAACGGCAGGCTGGACCGGGGCTGAGAGGCAGGAAGCAGGGTCTGGACAGGGGCAGAACCGGCAGGCCGGCAACAGGGAGCGGAGGCAGAACAGCAGGCGGCCCAGGCTGCCGGAGAGGAAAGGCAGGCGGGTGCCACAGAGACAGGAGCAGACCACACAGACAGGGAAAGACAAAGACAGGACGAAACAGAAAACAGACTGACAGAACTACGTGACAAAACAGCAGGCAAACACAGAGACCCAGGGCGGGAGACAGAAGACCGTGGAAACAGCAGAAGGCAAGGAGATACTGCGGCAACTGGCAACAAGACAGAGAAAAGCACTGATGAGGTGATGGGAAGCAGGTGGGCAGGCGGGCGAAAATCAGGTGGGCAGACACAAGAGGGGCAGGGCTAACACAAGGAAAACAAAAGCACATGGACAGGGAAGAACACAAACACACAGCCAGGGGGCGGAGCACTGACACTGACATACACAGCCTTTTCCACAGCCACACTACTTAGTTCATAACCTAAGCTCCAACTGCATGGAACCTGCCTAAAATATAAGGCTGGGGAGGGGTTAGTTACAGCTAACTGCATGCTGGGAAATGTGTCAACAGGTGACTAATTGGTGAATCATGATCATGTTGCTGTGATCTACCCATCCTCCCCTCATTTGCCCATTTTTCCAGCCAGGATCTAAAGCCTTGCTTGTAATTAGAGACACAGTATAGAGGCCAAATGGAGCTCTTACCCATCCGTGTGCTGAGGTCACTTGTTTAATGGTGGTAGGGTATTGTCTTCGCCAAACAGAGGGCACCCCTTTACCTTGTTTAGGCATGCTCAAGAAATGAGTGAAAAAAAGTTGCATGGTCATGCAGTATTCCATCTCGGCCATGCAAAAGGAATGCGCTCATGAATCGCGAGGAAAACGGAGTTTTGCACGGCTCAGCAAAGCAATAAAACAATGTTTATGACACATGGAATTCAGTGTTGCTTTGTGCAAAGACAGCAACAAACTTTGCTCTAATGAAGCACATTACTTTCAAATGCCCACTTTTAAATACAATTACCCACAAAAGCATATTAAAATCTTCCTCTCTATCCCAGGGTCCACTGGAGCCAGTGACAGCCACTTTGATATTTCTCAAGCAATTTAGTTTCATCGCATAATGCATCCAGAGTTGTCTGTATTTTGGTGGGTTTTGGGGGTCTGGGAGGGTGAGGACACTATATTTCCATGGGGGAAAAGAGCTGGTCGGTGTCCCGTCATGTCATCCTATTAGTCTGATTAAATACCAATTCCCACCTACCTTCTCTGCTTTGTTGCCATGGCAACAGCAACAGTGGCCTTGACTCGCTCCACCCTATCGCCAGCCACTGGCCTGCCTGTATGGTGCCACTGTGTGTGTTCACTGAACGACAACAAAGCCAGGGTATCAGGGCGCACACTAATGATGTCACAGCCCATCTGCCACCTCTGAACATGTCACCGTATTCTGTTTTTCACAATGTGGACACTGACCCTGTTGTATATCACCAAAGGTCTATGAATGACTATGACACTCAGAACTGAATAGTATCTGGTTACTCTATATGATGGACAGAATTAACCCTATACGCTGGTCTTGTAAATGGAGGTCATGTTGATTGCATGAACTGTGTAGATATAACAAAAATAAATTTTATGAAAATGTTCGATATTTGAAACCAGGGCCGGATCATAGGACCATGGGGCCCTGGGGCACAAATGTCACAAGCCCCCCCCCCCTATGTATAATCACGTATGTAAAGTGCATGCAATGATGGCTGCACACTTGCAACTGCTAGTTCTTATGTAGACCTAGCATTTAGGTACTAAAGTTGAAAACCCGTAATACCGAGCTTCACATATTTGTCAACAGCAAAGGCAGTTATGTAGCCAAAGGCAGCCATGGTAATCACTGACTTTATGTTTGTCGCAAAAACTAAATATGGATGTGAACGTTAGCGTTTGTCAACATTCTAGCAGACAGAAGGAAGATTTTGGCTAACATCAAGATTTAATAACATTGTGTAAGCCTCAAATAACATTTGGCATTCCACTGTGATGAGGTCTTTATTTACACCTATTGCCAAGTCACCTCTCCATGAAAAACGTGACAAGGAAAGTGACAGTACTGCACAAGGAAACGCAAGGAAGAGGGTTCTGCCCATATAAATGGAATATTCTATGTCTATGATTCTGCCATAGGTCTACCTTTTCAAGTGAGCTTATAGGCCACCGTGTCTGCCAGACATATTACTAGCATTACCATAGGACAGACGTCGAGGATACTAAAGACCTAATTGCTGCACAACTGTGTGCAGATTTTCATTTGTTATTTTTATGTTTACCGCTAGAAGCACTACGGAGCGCTGTGCAGAGTGTATTGAGAGGGGACCACTATTAACTGTGCGTACCCTTCTTAATAACGGTTATAACTTTATAACACAACAATTAATTACCCACAACGTACTCTCTTTAACAGGGCAAAACACCATGGCACACAACAATTTGTGACACACAGGGGTGTACTGGGAAAGAAATTCAGCCCTGGACTTATCCGCTAGGACCGGGGTGAGGCGGTTGTGCTCGAGAATTAAATTATATTTGGCTACGATTCTCAAGTTCTGTCTACAGCTGAGACTACCTCTTCATTAAAGTGCATGGACTTTACAAACGATTATATTCTTCTGAACGTCACATAGTTTTATATCATCGTGTTTAATGCGACATCAACGGTCCTGAAGTTGACGTTCCCTTTAACCCGCTAGGTAGCCAGCTAGCTATCTAGCTTGCTTGCCTTGATAACGGCACACAGCTAACATTGAAAACTTGTCTCGTTTTATTTATCGTTAATTGAAAAAACGGCGGTGATAATGCAATATTTTACTTAGGTTGGATGAGCGCGTTGTTGGTAAGCTTACCTAAGCTCTGTTTGAACTAATCGTGACGTGACTTTGTCAGTGTCAAAGGATTACATAAGAACGTGTGTCGTTGAAAACTGCTGTGCAACATGCATTCATGAAATTTGTGATTGTGTGCTTGCAAAAGCTACAATGTGACTACAATTATTCAAATTGCCATCCTTGTTAATTAAACAATTAAGTGGCAATTAATCCCAAAGCTTTCTCTTAAATGTTTCACATTATAGCTTTCTTGTCTTACAAAATTCAAATTACAAAACGAAGCTAAATTTAGTTAAATCGATTTAAATTACTGAGAATAAACTTTTAGGTTGGGTTGAGTCTAATGAACAATAACGTTTAGAACACAGACTTCACAAAAGCTGAGATGTGTCATGAGCATTTAACTGTCAGGACTGCAGCTTCTTAGCTGGGTTTGTTTTTGTTTTTCCTGTCCATGTGCTTCTGTTTTCCCTGTGTTTCAGCCCCGCCCTGCTCTCCGCCCTGTCTCCGCCCACCTGATTACCTGAGCCTCCCCACCTGCCTGCCTGCACACCTGCATCCCATCTCCCTCATCAGCATTTCCCTACTTATACCCCGCTTGTTTCTTGTCACGTTGCCAGTTCGTCTCAGTTCACTGTTTCGCTACTCGCTGTTTGTTCTGTTTTGCCTGCCGGTTCCGTTTGCTCTGCCTGTTTTTCTCGTCTTCGATTTTTGGATCTGGACTTTGCCTGTTTTGACCCTGTTTTTGGATTGCCCTCTGGATTTAATAAAACTATCGTGTACCTGTCTTCGCTGTCTGCGTGTGAGTCCCTGTCTGAGCCCTGACAGTACGAACTGGCCAAGAATGGACTCAGAAGACAGTCGCCAGCTGCAATCGGTGTTGGACCGACAAGGGTCCCTCCTCAGCCAACATCATATCCAGCTCGAGTCGGTTAACAAGACCCTGGTGAGCTTCGCTGAGAGCATGAACAATCTCTCTGAGCAATTGCAGCAGCTCCAGCTCGCACGAGAAGTCCCAGCGGACCTCCCTGCACCTGCACTGCAGCCTCTTACCTCCCAGCCTGGACGGGAGCCCCGTCTACCGCCTCCTGAACCGTATGCCGGTGAGCCCAGGACCTGCCGCTCCTTTTTGTCCCAGTGCTCATTGGTGTTCGAGCTCCAGCCGTCCACTTTCCCCACGGACCGGGCAAGAATTGCCTACGTCATCACCCTGCTCACCGGACGTGCCAGAGAGTGGGGAACAGCAGTTTGGGAAGCTTGCTCGCCTGCCTGCACCTCCTACGCCGCCGTCTGCGAGGATGAAGCCGATGTTCGACCGATCCATACACAGTCGTGAGGCAGCCCGGGAGATGCTGCAGATCTGTCAGCGAGGGGGCTCGGTCTCCGACTTCACCATAGATTTCCGGACCCTCGCTGCGACCAGTGGCTGGAATGAAGAAGCCCTGTATGATACGTTCCTCCATGGGCTGTCGGAGGAGATTAAAGACGAGCTCGTCACCCGGGACCTGCCGGAGGGGTTTGACGCATTGGTCGACCTCGCCATCCGCATCAACCACCGCCTGTTCGCTCGTCGGAGGGAGCGAGCAGAGTCTCGGCAACCAGCTGGGGAGCTCCGGAGACCCTCTGCATCCTCTGCGGCAACGCCCTCAGTCCGTGCTGCTCAAGATCTGCCAGCAGAACAATTGCAGATCGACCGCACGTGCCTCTCCCCAGCGGAACGCCAAAGACGAATCCGGACCCGATCCTGCCTGTACTGTGGCACTCCTGGTCACTTCGTCTCCAACTGCCCGGTTAAGGGTCAGTGCTCACCCACAGTCGGGGAGCTACAGGTGAGCGCAACCCCTCTGTCTGGCTCCCCAGTTACTCGTCCGCTATTGTCTGCCTCGCTCTTTGTGAATGGTCAACCTCAGGTTGTTGCTGTGCTTATTGACTCTGGAGCAGATGGCAACTTCATTGATGCGAGCCTCGTCAAGCAGCTCGGGTTGCCTCAGGTCCTGCTTCAGACACCCCTAGAAGCCGTTGCCATCACCGGGAGGCCCCTCGTCAGGATCACCCACGTCACTCCCCCGGTGAGTCTACTGCTGTCCGGCAACCACCGCGAGGACATCGTACTTCACATCATTGAGACGCCACAAGCACCGCTGGTACTGGGACACCCCTGGCTCTGCAAGCACAACCCCTGGATAAACTGGGTGGAGAACAAGGTACTGGAGTGGAGCTCATTCTGCGCGTCTCACTGCCTCAGAGATGCTCCGGTTCCTGTCTCATTTGTTCCCATGACTGCAGAGGAATTTCCTGACCTGTCTGGGGTGCCCCCTGAGTACCTGGACCTAAAGGGGGTGTTTAGTAAGTCCCGCGCCGCTTCCTTGCCTCCGCATCGCCCCTATGATTGCGCCATCGACCTCCTGCCCAGCACCACTCCGCCCCGGGGCCGTCTATATTCCCTGTCGCCACCGGAGACGGAGGCCATGAGTAAGTATATTCGGGAGTCGCTGGCAGCCGGCATTATTCGCCCCTTGTCAACGCCTGCCGGAGCGGGTTTGTTTTTCGTGGGTAAGAAGGATGGCTCGCTCTGCCCCTGCATTGACTATCGAGGGCTGAACAGCATCACGGTTAAGAAACGCTACCCCCTTCCTCTGATGTCCGCTGCATTCGAGTCTCTGCAGGGAGCGAGGATCATCACGAAGCTCGACCTCCGCAACGCCTATCACCTGGTCCGCATCAGAGAAGGGGACGAGTGGAAGACCGCCTTCAACACCCCAACTGGGCACTATGAATATCTGGTTATGCCCTTCGGTTTAACCAATGCCCCCTCCGTCTTTCAGGCCCTGGTAAATGATGTTCTCCGTGACATGCTTGGCCGGTTCGTGTTTATTTACCTAGATGACATCCTCATCTTCTCCCGCTCTCCGGCCGAACACTCACGCCACGTCCGTCAAGTGCTGCAGCGGCTGCTGGAGAACCACTTGTTCGTCAAGGCGGAGAAGTGCGAATTTCATCAGAACTCTGTTTCCTTCTTGGGGTGTGTGGTCTCTGCCAAGGGGATCCAGATGGATCGGCGCAAGGTCCAGGCAGTTGAGGAGTGGCCACCGCCAACTTCCCGTCGCGAGCTCCAGTGATTCCTCGGTTTTGCCAACTTCTACCGGTGGTTCATCCGCAACTACAGCGCCGTTGCCGCTCCGCTCACCTCTCTGACTTCCCCCGCCAGACGATTCTCCTGGACTCCGGCCGCCGGAGTGGCATTCCAGGAACTCAAGAGGCGTTTCACCACCGCGCCTGTGCTCATTCAGCCTGACCCTGCCCGGCAGTTTGTGGTGGAAGTGGAAGCCTCTGAGGTGGGCACAGGGGCTGTGCTCTCTCAAGTGTCGGAGCAGGACAACAAACTTCACCCTTGTGCCTTCTTTTCCCAGCGGTGATCGAGAGCTGCTGGCGGTCAAGTTGGCATTGGAGGAGTGGAGGCACTGGCTGGAGGGAGCAAGTACCCTGTTTCTGGTGTGGACGTACCACAAAAACCTGGAGTACATCCGCACAGCTAAGCGCCTTAACCCCCGTCAGGCTCGCTGGTCTCTGTTCTTTGCCAGGTTCGACTTCGTCCTCTCCTACCGCCCAGGCTCCAAGAAAGGCAAGTCTCGACAATCCTCCTCACCCGAGGTGGAGCCAGAGTGCAGCACCAAATGCCCGCTCGCTGCTTGATAGCCGCGGCATCCTGGGACATCGAGTCCCTGGTGCACTCAGCCCAGCGGGGTGAGGCCGGTCCCAGTGCATGTCCTGCTAACCGTCTGTTTGTTCCTGAGTCTGTTCGTTCCCAGGTTCTGCAGTGGGGACACTCCTCCAGGCTGGCCTGTCACCCAGGGGTTAGACGCACTGCTGCTCTCATCGAGCAACGCTTCTGGTGGCCCACCATGGAGGAGGACGTACGCAGCTTTGTCTCCGCCTGCTCAGTCTGTGCCTAGAACAAACCCTCCAATCGCCCTCCTGCAGGGTTGCTGCGCCCTCTGCCGGTGCCCAAGAGACCCTGGTCCCTAATCGCCTTGGACTTCGTCACTGGTCTGCCCCCATCTGACGGTAACACTGTCATCCTCACGGTGGTTGATCGGTTCTCTAAGTCCGTGTACCTCATAGCGCTGCCGAAGCTGCCCACAGCCAAAGAAACTGCCAAGCTTATGATCACCCATGTGTTCAGGCTGCACGGATTGTCGGTTGACATGGTGTCGGATAGGGGGGCCCAGTTCACGTCACACTTTTGGAGGGCTTTCTGTAAATTGTTGGGGGCGTCTGTGAGTCTGTCCTCAGGCTTCCACCCGCAGACCAACGGCCAGACCGAGCGGGCTAACCAGCAAATGGAGACGGTGCTGCGGTGTCTCGCCTCGCAGGATCCCTGCTCCTGGAGTCGGCTGCTGCCCTGGGTGGAGTATTCCATCAACTCCCTGCAGTCCTCTTCCACCGGCATGTCCCCGTTCCAGTGCTGCCTCGGTTAACAGCCCCCGCTGTTCCCGGCTCAGGAGGAGGACGTTGGTGTCCGCTCAGCGGCAGCGTTCGTTCGCTGCTGTCGGCGGACCTGGAAGCACACCCAGATTGCGCTTCTGCGTGCGTCTGCTCGGATCAAGCGAGCAGCTGACCGGCATCAGTCCAGGGGCAGCGGGTGTGGCTGTCCACACGCGATCTTCCCCTCCGAGTGGAGTCCCGCAAGCTGGCTCCGCGTTTCATCGGTCCCTTCCCCATTGCCAAGGTGGTCAGTCCTGCTGCAGTCCATCTCAAACTGCCGCCCTCTCTCTGCCATATTCACCCGACGTTCCACGTCTCTCGGGTCAAGCCCGTGATCCGCAGCCCTGCTCCCTGCCCGGCTCCACGGGCTCCTCCGCCTCTGCCTGATCGACGGATCCGAGGCTTACACTGTGTGTCGCCTGCTGGGAGTTCGGCGTTTCTCCGCCCGCCTGATTACCTGATCCTCCCCACCTGCCTGCCTGCACACCTGCATCCCATCTTCTCATCAGCATTTCCCTACTTATACCCCGCTTGTTTCTTGTCTCGTTGCCAGTTTGTCTCAGTTCACTGTTTCGCTACTCGCTGTTTGTTCTGTTTTGCCTGCCGGTTCCGTTTGCTCTGCCTGTTTTTCTTGTCTTTGATTTTTGGATCTGATTTGTGGTATGTTCGCTGTGTTTTTCTGGTTTTGCACTTTGCCTGTTTTGACCCTGTTTTTGGATTGCCCTCTGGATTTAATAAAACCATCGTGTACCTGTCTTCGCTGTCTGCGCGAGTCCCTGTCTGAGCCCTGACATTAACGTAATTTAAATCGGTAAATGCTATCCTTGTTAATTAAACAATTTCATGCTGTAGCTTTCGCAATAGCACACAAATTTCAGATAATCTGCGGTGTTTCGCGAGCATAATCATTTATTCTATTTATGCAATTGGTGTAGATTATTCTGTGAATTATTTGTTTTACTGTTAACCAAGGAGGATAAAGGTTGAAACAGGTTGAAAGTAATGACAGATTTAAAGGTAGTGTTTCAGCTTCCCCTGTTTCCAGCTCACCAGCCGCCACTGCATAACACTAATAATTTTACGTTTACAAAATTACACCGCCGAACGGCATACTGGGTACAGCTCGCTAGCTAGCCAGGTAGCATAAGTCTGTTAACAGCTGGGAGAGGCTCCGTCGCTACGGTAGATTAAAGAACAGAAAACAGAGATGGAGGGTGAAGAAAGTGAGACTGGAGATGCATCAGAAGAACTTGTACTCAAGACAGGAGGGGTGTCTGCAGTTATAGTTTATAGAACTATCTTAAAATATTTTGTTTTGAAAAGGAAGTAATGTTAAAGTTGTTGGCATATCTATTTTTTAAGTTCTGTTGCAGTTTGCACAATAAAAATTGTTTACATTCTGCAACTGTTTCATGTATACTGATTCCTTCATATATTGTGTCATTTTGTGGGGCCAAGCAAACCCTATAGTAATCAAAGCCTTCATTATATAGCCTACATCAGTGATCCCCAATAGGCGGCCTGCGGGCCACATCCGGCCCGTGAGACCCTAACGTCTGGCCCATTTCGACTTGCTGGCATGTGTATAACACCTGCCATAACAAGAAAAAAGTGTGCAAAGTGTGGAAGACAGCGCGTGCTGCTCTACTTTGTTTTGCCCTCATCGCACACCATACACTTGACTCACACAGAGCGCGCATAGAGGTACACAGCCCCCTCACTAACAAGCAGCAGCCTGTCACATTAGCAAATACAGTCAGTAAAATACAGGTAAGCAATCAATGACTCCTCTAAACAAATAACAACATGGCCTGCACGAAAAAACCCAAAGTCGATCTGGAAAACCGTCAGTTCAAACCTGACTGGACAGAAGATTTTTGTTTTATTTTACCTGACCACGCCAATGCTTAACCGACATGCTTAATATGCATGCAGACCATAGCTGTCTGCAAAGCAGAAAATCTAAAATGGCACTTTAACACAATGCATGCATACAGTTTCAATGCCACGTACCCAGCAAAATCCAAACTCCGCAAACAAAAAATTGCACACATGATAACGGCATACAAGCACTCGGTTTATACCATCAGTAAATCAGCATCTGGCCAAGAGAGCGCAACAGCTGCATCACTGCAAGTTTCACGGACGCTTGCCAAAGCTAAGAAACCATTCGCTGATGCAGAGTTGATTAAAAAGTGCGCCATTGATATGGTTAGCGAGGTTTTAAGTAATGATGACAAAAACAACAAAAAAAAGAAAAGTGTTGTGGAGCTGTTAAAGCAGGTGTTACTATCGGCTAACACGGCCACAAGAAGAGTTGAAGTTTTAGCAGAGGAGTGTTTTTCCAGTTTACTCACCGATTTAAAGAAAGCAGTGGCCATATCACTAGCCATCGACTCCTCCTGTGACCGGACCGATACAGAACATTTATCTGTGTTCGCAAGATTTTTTGATGGGAAGACATTTCGAGAGGAGCTGCTTTGTTTGCTTCCACTGCCTGGGCGCACAACCGGGGAAATCGTCTTTAACGAACTGACACACTTCTTCCAGAAGAATGGCTTGGATATGAGAAAAATCGTGTCAGTTGTCACCGATGGGGCCCCGTCGATGGTGGGACCACACAAGGGCTTAATAAGCAAGCTAGCCACCGTTAACCCAGCACTCTTGGCATTTCATTGCATTATTCACAAATCAGTGCTGTGTGCTAAACTCTGTGGGAAAATGAAAGAGGTGATGGTCACTGTGACAAGACTGGTAAACTTCGTTCGCCAGAGTTCTAGTCTGCAACATCGCCTTTTCAGAGCATTGCTGGAGGAAATGTCAGCAGAACACACTGATCTTTTGCTGCATAACGATGTCCGCTGGCTGAGCAAAGGCCGTGTGCTAGAGAGGGTATGTGACCTGCGCAATGAGCTTGTGTCATTTTTATCCAGCATGCAGAGCCAAAAAGCCCAAGACTTCCACAAGTTTTTAAGTGACAACAAAGCAATGGCATGTGTTCTTTTTTTGTGCGACATCATGTCTCATCTAAATAAACTTAACCTGCAATTACAAGGCAAGAACCACACTGTTGCGGATATGTACGAGGCGGTTGACGCTTTCTGGTTAAAACTAAACCTTTAGGAGAAAGACATTCAGGGAAGAAAGTTACATTTCCCATGTCTGTGGGAGCATTATGAGAAGAACGCGATGCGGGAGGATCCGCTAGTGAAGACATTCGTGATGAGCCTGGCTGAAAACTTCAAGGAACGATTTGAAAGCTCTTCTAAACTCTCAGGTGACATCCTCCTCTTCCTAAGACAGCCATTCTCCGTTTCACCTGACGGCCAGTGGACTGCAGAGGCCAAAAAACTGGTGCCTTCCATGGATGAGGCTGCTCTTCAGATGGAGATCTTGGAGATGGGAACAGCTGATTTACTCAAAGCGCAACACAAGGATGCTGGGGTGAGTGACTTTTGGATTAATGCGGTTCCCCACGCCCGCTTCAAAAACGCGAGAGCTATTGCAATGCACCTGCTCACAATGTTTCCCTCCACATACATTTGTGAGTCATCGTTTTCTGCAATTAACTCAATCAAGAACCAGGAAAGAAACAGACTCTCTGATGAACATCTTGGCCAGTGCCTCAGGATTGCCACAACAGAATACAAGCCTGACATCAGAAGGATTGTCTCATCCCATCGCTGTCACTTCTCTCACTGATTGGTGAATGAAAACATCATGTATTCTTGTCCAGTTGCCAATCTTATTGTGGTAAATTAGCAATCACAACAATAATGCTAATAATTTAATTTATATCACTTCTAACATCACAGAGATGACTAAAAATAAAAACAGATGAAATTACAGTACAAAAATTTAAAAAATGAAGTATCACTGAAACAATAGCAAATAATAGTAAACTAATAACAATGTCTTGTTGTGTTATTATGGTATTTAAACTCATATTTTAAAAGTTAGAAACTGAAAATCTCTCTGTCTCTGTTTTCCTGTCTCTGTTTCTCTGTGTGCTGGTTCTGATGTCCTCCTCTACAGTCTCTTCTTGAGATGAAGTTGTAGTAGAGAAGCTGTTGGTAGCGGTCTCTGCTAGTAGCTGGAAAGCTGTTTGGACATTTTACATATGGATAGACTGTTTTACAACAAGCATTAATGTTGTAGTTGGTATGCAGAGATGTCAGGACTGTGTAGAAATGTTGGCACAGTTGTCTTTTGCCTCAGGATACCCATTTTCTGCTGTGTGCCAGTCACTGTAGTTCTGTTATTCATTGTTTTTTACTGTTACCTCACTGGTTGCTATGTGGATAAGATTATGTCTCACACCTTGGAACCTTTTAACTGTTCTCCTTTCATTTTCTTTTTTACATGAGGGCACTGTATGTGCAGGGAAAGGGCAGTGTGACTTAAAATGATTTTGATTTGAGGGAGATACAAAAAAGTGGGCATTTTAATAATTATTAAATACTTGGTTTGGGCTTATTTTGTTTCAAGAATTAAGTTTTTCTTGCATGACCCTCAGTATAGGCTTTGAGAATTCTAGGCCAAAATTAAAACTACTACTAATGTATCAAATATTACGACTATTATTATTATTATTATGAATATTCCTACTTATAATAATAATACACAAACGACAAAAGCACATAAAACAGTTTTTACTTTTATGTTGGAAAAAGCCCCGGATGATTCGGCCCTTGGCTTAGGATCCTTGACATAATTTGGCCCCTGGGCAAAACTAATTGGGGAACCCTGGCCTACATGATGAAATTAAAATGTTTTGATATTCTATGTACACCTGACAGTAGAATAAGCCACAAACCTATATAATGGCCCAGTCGTATGTGCAAAAAAAAAAAAAAGTGATATACCGTGAAACCACCAGAATCTTAAAAAAAATACCCTATGCCATTACTAAGCTAGCTAATCCATGATGCTGGCTAAAGTTAACTCAAAAGCCAGGATAAAACAGAAGCCCTGGAGTATGACATCATAGCCAGTTGCCCATATTCATTGTGAGGTCCAAAGTGATTTGACACAATAGCCTGCACCTTCATATGAAACACGTGGCAGTGCTAGCTTAAAAATCTCTTGTTTTGACTGGTAAGGCATGTTATATGGTTGGGTGTAAATAGATGACCGTTAAATAACCAAAGAGTGAAAATTTAGGGGGCCCTGTGCTGTTCCAGAGGGGTGGTTGGGGTGGGAGGATGGAGACTTCCAGTAGATGTAGACAGATGAAACAATTAACCCTTTCTTACGTAATGTATTTTATGCTATGTAGCGCACGTGTTACATTACATGGTTTGTTATGTTTTCATTTGCGTTATTATGCTTCTCATACTTTTCACTGCTGTATTTGCTGTACTTTTTAAAATTAAATCGCTGTTTCCTCAAAGCTAAGATTACCTAGAATTTTTCTAGAAATGGTACAGTACAATCTGTTATGGATGCTATTCTTGTGGATTTTAGAGTTTTTCGAGTGAAAGTAAACAAAGTCACGTAAAGGAGAGGCCAAACCATTTAAAATTTCATACACTAGACACAAATTTGAGAAAAGTCTAAAATTCTCAAAGCTCAGAAGATGATGTTTCTCTAATATCCTACAGTGATGATACTGAAATGGCTTTTTATCCAGAATATTTAAGGTTTGTTTATACAAGGATTCTAGTGGTCTAATAACTGTTTCTCCGGCCTGCCCCCAACATGTAATACAATAGGACATATGGGAAAGAATCATGGCATGCATAAATATCTTGGCTGCATCCACAGAGTGAGCTTCTAATTTGTCTAAAATTTCTAAAATTAAGATTTGGATCCAATATTACACCAAGATATTTAAGTTCAGTAACTATATTGATTGTTTCCCCCTTAATAAAAATGTCAACATTAGGAGGCTGTACTTTGGTTTTGGAGAAGAACATACCTTTTGTCTTACTTAATGTTCAAGCTAAGACAGGATTGATCAAGCCAATCAGCGATCCTTTCCATGGCAGTAGCTGGCTTCTCAGCTGCTAGCTCAGCTGTTTTTGCATATGTGTATACAACAGTGTCATCGGCATACATTTGCAATTCTATCCCATGGCACTGTTGTGGAAGATCATTAATATACATACTAAACAATAAGGGGCCTAACACCGATCCTTGAGGTACACCTATTGTGCACTTCATGTTGCTAGATCATACATCATTAACTTTAACTCACTTACTAATAAACTAATCAACAAATATGTCCCACCCTCAAAATCACCAGCGGTGTGAAGTTGACAGTGTTGAGGAGTAGTGAACTACATGTAATTAAACTAGCAGTTTAACTACATTTTGCAGTAGCTTGCTGGTAGTTCAGCTACATTCATATTTGCATAGTGATTCAAGTAGTTAAATCACTTTTTGCCATTTTTGTGTAGTTAACTACTGAAACTACAAACAATTTGGGCCATAAAAGGAAAGGAATGATTTTTTATTTTTATTTTACCATTGCTTCTCTACTATAATTGAACCCCCTTTGATGAGCCCCGCCCCCTTTTTCTTTCATCCGGACCGCTGTGATGGCATGCCCAGGCAATGCATTCATCAGGCAGCCACCGCCACACACTTTACCTTTGTGTAGTGCATGTGCAAAAGGGTGGGCATTGCTCAGTGCTCACACAGTGACATCATCATCATCATGGATAAACCTCCCTAATCTCAGCCTGAGGAAGAATCACCATGGCCATACTTAAGCAAATACATGACACTGACTAGTTCCACTGACAAAACCTACATTTTTACTTGTGAGCTATGCAAGCCAAGAGTAAATACACTCTCTACTGCAAAGACGTCAAACACAAATCTAAGAACACATATAAAGGTGAGTGTATTAACATTGACTTTGCTAGCCAATTTAGCAAAGTTTAGATAAGTTAGCCACATTGTAATGTTACATACAGGTAAGTGATTTAATTCAGTGAACGTTAACGTTAGTCTAATTAAAGTCTGTAGTGTTAGTTCATCTGACAACATGAAAAAACTAACATATCGCTAACTAGCTAATGTCAGGTTTGCTGACATAAAGCAAACATTAGCTAACATTAGCTGACCTAGTCATACTATTCTCATGATGTGTTTTGCTGCCCGTACAAAATGGCCCAACGCAAGGGACCGGTCTTTCATGATAATCACCTACTATTTGATTACAATCACCCGTGTTTGCCGACCAAGATGTCTGCAATCAATCCAATACTATGAATAGCTTAGCCAGAATCATCCAAATGAAGGTCTGGCTAAGCTGAGGTTGGCTTGCTGTTCTTTTGCCACCTAAGGTTAATATTGTAACAGCATACAATTTCATTTAAAGTTGATCTGGTGATATAGAGGGTAATTCTATGGACCATTATAAATGTCATGCTATTCTATGTTTTTTTTTTGTAAACAGATTTTTATTGGCAGAACAGCAAATATTTTAACACAACATACAGACATTATTTATTTTTAATTAAACATAGTAGCCCTCCCACCCTCCCCAGGCCCAAAGGTCCCCCTATTATTACCAGCCAAATATACAACACAACTGTAAAGGGGGAGGGAAAAAAAAAAAAAAAAAAAAGAAAGGGGGGAATAGGTGTATAAAATTAAAGAGAAATGGAAAGGAGTGGGGGAAATGCATCAACCTCATCAACCTATGTGTTGGATTTGTACTAAAGATATAGTGCCAGACGAGTATGTGTACCTGTTATTACATTTGCATCTGGGTCCATACAAATGTTCATCTACATACAACCGTATATATGCACATGGCTACACACCCGTGCTTGCACATGATCAAACAGCAGGGACTTACATTGAGTTATATCTTATCTAGATGAACCAAGGCCATCATAAAGTAAAAGATGCTAACAGACATACATGAAAATCCTTGCACAGTAAGATTTAAAAGGGCACAATTCCAAGACCTTAGGCCAGTGATAGAGATTTCATTCTTTCAAAGTAAAAAATGAGGTTGCCAGTATTTGTAAAATTTTTTAACTGAGCCACGGATAGTAAACTTGATCTTTTCTAATTTCAAAAATGGCATTAGGTCACATAACCAGGATGTATTTGAAGGGGGTGAGCGATTTTTCCAGAGAAGGAGAATGTCAGTGCCCCGACATCTTAGCCGGGTTTTTTCTTTGTTTTCGTGGCATGTGATTCTGTTTTTTTCCCTGTGTTCCAGCCCTGCCCTGCCTTCCGCCCTGTCTCCACCCACCTGGTTACCTGCCTGCACACCTGCATCGCATCACCTCATTAGTCCCGCCCTATATATTCCCCGCTTGTGTCTTGTCTTGTTACTAGTTCGTCATTGATTAGCTTTCGTTACGTGCCTTTTCACTTGTTTGCCGGTTTTTCTGTTTCTCTGCTCGTTTTCATGACTTCGATTTTTGGATCTGTTTTTGGTTTTGTTCGCTGTGTTATCTGGATCTCTGACCTTGCCTGTTTTTGACTTTGCCTCTGGATTATGTCTTTCGGACTCAATAAACCTCGTTTTGCACCCTGCCTTTCTGTCTGCGCCTGAGTCCCTCCCTGACAGAGAATACGGCGATGTGCAATCAAAGATGCAAAGGAAATCACATTTGCTTGTATAGCAGATACACCCACGCCCTCTTCAGGAATGGCAAAGATAACGATCTGGGGGGATGGATCAAGGGTTAATTAGAATACTTCAGAGATGGCGCTAAAGAAATGTATCCAGTATTCCATCAACCTTGGGCACGACCAGAACATATGTGTCAGGTTTGCTGGTGCTAGGGAACATCTATCGCATGTGTCAGAAATGTTTGGATATATTTTTGATAATTTAGATTTACTAAGATGGATCCTATGGAGGACTTTGAATTGAATAAGGCTAAGCCTTGCACACGAAGAAGAAGGCTGTGTCCCAATTCAGGGGCCGCATCCTTCGAAGGACACGGATTTACATTGATTATTTCTAGTAATCGAATATTTCGAGTTTCTCGAGGAATCGTTTCAGCCCTACTTTGGATTACTTTTTTAAAGAATTTTCATCCGACTAAGGTTCTGAACTTATTTTTAGAATGTTCAGGCTGTGTTCACAAGTAGCGTTTTTTTTTTTAATGAAAAACACTGGCCAGAGCATTTTTCCCCCAAGTAAAAAAAAAAAAAAATGCTGGCAGCGTTTGTTCCAAAAAGCAGTTGAGAGCATCTTTTGTTGCCATAACGGTAGCATGTACATTGTTAGCAATCTAGCTGGCTATTGTTGCAGAGCTAATGTTAGCTAACAAGCTAGTTTTGCTAACGACAAGCAGTAAACACAAACACAGAAACTCCTAGGATCCAATTTGACAGCAAATGGCATCTTTATGATCAATGTGATAGTTTTTTTTCTGAGAAGTTGATTTTTTCAACTGAAAAAACGCCCTGAGCTGCAGAAAAAAAAAATGCTGGCGACGGCATTTGAATAAGTGTCAAGTAATCCCAAAGCTTTCTCTTAAATGTTTCACATTATATCTTTTTTGTCTAACCAAAATTCAAATTACAAAACGAAGCTAAATTTAGTTAAATCGAATTAGAGAAACTTTTAGGTTAGGTTGAGTGCAATGAACAATAACGTTTAGAACGCAGACCTCACAAAAGCGGTGATGTGTCATGAGCATTTAACGTAATTTACATCGATAAATGCCATCCTTGTTAGTTATACAATCTCATGCTGTAGCTTTCTACACCTACTAGCTAGCTGAATAGCTAATCCAATGCAGCCAAACTATGTAAGAGCTAGCTAGTGATCAATATTGGCTTAAATAATGAAAGAGAACTTACTTCAAGATGCTGCTTCAGGCTGGGGGTCGACTCTTTTGAAGCAGTGCAAAGCAGAGCAAACAAGGAGCAGGGATCAAAACAGGAACAGGCTGGGTCAAAACCAGGCAGACAGAACAGACAACCAAGGCAGGACAGCAGGCAGGGACAAGTCAGGCAGGCAGGAGTCAGCACAGGCTCAGCAACACGAGTAAACAGGCGGGTACACAACAGAGAAAACACTGAGACGAACTAGCAACAAGACAGACACAAGCAGGGAATATAAAGGGCTGGGCTGACTAGGAGATGGGATGCAGGTGGGCAGGCAGGCAGGTGGAGGCGATCAGGAAATCAGGTGGGCGGGGACAGGGCAGAGAGTGGGGCAGGGCCGGAACACATGGGAACTGTAAACAAAAGCACATGGATGACACTGACAGACAGGGAGAAACACAAAAACAACAACTAGGGGGCCGAATTACTGACAAACTGTTGCTAACTAACTTCCGGAAGCACCGCAAGTGATAACACTATTGCCCTTTCCCTATGAGAGAGTGCTGATGAGCTAGCATATATGAACTATATACACATCCAAAGAATCTGAACTGAATTAAGAACAGTGCAAAATGTCATGAGAATTACCTAATTTCAGAATATTTGACCCAACACAGCTATATGTGTCAGGGATGCGGGGTGAGGACTCACACGCAGACCCGGAGGTGAATGGCGGAGTGACTTTAATAAAGACCACCACAGGAGCAGACAAAGGCAGAGTCAAAAACAGGCAGGATCGATACCGGGGAAGTCAGTCCAAAAAAGCAAACAAGGAGCAAGGCACGTGGTCTGGACAGGCGAGGGTCAGCAATGGGCAGGCAGGCAGCGGGGCAACCAGAACGGAGCGGCAGGCAGAGACGAGATCCGAAGGCCAGGCAGGGGTCACAAACTGGGCAGGCAGGTCCGGAGCAGAGCAGACGAGAAGCGGGAGTGAAGTCTGGGAAGGGGCAGAACCGGGAGACCGGCAACAGGGAGCTGGGGCAGAACCGCGGGCAGCCCAGGCAGCCGGAGCAGAACGGCAGGCTGGTCCGGGGCTGAGCAGGGGGGAAGCAGGGTCTGGACAGGGGCAGAACTGGGCAGGCCGGCAACAGGGAGCGGAGGCAGAACAGCAGGCGGCCCAGGCCGCCGGAGCGGAAAGGCAGGCGGGTGCCAAGGAGACAGGAGCAGACTACCACAGACAGGGAAACACGAAGACAAGACGAAACAGAAAACAGACTGACTGAACTCACGTGACAGAACAGCGGGCAAATACAGAGACCCAGGGCGGGAGACAGAAGACCGCTGAAAAACCGAGTAACAGATGGCAAGAACGAAACAGAATGCTGAGACGAACTGGCAACAAGACAGAGACAAGCAGGGTAAATATAGGGTAGGGCTGATGAGGTGATGGGAAGCAGGTGTGCAGGCAGGCAGGTGGAGATGATCAGGTGGGCGGAGACAGGGCGGAGAGTGGGGCAGGGCTGGAACACAAGGAAAAACAAAAGCACATGGACAGGGGAAGAACACAAACGCACAGCTAGGGGGGCGGAGTACTGACAATATGTTTAGAGGAAAGTAAGACTATTTATGATTTGCCGTTAGTGTCTTACTAACTAGCGCCCTATCCATGTCAAATCTTTGAAATAATGAAGGTGGATTATAAGCTACGTAAGGCAAAATACTTTTCTTTCTATATAACAGGAACTAACTACAAATGTGACCCTATCAGAACCTAGAGCGACTGCGTATATGCACTAGGTACTCAACAAACACAACGATAAAATATAGCTGCAAGCAGCGATACAGGGGCCAAGCACAATGAATGAGTCAGCAGAAGAAAGAATTATGATTTTAGGCTATGCAATTCAAAAGATATGTTAAAAAATAGGTATTATATAAGTTACATGCAATGTGTGTTATAGCGCCACCTAGTGGTTAAATGACACTAAAACACTTGGACACCCTCAGGGCATAGTCACAAACACAGGCACCAAATCTGGTGTCAGTACACAAAGGCATTGCGTAGATATGGCCTCACTACCTGTTTGGCGTCTTCGCTGTTGACTTTGTTAGCACATTACTTGCGAATGCTTTCCATAAACAAAAAATCATGGATAACTTTTGTGTGGCATGCTCTCAATATGCTCTGACTCAATTTTCGTGAAGAATGAAGAAAATTTGTGGGAGGAGTAGTGAAAAGACTGTTTTCATTAAAATTCAAAATGGTGGACAACCAAATATGGTGGAAATGAAAATTTTACGTCTGTTCAACTTGACATGACCCAAGGAATCAAAAGAAAAAAGAATCATAATTCTAAGCTAAAGACATCAAAGTTATGAACAGAAATTCAATTGTTTTAGTTATAGCGCCACCTAGGGGTGAAATGACACAAAACTTCGTGGACACTCTCAGGGCTGTGTAGGAAGTTCATATACCAAGTTTGGTGTGAAGACACAAAAGCATTACCGAGATATGACCTCACTTCCTGTTTGGTGTCGTCGCTGTCAAACTCATTTGCATGTTACGGGCAAACGCTTTGGAATATCTAAAATGTTTGGATAACTTTTGTGAGGCATGGTTTTAAGATGATCTGTACAAAATTTGGCAAAGATTGGACAGAATTTGTAGGAGGAGTAGCGAAAAACAGTTTTCGTAAAATTCAAAATGGCGGAAAATCAAATATGGCGGAATTTTGAAAAAATTCCAACAGGGTGAGGAGTTATGCCCAAAAATGTTAGCTGAACTTTGACCTGATGGTGGCGCTAGAGGGCTTGATTTACTGACTCCAAAATTGGTGAGTGGAGAGTTGGCAGTTGGTCTTCTATGAGTGTGCCAAATTTCATAAAAAGCATACAAACGGATCTATGGGCTGCCATAGACTTCCATGGCAGATGTATAATAATAATAAGAAAACTAACAATTACAATAGGGTTCCAGCACCTTCGGCGCTTGGCCCCTAATAAGAAAACTAACAATTACAATAGGGTTCCAGCACCTTTGGCGCTTGGCCCCTAATAAGAAGACTAACGAAAACACCAATTTTGGGGTCAGTAAATCAAGCCCTCCCCATCCTGTAGTAAATCAATGAGAAATTTATTGTCAGTACTCCCGCCCGCTAGCCGTTGTGTTTTTGTTTTTTCTGTCCACGTGCTTTTGTTTTTCTGTGTTCCAGTCCTGCCCCGCTCCCCGCCTGGTCTCCGCCTGCCTGTTTCCCTCATTGTCTTCACCTGCCTGCCTGCGCACCTGTTTCCCATTCTGTTATCAGCCCTTCCCTATATCTTCCCTGCGCATCCCTGTTCTGTTGCCAGTTTGTCTCGGTTGCTTTTGCCCGTTTCATCCCCGCCTTTTGCTTCGTGTTTTGATTCGCTGCTTTTCCCGTTTTTCGACCTGCCTATTTTTTCGACCTGTTTTTTGCCTGCTGTTTTTGCCCTGTTTGCCTATACCTCTGCCTGCCCGGTGTCTGACCCTGCCTGCTCCGTTACCTGTTTCTGGATTTTGCCCCTCAGACTGCCTTTCTGGTTTTGACCCTGCCTGGTTTTTTTGTGGATACGATTCCTGCCTGTTGGACTTGTAATAAATCTGCCGGCATTCATTGGTCTGCGACTGAGTCCTTGCCCGAGCCCTGACATTTATACATGAATTCTGTGGTTGAGCGACCCTCAGAGCCTTCAGGAAGGCCCACAACGCACAAATTGTTCCAGTGAGAACGATTTTCAAGGTCCTCTGTTTTCTGTTTGAGATGAGCATTCTCGGTCTGGAGTTGCTGAAGTCGCCCTTCAGTGCTAGTAAGCCTGTCACTATGGTTGAAAAGAGTGGTTTCCATTGCTATAAGTCGAGGACCAAAATCCTCCACTTTAGTTCAAACGGCATTCAGTGTCGTTTGAATTGGTGATAGAGCAGCTTATATTTTGGATGATTTTGAGGGTACTTGCCTTATTTTTACCAGACATAGTCAAAGCCAAACTATAACCTAACTGATACCCTCCGTTCCTAACTGATACCCTCCGTTTGTTGTGTGCTGAGAGAAGATGACGAAAAACCAGAGATTCCACTTGGCTTCTCGTATCACTGCTACGCAGACGATACCCAGCTATATCTGTCGTTCCCGCCTGATGACCCCACAGTCTCGGCGTGGATCATGGATTGTCTTGCAGACATATCTTTATGGATGAAGGCACGCCACCTTCAGCTAAACCTCTCTAAGACTGAACTCTTGATCGTCCCAGCCAAGCCATCCATGCATCACAGCATCAATTTAAAGCTTGCCTCAAATATTCTCAAACCTTCTAAGGTTGCAAGAAACCTGGGTGTCATGATTGATGACCAATTGTCCTTCTCGGACCATGTTGCCTCAGTCTCTCAGTCGTGTCGCTTTGCACAATACAATATCCGCAAAATCTGTCCTTACCTGACTCAATATGCTACCCAGCTTCTGGTACAGGCCATGGTTATCTCCTGCCTCGACTATTGCAAGGCCCTCCTAGCTGGCCTCCCAGCATGTGCGGTGAAACCACTACAAATGGTTCAGAACGCGGCGGTGCATCTGGTTTTCGATCAGCCCAAAAGGGCCCATGTCACCCCATTGCTCACTGAGCTCCATTGGCTACCCATGGCTGCCCGTATCAAATTCAAGTCTCTCATGCTTGCCTACACAGTGACCTCTGGGTCTGCTCCAACATACCTGAGCTCAACCATACAGGCTTACTCTCCTTCTCAGCCGTTACGTTCCTCCCAGGAACGTCGTCTAGCATTGCCATCCCTACACACAAGGCAATCTCAGTCCAGACTATTCTCATATGTAGTTCCCCACTGGTGGAACAAGTTACCTTATGCTATCAGAGCAGGGGCGTCCCTCTCTATCTTCAAGAACCTCTTGAAGACCCAGCTCTTCCGAGAGCACCTCCTCTCCTAACACTTCTAACAACTCTAACACAATTCCATCTCCGCGCACTTTTTGCCTCACACTTCTTTCTCCTGTCACTACTTGTTTGTCTTCTCTGCCTGTCTATCCTTGTGTTTTCACCTTGTTTACCTTTGCTTTCTACTTTCCTTGACTTATTTAGTTGAGTTTAGTTGTTTAGGTTGCACTTAAAGCTTACTCCAAGGTCTCCTATACTATAGTAGCTTGCTTGCTGTTCCTCACTTGTAAGTCGCTGGATAAAAGCGTCTGCCAAATGACCTAAATGTAATGTAATGTATAACTTGTTCTGAAAAAACAGAGCAAATTAAGAGCCGATTGATGGTGTAAATTAAATAAATCTAAGCGAATGCTATGTTAACTCATATTCAAAATGTGTCTTTCTTTTATTATTAGAGGAAGCATCCACACAAATGTGAGAAGATGGAAAGACTGCAGCAGGAATTCTGGAAAAGACCACGGCTGACTTCAGATGATGAGTCTGGATCTGCTAGGGAGCAGCCCGGTACAATGGCAAAGTTTCTCACAAGGCAAACAGTCAGTCCTGCTTTGTCCCAGGCAAAATTCAACAAACTAACCCTCAGGTTTGTTGTGCAAGGCCTCCATCCACTCAGCATCATTGAAAGACCAGAGTTTAAAGAGTATGTCCATGAGTTGGTACCTGGAAGGCAGCTACTGTCAAGAAAGACACTCGTGAAGATGGTGGAAGATGAGTCTGTGCACATGCGCACAAACCTCTGCACTACTCCCTCTCAGCAAGAACACATAGCAACAACAACCGATGCATGTCAACAAACAACAGAAGCTTTTTGGGCGTCACTGTTCATTGGATCGACCAAGACACACTCCAGATTCAGTCTGGAGCTCTCGCTTGCCGTAGAATCATAGGGAGACACACATTTGATGTTCTAGCTGGTATGCTGGAAGACATACATCAAGATTTTAAGATCGAGCACAAGGTTAGTCTCACAACCACAGACAATGGGTCCAACTTTGTAAAGGCTTTCCAAGTGTTTGCTGACATGCAAGACATTGATGAGAGGGAGGAAGAGGAAGATGACAGAGATCTGATCTTCACCGAAGTGGCAAACATCCTCAATGATCTTGGAGAGGAGGATTATGAATTACCACAACACCAGAGATGTGCCAGTCACACACTGAACCTCGTGTCAGCCAAAGATGCAGAAGAGGCTGCCAAAATTTCAGAGTCATTCAAAAAAATATCCATATCCACCCTGGGGAAATGTCAAGCCCTCTGGAACAAACAGAGCCGCAGCACGCAGGCTTCAGACATCATCCAGGAAATACTTGGAAGCCAGCTGGTCAATCCAAATGTAACTCGCTGGAACTCCATCTATAACGCCCTGGAGAGACTGAAGAGAATCACCACTGCAGGAGAAGGAGACCTGGATGATGTGTGTGGAGGGCTTGAGGTACCTCGCTTCAAACAAGCAGAGAAGACGTTTATCAGTGAATATGTCACGGTAAATGTTATTGATATAGCAGTTTTGAAACAAGTGAACAATATACTCTCAGCATGTGTTGTAGTGCAAAAGAATTTTGATTTCATGTTAGAACATGAAATCCAGTGATTAGAATTCAGTGTTGCCTATAGCAGTGTATTGCAGAGGATACTTGGATCATAAAGGCTATATTTAAATGTTCTAAATACATTAAATGTATTTAATCTGTTTTCAGGTTTGGCTATGTGTTTGAAAGCATCAAGTGCCTCATGGCAACTGCGAGCCACCCCATGTTCAGAATGGAATACATACCAACGGAATGGAAGAGAGACATAGAGACACATCTGAGAGAAGAGGTGAGGCGGCTGCAAACACCTTCAGCATCTCCAAAAACAGCCGACGAGGAAGAGGAACCAGCAAGTGGGGATGGCATTGCTTCATTCTTCCAAAAGAAGAAAGATGACAAAGTAGACAAGGTGGAAGTCTTTCTGAAGTCCCCGAATACGTCCCCACTAACTGTGTTCTCATCTCTGCCAAAAATGCGAAAAGTCTTCATAAAGTTCAACACCAGTGTCCCAGCCAGTGCTGCATGTGAGCAGCTTTTCAGCGTTGGCAAGGACATTTTTAGTGCCAAACGGAACCGCCTGTTGGATAAGAACTTTGAGAGACTGCTCATGTGGCGTATAAACAAGAGATTCTGCTCTGACAAGTAAAAAGATAGGCCCATTGTTTAGACTAGTGTTCAAGCTGTTCATACTGTCTAAAAAGGTGCAAGTTGAAGTCTGTTTTAGTCGTTAAGATTGTACAAGTCAGATGTTACAAAACTGATGAGTAAGACAACAGGCCCATTTTTTTGACCAGTGCTCAAGTCAGTCAAACAAAAGGTGCAAGTTTAATATTTTTTTCTTTACTGTTTTAGTTGTAGTCAGATAATACAAAATCCAGATTTGTTTACAGCAAAATATATCATTACTTGCACTTTTGTGAAAAGCCCAGATGGGGTTTTGTTTAGGACAGGTTTAGGTCTCAGGGGTATTCCAGGAAGCTGTATTGTCAGCTCACCTGTGAAAGACAAGACTACTTCATGGGGGGAAAAAACTAGAACATGCTCAATATGAAAAAGACTTGGGAGTAATAGTTGACCCAAGCTTAACAGGATCTAGGCAGTGTGCTGTAGCGGTAAAAAAGGCCAACAGGATGTTGGGATATATAGCAAAAAGTATTGATTATAAATCTAAAGAGGTTATATTGAAATTATACAATGCTTTAGTCAGACCTCACTTGGAACATTGTGTGCAGTTCTGGGCACTGCACTATAAGAAAGATATTGAGGCTCTTGAAAAAGTTCAAAGAAGGGCAACTAAATTAGTTCCTGGCATGAAAAATAAAAGCTACAAGGAAAGACTCAACTTACTTAACCTATTTAGACTTAGCGAGAGGAGACTTAGGGGTGATCTAATAGAGATTTTTAAATTTATAAAAGGACTCAATAAGGTTAACTATAATAGATTTTTTAGTCAGACCTCACTTGTGTCTTCTGTCTCTGGGGACTAATCCCTATGACATCTTGGCTGAATATGGATGGGATCGTCACCGTCTGATTTCATGGCATTCTCTGGAGCCTGTGTACACGGGGCTGGTACCCGTTGTCGGCCCGGATGAGGAGATCTGGACCCCCCGCCTTCGTTCACCTCATCTCTGCGGTAGAGCGGTGAACTCCCGAAGCCTTCAGCCGCTGGGTCGGGCACCCCGGACGGCAATTGGCCCGGCTTCAGTTAGGATAGCCCTGGTAAATGCTAGATCTCTAGCAAATAAGACATTTATTCTGAATGATTTTTTCACTTCCCATGGATTGGATCTGTTGTGTGTGACTGAAACCTGGCTGAGTGTCGGAGAGTCAAGCCTTTTACTGCTGGATTGCACATACTTTAACTCCCCGAGGACAACTGGACGAGGAGAAGAAGTTGCTACTGTTTTTAAGAAAAGTTTTAATTGTAGGCAGCTGTCATCGATCTTCTACTCCAGCTTTGAACTGAATATGTTCCAGTTGGATCGATCTCACCCGGTTCTGTGCGCTGTGATATACCGACCACTAAAATATAATAATAACTTTATAAATGACTTTTCTAATTTCTTGGCTGGAATTATACCAAAATATGCTAGGATTTTAATCGTTGGAGATTTTAATATTCATGTCTGCTGTCCTGCTAAACTGTTGGTTGAAGACTTTCTAAATCTTATTGACTCTTTCAGTCTTGTACAGTTTGTGACAGGTCCTTCACATAAGCATGGGCATACACTAGATCTTGTTTTATCATGTGGTCTACCTGTTTTTAACATTGAAATATGCGATGCAGTTTTCTCTGATCACATGCCCATGTTATTCCAGATCTCTCTCCTCTGCCATATCGCTAAACCGTGTGCTCCGGTGCGTTGTTGTCGTGTGCTCAACACCTCCACTGCTGTACATTTCTCTGCTGCTTTTAAAAATGTTGTTGAGACTCACTCAGTGTCCCCCCTTTGTTTTAATACTAGGGATGGAACGATCGATCGGCTGTAGATTGGAATTGGCCGATTTCCATTCTAAATATGTGATCGGCCGACCTTCCGTTCATTTGGCCGATACTGAGACCCAATCTATGACGTAAAATATGTGAGCCAAATTTTACCACGAGGGTTGGAATGGAAAAAAAATGTCGTCCATCTGGCAGTTTTTTAAAATATCTGATTCAGATCAAAGTAATGCCATTTGCAATGTTTGTAAAACTACGGATCTCGTGGGGGAAGCAAGACAAAAAATTTCAATACAACTAACTTGATACGACACTTAAGAGTACATCACCCGACCGAGTACAGGGATAATCAGAAGGTAGCAGAACTAGTGAAGAGTGATAAAGCTACACTGACATTAAGCCAACCACCAGTGCAGGAGACATTGGAGAGATACCAAAAGTACAGCAGCAATAGCCTGAAAGCAAAAGGTATCACGACCAAAATAATGGAATTTATTGCGCTAGATAACCAGCCATTTTCGGTTGTCGAGGGTGTAGGATTCAGTCGCTTGATATCTCATCTAGAGCCGCGCTATGCCATTCCCGGTAGGAAATTCTTTTCAGATGTTGCCCTTCCCGATCTCTATCAAACAGTTTACTCTCACGTAGACCACGTCCTAAAAACAACGTTACTTCAATTAGCTTTACAAGCGTTATATGGAGTTCCGGAGTCAGTCCCACGTCCATTTTAAGCTTGACAGCTCAGTGGATTGATCCCAACTTTCAGCTACACAGTGCAGTTCTACATGCACGAGAATTCACCAGCACTGCCGCTCTGGCTGCGGAGTTCGACAACATGCTTCAGACTTGAATATACCGCCTTTTGGTTCTTTTCACACACCCCCCCGGCAATCGGGATCGGCCTCACAAAACACAGATCGGTCCATCACTATTTAATACTGAGGAGCTAACCTCTAAGTTTTATTCCACCTGCCAAAAAATTGTTAAGGCTGAAAAGACAAAATATTTTTCTGATATTGTTTTAAAAAAACATCATAAACTTCATTTTCTCTTTAGTACCATTAACACTGTTCTTAATACCCCCCAATCTGCTTGTCTTGATGTTTCCTCAGGTACCTGTGAAAAATTCCTCCACTTTTTTGTTGACAAGATTACGAGCATTGGAGCTGTCATTCCACCCCCTTCTTATGACCCATCCATCACTGTCACTTGCCCTGCCGTTTTTAACCAGTTTGAGCCTGTGTCTTTCTCTCCTAAAGGAAACTATTGTTCATATGAAATTATCAGCTGGTCCCACAGATGGAGTTCCCCCTCGCCTTTTTAAAGAGATTTTTGAGGCTATTGGACCAAACATCCAAGCAATTTTAAACAGTAGTCTCGCCTCAGGTATTGTACCAGCAAACCTGAAGCATGCAGTAGTGCAGCCACTGATTAAAAAACCTAATCTGGACACTTCAGTCCTCTCTAATTTTAGACCGATTTCCAAACTCCCGTTTCTTTCAAAAATTTTGGAGAAGGTTGTACTTACACAATTGCAACCTTTTTTAGATTGCAATCTTTTTTAGATACACATGGCATTTTTGAGCCGCTCCAGTCTGGTTTTAAAGCCCTTCACAGTACCAAATCTGCACTGTTAAAAGTTTTTAATGATCTGGTATTAACTACTGACTGGGGATTCTGCCATTCTTATTCTTTTAGATCTCACAGCTGCATTTGACACAGTAGACCATAGTATGCTTATCTCTCATCTTGAGCATTGTGTTGGCATTTAAGGTACCGCTCTGGAGTGGTTTAAATCTTACCTGTGTGACAAAAGTTTTTCTGTCTGCCTTGGTGACCTTGTATCCTCCATCAGCGTTTCTCCCTTGTGGAGTCCCAGGGTTCTATTCTCGGGCCAATCCTTTTTGCCTTTATATGCTCCCCTTAGGGTCAATTCTAAGAAAATATGGCATCTCTTTCCACTGTTATGCAGATGACACCCAAAATTTACCTGCCTTTGAAACAGAAAGACACTTACTCGTTAAAACCACTGTTGGACTGTCTTGAGGACATCAAAGTTTGGATGGCCCTAAATTTTTGAATTTTAATGAGAATAAAACTGAAGTCCTGATATTTGGACCCAGTGGTGCCTGTGATGGCCCTCATATGGACCTATGCTCCCTGGAACTATATGTAAAACCCACTGTTAAAAATCTGGGTGTGATAATGGACAGTGATTTTAAATTGGACAAACAGATAAACTCAGTGATTAAATCTTTTAAAGCTTTTATTGATTAAAGCTTTTTCCAACTGAGGCTCTTATCTAAGGTCAAGCCCTTTTTATCATTTAATGATTTCAAAAGGGTTATACATGCTTTTATCTCATCCTCATCTTGACTAATATAATGCTATGTATGTTGGTGTTAGCCAGGCCTCCCTCTCACGCTTACAGTTGGTCCAAAATGCTGCAGCTCGTCTTCTAACAGGAACACGCAAGCGAGAGCACATCACCCGTGTACTCGCCTCCCTTCATTGGCTCCCTGTATGTTTTAGGATTAATTTTAAGATTTTATTGTTTGTCTATAAATCCTTAAATGGGCTTGCTCCAAATCATCTTTCCGACCTATTACAACCGCGCGTCCCATCAAGGTCATTCAGGTCCGCTGACCAGTTCCTTTTAGTTGTTCCAAAATCAAGGTTGAAGCATAGGGGAGATCGTGCCTTTGCAGTTATAGCACCTAAACTCTGGAACGAGTTGCCTCTGCATGTAAGGCTGGCCCCTACACTGCCTGTTTTTAAATCCCGTCATAAAACACATTTTTATTCCTTGGCTTTTAGCCCAGTATGAGAGTTTCTTTTGCTTTTTCTTTTGTTTTATTGCTATGGTCTCATTGCTTTTATTTATTGTCTTTTGTCTATTTATTGTTTTTTGTACAGCACTTTGGTCAACTGCTGTTTTTAAATGCTTTAGAAATAAACTTGACTAGATTTTTTAGGGTGAGTTCAGTCTGTAGAACAAGGGGACATAAATGGAAACTAGTGAAGAGTAAGTTCCGCACTGAGTCCCTTGCTGTGTTCAAGTCCAGACTTGATGCAGTTTTGGACTCTCTTTAATTGTAATGGCAAGCTTAGTTGGGCCAAATGGCCTGTTCTCATCATATGTTCTTAAAAATATTTGACAATAGTATTTAATGTTTTGAATCTGAATTTTTAAAACTAAACTTGAATATATTAGGTGTCAATTAGTCATAAGTATTCATTATTGCTATTTAACAAATGTTCAGAGAAGTTGTTGCATGCTATTTTAGAAGTTACCTGGCTGAGTAATCCTGCTTGGTGCAATACCCCCACCTGGACTCTAGTTTCTGGAAGGCAGGTGTCTGACTAATGAACATTGTATACAAAACCAAAGCTGACATTCCTTGCACTTTCCCATGAATAGTGTGGTATTTTTGTCTGGTTTATATATGACCTGTGAACAAGTAGGCACTTTTTGCAGTAAACTCAATGTCAGGGTTGGCAGGGGAAAGGACCCAGGTGCAGACAAAACAGGCAGTAAAAGGATCCTTTAATTACAGGTCCAAACTCACAGGCAAAATCATAGTAAAAATCCAGTCCAAAATCAGTAACCAAAAAGACCACAGGAGAAACACGGTGTCCAAAACAGCAGGCAAAAAGGCAGAATCAGGAACAGGCAGAGTAAAAAAAAAAAAAAAAAAAAAAAAACAAACAGAGCAGAACTGACAAACGGCAGGAACAAGGCTGAGACAATCAGGCAAAGAACAAAGGAAACAGCAGGGTATATATACATGGGCTGGTGATGAGAGAACAGGGAACAGGTGTGCAGGATGGGCTTCAGGTGGTGGGCGTGGCAGCAGGGCAGGTAGGCAGGACAGGAGGAGGGGCAATGGCTGAAAACAAAACAAAAGCACATGCACGGGAAAAAACAAACAAAAGACACACCCATGCTGACAGACAGGGAGAAACCAGCAGCTCAGGCTGGAGTGCTGACACTCCACTCAGTTGTTTTGCTGGCATGTGACTTTTTTGTATTATATTTTGTTATAATTTTGTATCACATGTACATTGTCAATTTGATCATTTTTTATAAAGTAGTTTTCTAAGTAGCTTTAGTTAACCAGACTAGATTTCTCCCTAGGGTAGCTTTGCTGTGGTTCAACTTCTTCCAGTGTGAAGTAATTGGTAGCTTGCAAAGCTATGCTTTCAAAGTAGCTTCCCCAACACTGGAAATTGAGGCGAAGCAGCACAGAGCGGCAACTGCAGCTGTCATATATGAATTATCACTGGTGAACATGGGTTTGGGACATGCATAACAAATGGGGACAGACCCCCCCCACACCCCCACACCCCCACACATACACACACACCTCAACAAATTAAAAAATAAACAGATAAATATACAAGTCTGTTAAACCCAGACTGGGATCCTAATTCTGTCTCCAACCTCCACCAACCCCAGATCTTCAGACCTGACAGATACACAGCATCAATTAAAGGCTGCTAACAACAGAGAGTCTCACCCTGCAAGGCGTGTACAGGGATGGATGAAAGACGCAATCAGTCAGACTCAGAGAGAGATGGTTTCAAGTGATTTCTAGCATGCATGCAGCCTCAGAGAAATAGCCCACCACATTGTGTTATCCTCTAATGAAGGATGATCTTAAAGTGCGTATTTACTCAGCTGAGATGGCAGGTATGTTCCAGATCATCCATTTTGATGAAAAATCAGTCTGAATTTTCCAAATTAAGGTGACAGATTCCACTCAAAGAAAAATGTGGTTTCAAAGCATGAATTGTGTGCATATTTGTACATTTTAACACACACACACACACACACACACAGTACTACATAAATAGATCAAACTCAGAGTGAAAGGATGATTACATCAGTCAGAGGACAATATATAAGCGCAATACATGAGTGAAAGCAAGTCCGTATGTAATAAGGATTTGGCTACAAAACTCCTATAACTTACTGATTAAATTAAATTTTTAAATTACAAAATTAAATTTGTAAAAATTTAAGAGTTTAGAAGAATAACCCTTCAGAGCAACTCAATTTGCAGTGTAGTACAGAAGTCACATAGCCTCAAGTCACATATAATGATACAAGGATATAAGGATATAAGGAACAACAAAAAGAGAACATTTTCATATAGGTATGTATGTGTATGCATGTGAGCTAATTATTTGTTGAATATGAAAATTCCACTACAGTGTATCATATTTATTAATTACATTCAGTAAGGGTTATGTAGTTTCATTCTAAAGAAATTGACTTCAGCTGGCATAAGTAGGTCATTTTCATTGTGTTGTAACACATGGCAGGTATGAAGTGTTGGCATCCCATGCAGTCACCCCAAGGTGAGCCCAGGCATCCCATGCAGTCACCCCAAGGTCATGGGACAACATAGCAACACATGTATGCGGAAGTTTGAGCCTCATAACAACTGCACCCCATCACATTTTTTTGTGAATTGAATCTTCCATAAAGTCTTTATGCATGCCTAGCATACATAACACATTCACAAGTAAGTTTGTATTTTATAAAGCATTCATAAACAGATGCAGTGCTTCGTGGTGCCTTATGTTAAAAAAAATATAGCACGTTAGGGGTTTTTCGTGTCATATTTTTTGCTTTGCCACAGACCTTGTGAAGTGTGATGTTTGTGTCATAACCAGCACTCTGCTCGCTGCCTTCCCTCACAGCTCCCCCATCCCAGAGATCGGTTTAATTGGGTGCTGATAACAGCATTACTGCCGGTGTCATCTTCATCAATAGCTCTACGAGACATTGTGTTTGCCCATCAATACATAGCAGCCATGCTCATACAAGCCCAATAATTGTGCTTCTCCCTGGATGTGGATCTATGTAGACTTGTAGGGACCCTTTATTTTATCACCACCTTCATCAGATCATCAAATGGTCCTCCATTCTGTAAAGTAAAAGGTGCCCCTGCAAGGTGTTGCAGATCAACTGTCGTTTTTCCATCCTGTTGACTCAGTCCAAGAGGAGGGACACATATGATCAGCGTTAAATCAGCGGGCTTCTTGTTCTTGGAGACAGCTTCCATACAATGAAAGGAAAGGATGTAACATTTCTGTAATGTTTTATTAAACATCAGTGAGGTGCACACATAGTGTATATTGGTCTTATGGGTGTTATATGCCCAAATTCTGAGCCCAACAAGACCATGACAAATTTTGTTATGTTACATGTATTTTATTATATGACAATATTTTTGCTTAGCAGATTCTCTTATCCAGAGCAACTTGCATTGCTCAGTTTTTACATGTCATTCATTAATATGTTTTATATTTACAGAATAAAATCGGGTTGAGTGCTTTTCCCAAGGTTACAACAGCAGTGTCCCAAATAGGAAATAAAACCAGCAACTTCTGGGTTATGAGTCCTGCTCCTTACCACTACATCACACAAGTTAATATTAGTTAACTAGCTATTAATAGTTAATATGAGGAAAAAATTACTTATGTGTCTAAACAATGAAATTACATCCAAACAAGGCTCTGCTCCAGGCTCTGTTAGTGATAGCCTGCATAAATAATTGAGAAGCAGCAAGACAGTGACATTCCCTTTGCATTTCTGATTGGCTCCTGCCTTTTGATCTGCCACTGACCTCCCGTCTGGGTTGCTAAATTTGAGTCTTTGGTAGGTACAGATGTAACTGCGGGTGCACAGATAGTCCTCGCATTCCATCCTCATCCTGTACATCTGTCTCCCAGGCCTCGTCATGGTCCCACCAATCGTGTGCTCCAAAGGGGGATTTTTATTGTGGCGGTGGGATGTCAAGGCCCTTCAACATTCTGTGGTTAGATAAGAGCTGTGTCCCAATTCAGGGGCTGCATCCTTTGTAGACCGTGAAGGCCGAACCGAAATGAGACTGAGGTCTGGACTACGTGAGGATTTCCTATTTGTGTCACCAGCTGTTCCAGCCCTTACCATTGCTTCACCAAACGCCACTCCTGTCGCCTAGCAACCTTGACAGCTGCTAGGTGCAACCTTGACAGCTCTAAGATGTTAGGCAGATAGATGAAGGTTAAAATGCTCTATACATTTAAATTTAATGTAATTTAATGCCCTATACATTTATACATTTAAAAGTGTACTCCTCGGCCACTGTGTTGTTTGTAGTGTTTGTTGTGTCCGCCATTTTCTTTTTGAAAAGTGATTCATTGCCGGTGTGCAGTGAATCCTGGGATAGGTTGGCCAGCGAAGGATCCACCCGTTGCATCCTACGTTGCCCGGGAAAGGAAGGGCGCATTTCTCAGCTGCATTTGAAGGAGCCTTCGAAATGGGACAGCTTGTCGCGCCGACTGTGATGCAATCGGTCTTCAAATGCAGCCTTCGGAGGATGCAGCCCCTGAATTGGGACACAGCCAAGGTTACCTCATCACCTCCGCCCCACAAGATATCGCTCCAGTTGAAGACGTGGCAGATTAAACAGATGGAGAGTGGGAGAAATGTAAGCCTGACATGCAGGAATCATCCCTGAGAAACAGCTGACAGCTCCTCCCTGGGAAAAGCTCTGTGATTACACATCAACAACAGACGATCGGATCATGAGGGGTCCTCACAGGAGGGTGTCCCTCATGCCTATGCCACATGAGTCTGCACAGTCACATGCAAAAACCTTCTAAAATCCCTCATGCATTTTCAGATGTGGTCAACTGTCTGTTGTAAGTGCTGTTTTTCATGTAACTTTATTATTCGAGTCATTCTAGATGAAAACATCATTCAAATGACAGCATGTAAATGTAAGGTAAACAAGCTAAAAGGTAAAAAGATGAAATCTATAAAGAGTCAGTATCAGTTAAGTGCCATGACTCTATAACACATTGTCCTGAACAGTTCAACAGCAGCTGGAACTAAAATGTTGTATAGGAAACTAAAGAAATGCAAACATGGCTTACATCTAGTATTGAAAGTGAAGGAATAAAAGGGTTGTGATTGGGCAAAATTTCAGCCAAGGTTGTGGAATGAATTCAATTGTATGTGTTTTTTAACAAAGCATTGCTTTGACCTAAAACAACTCAAAAACCTTGTTGTATTTCAAACAACCTTCCCAGAATTCTCTGTGGTGTGATGAACACAAGAGGCTACTGATCATCTTAGAGAGCAACCAGATAAAAAATCCCTCCCTGGGAGGTAGATCGTTTTGATTGGTAGGAATCATTCAATCAGGAGATGGCTGGTGCAGCATAATGTAAGCATGATAGATGTGCTGCATTGTCCACTTCTGATACCCCGGTGGAGACCAGACACCACAGGAGAAGGTCCTGCAAAAGGGTGATAAGTTTTTAGAGAAAGCACCGCTTAGATCAGAACAACCTGGAGGCAGCACAAGAGAGGCTTTTCAGCATAATTGTTTCCATTTTTACTACGTCTTTAATTTTCATGTGTCATGTTTTATGTTCATGGTGCTCCTGCACCTTCATATTATTATTATTATTATTACAGTTTTACTTGCTTAGCACTGAAATTAGGCTAGGTGTCTTTATGAAGGAGAGCTTTTTTAGATGTGCTCTGTGTCAGGTTAACTGTTCTGCTCTAGTGTATAATAGCAGTGCCCTGCCTTGGACTCACAGATCCTCATTTCCTTAAATGTTGTTACACATATTCTCCTTGAAAGCGCACATATTCTGTAAATGAATATTTATGTATATTTGCTAATCTGTATACTTTACTACTCTATATACTGTACTTTTGCTATACTTTGCTACTTATGTATATTTGTTATCCAGGCTCAAACTCATTTCAGTTCATTCCAGTTTTAAGTACACATGTGTGATAATGAGTTATTTGAGGGTTTCGTTTCAATGGCCTGCACACTGGCAGAAATGTCAGGAAATGAATCAGTCAGGTCATGACAGGCACCTACACCCTCTCCCCACTTAAGTCATGTGACAGTGGGGACAAATGGTGTTGCAGGCCTTCTTTTCAAAGGAGTGGGTGCAGTATTTCACTAATTTGTGTTTCAATAGTGTGAAATAACATTTTATTGTAGGAACATTACAAAAATTCCTGACCTGGAATGTTTTCAATGGTGGAACTGAACAGTCTGACAATCTTTTCCACTCCAAGGACAATGTTTTTGAATTTTCCAGCAACATCCCTACCTTCACCTTCAAATAATTAGAAAGCCCCCCCCCCTCAAAATTGACTCAACAAAGAGTCCTGAATCATACCTTCAAGTGATGATCAGTTTTACATTTTCTCCTGCATTTCCCTTCAGTTCTGTGAAAAGGTTTATGTTTGTACAATTTCATTTGAATTCTCAATTCAATTTTCAGAAATTTTTTCAACACGTATGGAGGTATCTTTCCTTGTAAGTGACCTTACGTTCATTCAGTTTTGCTCTCACAAGCATACATTTTCAGCCCTTGTCATTAGTAGCCGTGGTTATGGGCTGTATCTCAATCCTCAGTAGACTCGACTGGAAAAAATTCTCGTTGGGATTTGAATGGGTGAGATTGAGACAGTGAGTGATCCTTTTCAGATGGGCTGTGCTAAAAAATGAGCAGGCCTTACAAAAACTTTCATGTCATTGGCTAGTTATGAACCATTCTAAAAATCAAATATAAAATCAATAAGTCATCTTGCCTGCCCAAATAACATAAATGTTTGCCAAGGTTAAGGCAAATTTCTGTCCTTCAATAAGCAATAAATGGGCACAGTTTTAAATCTGAAGTGAAATTAGTTATTTTTAATCTGTACATATGTGATGCATGATATTGTGAAACCTTATTAAATATATGCTACATAAGAATGGTAGTAGGAGCTAGCAGGTAGTCCTGGAAAATGTATGTTATATATGATGCAAAACATAATATATTACATGCCTTATGTGTCTGTCCTTAACTTTGACCTACACTAAGTATGAAGCTTAATCTAATGGCTTCTGTCATATTATGCTGTAAAGGTTATTTGAATCATGGAACAGAAAGATAACTGCATACATCAAGCTACTAAATGTGTCAGCAGTAACCTTTTGAGGAAATATATTAAATTAGAAAAGGTAGGAGATATTTGAGTTTTAGAGTATCGTCATCGGTCAGTATTTGAAATCTAAAGCGTTGACAGGTTTTAATTTCACGGCCAGAGGCTCAACAGAAAATAATGTACTCATTTTTTGAAATTTAAAAAGGCCAGCATCAACATCAATGAAGCAGGCAGAGCAGGAAAGGGTGAAGAGGTGTTACTAATTAAGTGTGGGTGACCTCATTTTACATTGTGCTTACATTATAATGTAGTGGCAATGTATGTTTGCAATAGAGCTACAGCAAGAGCACTGTCAATTTAAGGACAATATGGAGCCATGGCTTTTGTCAGCTGAGCAGTTGAAAAAAGAAGGGAAAATGTAAATAAAAGAAACTGATGCTCTCAACACACCTTTGCTTCCACTTATTTCAGATTTTTTTTTTCCCAAAGGTAGAACCATATCAATAATTTCACATTTCTGCCTTGTTTTTCATGTTTTAAGCTCCACACATGAACCTCCTGCACATGATTATTCTATAACTTAGCTATAAGCAATAAAGCTGCCATCATCAATATTTTCACAGCAATCTTGCAGGCTACTGTGCCACACAGCACATCTTAAGGGTGATATTAATTCCTGCTTTGGCATTTCTGGTCTTGTTTTTGCCCCTGGATAATAGCAATGTTAGGCTCCCAACTGATCCATATGGTAAAGACACTCATTCCAAGAGCATGCTCAGCCTTATAGCCCAAACATTGTTAGTGTCAGTCTGGGCTATGCTGTTAGCTAACTGTCACCAGGAGTCTGCAGTGGTGAGACAAAACTGACTTTGTTCTGCTAGGGCTTTAATTGGCCCGGGTCATTCCTTGAATCCCTGCTGTAAGGCCTTTAGTGTCCCACAAGGCACACACAGGATGCTGGGTCCATGCAGTGAGAAGCGGACTACCGCCCCTAACAGTACTAACTCTCCTGGAGTACATGGCTTGGCTCACAGAGTGAGGGTCATTTCCATTTCAGTTCAGTCAGTGCATGGGATGAATTGGAATTCATCTAACAAATTAAAAAATTCCAATGATTTTATATGAAGATTTTTCAGTTAATGTTGAATTTCCTGAAATTCTTGCACCTCTGTGCTCTGAGCTTCCTTCTTTGGTTCGCGACTGTAGCAGCAAGTACGGTAGGGCATGACCAAACAGTGATCCCAATACCAGGAGTGGGAGAGAATGTCTCATCACAATTGCTCCAAATGTGGCAAGATCTAGTCTTACTTATCTGAATCTAGCAGTCATTGAGTCATTCTGTCTGTTGACATAATGTAATGGGGAGATGTTGATCACCATGACTTCCTCATGCAGCATCTGTACACTAATGTGAGTCACTCCCCCAGGCTGCAATTGGCAAAAGTGCAAAGAGGAGCTGAACTGCAATACCCGTGAACCCGACACCTTCTGTTGGTGCCTCACTGCTGATGTTGTCTCTCTGTTTGATACGGAGGCGCTACAAAGGGTTTTTCAAAGGTTATGAAACACTCTAACAGAAAAAATGTAAAATCTTTGTTTATTGCACTTTAGGTAGTCAGCTCAGAAGTATGACAGTGTCTGGTATGAATAGTATTCAAATGTTGACTATAGGTTAGTTTTAGAGTGGAATAGCAAGGATGCCTTTTCAAATGGCCATGTAAACTCCAGTTGTTCATGCTTTCCAGCACTGAAGTGGAGGTATTCCTTCTGCTTGAGCAAAGGAATATTGCTAATGTCACCTTTTTTATTTTACTGTTTTGTGAAATTTTGTTTTAGAAAAATAAGTAATACATGTCAGTGCCCCGGCCCCCTAGCTGTGTGTTTGTTTTCTCCCCTGTCCATGTGCTTTTGTTTTCCTTGTGTTCTAGCCCCGCCCCTGTCCCCGCCTGCCTCGTTGCTTCATTGCCGCCACCTGCCTGCCGGCTCACCTGTTCCCCATCACCTCGTCTGCTCTGCCCTATTTATGCCCTGCCTGTTCCTGTCTCGTTGCTAGTTCGTAGCAGTGTTATTCTGACCTGTTTCGTCCCCGCGTTTTTGTTGCCTGTTTTGCTTTGTGTACCGATCTCGCTTGTGCCCCGACCTGGTTTTTCTGTCTGCCGTTTTTGCCCTGTCTGCTTGTTCGTTTGCCTGCCCAGTGCCTGACTCCGCTTCTGCCCGACTTCGCTCCCGGAATTGCCCTCGGACTGTCTCCTGGTTCCTGACTCTGCCTGTCCCTGACTTCGCCCTGGTTTTTCCCACGGACTGCTTACCCGTTGCTGACCCTGCCTGTTCCCGGCTCACGAACTCTGCCTGCCGATATTAATAAATACGCACTTTACCCTCATCGTGCGTGGTCTGCTGTTGGGTCCCTCGTCTGTGCCGTAACAATACAACAATTCAAAAAGGTTTTAAAGAAATGAAATGCTTAAATACTGACCCCTGGGTTCAATCAACATTTTGTCTTCAACATTTTTACCTTCTCAATCACATCTTGAAGAGTTCAGAGGCTGGAAATTTAGATTTTGTTGAAAATAATTAACAATATAGCAATAAAGTGAAAAGAATTTTTTTAAAAGCATGAAGTAATAAAAGCAATAAAGTAATATTTCTGTGCGTAACTGAAAGCTGAGGATGAATTTGGTTAGTATCATTGAATTAAGAACAGAGCAAAAAAATCTCAGTGTAAATGTTCTATTTTTTTTTTTTTTTATAAGGGCGAGAGCAGTCACCCCACCCGGCCTCAAACCCAGGTCTACGGGGTACCAAACATGCAACTTGACCAGAATGCCAAAGAGCCAGGCTCGTTGGTATGGCAGTCAAAGTGCATACTTAACTGTAGTGAGGGCACTCCGTCACACTGCCCTCCCCTTTGGGAAGTGCACCCATGAGCTTCACGCACAGAGGCGTCCCTTGCGCATTCCCCCCCTGTAGTTCTCCCATCCCAGGGTGCCCCACTCACTCGTGCTTCACCCATCTCTGGGGCCCCTCACACTGTGCTTCACCCATCTCTGGGGTCCCTCACACCGGGGTCAACTTAACCTGGGGGTCCCTCATACTGCTCACACACTGGGCGCACCTCGGATGGCCTCGCGGCCAGCCATCCCACTCTGACACCATATGTAGCAAAGGGCGAGAGCAGTCACCCCACCCGGCCTCGAACCTGTCAGACAGATGTCAGACAATGTCAGACAGAAATGCTGTTCATTTCCAGAAACAGTTCAAGTGTAGTTCCTGAGCCTGCCTTACAATAGACATTCTTGATGCACATGCATGCAAGAGTGTATACACCTTCCTCCTGTTGAAAGTAATAAGGCCAGCGTTCAACTTTGGCAGAGACTGAGTGACACGATTAGAACAGCATTAAATAAAGTCTGTTTGTTTTAGATTGATTTCTCCCAGTCACAAATTGGCATGTATTGAAGTATCCATGGCAACAGCTGCAATTATATCGTTGCATTTATTTTTGAACCAACAGGAAGGCAGCTATGCCACTGTAATAAGCACAAGGCTGGATTACTGGGCGTCAAAGTATGACTGCCTGTTTTCTGCGAACAAACAAAAGGATTTTAAGGAAGTTCTGCAATAGCTACCAGCATGTGTATTACAATTTTTTACAATCATTTTCACACGTGTCTCAATACCATGTCCACTTTTTCAAAACACTTAACACATCCACCATATCAGTATACTATGTGAACTAAACTGTGTATACTTTTGCATTGCTTTGATACAAAATGCATTCAATCACCACTTCTTCTGAAATTCATATATACCTCTCTCAGTCATGTTCACCACCAGCAAAATTCTGTACAACTACAGCAAATTTTGCAGACATTAAGATACTCAAAACAGTTAACTTTCAGTTCAAAACCTAACGAAATTTAGATCACTGTAGATGGAAATATGCTGCATTTTGACAGACAAATGAAACTATATGCTTGAAATAAGACAGATTATTCTGATTTTAGTAGAAAGTTTATTCAGTTTTTTGTTTGCAGCCTTTTGTAAGTGGTCATATTTGCGTTGAAATTTGCATGTATATAGGCAAAATATAGATGTAGTTGTCGCTGAAGAGATTTTTCCACTATTACTGCTGTATATGTAAGTCATGGGCTATCAGTGAGAGAAGGTGACCCAAGAATGCAACTACAGTAAATTTACCACACTCAACAGTAGTATCTAAAGTATTGTGACAGGCAAAACAACAGGTCAAAAAGTTTGTTCTTGGTGTCATGATAGCTACTTGGCTTCAAATATTTATGGGGCGAGGGGGATTGTAGGAGTGGATAAGATATGCTAAAGATTTTTTTCTAAAGGTTCAAGGCAAGGGAGAATGTTGCAGTAAATGTGAAAATCATAAAAATTTGACCCAAAATACAGAGTACACCATGGATTAGCATTAGGGCTACAGTAGACTTCCAGTGGTATTACTGAGGTATACTGTATCATGTGTTGTTGTTTGTAACTGGGTTACAAACAACAACACATCATAACCTACTTGACACCAAGCAACTAGGTTAAGGAAACAAAGTTGCTTGGTGTCATCTTAGACTGTAGATTGTCCTGGTCAAAGCAGATTGACAAGGATTGTAAACCAAATGAGTAGAGGCCTTGCCTTACTTAGGCACTGCAGCACATACCTTACACCTGAATTAACCAAGAAGGTTATGGGTGCCTTGGTTCTAGCTCAGATGGAGTATTGTAACACCCTATGGTCAAATGCCACAAAGAAACATCTGGGAAAACTTCAAGCTGGTCCAGAACAAAGCAGCACGCCTTGCTCTCAAATGTCCATATAGAACAAACATCAACAGCATGCATTCAAGTTTATGTTGGCTTAAAGTTGAAGATAGGCTAAACGCTTCTCTACTACTCTCAACCTGGTCAATTTTAAATAAAAAGACCCCACCAAATCAATATAATCTTTTCCATAAAAGTTGCTACTCCCACACCTATAGCACACAATATGCGGTGGAAGGACGTTTTGTAGTACCAAAGGCTAATATCAATTCACTTCAACGCACAGTTATATATAGAGCAATTACATCATGGAATGAGCTGCCATCTTTTTTTAACAAAAATAAATATTAAATCTACTTTTAAAAAGCAAGTAAAGAATTACCTGGGTCAGATATACACCTAATCACTGCTATTATATCAATCCTTGTTAGTGGATGCATTTGTAGTATTTTCTTTTTTAGAATCAGAATCAGAATCAGAATTGCGTTTATTGCCAAGTAGGCTGTCCCTACAAGGAATTTTTTTTGGTGTGGTTGATGGTGCTCCTTACAGATACAACACTAAGTATAATCAGAGATAAAAACAACAAGTACTGAAAGACATCAAAACAGTGCAAAAGCTTTACTATGTACAGTGATATTATAAATATGATATCAAAATATATTAAAGAGGTAGAAAATAAACTAAGTATAGAAATATAAAATGTAAGATGTGCAAAGTACAGCAGTCAGATGACTGAACGTTTTTAAGTAACGCGGGGCCAGTACCGGTCTTCTTTTAGTGTGTTTCACAATGATTGTGTTTTAATGCTTATCCTTCTTATTTAAATAACTCATTTTTGTGTCTTTGGAGTTTTTTTTTTGATGTCTCTTGCAATGTAATGTATTTTTTTTATTTAATTATTATGATTCTTTATTTTTCGGACCCCAGGAAGAATAGCGGGGCTGTATGGCTCGGCTAATGGGGATCCTATAAACAATAAACAATAAACTTAATGCACTGGAAATGAATACGTAACATCTGCATGCTTTTTGTTGTGCTGTGGTAGGCCTATACTTTAACAGAAATTTTAGCATATTGCTGTAATGAAACATATTGCAACATTTCAGAATTATTTGTTTTGTATTACAATATGTACTCTAAAGAGGTGTCATTCTTTTTTTCTTTTTTTAAAATGCAACACTACAGTAGTCTATGCTAAAACAGAGGATACAGCAACACATAATCTATGCATTTTGCAATGCTTCAAGTTGTTTCTGTTTTTCAGTGCATTGTACTTTGAGTGACAAAGTAGTCTGCTGGGAGAGAGCATTTGCTATAGTTATGGCAGCACAAGTCACTTTTGGGTGAATTATGAAGTGTTGTGGTGGTTGTAGTGCATTTTGCACGAAAGATTAACTGATGTACTCATATGCATGGTTGTTAAGCACACAGTGTTAAGAGTTTTGAAAAAGTAGCCATGGTATTGACCTAAGTGTGAAAACAGTTGTAAAAAACTGTAATAGGTGACACATAAAAATAGTAAATTTTCGCTTGTAAAAAGTCGCTTTGAATAAGAGTGTCTACTAAATGACAATAATGTAATGTAATGTCTTTTTATGTGGGAATAACAAGTCCTAATATCATTTTTACGCAACCCTACATCACACTTAAGAATGTTGCTAGTAGTGTTGCTACTAAATGGTCATCAGACCTCTCACAGGGCAGCTAGAGCAACATAGCTAGATTATTGGCTTTTCGTTTTCATTTCTTAGTCAAGACAGCTAGCTGGAGTGAGGTAGGGTGCTCTTCAGAGTCTTCCACTGGCCAAAAGTTGATGAGAATGTGTGAATCACTTTTACAACATGACTAAATTTGACTAAATTAAGCCATAAACTAAATCTGACTAAATTAAGCCATATTTCTACAGTCTAAAAGGGGAGCACTGGAAATGCTTTATTGTCTGCTTAAGAGGAAGGAGCAGGGTCAATTGTTTTGCAAAGATCATTATACACCATGTGTAATAATGCTTCCTGACTCTTCTCTGACCTCCTCTAAGAAATAAAAGGACTTGTACATTGTTTTCTGCTGAGTTAGAGTCAGCTGCACCTGTTGACAAACCACACTCCAAGAGCCCTGTATTCAGACACATGTTGCAAATTATTTATACTGAACACAAGTGTTTTTCATGTGCAATGGATCATCTCTTCTTATTCAGAATCAATTGTTCTACAAAGCAAGCTGGGGCAGTTTGGTATTAGCTCTCTAGCTTTTTACTGTATTATATACAGTGCATTCAGAAAGTATTCAGACCCCTTCACTTTTTCACATTTTGTTATGTTGCAGCCTTATGCTAAAATTGTTTAAATTAATTTTTCCCTCATCAGTCTACACTCGATACCCCATAATGACAAGGTGAAAACAGGATTTTAGAAATTTTTGCAAATTTATTAAAAATAAAAACCTGAAATATCACATTGACATAAGTATTCAGACCCTTAAAGCAGAAATGCAGCACTGAATAATGTGAGTGTTTATTGGTTGCTTTTGATGTTGGGTAAGATATCGTTGTACAATTAAACCTGAAATTCAAGTAGTTTAGCTGGAAAATGATGTAGTATTTCATATTTTTGCCACAAGGGTGCAGCCATCTTTGAACAAGCCTAAATGTGACGTCACCCGCATGGTTGTGCCATCAGTGTTCAATTTCAGTGGCTACAGTGTCGGGAATACCGACAGACCAGTCCTTGCCGAATTGACAGGTGCTGCTCTCCGCCGCAGAGACAGGGCGCATAAACGAGCTTGCCAGGCAGAGGAGCGAGAGGTAGATTTACTACTGCCTGTCCAGTTTCGCTCATTAGGCCTACTTCGTTGTGAATGAAATAGGGAAACTAACAGTTTCGAAGCATGCGCTTTAAAACTGGGGAATCCCAAATATGAATTTGACAAAGATCAAAGGGGGTGGGGGTGAAGCTGTGGAGTGTGTTTACCCTGGTCTACTCACCGTCTTTCAGACAACTGCTGTGCTGTCTCGTTTGTAGCCTCTTCGTCCCTTTTATTTATCCCATATATGCACAATTCTCATGACCATATTAGCAACATAAAATAGTTCACCATTTACAATGGCAGTCTGCTGACAAAATTCAGCTACTTAGGTTAATAGATCATCCAAAGACTTTGCTGAAATATTTCTAAACTTTTGTTTTCTTTTGCTTTGTCTTAAGTCTTGATTAGGCTATTGTTTTCCATGGTGGTGCTAGTGTCAATTATCTTTTGATAACATAATTTATAACTTCAGTATTCTATCTCTTTTCAAAGATCAGAGAAGCATGCAGGGAGATGATGGAGGGCCAGTTGACAGGAAGTGAGGAAGCATGTCAGGAACTGGAAGAAAGTCAGGGCAGCAGAAATGACAGCCCAGGGTACAACGCATCATATGGCACCTACTCACTGATTGACTCCAAGTCAGGGCTGGTGGTAGCTCAGGAAACTGTGAACGTCACTGAGGTTAAGAATACTACTGGCTAGAGGTAGAAGGTCTGCAGAGATGCCTTACTAAGATGGTGGAACATGATGTTTCCATTTCTGTGCTAGCAACTGATTGCCACCCATCTGTCCAAAGAGTAATGCGAGAAGAGTATGGTGAGATCAAGCATGAATATGATCTTCGGCATATTGTGAAAAATGTAAAAAAGAGACTGCTGAAGTGCCAAAATGAGGACTTACTTGAGTGGAGCAAAATGGTCACCAACCACCTCTGGTACTGTGCCAGCACATGTGATGGAAGTACGACCAAGCTAAAAGAAAAATGGATATCTGTGCTGCACCACATCACCAACATTCACCAGTGGGCATCTGGTGAGATGATACTACAGTGTGACCACCCTCCCTATACCCCTGATGAGGAAAGCAAACGTCCATGGCTCCATCCCAGCTCTGCAGCATTTAAACACCTGAGTGTGGTACTGGACAAAGAGCTACTGAAAAAGCTGGAGAGAGTTACAAAGGGCATCCACACTGGAAAACTTGAGACCCTCCACTCTGTCTACATGAAGTATGCCACAAAAAGAAAGAAGTTCCTGAGAGAGAGCTTTGAAGCTCGACTTTGTGTAGCTGCACTGGACCACAACTATAATGTCATCAGAGAGACTGCAAAGACCAAAGATGGGAAGGAGCAGATGAAGCACCACTTCTCAAAGGCTGCAAAGCAGTATGTGGTGATGCCACTGCCCAAAGACTACACCTTCAGAAAGGACATAGTGACAGGAGCACTGAAGAGCTGTGAGGCGATCTCCATCCAGGAAGTACTGAGGAAACACCCAAAAGAGAGAGCAGTGACGATTGCTGAGCACAGAGGAGTCAAAAAGCCAGACAAAGCAGTGTCAATAGCAAAACACCTCAGCAGATTTCCAGCAAAGCCCAGTACCTCTGATCCTTAAGCCCTTTTGGGTAGCATACATTACTAATATAAAGTAGTTTTTTTTTTTATATATATATATATATATATATTTTATATATATATATTATATATATATATATATATATATATATATATATATATATAAGTATTCAGACCCTATGCTATGCTATGTTATGTTTTCTATGTTATGTTATTAAGTGTTAATGGAAAGTGAATGGATCAATAGATGATGTAAACAGTTCAGTGATCAACAACATGATGGCCTTTTTTAGTGCCTTTAGGCTGCACAGGCATGTTTCCAACCTCAGCAGTGTGGTTATAGAATATCTGTTATTTAGACAGTAATTTATGAATTGATGGAGAAAATGAATAAAAATACACATGCTTTCATTATGTTTTAGCATTCTTTCTTCCAGTAAGTGGTACACTGAGCTTTTGACAAAAGGATAGGGAAAAAGAATATGTGTTAGTGTAATGGGAACATGAAAATCAAAAAGGCTATAAACGGAGGATATGGAACATAAATTAATTTATTGTTTGAGAAACACCATGCACATTTTTATAAGTCATTATAGTACTCAAATCCATGGTATTCTGGGGATGAGTACGCATTCCTGATGGCATTCACAACACATGCTGGAATTGGAATCCTGTTCCTCCTGCCCAGATGACCCCGAGACCAAAGGGTGAATGGCCTGTAGACTGTGAACCTGAAAAGACTGACAGGGAGAGACTGGTAAGAATTCACATGAACCTCTGGCAATTCAAAGTAATCATGATGTGCCAAACCTTCCAAGAAAAACAAAAATAACATTATATAGGATTATAGGGTATATAGGCCTATAGGATTATAATAATATGTGACTGTAGAGATCATGCTGTGACAGGATGCTGTTTTAGCATGCTATAGGCACCATATTCAGCTGTTTCCTCATAGTGGGTTTAGATGAGGAAAAAAAAAACAACAAAAAACTAATACAGATTTTTGTACAGTCATGGCTCCCGCTGTAGTTATGTTTGCACCTAGCCTGTGTGTCTGATTTAGCTTACCTGCTGTTGATTGGGCGTTCCAGTGTCTCAGCTTGGATGTCCCTTAGGGAAAGCATTGAGACCTCCAGCACGTCTCTGCTTAGACACAACATATGAGTTGTTGGATTGGCTGTAATACAGCTATTGTTATCTCGGATGAGATGCTCCAGGTTAAGCTCTCGGCAGCAGACGCTCTCCTCATCAGTTAGCATCGACATACAAGCTCCGCACCGGCACCGCGTAGTATTTCCAATGCGTTCCGATTCGGATGCAATCCCGTCACTCTCACCATCGTCGTCCGATTCTGTGGGGGATCTTAAAACTCTTTCAGGTCTTACTGGCTCAAATGCGTAGGCTGATGGGTGTCTGATTTGGTCTGTGGGTCGTTCCAATTCATCCAATCCTTCGAGCTCCATTGCACAGCACAGTGTGTAGCAGTTGTTAGCTAACTACCGCTTCCAGGTACGCAACCATTCCTGTGACGTCAGCCGTGGAAAAAACAAAGATGGCTGCATGCTGCGTAGTAAAAGCGTACTAATTCGTGCTTTTTTTCTCAGAAAAGGCTTACTTTTGTGATTTAGTTTTTTGGGGGGTATACCTAGATAATTCATTGGTGCTATAAATATGCGTTTATTTCGGTGTTGCATTTCCGCTTTAACCCTGTTCTTAGTTGAAGCACCTTTGGCATTGATTACAGCCTCGAGTCTTCTTGGATATAATGCAACAAGCTTTACCCAAATTCAGGCATGGATTTTCTGCCATTCTTCTCTGCAGATCCTCTCAAGCTCTGTCAGGTTACATGGGGACTGTTGGTGGACAGCCATTTTCAGGTCTATCCATTTTCCAGGCTTGGCTGGGCCACTCCAGGACATTTACAGAGTTGTCCCTAAGCCATTCCTGCATTGTCTTGGCTGTGTGCTTAGGGTCATTGTCCTGTTGGAAGGTCCACCTTCGGCCCAGTCTGAGGTCCTGAGTGCTTTGGAGCAGGTTTTCATTAAGGATATCTCTGTACTTTGCTCCGTTCAGCTTTCCCTCAACCCTGACCAGTCTCCCAGTCCATGCCGCTGAAAAACACCCCCAAGCATGATGCTGCCAGCACCCTGCTTCACCATTAGGATGGTATTGTGCAGGTGATGAGTGGTGCCTGGCTTCCTCCAGACATGACGCTTAGAACTGAGGCCAGGAGATCAGAGAATCTTTTTTCTCACAGTCTGAGAGTCCTTTACGTGCTTTTTTGCAAACTCCAAGTGGGCTTTCATGTGTCTTTTAATGAGGAGAGGCTTCCGTCTGGCCACCCTACCATAAAGCCCAGATCAGTGGAGTGTTGCAGGAAAATATCCAGCTGTATAAATGGATAACATTGTAACTGATGCAAGTCCCTCTGGGTAAGAGCGCCTGCTAAATGCCAATAATAATAATTGTTTTATGTGAAATATTATTATTATCTCAAAGTCAAAAATATATGCACATATATGTAACATACAAACAGAAATATACATGTAAATATATTTAATTAGTAAATATATTGACATATATTTCACTAAAATATATTTATTGGGCCAATTTTGAATATTTACATATATTTCAAAAGTGCTCGTCAAAATATATTTCAAATATATTTTTTTCATGTATGGGCAGCTCTAGGAAGAGTCCTAGTTGTTCCAGACTTCTTCCATTTAAGAATTATGGAGGCCACTGTGCTCTTGGGAATCTTCAACGCAGCAGAAATTTTTTTGTAGCCTTCCCCAGATCTGTGCCTTGACACAGTCCTGTCTCTGAGCTCTGCAGACAGTTACTTTGACCTCATGGCTTGGTTTTTGCTCTGATATGCATTGTCAGCTGAGAGACCTTATAGACAGGTGTGTGCCTTTCCAGATCATGTCCAATCAATGGAATTTACCACAGGTAGACTCTCACGGTGTAGGAACATTGATGATCAAGAGAAATGGGACGTACCTGAGCTCAATTTCAAGTGTCATATCAAAGGGTCTGAATACTTATGTCAATGTGATATTTCAGTTTTTTATTTTTAATAAATTTGCAAAAATTTCTAAAATCCTGTTTTCGCTTTGTCATTATGGGGTATTGAGTGTAGATTGACGAGATGAATTTAAACGATATTAGCATAAGGCTGCAACATAACAAATTGTGAAAAAAGCGAAGGGGTCTGAATACTTTCTGAATGCACTGTTAATTAAAATTGTGAATTATATATCATTGTGCTAAGGATCACCCAGTCTAAGGCCTACGTTAACATGTCCACATCATATTTTGATTTGGCATATTAGCATCAATTTGCAACATCAAAAAAGACAGCATCATGTTTTACTTTTAGTTTATTCAGAAAAATTAAACAAATTTAAAGCATTTTTTTTTCCTGTAAACGCGCTTATACATGTAGATATTGGAAGAGAATAATCCCAGGTGAAGTGAATAATCACCCTGAATTGCATGAAACTAGCACTAGTTCACTGTTTTGCTTTTAGGTATACATCCATTGGGTGTGAATGACAGCAGCCAGAGAACAGTTGAATCACCTCTGAGACAGTCTCATTTCTGTCCTTTTACTCCTTTAATGCTTACATTGAGGTTGTTTTCAACATTTCAAATCACACCACCCATTCCCCTGAGGTGCAACGAGGGCAATTACAGCCCTTTGTTGGCTTTCACATAGAAACGCCACTCAAAACAGTGGCATTTGCAGGAGTAATCATTACCACCATGGCACTACTGAAAACAACTCCGCCAACTCATAACGTGTATCTCGCTGTAGCTGGTATCAGACGTGTTCGTGGGGGGGGAGGCATGTTGGGGTCCTAGTATGTTCCATTATTCCACATGTCATTAAGCCACATGGGTCTTGTCCAATCATTGCTGTCCATCTGAAGACAGGCAGATTTTTTTGTAAGGGCCCTATGCATTTATGCACACCACCAACCAAACTGAAAAGCCTCACAGAATGCATGGTGATGCCAGTTGTTTTGTAGTCGCTGGTCATTTGTTTCAGGTGTAATGCTTGCTAATCACTGAAATGATAATGACCGAGCATTGTGGTGTCAGGTATTCAGTTGGATGGCACAGTATTTCAACAGCTAAAATACAGAAATTTCATTGATATCAGTGTTTTTCATGACACAATAGCATTTGCATTTTCCTCTGCATTTTTGCATTACTTTTCTGTAATGTGGTGTGACAATTCCTGTTAAGAGCACTATATTAAGTAAAAATTGATTGATTGATTGATTGAGTGGTTGGTTGGTTAGTTGGCTGATAGGGGATCTTGTGGCCACATTTGTTGATTGTTTTATGTATTCCCAAAACTGATTATGAAAAAGTGTGGATTTAGTGTAAATCCTTACCTTATTTGTGCATTTTGAATGCTGCTCATTTCCACCTTAGAGCAGAGCACTCATTTCTCCTTAACCACAGCGTGCACATCTCAGTTTCCACAGTTCAAGAGGACCTGGGGAAACCCCAGGACTGCCTCTATGGTGCTGCTGAAACTTTGTGCTCCTCTACTGTGCATGCTCCGGCCATCACACTTCCTGCTCAGGTAATCAGCTGATTAAACAGCGCAGCCCACTGTATGTTTTCCACAGTGTAATTTCAGGTCAGCCACTGGAGGAGATATAGACAAAACCATTCACACTGCCCTTTCCAGCAGAGGCCTCGCAAATACAAATGAAATAGGAGAGGTGTTTGACACCTAAAATAAATGACATTAAATTTGAGAGCAGGGTTAAATACTACTAGCAACATGGCGGCGGTGCATGCATAACGTGAGGCTCAGTGTCTCTCCAGGTTTCTCAAATTAGCTATGATATATCTAGTATTTTTCAGTTTAGTTATTTGACATAACCTTGTGATCACCTCATACAAATGACAATCACTCCTGGATATAAAACTTCGATACACAAGCATTGCACTTGTATCGACTTTCATCATCTGAGATAGCCAGGATACTGTGCCTGAGTGAACATGCCAGTCCGACAGGAAGTGTCCGGTGCCAATGTCAAGATCATAAACAAAGATAAGGTAAGCGAGGAGGTCCGCGGGCTAGGCTAAAGCTCAACCCTGACCGACCAGCACTACCTAGCATCTTCCTCGCCAATGTACAGTCTCTGGCAAACAAGATCGAGGAACCTAGACTCTGGATAACACAGAAAATGCTTACAGACTGCAATGTTTTGATTTTCACAGACACTTTGCTCAACAATAACATTCCAAACAGCACGATTGAGCTCAAGGGACGGAATATCTACAGGGCGGACAGATCAGTTGTGGACTCCGGCAAAAACAAAGGTGGGGGTGTATGCATCTTTGTAAACAAAGCCTGGTGCATGGACACAGTTGTTGTTAACACCCACTGCTCTGCAGATCTGGAGTATCTGCTTATTAAGTGCAGGCCTTTCTATCTGCCCCGTGAATTCACATGCACCATAATTGCTGCTGTATATGTACCCCCTGATGCTAATGCTAAGATAGCCATGGAAGCTCTCGGTGCAGCAATTAGCAAGCTCCAAACACCACATCTGGATGGAGCTTTTATTATAGCTGGCGACTTGAAGACGCCAACTGGAAGACTGTACCCCAGAAATTCCATCAAAATGTCTCTTGTCCCCCAGAGGAGACAATACCCTGGATTATGTTTACACCAATGTTACAGAAAAAGCCGGTCCCCTCCCACACCTCAAAAGTGTGAAACCCACAGTGAAGACTGATACAGTGTGGCAGGTGGGGGTAAACCCCTCATTCCAGCAACAGTTCCAGCACACAGACTGGAATGCATTTGCCTCTCAGGCCACCATGGACTCACACATGAAACCTACACAAACTCAGTCCTGGACTACATTAACAGTTGTGTCAACTCAGTCACCACCTGTTGAAGAAACAAAACAATCATGATACTCCCCAACCAGAAAACCTGGATGAACAGAAAGGTCTGACTCCTACTCAGAGCGCATGATGCTGCTTTTAGGTCTGGAGACCGGGAACCCTACTGCTCATCAAGGGCCAACCTGAAGAGGGGAATCAAGGACGCCAAATACAAACTAAGGATTGAGGACAATTTTAACAACTCTGATCCCCGTCGCATGTGGCAGGGCATCCAGGCCCTTACGGACTACAAACCGACCAACACATCCCCTTCAACATATGATGCCTCCCTCCCAGACAAGCTCAACATCTTTTATGCTCGCTTTGACCGGGAAAACTCAGAACCACCCACCAGAAGTCAGGTTCCACCTGACACCCTGCCACTCACACTCTCCATCAGCGATGTGTGCACCACCCTGAGCAGAGTAAACGCTCGCAAGGCTACTGGCCCTGATGGCATCCCAGGCCATGTGCTTAGAGCCTGTGCAGAGCAGCTGGCTGGGGTCTTCACAGACATCTTCAATCTGTCCTTGGCCCAAGCAGTCATTCCCACCAGCTTGAAAACTGCTACCATTGTGCCAGTGCCCAATCATTCTGCTGCAACAGCCCTCAATGACTTCTGTCCAGTTGCCCTCACCCCCATCTCTCCAAATGTTTTGAGAGGCTGGTCCTCTCAAACCTGAAATCCTGCCTGCCCTCTACTCTTGACCCACATCAGTTTGCCTACCACCCCAACAGGTCAACAGAGGATGCCATCACTACAGCTCTCCATTCTGCCCTGACCCATCTAGATAATAGCAATTCCTATGTTAGGATGCTGTCATTGACTTTAGTTCAGCTTTCAATACTGTCATCCCTAACAAGCTGATCTCCAAGGTCACCAACCTTGGCATCAACACATCACTCTGCAATTGGACCCTGGACGTCCTCAGTAATAGACCACAGTCTGTTAGGCTTGACACCCACACCTCCTCCCCCCTTGCACTGAGCATTGGTGTACCATAGGGCTGCATGCTGAGCCCTCTCCTCTACTCCCTCTTCACCCATGACTGCGTACCTGTGCATGGCTCAAATTCCATTATCAAGTTTGCAGACGACACCACGGTGATAGGCCTGATCAGCAACGATGTTGAGATTGCCTACAGGTAGGAAGTCCAGCACCTGGCGAGGTAGTGTGCCAACAACAGCCTAGCCCTCAACACCCAGAAGACCAAGGAGCTCATTGTGGAATCCCCCGATTGCTCCTTGCACAGGGACCTTTACATTTGTTTTGTACATTGCACAGTACTGCACCTTCTTCCTTTGCACATTTCTATATTGCACAGTAGTGTCATCAGTAGTGTCAACATACTTGAATCATTGCCTTGTCATTGCACTGCAGTTGCTCTCTCTGCCTCAAGATTTTACAGCTCCTACCTCACTTCCTATATCTCATATCTTGCACTTTGTATATAACACTTTTATATGCCATTTGCTATTTATTATGCTTGCTATTGATTAGAGATGCACCGGTCAACTGGCCATCAATCGGAACCAGCCGTTTTTTTGTTTATTTCAGCTGATCTGTGTTCCGGAAGTGTACGGTGCATGCACACAAGCTGCATTGGAATTTTTCCCAAAATGTCATTTGTGTGGAAATATTACGAAGTCTGTGAACAGGATATTAAGATTGCAATCTGTAATGTCTGCAAAGGAAAAGTTAATCACGAAGGAACTACAGCGAAGACGTTCAGCACGACAAATTTGATCCGACATTTGAAGGTGCATCACCCGAAAGAACACGATGGGTATCTTAAATGTGTTGATGATGCTAAACAGGCAAAAGCTTCACCCCTCACTCAAACATTGGAACAGGTGGTGTTTCAGAAAACCCTGAGCTACGGCCAAGATAGTCAAAAAGTACTAGCCATTACAAAGAAAGTAATGGAATTTATTGCATTAGATGACCAGCTGTTTTTGGTCGTAGAAGATCAAGGTTTTCGCAGTCTAATGGCGTACATGGATCCACAATACCACATTCACAGTCTCCTTTACAAATGATATATGGTATATTGATCCTGACTTCAAGCTACATAAAGTTCTCCTACATGCACAAGAATTCTTTGGCTCACACATAGCATCTGCTCTTGCGATGGCTTTTGATGAAAGGCTTAAAACCTGGAACATTCCCAAGAGCAAAGTGCATGCAGTTCTGTGAGATAATGCCCCAAATATGTTGAAAGCAATGCAGGACGCCCACTTACCTAGTTTGCCTTGTATAGCTCATACGCTCCAGCTAGCGGTAAATGAAGGGATGCTCTCACAGCACAGTATAAGTGACATGGTAGCAACTGGAAGAAGAATAGTTGGCCACTTCAAACATTCACCTCTCGCATACTCCCAACTTCAGAATGTGCAGACACAACTGGGCCAGTCAAAGAAAAGGCTACAACAAGATGTGCAAACCAGATGGAACAACACATATAATATGTTGTTAAGTCTTATGGAGCAGAAGCATGCTTTAGGGCACATATATCAATATCAAGGCCCGCAGGCCAGACATGGCCCTCCCTGACTTTTAATTACGCCCGCCAGTAAATTCTGACAATAAATTTAATGTGGCCCGTGCTCTGGTGTTTAAATTTATGTCTGTGACAATACAACATGCAGACAATGCAGGAGGCGCTGCCGCGCTCCACTCTCACGCTTTCCAAGAAATTGTTCAGCATTTGATAAATACTGTTTCGCTTTATTAATCAATGCTGGTAACAACAGTGGCGCCCCCAGAAAATGTTCAGTGGGGTGGCCAGGTGGGGCCAGTGAAATCTTGGGGTGGCACTAGCATAACCACCAGGGGTGGGGGATGTAATAACAGCAATTCATTTTCACAAAAACAGACTCAGATATTTCGCTTTTAATGGCCAAATGCAATAGAACAAACTGGATTTTTGGATTTAAACAAACTGAATTGATGGATTTAAATCTTTGGAGTTAAAACCTATGGATACTGAACGCAATATTTTTCTCCTCATTATGAGACGATTCTGTATCATACAGGACGCTTGGCAACACTAAGTGATACAAGAAGGCTTTTTAATGTTAGCTAGCTACATACAGGGCCGGCAGAAGCGCTGGGCAAACTGGGCAATTGCCCAGGGCGCCAGACCAATAGGGGGCGCCGCACCATGACGATCATTGAATAATCCATGGTTTTGAACATTTTCATGCTCTGAGCAGTGGTAAGGGTCGATTCACCCACTGACATGCTTAGGTACATCTACCGGGGAAATGTTTTGGATTTGTACCCAAATCTTAGCGTTGCCCTGCGCTTATTGTTAACTGTGCCGATAACCGTGACATCAGGAGAGAGGAGTTTTTCGCGGCTCAAACTTGTAAAGAACTATCTCCGATCGACAATGTCACAAGATTGTTTGAATGGATTGGCCGAAATTTCAATTGAGCACCAAATCTGTCGCAAATTGAATTACCCCAAGCGTTATTAAGCTTCTCATAGATTTCAGTTAGCATTCACTATATTTTTAACGTTAAATCGCTGTTGCCTCAAAGCTAAAATTAGCTAGAATTTTTCCAATCTAGTGTTCTAATCGCACCGGTTTTAGCATACGAGCTAAACGGCAAATCACACCGGTGTGACCGTACGCGCGAAAGGGTTATTAAAACGGTATTAGTTCATTACACCTGTCTTAAGTCAAAAATAGGGGTCAATGGCCCATATGTATCCATCTCTGTGTACAACTTGCCGTAAAACCATGCGTACGCACGATTTGTGTACGGAGGTTTTTCGTCAGAGTTGTCAAACACCACGCACGCCTGACTGTCTTCATAAATCTGATCTTCGTAAATCAAATCACCGTGAGATTAAGTGCACATGAACGCGCTTAATGCCGGCCTTACACCTAACGACTTTCTAGCGATTTCACAGTCGCAGACAAATTTCCAAAGTCGGAATAAAATCTTGAGAGTTTTGCTAGAGTCGCGGCGCGCTCCCGTGGTCTCGATCGTTTGGTGTAAGCTGGCAATCGGAGCAGTTTTAAGTCAGTCTTTCTCTCGTCTTGCCGTTACGATAAATTCAACCGTGTTTAATATTATCGTAAGTTTTTCAGTCTTGGCTGACGCAAATAGTGACGTGGCATTGTCAACAACCAATAGGTGAGCTCTCTCAGCAGCAAACAAGAAACAGCAAAGCGGAATAGATAGACCGAGATGGACATGGAGGAGACTCTGAGGAGGCCTCGGAAGCCGCGGTTCTTTTGGACTGTAAAAAAGGAGGAGAAACTGGTGGAGTTGTGGAGTGAACAAGAGTGTCTCTTTGACGTGACTTCACATTTGTACCACGACAGAGTGGAGAAAGAAAAAAAGTGGACAGAAATTGCTGCAACCTGTAAACATACAGTACCGTACTGTATTTCAACTAATGTATCTGGTAAAGTACACTGTGATATATGGGTTAAGTTGGTTAATACTGTACAATACTAAACATACACATTAATACACTGTACCATTATACGCCTGGCAGCGCAATCGCTTTATTTCCATGAGACAAGATACACGTGTTGCGTGCGGGAAGCGTTGCCTTCACTACCGCTACCTCCCGTTCTGCGATCGGGATTTTTAAACTTTATTATAACCTTTTTATGGGACTACGGACGTAGCCCGATATACGAACGGACGTTGTCCGAATGGACGTTAAGCGGCGCATGACTGTTGTGACCCTGCAAGATCCCCAGTCTTTGCAAAATCGTCTGTGAGTCTTTAGATGTGAGAGGGTGTCAGACTTTCTAGTCTTTTTAAAGTCTTTTCAGAGTCTTATCAAAGTCGTCTAGTGTATGGTAGGTGTGAGAGGGTGTCAGACTTTCTAGTCTTTTTAAAGTCTTTTCAGAGTCTTATCAAAGTCGTCTAGTGTATGGTAGGTGTGAGAGGGTGTAAGACTTCAGTCTTTTTAAAGTCTTTTCAGAGTCTTGTCAAAGTCGTCTAGTGTATGGGAGGCTTTAGTTTCAGCGAGGGTGGCATAGCTTTCATCATCAGAAGTGGCTCGTGGGCATAAATAGTGGGACAGACTGGCTCCGATGCCTGAATCGCTAACCATACCTATAGCTATTTTTTTAATATATATAAGTTCGTGGACCGCAGTCAGATATTAATCATTAATGCAGTAATTCAGCTAATCAACCCGAACTTTCTGCAAGCAAGCTGTGCTGAGATTAACCCGACCCAGCATATCCAGTGCTAATAGAACATTGTAAATGCTTTGCTTGTGTCACTTTTTCCCTTTTGCTTGTTCGGTAAAATGTTGCAAGTCTGTCAGACGTGGTGCATATCCTGAGACTTGATTGGAACAGTAGCCATGGGAAGGAATAGCCCTTGCCATTATGAAACCACATAGCCATGTCTTTTTCTCTCATATAGTTTAGAGAACGTGTCTTGCCTTCTATGCAACGCTAGCGAATTCTACTGTGGTAGTAACCTCTACGAGAATTCCATGCATCATAACTGAACTGGAACGTAATGCTTATGTAATATTATGTGCGCCAAATGCTCTCTGTCTCAAAAAGCATCAGCTGCGGCTAATTCATACACAAACAGGAGTTGTGCTTAATGCTTTTATTTGCTATGTGGACTCCATAGTCAGTGTACAAAATGTAAGCCTAAGATAGGATTTTAAGAGCATTTGAAAAATAAAAATAAATAAAAACTAGCTCACCATACCCATTCTTTCTCCAAGGTGCTTTGCTGAAATTTCTACGTCCTCCTCAAAGTGATGTCTCTGATGCCATTGATGATGAAGGTAGAGTGAAATTCTTTTATCTACCTGTTAATAGTGCCTTCTTTCAATATACTAGATATTATCAAATGGCCTTACATATTTCATGTTTTGTCTTAGTTGTATATATTCATATTCATTACCCATACCAGTCTCTTCTGGACTGATAGATGCTAAAGACACATCTGGCAAAGGTCTCAGTGAAATCCTACTTGACCACCTGGAGAATTACAGCCTGAAAATTTCAGATTGCCGTGGTCAGTCATATGACAATGGCAGCAACATGATAGGCCACAAACAGGGTGTTCAGGCAAGAATTTTGCAGTTGAACAGCAAGGTGTTTTGCATCCCATGCAGCAGTCATACACTAAATCTGGTTGTGTCAGATGCTGCCAAGTCCTCAGTGCTGTCCATGTCCTTTTTTGGTGTGTTGCAAAGACTATACAACTTATTCAGTTCTTCTGTGCAACGCTGGGCAATTTTAAAGCAGCATGTGAAGCAGCTCACCCTCAAACCTCTTTCAGGAACAAGATGGGAGGCCCGCGTTGACAGTGTGAAGGTAGTGCGGTACCAGTTACCAGAGATACTAGAAGCACTGTCAGCACTAGAGACATTTGCTGCAGAGAAGGGGGACTCAGAGACCATGTCCTCTGCCAACAGCTTACATGGTGAGCTTAAGACATGGTCCTTTCTGCAGTGCACAATAACCTGGTACAATGTTTTGTACCAAGTTAATCATGTAAGCAAGCTACTCCAGAGTCCAGATGTTTCCATGCAAACCCTTAAAAAAGAAACAGAGGGAGTAAGACAGTACCTTGAAGATTTCAGGGAAAATGGGCTTGCTTCCTGCCAAACCGACGCAATAGAAATTGCAGAAGACCTGGAGATTGAAAAGAAGCTTCCTGAGAAAAGGCAGCGGAAAAAGAAAAGGCAATTCACGTACGAGGGTACAGAGGAAACTCAGTCAACCCCAGATGGGAATTTTTTCTGCCTTTAGTTGACACTGCCATCACAAGCATGACTGATAGGTTCTCAAGACTGGAGGGTGTTTATGCTTTGTATGACTTCCTGTTCTCAAGGGATAACATGAAGGAAACCATCAAGAACGGAAAACTTAATGAGCGGTGCAAGAAATTGGAACAAACCCTCCATGACATTGAGGCAGAGGACTTGGCACTGGAGATCAATTCTGCTGTCCACACTTTTCCAGATCATGCATCCACCTGCCCATTTGACATGTTTAACTACATATACAGTGAGAAGCTACTGGATTTATACAGCAATTTCAGCATTGCACTGCGTTTACTCTTGACACTTCCTGTCTCGGTTGCCTCAAGTGAGAGGAGCTTTTCAGCTCTGAAGCTCATAAAAAACTACATGAGGTCGGCCATGGGCCAAGAGAGGCTCTCCGGACTGGCACTTATGTCAATTGAGCGTGATGTCCGCAGGTCTTTGGACATGGAGGGTATTGTGGCTGCATTTGCTGAAGCCAAGGCCCGCAAGCAGCAGTTGTAGACATTTTGCACATGACTGTCTCTTCGTGTAAGGAAGTTAATTTTATGTGTGTTTTTACACCTTGTGCACTTTTCTGTGTGTGTTGCTAGTTCAAATTGAAACATTGCTGTCAGTTACATACTTTTTCTTATGTTCTTATTTATGTTCTTATTTATTTGATTATTTATTTGAAGCAAAGTTATTTTTATGTGTGTGTACACTGTAAACATTTTGTATTGTGTTAATGTTATTTGCATATTTTATATTATATTGTCTTATTTTCATATTCAATTTAACTATATATTTTGTATATATACCTTTTTTATTCAAGTTATTGTTCAGTGTTATATATTTTGTAACAGTTTGTATATAAACATATTTGTTTTAATAATGTAAAGATTTATTTAATTAAGTAAAGATGGCTAGAATGGATACAATACGTGTGATGTTCATTTATTCTTCGGGGTGGTTGTTAGGGGCTCCAGGTCCCCCTTTGCCTAGGGCCCCCAAATACCTTGAAACGGCCCTGACTTTGTCAAATTCAGCGAATTGCTTCTCACGGTCCGTTAGCTATCCGTTCAAAAAAAAAATCCGGTCTTCGCACACAGTTCAGGCGCTGTAAGTAGGAAACAAACTGTTGGCTCGGGCCGAGCCATAAACAATTCCAGCCAATCAACACGTTGCTTCAGGAGCACAGAAGGGAGAGTGCAATTTGATTGGCTGTTGAGCTCAAATATGAACAACCTCTCACCAGAATCGTGGACACAACCTTTAAACAAGGACATTCACAGCAAAATGCAGGGAATGCCACAGTAAATGACAGAAAATAACAAAAAGCAACAGGCAAGAGAAGCTAGCACATACAGCAAAATGCGCCCAATGTTAGCTATTTTAGTACCAGTCAAAATGATTAGGCCCATTAGCCTACATATATTAAGATGTGAACTTTGCCAAGTGTTTTATTGAAAGATAATGTTAATGATGCCTATCATGATGTTTCTAAACACTTCTTAAAATGTTGAGCATTGGTGTTGAGCATTTTGACCAGTGGTTCAACAAAGTGATTAATAGGGCATATAGTATATCTCAACATTCATATACTTCTTCAGTCAACCTCCTCTTCATCTAGGCCAGTGTTTCTTAACCCTGCTCCTTGCAGCACCCTGTCCTGCATATCTTCTATCTATCCTTGCTCTACCTACCTGACTGAACTCATCAGTGGCACATTTTATTACCTGAGCACACCTGATTTAATCAAGCAGCAAGGATAGATGGAAGTTATGCAGGATAGGGTGTCGCGAGGAGCAGGGTTGAGAAACACTGAGCTAGGCTATCGATTGTCACAACAAGGCATAACTGAAAACACAACATTGACATTTAAGCAACATTACTCACCAAAATGCACTTGCAATACATCAATAGCTGATGTACAGCAGCCAAACCTCTCAACACTGCAGTCATGAGCAGTGTCCAGTGACACATGGGTCTCACTGAATACTGAACTCAGCTCATTGTCCCCTATAACTGGTAGCTCCTCTACAACTGAGTGACTAGAGGCTGAAACACCTGACTCCACTGCTACCCTTGGGTACTCAACATGTTCCAATGCTGTGGCAGTGTTGCCTTGCAAATTTTGTTTGCTAAAGGTCTCTTTGAACTGCTGTAGTATCTCTGACTCTGTGGCCTGAAGCATTGACCTAAATTTGCACCTCTTTGACCAGCGTAATGCCATTGTGAGTGCAAGTGGTGTGCAGATTCAGATAAAAATACAATAGTAACAGAAGGGTAAAGATATTTTAAAGACTAGCTTGATTAATGATGTGGTTTATTGAAATCTGAAAAAAGGACAAAAAAGATAAAGCACAATGTTAGCAAACAGTGAAGGACAATTAAATTCACATACAAGCATATTAATTATTTACACATTATTACCCACTGTAATGTAGCTCTGAACAACCCTGGACGTCCACCCATCTGTCGTCATCGCCACACTCTCCGTACTTTTCAGAATTTCTGTCACTTTGGTCTTTGCTTCGTTGTACAAGGCTGGTATTACAGACTAGTGATGTGTCGGTCGCGAACAAGTCGGCTCCTTTACGTGAACGATGGGAGCCGGCTCCCCCGTCTGAGAGCCGTTTTTTTTTAATTAATACAAGATAATAATAATAGGATGATCTTTTCGCCACACTGCTCGGCCCCAGGCACTGCATGCACTGACTGAATGTAAGAATTGTAACATACATTTACGCACGAGGACCAGATGCATTGTGTTTGTAGCCAAACGCTAATTATTTACAACGTTCATGTCAGGGATGTGGGGTGAGGACTCACACGCAGACCCGGAGGTGAATGCCAGAGAGACTTTATAAAAGACCACCACAGGAGCAGACAAAGACAGGGTCAAAAACGGGTAGGATCAATACCGGGGAAGTCAGTCCAAAAAAAAAAAAAAAAAAAAAAAAAGAGCAAGGCAAGAGCAAGGCACAAAGAGTGGCAGGCAGAGATGAGATCCGAAAGCCAGGCAGGGGTCACAAACTGGGCAGGCAGGTCCGGAGCAGAGCAGGCGGGAAGCGGGGAGTGAAGTCTGGGAAGGGGCAAACCGGGCAGACCGGCAACAGGGAGCTGGGGCAGAACCGCGGGCAGCCCAGGCAGCCGGAGCAGAACGGCAGGCTGGTCCGGGGCTGAGCAGGCGGGAAGCAGGGTTGGGACAGGAGCAGAACCGGGCAGGCCGGCAACAGGGAGCGGAGGCAGGACAGCAGGCGGCCCAGGCCGCCGGAGCGGAATGGCAGGCGAGTGCCAAGGAGACAGGACCAGAATTCCACAGACAGGGAACCACGAAGGCACGGCGGAACAGAAGACAGACTGACTGAACACACTAGACAGAACAGCAGGCAAATACAGAGACCCAGGGCGGGAGACAAGAAGACCGCTGAAAAACAAGTAATAGCTGGCAAGAACGAAACAGAATGCTGCGACGAACTGGCGACAAGACTGAGACAAAGGGGAAAGATATAGTCTGGGTAACGAGGGGATGAGACACAGGTGGGCAGGCAAACAGGTGGAAACGGTCAGGGAATCAGACAGGGAAACAAAGGGTATGGGGTAAAACATGGACTGGACCGACAGGAAACATGGCCCACATAAACACAAAATGACAGGGAAACATAGAACACAAGGACCCGGATCAGGAAGTCCGGGGCAGGATCCTGACAGTTCAGTATAAATAAAACGCTCAATACATATGTGTAATAGTGTTTGATGTTTTTACATTTATGTTTTTTATACAAAAGTATGTAATTACCAAAATACAGTAGTGGTAATAATATAGGCAACTGTTTGATACCATTTCATACTGACTTTAGCCTATAGCACAATATCCAAGCTCCGTCAGTAACTTAATAGGATAATTTCGCTAGCATAAAAGCAAAATGCTAACTTTATCGTCGGAAGAAATAATCCTGCACTGAGGACTGTAATTCATGAAAATAGCGTGTATTTTATCTTTGTTCAGATTTTGGGCTGTCTACGAAATATATACATGCCTCTCTCTTCCTCTTAACTGATCCTAGCTAACGTTATCCCGGCCGTCATCTAATGCTAACTTTAAAGTTATCAGTTACGTTAGCGAGCTAACTTAACGCATCTGCATCTTTCAGTCTTAACATTTCGACAGTAAAACGTCCCAAATATTTAATGTAATTTATAGCTACCACGAATATAACAAAAACCCTGTAATAAACTGACGAAATTAACTTAGTATAGGTGTTTATGAAGCTGTAGAGTAAACTTAGTCTATGATGTCTAAATCTGACAACTCTGACAGATGTAATGTTTCAATGACATTTTAGAGGTGTCTAAATTATAATAGCCTAATGACCATTGTGACAGGCACAAATGTATGTATGACTGCATATAATGTTAGACAATGTAAATAAACTATAGCCTAAACGTTTACGAATATTCAATTTGGTACAATTCAACATTCAAACATTAGATAAATAAATGCGTGCTTACCTGATACGGTACGGATTCACAAATGAGATGTGTGGGGTGTAGTACGCTGGTCTACCACATAATGGTCTCCCGGTCAACTATAAATCGATGGTTTTTCAATATCACGTCATCATTTCCCGGTCAACTACAAATCGATGCTCAATCAATTATAATCAGGACAACTAGCCTATAAATCAATGTTATTCCAACGTCACTGTCATCAACCTTATATATACTGTCGGGTTTCATCGGTATTGTAATGGTGATCCAACATTTATTTAGCATTGATAATGATGATTCAGATGGAAAATCAACATTTTTTCAATGTCGCCTTGCTATCTGGGAGGTGATGGTTGATGAGGTGAAGAGGAGAAAAAATGTCCTTTCTGGAGGCCAGAGTAGCGGCATTTCAAATCGACGGAAATATGCGGAGTCGCTCAAAGTGGTGACTGCTATGAATGCAGTTTCACCAGAGGTGCGTACGGTGGAGGAGAAGAAAAAGAAGTGGTTGGATTTTAAACCTGAGTGTCCTCGCACCATTTAGGGAATCGGAGCACTCGGAACGTAGGTCTACAAGACGCAAAATAATAGAATTTATGAACAATTCTAACCACTGAGAGATGACTGGTAAAATCAACAAAATAGTAGCCAACAGTGTCAGGGTCATTTAGTAAAAAAGATAATCAGATCGTTTTGTCTGTCTTTCTGCACATGCCATGCAGCTCCCTCGCTCTCTCTCTCTCTCTCGTTGACCGAAACTTTACTTCCCTGTGTCGTTTCCAACGAGTATTCCAACGTTTCCAATATTTTTGTTGTTTGTGCTATTTTTCTATAGGGTACAGAAAACTTTAACTTAAACACCCTCTTGCCCCCTCGTGGCGCCGGGTGCGGACACACTGGTCCTGTGTGCGCTTATATTTAGTGCGTACGCACCGTACATGTGGCCCAATGTGTGATAAATTGGCTTTTTTTCTCTTAAAAATTTGAACGTAGGGGGCGACATATTCCTATTTTGCCCAGAGCGCTAGATTGTCTTCCCCCGGCCCTGGCTACATACAACGCAATTGTGGGTAAAAGCTATGTAGATAATTTGATTCTGTTAGCCTAAACACGAATAATGGCGATGACAAAACATATCTGGATTGAAACAACAAAAACACCGTTACGTTTTAAATGGCAGTGTATTACTAAATGATGTGATGTAACCAACTGGCTAATAGGCTATCCGCAATCAACATAGCCAACTAATTTATTTATAGCGACCTAGGGAGACCGGACTTACACACATCCGTCTTACAAGAGAAAAAACAACAAACATCTGAAATCTGCAGTAAAAACAATAAAATACACACTTTTCCCGTCCGAACTTGGACAAGTAGCCTACTGTCATTACAGATATAGTGTACCGGTCAGTGTCTGATAATTCGGTAATAAAGACCTTATTTGTTATTTTGTTACAGACAAAAGTAGGCTACTGTGATGAAGCTGTGGTTTGGTTAATTGTGCAGTTATCGTTTTATACAAAAACATTGTTCAGCACTTGATAAATACTGTTTTGCTTTATTAATCAATTTTGCTCTTAAGAATTACCCACAAACATGGAAAAACCATAATATTTGAACTGTGCATGCATGCAATATTTATTTAATACAGTTACTTGCCTACCTATATTTCTTCAATAAAAAATAATCATTGTAATAAATGTCTGGCCCCTAATTTTATTCACAACCCTCAGCATGGCCCTCGGTAAGTTTGAATTTGACACCTCTGCTTCAGGGGCATATGCTGCAGACTACGAATTACTGGCAACCCTTACTAATCGAGAAAATCTTGACTCTTCTTGCACCTTTTGAGGAGCTGGCAAAAGAGATCAGCTCTTCCACAGTGACTGCGGCAGATGTCATTCCGTCAATCGTTGCACTGAAACGTCTCCTAAGAAAAAGCGCTGAAACGGACCATGGCGTGAAAACCACTCTTTTGGAAGCGGTTGAGAAAAGATTCAGCGACATTGAATTGGAGCCCTTGTACTGTCTGGCTACGATCCTCGATCCAAGGTAACAACGACAACAACAAATTTGTTAATAATTGGCTAATAATAATCATAACAACAACAACAACAACAATAATATTATTATTAATAATAATAATAATAATAATAATAATAATAGGCCTAGGCCTAGGCCTAGGCCTAGCCTTTGTCGTTTACGTTTGTATTGGTTTGTTACTTACACACCTGTTGGTTTGAGTGTCATTTATATTGGTTTCATTCACTCATGTATTGGTTTTATGTGCTTATGTATTGGTTTGTCATTTACGCAACTATTGGGTTGAGTGTCTCATATTGGTTTCATTCACTCATGTATTGGTTTTATGTGCTTTATGTATTGGTTTGATTTTTACGTTTGTATTGGTTTGCTACTTACACACCTGTTGGTTTGACTGCCATTTATATTGGATGGATGTGCGTCTGTATTGGTTTGTCATTTACGCACCTATTGGTTTGTTTTCGCCTGTACTGGTTTGTTCACGCATATATCGGTTTGCCATTACAGTCAGGTACGATGAAGGCAGCTTAATTTCACTGACAGCTTTATTTCAAAGTATATATGTGTAGTAGGGTAGTAGCGGGTAGCGTCATTTTTAAATACCATTTTAAATAATGCGTGTGTTAAAATGTACCTGTCGGATGTGGCTGTATCATGTGGATTTGCGTCTCGTCTGGATGTTTCTTTTCCTGTTTCAAAGCGGAGTGATGACGTGATTTCCACACCTGTTACAGATTAGCTAATGTCCCAGGAAACTGAACTCGGCGTCCTTTTAAAAAGGGAGTGGAAAATGAGTGAGGTAGAATCAGATCCAGAGTAAGCGGGTTGCGGTTACTCATCGTGCGTCCATACGGTATCGTATTCAGCGTTACAACATTGAGATTCAGGATATCATTTCAATCAGCAACGTTCTCGCTGTTGGCTAATGATTTTACAAATTTTTAGGTAATTTTCTACCGCATTGGTGGCTTCTCTATTCTGCGTTGTGCAGACAGCGCTGCGGAGCTGGTTCACTCTACGTGCACGTAGTTTTACAATTTGTTTCTCATTTTAACGTGCATGCTGAAATTCTTTTAACGTGTTTCGGTTTCACACGTGCTTTGTAACTTTTAAAATGCAATAAAACTATTTACAGAATTGTGTATGCCGCCCGACCGGATATGGAAATGAACAAATCAGTGAGTCAAAGATTCAAATCATTTTATTGAACTGAACGAAAGGAACCAAATCACTAAAGAATCGTTTTGAACACCACTAGTCAACAGTTCATCAGGGGTGTGTTCCAGAAAGCAGGTTTGAAAAATTCTGAACTTAAACTCGAATTCTGACTTGAGTTAGCGAAATCCTACACGTGCTGAATTTTTGGTTCCAGAACAGATGATTCCAATTCCGGAGATTAAGTTCACTCAATCTCGGATAGGTTGAGCCTGAATTCTGCGCGTTCGCGACGAACTTTAAAAGCCATCATCAGTCGAACGCTGAAGATGCGATAAGTGATGGATTCTGCTAGCGGAGAGAAACCGCGTTCAACCTTTTTCTCAGTGACTGAGCAAGAAGTGCTCATGTCAGGGTATGGAGACTACCGTAACATATTTTTAAGGAAAAGTAATACAGCGACAGCAGCAAAGGAAAGGGAGATGGCGTGGCAAAAAATCGCTGACGGAGTTAATGCGTAAGGTTATCAAGATGTGTAAAGTAATTATATTGCATTAAATATTTAAAGTAGGTCTTGAAAACCTGGATGTAATTTTGCCTGCATTGTACACTGGAATACTGAATGCATTTTATGTTTTTGAATCAGATGTAACCCCAGTGGTGTGAAACGTACTTGACAGCAGGTAAAGGTCAAGTACAAAAACATAATTCAATCAGGTAATATTTACTTTATAGCTAATTTGTTTCCTTAATTGTAAATGTAGGCCTAGGCATTATAGTTCAGTTTCACTTTGTAGCCAACAGGAAGAAGGTGGAGGCCCGTAAAACAGGTGGGGGGCCCCCGCCACCACCTTTCACCCCGGCTGAAGAGCTGGCACTAAGCCAGAACACAGGAAGGCCATTTATGGATGGCATTCCGGGGGGTAGCTCATCAGAGCCAACTACTGCCCAGGACACAAGCACCTATATAAATGGTAGGTTTATCATATTTGAATAAAGGCTGATCGCTGATCAAGACTTTTGCATCTAACCACCTTAATCTCCAGTGACTGAAGGAGTCCTCACCCTTCTGGACATTCCTCCATCAGGAAGTGCATCATTTTCTACAGATTTTGCCTGATGCATAAGTGAAGTAGCCTACATTTAAAACATTTTGTGTTCTAGCATGAAGAAGATGAAATGCTGTCAGCATTCAGAGAGGCCTATGGAGGTATACCTTAAACTCTGAGAGGGGTAACTAATTATTTGGTCCCAAAATAAAATGTTGGTTGTCATCATCCTGTCAGACCACGGCTGGCTGTTCCCCATGCTCTGTGGAGGAATCCCCATCGAACTCCAGAGAACATCTTAGCACAGCAAGAATAGCTTTTCTTACGTCGCTTTATCACCCACGTCTTACTGAAATCATTAAAGAACACTACAACCTCCTAACAAAATGCTGTCTCTTACTAGATGCCGGTAAAAGATCTATATAAAGTCCATCTACAGAAGCAAATTAAAAAATGTGACCTCCAGATGGATCACATACAACTTCAAATTAAAAAAAAAAACTTGAAATTGAAATACTGGAGCACAAGTTAAAGGTGGGTTTATAAAATCATTTTATTTTTCCATTGGTGTGCATGGTGTTAATAAATTAAAGCATGCCCTTTCATTTTTATTTTCAGGACTTAAAGAGGAACTGAAATATGTTGAGCATGCAGGAAACAAATAAATGAATGGAGGAAAAAAGTGCTTGGGGTGATGTGCTTAATTGAAATGATTGTGGCAAATTGTGTCCTGCACAGTCCGGCCATCTCGGTTATCAGGAATGAGGCCAGGGGGTGCATCATCTTCCTCCACAATAGGAGGGCCGTGTCTCTCTCCTCTCATTGTGGCAATATTGTGTAGCACCACACATGCCACAATGATGTCACAGGCCCTCTCTGGACTGACCCTGAGCCCACGCAGGCACTGGAACCAGGCCTTGAGGATGCCGATGGTCATCTCCACCCTGGCTCTTGTCCTGCAGTGGGCCAGGTTGTAGCGTCCCTGCACTCCAGGCTCAGGGTCAGGGTACGGGGTCATCAGACAGGGCAGGCAGGGGTATCCTCTGTCCCCAAGGAGGATGTCATCATACTGTCCTAAAATCACATGACAAAAGTAACCATAGGTTCTACACTTATAAAACCGTAAAGTTGAAGCATCAATTAGTACTTGAAAAGTAACTTACCCTGTTCAAACTTGTACAAGGTGGACTCACGAAACACCCTTGAATCATGCACAGACCCTGGCCATTTGGCTTCCACATTTGTGATTATGTGGGTAGCATCACATATTATCTTGACAACAGAGAATGAGTTGCATTACATCTGAAATGAAGATTTGACTAAGACACTTAAACCTTTGTCATTACCTGCACATTGATGCTGTGAAAGGATTTCCTATTCACATCTCTTTCATGCACACTTGGAGCTTTAATAGGCTGTGTGGATGGAACACAGATTCCTATTACATTTGGAAATCCTGAAATGGTAGGCAATGATTATTCATTGTTCAAACAGCTCAGCACCATCTTCCTATAGATTTTTACATAAGACCTGCTATTCTGTGGAATTCCTCTTTGAGGACCCTTACTGATTTATGTCCACGGAAAACAACGAAAATGTGCAGAAACTGTTTCAGTGCAAGGCTCACTTTGCGGATGGCTCTGCACACCGTTGCTTTTCCGATGTTTTCAGCGTCTCCAATGTCGTACAGAAAAGTGCCATTGGCAAAAAAACGAAGGGCAACGCACAGAGTTTGCAGCGATGTGAGGGCAAATTCTCAATGTGTGACGTTAGAGATGTGAGTTTTCAGAAGGTTGTTAAGGCAGATTATGGACTGTGACGAAAAACGATAACGCTCCCAAAGAAATTCCTCTGAAAATGACAAAATATCGGAACGAGGTCTAATAACTCCCCTGCGAAGTGCTCGGCGGATAATTTGAGCCTCCATATCAATAGGACCTTGAAGGAAAGGACACGACATTATAGAGACAGATGAAACGTCTGATTGAATCTGCTACTTAAATACTGCAGGCGTGGTCGGGCTTAACTCAAACAAACCTGACATTTTTCAGGTTAGTTTCAGAGCATAAGTTGTCATAGTAACTGAGCTGGACTTACTCTGATCTTTCTATCTGGAATCGAAAATTCCGGATTAACAGATCCGGTTAACTCGCAAATCCTGCTTTCTGGAACACACCCCAGGTCAGTGGGTGGAGTTTAGAGTCTTCGTAGTCACCGGATCTTTTGCATTGTCCCACATCGTCTGCTGTGCCGAGATGGCCAGTGGGCTACGTGTCATGAACGTACTGCTGATACAGTTTTGTGATAGGCTGCTTCGTGGACAGACCGCATATCTAATGTCCACTGGAGGGAGAGTTATAGCTGCTATGCCAGCTAATCAGCGTGCATGTTTGCAAAGAGGAAGGAACGAATCTTTTAGACTAAGGATTCAGTACTCAGTTCACCTCAAAGATTCGTTCAAAAGGATTCGTTCGTTCACGAACTGCACATCACTAATGCGAACACAAACCAATAGGTGCGTCAATGACAAACCAATACAGACGCACATCCATCCAATATAAATGACAGTCAAACCAACAGGTGTGTAAGTAGCAAACCAATACAAACGTAAATGACAAACCAATACGTCAGCACATCAAACAATACATGAGTGAATGAAACCAATATAAGATACAATCAAACCGATGGATGCGTAAATAGCAAACCAATATATGAGACACTCAAACCAACAGGTGCGTAAATGACAAACCAATGCAAACAAAAATGACAAACCAATATATGCGTGCATGACAAACCAATACATGTACACATCAACCCAATATATATGCAAACCAAACCAATATATATATACACACTAAATGTATTATTTTCTTCCTAAACGGCACCCCATAGTAGACAGTGAATGTTTGTTCAGCTCAGCTTCTCGTGGTGGACAAGAAAAGAAACTGACTAGCATGTGACAAAGCTGAAATTCTTCTTTTTGTAAAGAACTTACATACACTGTTGAAAGAGAAGCCATATAAAGTAATGACCAGTGCCAACTAAAGGCAATATACTGTAGTTCTGTATAGGATTGTCATTTTATTTTATCTTAAAATTACATTGACATTTAATTTAAAAAACACACTGCTGTAGCATCTTTGTTTTACTCATTGCACTAAACTTTTGAAATGTTTTAAATTTTGATTTTGATTTTATGTAATTTCACAAGGCTAAAGTCAGGCCATTCTGTTTTTTTGCTTTAAATCTTGAAATTATACAATATAATTCAAAACAAAAACTGCTGATGCTACATGTACGTAGCATCTTTGTTTTGCTCTTTGTGATTAATATGTAGTTGTTGCCTCTGATTTCACATGGCTACAGCTGTTTTTCCATTTAAGGCCAGTTCGGCCTGTTAAAGAGAAAATAAACATCTTATTCATGTGTTCTTTCTTTCTTGTCTGTTGCTTAAAAAAAAAGCAAAAAATCGGCAATCAGTATCGGAATCGGCCCATTTGCTTGTAAAAAACCGGCAATCGGAATCAACCATGAAAAATCATGATCGGTGCATCCCTAATATTTATATATGCTTTTGCACTTCTTGTTAGATGCTAACTGCATTTCATTGGCTCTGTACCTGTACTCTGCACAAGGACAACAAAGTTGAATCTATTCAATGGCTGGACTGGCCATCTGGCAGACTGGGCACTTTCCCAGTGGGCCTACGTGCCTTTTGGGCTGACACAACTGTCTTTCTTTTTTTTTTTTTGTCTGAGCGGCCCATAAAACAGGTAGATTGGCCCATTGGTTTTTTTCTTAATTGACACTGGGCTGGCCCAATCATATCTTTAAACACCTCCCCCTTTGGGCTCAGTGCCGGCTTCATTAAACAGCGCATCTGCAAAAACAAGTCAGTAAAAATGGGTAAGACAAAACGCAAGAGAGGCGCAGAGAAATTGCAGGCCAAAAAAGACAGGCCCTTCAGGCAGATGCTGCCACATGTGCTAAAATAACGGACATGTTTGCTGCAGGACCTTATTCAGCGCCCGTGGCCGATGATCGTGGTGGCGGGCACAGCGAGGAGGATGAGGAGAGGGAGAGAGATGAGGGCAAGAGTGGAGGGAGTGTAGAACTTGCGGTAAGCTGCTTACCATAAGCAGAAACTAACAATGGGCTGGCTGCCTGGCTCAACAATATGTCATGAGATATGATGATGATTAGCATTAGGCTATGCTACTCTGGAGTCCAGGAACCCATTAAGATCCCCTTGATAAAACTGAGCAAAAGCGCTAGTGGTGAACAAACTAGCTGGTGTTTGCAAAGTTATATTGATAACATTACAATAAAACAAATTCTGCTTTGCCCTACATCAGCTTGGCTAGCTTGCTACCTTTATGAACGCAGGTGTAGTTTGCTTGCTAGCTAGCTAGTTATAACATCAATGTTACCATGTACGGAGGTCACAGTGGCATTGGGCACACTGGCCAAGACAATTAGTAAACATTTGCTAGGGGCTAGCAAGCTCTTTTATGTTTTCCCTGGTGAGCTAAAAACATCTTTTAACGTGGCTCTGATATGTTGTCTTATTGAAAGAACGTCATTATTTTGTTAACCACCATTCATCAACATTAACAGTGAGTCAGCTGGCAGCGTTTATTTTGTTCATTTATTTATTAGGCTATAGGGTGAACAGTGCTCTTTTGGGAACTGAAAAAACGTGTTTCATAGCCAGCTTTTGTGTGGGAGTTGATGGACAATATATAGAAATGAAATTGAGACATCCATGCATTTATTTATTTATTAAATAACTATTTGTCCATTACCTGTATTACGATACGATATACTTTATTGTCCCCTTAGGGAAATTTGTCTTGGACTCAATGCTGCGCACATAAAATGCCTTCACAGTTACAATAAAATAAACATATAAATAGAACAGCACCAGCTGTGCTAATCACAACAGTAAAATGCACATAACAAAATATTGCACACACCCCATCATAAAATACATTGTGTCAGTACTCCGCCCCCCTAGCTGTGTGTTTGTGTTCTTCCCCTGTCCATGTGCTTTTGTTTTTCCTTGTGTTCCAGCCCTGCCCCACTCTCCGCCCTGTCTCCGCCCACCTGATCATCTCCACCTGCCTGCCTGCACACCTGCTTCCCATCACCTCATCAGCCCTACCCTATATTTACCCTGCTTGTCTCTGTCTTGTTGCCAGTTCGTCTCAGCATTCTGTTTCGTTCTTGCTATCTGTTACTTGGTTTTTCAGCGGTCTTCTGTCTCCTGCCCTGGGTCTCTGTATTTGCCCGCTGTTCTGTCACGTGAGTTCAGTCAGTCTGTTTTCTGTTTCGTCGTGTCTTCGTGTTTCCCTGTCTGTGGTAGTCTGCTCCTGTCTCCTTGGCACCCGCCTGCCTTTCCTCTCCGGCGGCCTGGGCCGCCTGCTGTCCTGCCTCCGCACCCTGTTGCCGGCCTGCCCGGTTCTGCCCCTGTCCAAACCCTGCTTCCCGCCTGCTCAGCCCCGGACCAGCCTGCCGTTCTGCTCCGGCTGCCTGGGTTGCCCGCGGTTCTGCCCCAGCTCCCTGTTGCCGGTCTCCCCGGTTCTGCCCCTTCCCAGACTTCACTCCCCGCATCTCGTCTGCTCTGCTCAGGACCTGCCTGCCCAGTTTGTGACCCCTGCCTGGCCTTCGGATCTTGTCTCTGCCTGCCGCTCCGTTCTGGTTGCCCCGCTGCCTGCCTGCCCATTGCTGACCCTCGCCTGTCCAGACCACGTGCCTTGCTCCTTGTTTGCTTTTTTTTTTGGACTGACTTCCCCGGTATCGATCCTGCCTGTTTTTGACTCTGCCTTTGTCTGCTCCTGTGGTGGTCTTTAATAAAGTCACTCTGCCATTCACCTCCGGGTCTGCGTGTGAGTCCTCACCCCGCATCCCTGACAACATTGCATATTATGTGTAACACATGTTGCACACACCCATAATATAACAACAAGACTGTTGCACAATCCATACAGCCTCAAGCAGCATTGCTTAAAAATTTGATAGAGACAGGAACAAATGAGTTTTTAAAATGGTTGCGTTTACATATGGGGACTCTGTATCGTCTGCCAGAGGGTAAGAGCTCATATTCTGTGTGGAGGATATGTGATGGGTCGGTCAGGATCCTCTGAGCTTGCCTAAGAACAGACTGCTCATATATGGACTGAAGGGGTTAGTATTCACTCCTCCCCATCACCTTCATAGCGGTGTGAACCATACGAGCTAGCTTGGTTTTTAGTTGCACAGTGAGGTTGCCATACCATGCTGACATCCCATACCTGACTAAGCTCTCTAATACAGCCTGGTAAAATAAAAACATGATCCTGTGGTCCACAGGATCCTGTGATCATGCCACCAAATGTGCAAAAATAACAGACGTTTGCTGCAGGGGCAGCAGTAGCTTCAACATCTACAGTACCCAACATTGTGCAGCAACAGGTGGAACTTGAAGGAGGAGAGGTAGCTGGACATGGCCACTGCCAGGCAGAGGAGCAGGCGTGTGACAGGGAAGCCAAGGAGGGACAGAGTGAGCATGACAAGGCCGAGGGACAGTGAGCAGGAGGAGAGTGTAGTTGAAGCGGTAAGCATGGAGTAGCTTCATGATTAACAGGGACTCGCAGGGAGGTAGTGTGTGTGTCATGCCGTAATGATGATGATGATTAATTCAATTAATGTCGATGATAATAAGATAACATAATCGTAACGCTATCATAAAGTGAGACCGTCAGCTACTGCTGGTGGTCACCTCAGTCAGTCTGTCAAATAGCGCAGCATAAGCTATTTGGCATTGTTTTTGTAGCTAGCATAGTTCCCTAATGCAGTCGCAACTTCGGCTGACTATTCTAACATCAACTAGCTAACGTTATTTTGTCAGCATCGCGTTGGCTAAGCCCACGTTGCTGTGAGTGACCTAGGTCCATATCGTATCATCATAATATTATTAAAATTATTAGGCTAAGGGTTCCCTTGATAAAGATGCGCGAAAAGGCTGTATAATATACAACATCTGTAGCTCTACTGTGCTAAAATGTATGCCTGCTTATGTAATAGCCTACATGGAAATGAAAATGTTTTTTTTTTTTTTTCAACAACAGGCATCAAAGTTGTCCTGTGTTTATTTTCAGCCAGATATGGTGGTAGCTATTAGGATATATATGGTATGGATTAATGTTACTACTATCTGTGGGTAGCTCTCTACGGTAGGTTCAAATTGTTTGGTGCTGCTGTCCATTGAGCATGCACCTTCACGTGGTAGGCACATGAACTGTAGGTCAAGCTCCCCAAACAAACAAGCACACCATTAATTGCCATATCACATACAAAGATCTAACTATTACCCCTCTCTGAGCATTAATATAAAACAAAAGGGTGACCTAATAACTGTAAACCTTATGCAATATTCATCATTAATATTTGGATAGTTGAAATCTGTATGAACTGAATAGTTAGTATCAAATGAAATAAGATGGAACAGCTCCATGCATTAATTGAATAAACAACTATTTGCTCATTACCAGTATGGTATTGTTTAAATTGTACAGCTTTTTGCACATCTTTGTCAGGGAATTCCAACAATTCTGGACCTAAATGTATAATCATGTTAAAGGTACACTGAGTAACTTTTTTATGGCCCTTCAAACGTAAACAAACTTTTTTTTTTTTTTTTTTTTTTTTACATTTTAAACTTTATACATACTTGTATACTTAAACTTTATTAAATAATTTGAAATGATAATTTGACTTCAAGCAGAGCTTTTTCTTTGACAGTTACTTGTACTTCTACTTGAGTATGGAGATTGTGTACTCCACAGCCACCTCTGATCACCAGGGAGTCAGTCAAGAGCGAGTGAGTACAATGGTCCACTTGCACTGGTACAATTGTCCACGGCACTTACTACTCAGCTTTGTAGTGGTTAGGGGGAATAGTATAGTAGGTACGCATAATTAAGGGGACCGCAAGGATGGTGTATTGGTGGGTGGTGTCCGACTGATTGTGGTGGGCTGTCTGGGCCAAAAATGTCAGGGCCAATTTTTTGTCCCAGTCCAGCCCTGAGCACCAGTCAAAGGTTTGGACATACTTGATTATCATAGGAAAAATATAAATAGTGAAGCTGATGCCCTTGTAAAAATTTCTTTCCAAAAAAATTTTTTTGCTACTTTGAAGAATCTGAAATATAAAATATTTTTGATTTGTTTAACTCTGTTTTCTGTAAAGATCACTACACTCTGCAACTGACCCATCCTGATGGGGTCACTCTCCTCAGACTGGTTCCTCAGTGGTGGAATGATCTCCCAATGGAGGTTAGGACAGCAAAATCACTGGCCATCTTCTGACGCAGACTGAAGACTCACCTCTTCAGACTGCATCTCGCTTTCACCTCAGTCCCCACCCCCCAGCCACCTGCTACCTCTAGTATTTAATGTTTATTTTACGTGTAGTGTTTTGGATTATGTGATTTAGAGACTGATATTGTAGTATACTTGGCTTCTGTTGCCTAGTCAGATTGCTCAAGTTAACTTGTGGTGGGGCTAGGGCTGAATAGTGTTTTGGTCACACTCACTTGTCTGGGGGTTTTGTTAGCTTGGTTGACACTTTTGCTCATTTAACTTGAATGGATGCATTTACATTTACATTTACTTTTACTCACTTTTATCCAAAGCAACTTACAAGCGAGGTACAATATAACACAAGCGAACAACCATACTGAGTCAACAATATTAGAAGCACTGCAGGACCAGGTTTCAAAGGTTGGCCAGAAAAGGTACAAAATGGCAGGTAAAGCTAACGAGTGTAAACCATTAGATTACGTTTTTTTTAAATAATTTTATTTTATAGTTTAGTAGGAGACAGATTGAGTCATAAGAAGTTCCTTTAGGAGTTAGTGTTTCAGGTGTTCAGGTGAGAGTGGAAGAGCTGTGTCTTCAGATGTTTCTTGAAGACAGAGAGGGGCTCAGCAGAACAGATGAAGTGTGGAAGTTCATTCCACCATCGGGGGACAACAGCGGAGAAAGTCCTGGATAGTGATTTTACGCCATGATGCGACAGGACCACCAGGCGCCATTCAGTGGCAGAGCGTAGCGGTCGGGAGGGAACATAGGGTCGCAGCAGTGAGTTCAGGTAGGTAGGTGCAGTTTTGTTGGTCATCCTGTATGCAAGCATCAAGGCCTTGAGCATGATGCGGGAAGCTACAGGGAGCCAGTGGAGTGAGACCAAGAGAGGAGTAACATGAGCCCTTTTTGGTTGGTTGAAAACCAGACATGCAGCCGCATTCTGTATCAACTGCAGAGTCTTAATAATGCATGCAGGTAGGCCAGCCAAGAGAGCGTTGCAGTAGCCCATCTTGAGATGACCAGTGCCTGGACAAGGAGATGCACAGCATACTCAGATAGGTAGGGCCTAATTTTCCTGATGTTGCACAGCACAAATCTGCATGAGCTGGCGGTCGTAGCAATGTGGCTGGTATTTTTTAGCTGGTCATCAATCACTACCCCCAGGTTCTTTGCAGACCCGGACAGAGTTGGTGTCATTGAGCCTAGCTGAACGGTGATGTCGTGTTGAATTGACGGGCTGGCTGGGATGACTAGGAGCTCAGTCTTGGATATGTTGAGTTGAAGGTGCCGCTCCTTCATCCAGGCTGAGATGTCCGAGAGACAGGCAGAGATCCACGCTAAGACCATGAGGTCATCAGGTTGGAACGAGAGGTAGAGCTGGGTGTCATCGGCATAGAAGTGGTAGGAGAAGCCATGTGTCTGGATTATGGGACCCAGTGCGGTTGTCTATACAGAGAAGAGAAGGGGGTCAAGCACCGATCCCTGAGGTACCCCATTGGTTAGCTGGTGGGATTTGACTCACCACTCCTCCAGTATACCTTGAAGGATCTGTCTGTGAAGTAGGACTCAAACCAGCAAAGTGCAGTGCCAGTGATGCCCAGTTCAGTGAGGGTGGACCTGGTGGATCTGGTGGTTCACTGTGTCAAATGCGACAGACAGGTCTAGTAGGATGAGGGCCGACGACATGGAGGCCACTCTCGCCTCCCGCAGGGTGTTAACAATAGATAGGAGGGACATTTCAGTGGAATGGCCGGTTTTGAATCCAGATTGATTGGTGTCCAGCAGGTCGTTCTGGGAGAGGAAAGCAGAGACCTGGGTGAAAACAACTTGTTCAAGGGCTTTAGAACGGGAAGGGAGAGACGGTTCTGTAGTTTTGTATTTGGGAGGGGCTGTTTTTTGAGTAGTGGGGTTACCCGAGCCTGCTTAAATGCAGTGGGGAAGGTGCCAGTGGTGGGTGATGTGTTAATGATGTGCGTGAGTGCAGGTAAGAGTGTGGGAGAGAGAGCCTGTAGGAGATGGGAGGGGATTGGGTCCAGGGGGCAGTCGGTGCGTTAGTTGGAGAGTAGCAGCTTAGAGATGTCAGCTTCAGAGATAGGAGAAAATGTGGACAGTAGTGTGTTGCATGTGGGTGGAGACTGGCTGTGAATGTGTGGAGTAGAGAACTGACTGCTGATGGCAGAACTGATTGCTGATGGCCACCTTTCCAGTGAAAAAAGTGGCTAAGTCATCAGCAGTCAGGGAGGTGGGGGGTGGAGGTGGCGGAGAGCAAAGGAGAGTGTTGAATGTCGCAAATAGTTTGTGGGTGTCTGAGGTGCTGTTGATTTTGTCCTGGTCGTAAGTGGCCTTAGCAGTAGAGATGTGTGTGGAGAAAGAGGAGAGGAGACACTGGTACTTATAATCAGCAGGGTCGGGAATTTGCACCATTTCCTCTCGGCTGCCCTGAGGTTGGTCCGATGGTCACGGGGAACCTCAGAAAGCCAGGGGTTGGAGGGTGTCGCGTGTGCAGGCCTGGAGGAGAGAGGGCAGATGCTGTTGAAGCAGGTGGTTAGGGTGGAGCAGAGATTGTCTGTGGCATGATCTACATTTAGTGAGGAGAAGTGGTTTGGAGGAGGCAGAGAGGCGGTGATCAGGGACGAAAAGTGAGTGGGTGAGAGGGAATGGAGGTTGCGGCGAAAGGAAACAGAAGGAGGGGAGGATGGTGGACATGGAGGGAGACACAACATGAACTGAACAAAGTTGTAATCAGATATGGGTAGCGGAGTGCAAGGAGGTTGTCAACGTTACAGTTATGGACACACTACTGTTCTGTTGTGCTGGAAGTTGCTCTGGATAAGGGTGTCTGCTAAATGCATGTAATGTAATGTGATATAACTCTTTTTTGCTCACTGCATAATTCCATTTGTGTTATGTCACAGTTTTGATGTTTTTACTATTATTCTAAAATTTGGAAAATACTATAAGTAGTACTATAAGAATGTGCTATATTGACTGGTACTACAGTCCCTTGCGAAAGTATGCACCCCCCTTGGCATTCTTCCTATTTTGTTGCCTTACAACCTGGAATTAAAATGGATTTATTGGGGGTTAGTATCATTTAATTTACACAACATGCCTACCACTTTGACGATGAAAAATATTTTTTTATTGTGAAACAAACAAGAAATACGACTCTTGGTCCCAAACCTCCTAAAAACATCTAGTAGGGGCATTTGTGCTGATAATTTGATAAAAATTAAATTTGTCAAACCTAAAAGTAGTACCTGTAGACAGATGGTCCTTAAGATTGGGTTAATAAACATCAGGTCGTTACAACCTAAAGCTGCATTAGTAAACGAACTGATTACTGATCACCAATTTGACATCTTATGCCTGACTGAAACTTGGCTTAAACCTAATGACTTTGTCGCTCTTAATGAATCAACTCCTCCCAGTTACAGTAATCACCAGGTCCCTCGACCTACTGGTAGAGGTGGCAGTGTTGCTGCTGTACACAGCTCCAAACTCTGTGCCACTTTTAAACCTGGCTATAACTTTCATTCATTTGAACTGTTAGTACTTAGCTTTGCACATCCTGACAAGACTGCATTTCAGCTATTTACCCTTGTAATAGTTTACAGGCCACCTGGCCCTTACGGTGTCTTCTTATCTGAATTCGCTCACTTTTTATCTGACCTGGTTGTCAATGCAGAAAAGGCTGTGATAGTAGGTGACTTTAATGTGCATATGGATAATGAACATGACCCGTTCAGAACAGCATTCTTGTCCATCATCGAACCCATTGGACTCTATCAAGTTGTGGATAAACCCACACACTACCGTAACCATACTCTAGATTTGGTCCTCACATATGGAGCAGATATCAGCCAGGTAGAAATTATGCCACACAACCCTGTGTTATCAGACCACTATCTCATTTCTTTCAATTTACCGCTAACGTGCTTGACATACTCGGAGCCCAGATCTTCTTTCAGGCGCACGTTCTGTTCCCTTACAGCCAATGCCTTTATCGACGAGCTCCCTACATCTTACAACCTGCACAATGAAATCTCCTCCAGTTTATGTTCAAACCTTAGCTTAACTGAAATTAATCTACTCGCAGACAGTATTGACTCTACTTTGCGTAAAACTCTGGATGCCGTTGCTCCCCTCAAAAGGAAGAAAATTACAGACAAAAGGCTTGCACCTTGGTATAATGACCATACTCGTGCTCTCAAACAAGCCACGCGAAAACTAGAAAGAAAATGGCGCTCCACCAAATTACAGGTTTTTCTCCTGGCGTGGAAGGAAAGTCTCCTGACCTACAAGCATGCCCTCACAGCTAATAGATCCAAATATTTCTCTACCCTTATTGAGAGAAATAAGGACAATCCTCGGTATCTGTTTAGCACTATCGCCAGATTAACTAAGAGTCCCGCATCAGTTAACCCTAATATACCAGCAATTTATAGTAGCAATGACTTCATGAACTTCTTTGATAGCAAAATTATAAAGATAAGAGACAATATACAAAAATCTTCTTCGACTTCTGCTTCCTGCCTGGCCAGTCCGGTCCCAGATTATGTAGGTATGTCCATTAGGCCCGCCTCTCACTTTGACTCTTTTATACCCATTGAATTTAGTGACTTTTCTTCTCTCATCAATTCATCTAATAACTCTACCAGCAAACTAGACCCCATACCAACCGGCTTCCTAAAACAGCTACTGCCTGCAATTGGCACACCGCTATTAAATCTTATCAATGCCTCCCTAATGTCTGGACATGTACCTCAGCCCTTCAAAGTAGCAGTTATCAAACCTATTCTGAAAAAGCCCAATCTAGATCGCAATGACCTGTCAAACTATAGGCCCATCTCGAACCTTCCATTCCTCTTGAAAATTCTGGAAAAAGCAGTATCAAAGCAACTCTGTGCGTTTCTACATTCTAACAATATCTTGGAAGTCTTTCAGTCCGGGTTTAGACCTCATCATAGTACAGAAACCGCTCTCCTGAAGGTGCTCAACGATCTCCTACTATCCTGTGACAATGGCTGTATCTCCCTCCTTGTGCTACTAGACCTAAGTGCAGCCTTTGATACCATCGATCATCGTATCCTCCTCGACCGCCTTGAAAACTTGGTTGGCATAAGCGGACAGGCTCTATCTTGGTTTAGGTCTAATCTATCAGAACGGTATCAGTTTGTCTCCATTAACAATGAATCTTCGCTCGTTCCAGAGTAAGATATAGTATACCACAAGGATCTGTGCTTGGGCCTCTGCTCTTCTCGTTATACATGTTGCCCTTGGCGATATCATCCATAAACATGACATTAGTTTCCACTGTTACGCGGATGATACTCAGTTATACATATCAGTCAAACCCGATGTCCCCCTGAATATATCAAACATGGAGGCCTGCCTAACAGATGTAAAGAATTGGATGGCCCAAATTTTCTCCTCCTGAACTCAGACAAAACCGAAATATTGGTAATTGGCCAAAACTCAATCAGGAGCAAATTCACTCATTTTACACTGGACCTTGATGGTGTCTCCCTTGCCCCGAGTGCTGCCATCAAAGACCTTGGTGTTGTCATTGATCCTGAGCTGTCTTTTGAAACCCACATAGCTAACATCTCTAGGACAGCCTTTTTCCATTTGAGAAATATAGCCAAAATCAGGAAAATTGTATCAACTAAGGACGCTGAAAAATTAATCCACGCCTTTGTAACATCCAGAATAGACTACTGTAATGCCCTCTTGTCAGGATGTGCTAATGTCTCATTAAAACCCCTTCAGCTGGTACAAAATGCAGCTGCTCAAATCTTAACTAAAACTAAACGCTTTGAACACATTACCCCAGTTCTAGCTTCTCTCCATTGGCTACCTATTAAATACCGGATCATCTTTAAAATACTCTTACTCACATTTAAGGCTTTAAATAGGCTTGCCCTCCCTATCTTAAGGACCTTCTTCACCCATATCTTCCATGAGAGAGCCCTTCGTTCCCAAAATGCCGGGCTTCTCATCGTTCCAAGAGTGGGCAAAACCTCTATTGGCGGTAGAGCCTTTTCCTATCAAGCCCTCCTCTCTGTGGAACAGCTTACCCTCCGAGATTCGGGAGCAGACTCTCTCTCAACTTTAAGTCTAGGCTCAAAACATATCTATACAGTAAATCCTTCAGCTGAGGGACATGGCCTGGTGCTGGCGTGGTTCATAGAGTCTCTGGTGGACTAAGTGGTCATTGCTGTCACTTTATCATGGACTCTGTGCCGTGATCTGGTGTTGACTGCTTAGGGTCGCCCTCATGACTATGCCGGTCCCTTGCCTCCCGTCCCCTAGGTATGCTGCCATAATGTTAGCCTGCCGGGGTTTTTCCTTGTTGCACACTGGCACCTTTCAATGCCCCTCCTCTCCTGCCTCCCTGTTCTACACCCCTGCCATTGTTTATCACCCACTAATCACTGTTTTCTGTTTGCTTCCTATTCCTGCCCTGGGCTCCTTCCTGGAGCTGTAGTCCAAGCTTCTCATCCCGACGTCGAGTCCTGCTACTTCGCCGCCCTGCCCATCAAGCAAGCTGCATTTCAAGAACTGGACAACCTAGAAGACATTTTTATGATCACTCTGCCCTTATTATTCACTGTCTTCTAATCTCAAATATCTTAAAGTACTCTGTTCAACTTTAAGTTTGCCTTTTAACTCTGCCTGCCCAGTGCCAGCCAGAAGCAGATGGGCTCCCCCTCTGAGCCGGGTTCTGCTCAAGGTTTCTTCCTATTAGGGAGTTTTCCTTGCCACTGTTGCCTTAGGCTTGCTCACAGGGGGTCTCAGGCCTGGGATCATTGCAAAGCTGCTTTGTGACAAATTGTGTTGTAAAAAGCGCTATATAAATAAAAATGAATTGAATTGAATTGAAATAAGACATGAGCGTGCATAACTATTCACCCCCCCAAAGTCAGTACTTCGTAGGGGTATGTCTCTATAAGCTTGGCACATCTAACCACTGGGGTTTTTGCCCATTCTTCAAGGCAAAACTGCTCCAGCTCCTTCAAGTTGGATGGGTTCCGCTGGTGTACTGCAATCTTTAAGTCATACCACAGATTCTCAATTGGATTGAGGTCTGGGCTTTGACTGGGCCATTCCAAGACATTTAAATGTTTCCCCTTAATCCACTCGAGTGTTGCTTTAGCAGTATGATTAGGGTCATTGTCCTGCTGGAAGGTGAACCTCCGTCCCAGTCTAAAATCTCTAGAAGACTGAAACAGGTTTTCCTCAAGAATTTTGCTGTATTTAGCACCATCCATCATTCCTTCAATTCTGACAAGTTTTCCAGTCCCTGCCGATGAAAAACATCCCCACAGCATGATGCTGCCACCACCATGGATGGTGTTCTCGGGGTGATGGAAGGTGTAGGGTTTGCGCCAGACATAGCACTTTCCTTGATGGCCAAAAAGTTCAATTTTAGTCTTCCATATGTTTGGGGAGTCTCCCACATGCATTTTGGCAAACTCCGAATGTGTTTTCTTATTTTTTTCTTTAAGCAATGGCTTTTTTTTCTGGCCACTTCCATAAAGTCCAACTCTGTGGAGTGTACAGCTTAAAGTGGTCCTATGGACAGATACTCCCATCTCCACTGTGGAGCTTTCCAGCTCCTTCAGGGTTATCTTTGGTCTCTTTGTTGCCTCTCTGACTAATGCCCTCCTTGCCTGGTCCGTGAGTTTTGGTGGGCGGCCCTCTCTTGGCAGGTTTGTTGTGGTGGCATATTCTTTCCATTTTGTAATGATGGATTTAATGGTGCTCCGTAGGATGTTCAAAGTTTGGGATTTTTTCATAACCCAACCCTGATCTGTACTTCACAACTTTGGCCCTGACTTGTTTGGAGAGCTCCTTGGTCTTCATGGTGCCGCTTGCTTGGTGGTGCCCCTTGCTTAGTGGCATTGCAGACTCTGGGGCCTTTCAGAACAGGTGTATATATACTAAGATCATGTGACAGATCATGTGACACTTAGATTGCACACAGGTGGACTTTAACTAATTATGTGACTTCTGAAGGTAATTGTTAGGGGCTTCATAGCAAAGGGGGTGAATACATTTGCACACACCACTTTTCAGTTCTTTATTTTTTAGATTTTTTTTTTTCTTTTTCATCTCACTTCACCAATTTGGACTATTTTGTGTAGGTCCATTACATAAAATCCAAATAAAAATCTGTTTTTTTACAGGTTGTAATGCAACAAAATAGGAAAAACGCCAAGGGGGGTGAATACTTTTGCAAGGCACTGTATATATATATATATATATATGAACGTTCAAACGAGAATTTCTTTGTGAGCAAAGCCTTAAATGAGAAAGCTAATAGGGAGTCCTAATCACAAAGTTCCGAAATGTAGCACCGAATGCGTAAACAGATTTCGATACTTGGTAGTACCGACGTTATTCGGTTGGTGCTTTAGAAGTACTGAGCCCCGATACCCAGCCCTATACGTAACTTGAATCGTTAGTCGTAAGTAATGCCTCACAATTTGTGGTGCGCAGACTACTGAACACTCATTTTAGGGCACATTTGCACTCTAGGGATAAATACTGTATATGCCTAGGTACAGTTTGGTCACACAAGCACAGTATTCACATCAATCGTAAGGTGTAGCTTGGTGTTCAGATTCTTGAGTGGCTCCTTCTGTGTACGTGCTTTGCCTGTAATGCAGAAATTAATGTGAAATATTGACAGTGCCAGAGCAGATATCTCCTCTTGTCTGTGTCTTCAGAGGGGAACAGAATAATGTTCCCCACTGATGTTTTTGTTCTTGGTGACAGCAAGTCTGAGTTTCATGTACCCCAACTTGAGATTCCTCTGATCTTCCCTCTCTACTTCTTTTTCACCATTTTTTTCCCTCATGATGCTGCAGATCCTGCATAATGCTTAAGAATCTGGGCTGCTCGCCTTCGTTCCCAGAGGGCTACAACCCACCAGCCTTTCCGCCTCATTCGAAAGCACAAACTCTCCCATAGCTGTTGAGGTAAGCTAAATTGACTCAAATAACAAAATGGGGAGCTGAATGAGGTGGTTGTTTGTCTGGATGGAAGTGTGCAAAAAATGTCATTCTTGATGGTGAGCTTAGGGAGTAGCCCTGCAGATGCTGCGGCCCTCCAGGACCAGGGTAGAGCATCCCTGCATTAGACTGATTCAATCCATGTTTCTTTTGATGAAAAAAAAAATCAAGAGATAGACAACGTAGGTCACATTTATTTCAAGGGCCTGTTATGTTTGGGTCCAAACAAATGACAAGTTTACTATTACTCAATAATTTATATTACATGACAGGATTTATTCACTTAATGACAGTGCTTTGAAAATTAGATTTGTTACATTTGTTGACAGCTGGTTTTGGCTAAGTCTGAAGCCTCCCCAGGCTGCTGTGAGCATTTGCCTGTTGTTCACTCTGCATGAAGAGTTTCAAACAGATAGCCATGGAAAAACACTGTTACCTTATTAAGAGCAGGTAAGACCATGAAGTCCTGTTATACAGTTATATGGAGGTTATACGATTCGTATAATTCGTCTGCTGCCTTAATATTTTCTGCTTCTACACCGTGCTTTTAAAGAGGATGAAAGTCATAATTAAAATGGTTAGTGGTCTGATTGAGTCTTTGAGCATTTAAAATAGAGACTTCATATTTAAATGAGGTAAAATCTCAGCAAATTCCTTCAGAGGAATGGCAGGAAGGTCACGCAGAATGATTTAATGCTTCTGGGAGGTGTTGAGTAAAAATGGGGATTAACCTTGTAAGTGTCTGTTCTAGTGGGAGATCTGGTGGTGATTGGTGGTGCTAGAGCATGGAATATACCCACCATCAACATCCATGTTGCATCCTTTGAAGCTTCAGGATGCTTTGTTAATCTCCTGAAGTGCTACACTACTTTACATAAAAGGAGATATTTTATTCAGCAGTGATGTGTGAGTGAAAACATTACAGAGGTTTGGACACTGAAACAGGAGTGTCTTATTGCTTTGTGTGGAACTTTTTTCCCCAAGACTTTGCTTATATATTTGCTTTTCACACTTGTGAAAAGGGGAACCAGGAGAGGAGATGAGTGTTGATGAATCTTTTTTCTGAACTAAGGAGATGAGGAACTATGGGCCAAATGATTTGAATACAGTGTGCATAATAGATTTTTTCAATGGCACTTTTTCGACTACAAAGAGGGGAGGCAGACAACTTTATTCAGTAATTATCCTTAACTGATTTTTTCGGCTTGCACTGTTAAGAAGCTTCTAAGTTGAAATAAGTATTATCCATGCAACCACAACCTTAACCTGTGTCTGTGGTATAATACAGTAATGCAAAAAAAATACTGAAGTTTGAATTCAGTTTGTCTGTTATCTCTTCATTTTATGCCACAGCTCAGTGGATCCTGGGTCATTTAGTTGTAAGACTCCCCAACTGTCACCATAAAGGGGACAGCTAAAGTAAACTTTAAAAGTGCATTTCTGTCCACAGTGATCAGACTCATTCCTCCAGTCTCTTTTCTTTGCTTCTAAGCATTCATTTCTTTTGTTTGGGGAAAAAAAGTGCTCAGGGTTTGTTTGTGGTGGGAGGCAGGCTTCAACATGACTGGAGCAGGAGATCCTCTGTGAGCATACACGATAAGCGGGTGCCATGACAATATCCCAGCACAGCACTCTCTCTGCCATGCAAGTCATTCAGATTGAAAGCAGTGTTGGAAATAAACTTCATTTCATGGGGCTTAGCAGGACCTGAGGTAGAATGATGCATGTGGCTGGAGTTTTTCTGTACTGCCCATTTTCCCCCAGTGCACAACGAGTTGGAATTATCTACCTGGCAACCTGGCCTGCCTCCCCTACTGTCTGTTCTGCTTCTGGCAGCAGCAAGGAGGTTGCCTAGCAACAGCACCTGGGCATGCTTTAGTGAACCCTCTTTATTTATTTAGACATATTCTTAATTAAGTGCAATAATAACACGGTGGGGAGCAGGGCAGTCTAACGCAGCTTGTTACAGAAACACAACACTCGCCTGTCCTCAGCACAGCTGCCTTCCTGAAGTCCTCGCCTTCATTCTCAGACAGAAAGACTCTTTTGCTTTTTCCCATCAAGCACTATGATAATGACAATATCATCACATGGAAGAACTCTCCCTCGCTGCTTCATAGCAGGAAATGGATTATACGGAAGACGCTGGGTGGTTACTGAAACAATTGAGTGCATATGGGTCACACTTCCTTCAAGCGAGAATGGAACCTGCAACCTTTGGGTTTTGCAAGTCTAAGCGTTTCACCACAACAGCCCCAGTAAATGGCCTTTGGGGATGGTTATGGCTGCGATTCGCTGAGGGACCCTTTCAGCCCAGGTAAATATAGCAGCAGTTCTCTCAGCAGCTCCGCATCCCCAACAAGTGAGAACACAAGGTGAGGCCAAGGGCAGGCTGAAAGGAGAGCAGCGCACGCTGCAGATGTGTGTCTGGGATTGCACTAGCACCCATGGGTCGCTGACTTACATTGCAGCCTCTCACAGCACTCGCAATATGTTTTCCCAAAGCCACAGGATGCCAGTGGAGTGAACTTTTCAATCAGTTTGTACAGTTCTTTAGAGTTATGTTTGTTGCCTTTGATTTAACCACTTCCATTTGGTTTGAAAGATGATTGATGATAAAGGTGGCGATGATGATTATGATGATAAAGGAGGTGGTGATAATGATGATGATAAAGGCAGTGATGGTGGTAATAGTTAACAATGCATGAACCCTACTTGCAAGCACAGTATCTGCACATCAAATAAATCTATACATAAATCATATCACTTGTTGGCAACTCAAACACAATTCATTGTGTTTTTCATACACGCATTACTACATTTTAATTAGACACATGCATTCTGAACTCATGCAGTGCCAAAGGGCTGCCCAAAGGTCTATCACTTTCAGAAGTCACAAAATAATCAGTCTATGAAAGAGTGTTAAAATAGTTTAGGAGCTCTGAAACTAAGTGAAAATGAAAGTCACTTTCTCCATTCCAGAACAAAACAGATGGAATTAAAGGGCTTTTTAAAATTAGGCGCAGAAAAAAAGTCAGGTTTTAATTAACTTTGCCTCTGGGAGCCTTGTATTGCTTTTGAGATGTATAAGGATGAGAAAACTGAAAACTGGAGAAACTGGCTGATGTTATAATATTTCTCCTATAATGTGACTGTTTTTTGTAAATTACTTTCTTTCTAAAAGCAGGACAGTAGCACATGGCAGAGGTGAAACAAGAAATATGGTATAAAAAAACTACAAATACCAGTATGTTTCTGTCCTTGTGATGGTCAGTGTGAAGTCACTGCACAGAAAATTTTTAAATATTTGTCTCATTCTATCAATAACAGCAGATCACAGCATCTCCCATCTTAAAATTAAAATGTTTGGTCACACTTTAAACGAAGTGTTTCTTATAAAGGCTTCATGAAGCATACATAAAGCCTTCATGAACACGACATAATGCCTTCATAAACCATACACAAGCAAATGCCATACTTCATGAAGAGAGACAACGCTTTCTTGTGCAACACGTTATACCAAATGTGACACAACCAAGAATATCACCTGGCTAAAGGCTAAATATTATAAAGGGTGACATAAAACATGCTTATTTATGATGCTAGGCTAACTGTGGCATAACACATGATGTCACTTGGGGTCAAGAGCTTGATATTGTGAAATGATCTAAATCAGCACAAGGGAAACTAGTCCCCTTGACTCATGCTATTATGGTGATAAAGATCTCTCATATTAAAAATGTGCCATACAACTCTGATATCTAGAGAAATTAGTGATGCAAACGCCCTTTAAATACTACCACCTACTCTTGGCTCACAAGATGGCATCGACCTTCAGCCAGTCTTAGTTTTGCACTGGACTTTGAGGTGCTGAGGTGATGTTTCTGGCTCTGCATCTTCTCACAACTTATCCTTTTGTTTAACTTCTTATGGCTTTCCACTGCAAAACCAAAGTTATGACTGATTTTGAACTTCCCTTCAAAAAACAATACCTAAAACATTAGGCAGTAGCATATTAATGTACTGTTTACTGTCACTAATGTACCGGTTACGGTTTTCTTTACCTGCAAACTGACATCCTAACCAGCATGTCGTTGTCCTAATGCTGAGGTATTGCTTTATAAATCAGTCATGGATGCTTAATGTAGGATTCTACTGTATGTCCTTTAAAGTGAAACCTTTTTCAATATTTATAAAGCTGAGTTGTTGCTTTATAATCCATGCATAGATGCTTAATGTAGAATATTACTGTATGTCCTTTAAAGTTAAACCTGTTTCAGCATTCATAAAGCTACGGTCTGGCGTTATAATCCACACACAGATGCTTAATGTAGGATTCTACTGTATGTCCTTTAAAGTGAAACCTTTTTCAACATCTACTAAGCTAAGATCTTGCTTTACAAATCATTTATGAAAGCTTAATGAAGTATTTTACTGTATGTCCTTTAAAGTGACACCCTTTTCAACATTCATAAAGCAAAGGTATAGATTTGTAAAAGGTTCTCAGACACTTAATACCACTGTCTTTACAACAACAAAACATCAATAATTGCTTCATGGTCTGTGTTACTGTGTATTACATATATCTTCTTCAATAAATCAAGTCAAATGTTTTACCAATGTCCTTTTATTTCAATTTCAATCCAATTTTTTTTTTCCAAGTAAATTTTCTTTCCACATTTCACAAAGAAAGGGATTTTAAAAGTACAACTTCAAGAACACAAATCAAGTGCTTTAGGACTTTTTTCTGGGAAAAACAAAGTCGGGGATACTTTACATAACAAAATACAAAACCTCACTGTTAAAGAAATATACTGCATAGAACGATATTAAATCATGCATCAGTTGACCAAGTCTCAACCTCACTATGCTTTTTGACTGGCCAAACATGCCAGTATTTTTTTTTAACATTTCAGAGATATAGCAACTTTAAAAGAACACAAATCAAGAGATTTGTACTTTTTCTGTAACTAATAACTTAACTATTACCTGTAACATTTAACGTTAACCTGTTTCTTTGGAACAAACACAAGTATCCTATTTGTAAACTATAGGAATAGGTTCATCTTTCTTTTTCATCTCCTTGATTTGCAATGCTATCTCCTCAGTTATTGCACTCCTGCATCTTTGAATGAAATCTGAGAACTTCTCTGTCCCCTCCTGCCATGTTGGAACAGATGCAAAGACCTCTGGAGCAACTATCTTAGGCTCCACCATTGGTGCTGTACGAGCTATTGTATTACGGTCCACACCAACTTTTTTGAAGGCCCTGTGCATTGTGCTGCCTTTTTGGAAGATCTTCAGGGCTCTCTGGTCGCGTCCAACAACCCCATCAATGGTTGTCACTAGGAAAAAAAAAATTTACCTAGTAGATATTTTGTACCCACACAAAAAGCGTAACACAATGAAGAGAAAAACAGATACAAAAGAGGCTAATAAAATTAAAGGTAAAGAAGTTAAATAATACTATAAATGTACTGGCCAATACCCCTACCTGACATACACATGCTTAATATTTACTCAAATCAGAACATTGGAATCAAGGGGTTTATATTAGGCATCTGTACATCTGTATGAATAGTTCCCAATGAAAGAAAAAAACGTGTAAAAGGCTGAAGGCTCAGACAGAGGATTTACTTTAAAAATATTAAGCAAGGAAGTGCTGAAAAATGTATTTTATGGGAAAAATTAAATGATATGGCAATGAAGAAGCCAATATTAATGTCTATGTAATTATAGTAAAGCCTCTTTATAGTTTTTTTTTTTTTTTTTTTACATATTTACCTCTTTTGTACTGGGGCCTGTCAGAGAAATGCCTTTTCTTCCCTCTTTTCTTTGTCTTACTTTTCCTCCCCTTCTTCCTGGAAAGTTCTTCAGAGGAGTCACTGGACATGCTTGAGTTGCTCTCCACAGAGTCACTCATGGAGGACCCATCATCCAAATGGTTTGTCAGATGTGCTTAAAAAACATAAATGTAAGATGGTTAGCATTCTAGATATACATTGACTAAGAATTAATGAAATGTTCTACCTCCAGTGCTGCTGGGTCTAACTATATTCCAACATGGTGTTACATGGATGTTGCGTTTCTGTTTGAGAAAATGCTTCTGGGAGAAGCATGACACATGATTTTCTGATTATGAATATGGCAAACTAATTAGTATTTTGATTAGGCCTGAAATTTAAGCCTTAGCCATCCTTTAGCATTACTCATGTTATATTTATTATAAATAAACACACCAGTCATCAATATTTGTAATCAAAATAAAACCATTATGAAAACAGAATCAAATAGTTTCAAATATGAATCCTGGCTAATGAAATAAAAAAGTGAAAAAACAACTATAATTTATATACTTTTTTATATATTTAATTGCTTAAAGTGTGTCAACAAAATTAAGCTGGGCTAATAGGACAATGCCCAATTCATTAAACATGTCAAAGAAAAAAACATGAGCTAGAGCAAAAGTGCTCAATCTTAGGCCTGAGGACCCACTGTATAAGCTGGTTTTTGTTCCAACCATAAATGCAACCCCTAAATTGTGATGAGCTGTTAATTGTTTTTAGTTACACATTTTTAATGATTATTGATAACTGACAGCATGCTTATGCCATGATATAGTATGTCAGTCTCATTTTTGAGACCACTAGGTATTCAGGTGCACTTTCTTTTCCAGTACATTAATCACCAGGAAATCACCAATAACTGGTAACAATCTGTAACACTGTTATTACTTACCTGTACTGGGGCGCTGATTCAGTTGCTGCTGCAGAAATTCTTTGTCTGTCTGCAGACCCTTGACACGCTGCTCCAACATGGAATTTCTGAGTTGTTCGGTCTTTAGTTGGTTTTTCAATTGAAGTATTTCCAGACAGGCAGTGGGTGCTTTAATGCAGAACAATTTATTAAATAGACAACATTTCTTCAAATGTTTCAAGAATTCCATTCCTCTGTTCACTTTTTTACCTTTTTCACATTTTGGCCGCTACCCATCCTCTAAAAAATTAGGTAGCCTAATTCTACATCAAACTGAACTCCTGTTTTTCTATACATTCATCTTAGCTACGACAATCACTTAAAAGCAATATGACGAGGAGCGGCTTATCTGTACTTAAAACGTTATTTCTCTGAGAGTACAGTCAAACTACTTCTTACATGAGGTGGCTTTTCTTGGAGAGCGACGAGGGGTTGCCGAAGTTGACAGGGATGTAGATTCTCCTGCTGGTGCCGAGCGCATGCTGCTTTCCACACCCGCAGCACTGCTAACCGCTGGAGGCAGCTCTTTGCTTGAATTAGCTGACCTGGATGTAACGTTAGCTTCCTCTTCGGGTGATGAGGGGCTGCGGCTTTTCCTATCCATAGCAATTCTAGCTACTGGGATCGGCGCTTTGCGGGGACATTCTAAAACGCTTAACGTGGCTTAATGTACCTAAACGTCGATCAAAGAAGACCAAATTTCTCTCACACATCTCTTTTCATAAACACTTTCTCATATCAAAAAATCAAAACCGAAATCCAAGGAATATGGTCGTTATCTCACGTTAAGCGTTTTCCTCTCCATTGAAGCCCATTATAAAGAAAACGCTTAACGTGGCTTAATGTACCTAAACATTGATCAAAGAAGACCAAATTTCTTGCACACATCTCTTGTCATAAACACTTTCACATACCAAAAAATCAAAACCGAAATCCAAGGAATATGGTCGTTATCTCACGTTAAGCGTTTTCCTCTTTTCCTCTCCATTGAAGCCCATAATAAGGAAAAAACGTGGCTTAATGTACCTAAACATCGATCAAAGAAGACCAAATTTCTCGCACACATCTCTTGTCATAAACACTTTCACATACCAAAAAATCAAAACCGAAATCCGAGGAATATGGTCGTTATCTCACGTTAAGCGTTTTCCTCTTTTCCTCTCCATTGAAGTCCATTATAAAGAAAACGCTTTGCGTGGCTTAATGTACCTAAACATTGATCAAAGAAAACCAAATTTCTCGCACACATCTCTTGTCATAAACACTTTCACATACCAACCTTAATGCAAATTTGTCATCTTTCATGTGGAACATACAATATATACATTACTCAGTAAGTAAAATGAAAACACAATACATAATTCAGAAGTTATTCTTACTCTCTCTGTCTCTCCTTCTGTATCTTTTTATATACAGGCCTTTAGACTTCAGTGATATGTATATGGTTGTGTGATATGTGTTGCAAAGTGTTCATTCCAAGCGAAAATGCCACATTTACTGATTCAGCTTGAACACATACGACATTTGTGGTAGTCGGTACAAGCAATGACTAAACGATCAGCTGACTTTGTGCACTTAAGGTGAAACCACCGCCTACAAATAACATACAAAATGTACACATCCCTGTACTCTGGATCAGCTTTACATTTTGATGAATAGCACAGGCTCCAGTTCTTAGTGTTTGGGTGATTCAGCTGTAGCCTTTGCCAGATGGAGGTGTACTCTCTTTCTCTCACAGGTATGGCCATCATCTCTGCATCATGACTGCACTTTTCTCCTGTGGCATAACAGCTTTTTTGTGACAGGCCTGATCGTCTGGTTTTTGCTGGCTTGCACTCTTCAACTAGGGAGTGAATCCACAACCTGGTCTTATGGCTGTCAACTGACCCTAATGTTGAGCTGCTGATGACTGCACAGGCATACACAATGGCAAACACACCACAGTCATAACCATTGGTTTGTTGTGGGACATTTATGACATCTGTAACTGTCCAGTCAGACACCTGAAAATCTTCTCCAGCTGCTGTGTACATGCATGCCACAACTTTCAGGAGGGTTGATCTTGCAGTTTTCGCAGTTTTAAAACTGTGGATTGAGTTGAAGATGCAAATGTCCCGTTCCCTGAAATCTGCTGCAGCAAGAAGCCAGTGTGAACCAGAACCTCGTACATCAGTATTAAAGGGCATCAGGACTGTATCAAAATTTAAAGCCCTCTGAGCTGCACAAAACTGTAAAACTGGGCCAAAGTTTGAAAGTGCAGCCATCTGATAAATGAAGGTGGGCATACACAGAATAGAGTCCGACACCTTAGCTTGACCTATGTAGCTTGTGATGGCCTGCTCAATAGTTTCCCCATCGAGCCAGGTCTTTGGAGCAAGACACTGGCTTCTGGGAGCTACTGTTGACCAGTTAGGCTCATTGATTTTTATGTGCGGCCAAGGAGCAAATGTGTTTGTTTTCTCTGTTGGTGTTTTTGCCAGTTCTGGTTCTGCCTCAGGGATACTGGCCATATCAGAGCACCCAATATGCAGTTTGCTGCTGTCTCTCTCAGAATTTGATGTGTGCGCAGTTACATCAGAATTATCCATGTTGTCCTCTTTTTTAACATCAGGGAGGACTTGGGGCATGCCATGCAACAGGGAGTCATGCATTTTTGAAAGGAACGAATCTGGGGCCGGATTCACTGAGTAATCATAATCTTTTGTTCATGGTTTTTTCCTTCCAGATTTGCTCTCACTGCCTCTACCCCTTTTCCGCATCAATGAAAGGCTGTAAGTCCGTTTTGTGGGGAAATGTAGCCCAGTAGCCATTTCCACAGCCAGAATGTGGAAACACTTCCCTGAGCTAGGGCAGGAGCATGTTGTACCGCTGGAGGTATTTTGAACAACATGGACTGATTCGTTTGATGGACTTTTAACTACGAACACTCCCAAAGACGAATTCAGACTCACAAGGCCCATCTCAACCACTGTCTTTGCTAAGGAGGTCTGTGAGATCAACTGGTTAGCAGCGGGCCTATCTACTCTACAAGGTTCATCTTTGACACGGGCCTTGACTCGTTCGACAATGCTCTCTAAAGGAACAAATGTGGGCATCTTAACATCCCTCAGAGCAACAGTGACCCCCTGCTTCGCAGTGTAATTGCCCAACCCACATCTGGCTCTTTGAAATTCAAAAAGGAAGTATGATTGCATGTAGTATAAAGACAGAACCATTGCGTCAACAGGAAGTTCCCTCCACTCATTTTGTGATTTGATCATTTTGTTTATGCTCTCACTGATATTGTTTGTTGGGCTTTTGTGTTTGAATGCTTCAAATTGCTTGGTGTGGAAGGAAGCCATGTTCTCAGATAAATCTACCTTCAAATGCTGGTCAAAGTATTTCACAAATTCCTCTGACCAACCCTTCGCAAATTTGGAACATTGTGCCTCAAATTCATCTCTGCTGACTGAATCAATGAGTTTGTCAATTTGGTCTTTCAGTACCTTCACGTCGTCCCTTGTACCCCCATGTTTTTTGACCCAGTATTCAACGTCGTGCAACACATGGTTCCTGCAGAACACTAGACTAATGTTGGGAAACCTCCTCTTTAAGGCCCCAACAGTTGAAAGTTTCATAATGGAATGAATTTTAACTTATTGGAAGTAGACAAGACCTGTGTTGCGTTAGCACAACTGTAAAATTGTAGTATTTAATAAATGGAAAAAAAAACTAGTTAGCCGATGACCTTGGTGCTTTATTATGTATAGCTGTACTATATGTAACTTACTTTTTGTGTAGGTTTTTTACTTGTATATATTGTGATATTGTAATGAGACGGCAAGAAAAGTTAAAAAAAGGTACAAAAGTGTTTGTTTGTTTTTATTTGCAATATATATATATATATTGTATAGGCTATGACAGTAGTCTACTAATAAAATAATCTACCAATAAAAGTCTACCAATAAAAATGTAATAAAGCCTTTAAAACGGCTCTTGAGAGGTGAGCCTTGAGAGAGGCTGTTGGATGACAGTATTTTGCAATGCTAACCAATAGAGAATGTTAAGAATATTATAACTATATATATTATATAAGAATTATATATATATATATATATATATATATATATATATATATATATATATATATATATATATATACACAGTATATATATATATATATATATAATATATACTATAACTATAACTATTATAATGACAAACGAAACTAATGACAAAATATTATCCTGAAATAGTCAACTGGATGACTGAAATTTTGTGCTACTGGCAAAGTCTTAAGATGTTCATAGAGTCCGTTATGTCGATTTCAAATGACAACGCTTCTTTTCATTGGCCCGTTAGCATGCTTTGACATCTGTGATTGGCCAGAGAAGTGACCAATCACATTGGTCAGAGAAGTGACCAATCACCAACGAGCCAGTTACTTCCTAGCTTACTTCCCGCATTAAACATATTTTCCTGATATTAGAAGGTATAGGAAATCCTTATGCACTTCCATTAGGATTTTTAAGATGGGAGAGAGCTCATAACAAGAGAAGTTTGCGAGAAATTTGGTCTTCTTTGATCTTAGTTTTGGGGTATTAAGCCACGTTAAGCTTTTTCCTTATAATGGGCTTCAATGGAGAGGAAAAGAGGAAAACGCTTAACGTGAGATAACGACCATATTCCTTGGATTTCGGTTTTGATTTTTTGATATGAGAAAGTGTTTATGACAAGAGATGTGTGCAAGAAATTTGGTCTTCTTTGATCAATGTTTAGGTACATTAAGCCACGTTAAGCGTTTTCTTTATAATGGGCTTCAATGGAGAGGAAAACGCTTAACGTGAGATAACGACCATATTCCTTGGATTTCGGTTTTGATCTTTTGGTATGTGAAAGTGTTTATGACAAGAGATGTGTGCGAGAAATTTGGTCTTCTTTGATCGATGTTTAGGTACATTAAGCCACGTTAAGTTTTTCCTTATTATGGGCTTCAATGGAGAGGAAAAGAGGAAAACGCTTAACGTGAGATAACGACCATATTCCTTGGATTTCGGTTTTGATTTTTTGGTATGTGAAAGTGTTTATGACAAGAGATGTGTGCAAGAAATTTGGTCTTCTTTGATCAATGTTTAGGTACATTAAGCCACGTTAAGCGTTTTCTTTATAATGGGCTTCAATGGAGAGGAAAACGCTTAACGTGAGATAACGACCATATTCCTTGGATTTCGGTTTTGATTTTTTGATATGAGAAAGTGTTTATGAAAAGAGATGTGTGAGAGAAATTTGGTCTTCTTTGATCGACGTTTAGGTACATTAAGCCACGTTAAGCGTTTTAGAATGTCCCCGCAAAGCGCCGATCCCAGTAGCTAGAATTGCTATGGATAGGAAAAGCCGCAGCCCTCATCACCCGAAGAGGAAGCTAACGTTACATCCAGGTCAGCTAATTCAAGCAAAGAGCTGCCTCCAGCGGTTAGCAGTGCTGCGGGTGTGGAAAGCAGCATGCGCTCGGCACCAGCAGGAGAATCTACATCCCTGTCAACTTCGCAACCCTCGTCAGCTCTCCAAGAAAAGCCACCTCATGTAAGAAGTAGTTTGACTGTACTCTCAGAGAAATAACGTTTTAAGTACAGATAAGCCGCTCCTCGTCATATTGCTTTTAAGTGATTGTCGTAGCTAAGATAAATGTATAGAAAAACAGGAGTTCAGTTTGATGTAGAATTAGGCTACCTAATTTTTTAGAGGATGGGAGGAAGGTAGGGGTAGCGGCCAAAATGTGAAAAAGGTAAAAAAGTGAACAGAGGAATGGAATTCTTGAAACATTTGAAGAAATGTTGTCTATTTAATAAATTGTTCTGCATTAAAGCACCCACTGCCTGTCTGGAAATACTTCAATTGAAAAACCAACTAAAGACCGAACAACTCAGAAATTCCATGATGGAGCAGCGTGTCAAGGGTCTGCAGGCAGACAAAGAATTTCTGCAGCAGCAACTGAATCAGCGCCCCAGTACAGGTAAGTAATAACAGTGTTACAGATTGTTACCAGTTATTGGTGATTTCCTGGTGATTAATGTACTGGAAAAGAAAGTGCACCTGAATACCTAGTGGTCTCAAAAATGAGACTGACATACTATATCATGGCATGAGCATGCTGTCAGTTATCAATAATCATTAAAAATGTGTAACTAAAAACAATTAACAGCTCATCACAATTTAGGGGTTGCATTTATGGTTGGAACAAAAACAAGCTTATACAGTGGGTCCTCAGGCCTAAGATTGAGCACTTTTGCTCTAGCTCATGTTTTTTTCTTTGACATGTTTAATGAATTGGGCATTGTCCTATTAGCCCAGCTTAATTTTGTTGACACACTTTAAGCAATTAAATATATAAAAAGTATATAAATTATAGTTGTTTTTTCACTTTTTTATTTCATTAGCCAGGATTCATATTTGAAACTATTTGATTCTGTTAGCCTCTTTTGTATCTGTTTTTCTCTTCACTGTGTTACGCTTTTTGTGTGGGTACAAAATATCTACTAGGTAAATTTTTTTTTTCCTAGTGACAACCATTGATGGGGTTGTTGGACGCGACCAGAGAGCCCTGAAAATCTTCCAAAAAGGCAGCACAATGCACAGGGCCTTCAAAAAAGTTGGTGTGGACCGTAATACAATAGCTCGTACAGCACCAATGGTGGAGCCTAAGATAGTTGCTCCAGAGGTCTTTGCATCTGTTCCAACATGGCAGGAGGGGACAGAGAAGTTCTCAGATTTCATTCAAAGATGCAGGAGTGCAATAACTGAGGAGACAGCATCGCAAATCAAGGAGATGAAAAAGAAAGATGAACCTATTCCTATAGTTTACAAATAGGATACTTGTGTTTGTTCCAAAGAAACAGGTTAACGTTAAATGTTACAGGTAATAGTTAAGTTATTAGTTACAGAAAAAGTACAAATCTCTTGATTTGTGTTCTTTTAAAGTTGCTATATCTCTGAAATGTTAAAAAAAAAATACTGGCATGTTTGGCCAGTCAAAAAGCATAGTGAGGTTGAGACTTGGTCAACTGATGCATGATTTAATATCGTTCTATGCAGTATATTTCTTTAACAGTGAGGTTTTGTATTTTGTTATGTAAAGTATCCCCGACTTTGTTTTTCCCAGAAAAAAGTCCTAAAGCACTTGATTTGTGTTCTTGAAGTTGTACTTTTAAAATCCCTTTCTTTGTGAAATGTGGAAAGAAAATTTATTTGGAAAAAAAAAATTGGATTGAAATTGAAATAAAAGGACATTGGTAAAACATTTGACTTGATTTATTGAAGAAGATATATGTAATACACAGTAACACAGACCATGAAGCAATTATTGATGTTTTGTTGTTGTAAAGACAGTGGTATTAGGTGTCTGAGAACCTTTTACAAATCTATACTTTTGCTTTATGAATGTTGAAAAGGGTGTCACTTTAAAGGACATACAGTAGAATACTTCATTAAGCTTTCATAAATGATTTGTAAAGCAAGATCTTAGCTTAGTAGATGTTGAAAAAGGTTTCACTTTAAAGGACATACAGTAGAATCCTACATTAAGCATCTGTGTGTGGATTATAACGCCAGACCGTAGCTTTATGAATGCTGAAACAGGTTTAACTTTAGAGGACATACAGTAATATTCTACATTAAGCATCTATGCATGGATTATAAAGCAACAACTCAGCTTTATAAATATTGAAAAAGGTTTCACTTTAAAGGACATACAGTAGAATCCTACATTAAGCATCCATGACTGATTTATAAAGTAATACCTCAGCATTAGGACAACGACATGCTGGTTAGGATGTCTCTTTGCAGGTAAAGAAAACCGTAACCGGTACATTAGTGACAGTAAACAGTACATTAATATGCTACTGCCTAATGTTTTAGGTATTGTTTTTTGAAGGGAAGTTCAAAATCAGTCATAACTTTGGTTTTGCAGTGGAAAGCCATAAGAAGTTAAACAAAAGGATAAGTTGTGAGAAGATGCAGAGCCAGAAACATCACCTCAGCACCTCAAAGTCCAGTGCAAAACTAAGACTGGCTGAAGGTCGATGCCATCTTGTGAGCCAAGGGTAGGTGGTAGTATTTAAAGGGCGTTTGCATCACTAATTTCTCTAGCTATCAGAGTTGTATGGCACATTTTTAATATGAGAGATCTTTATCACCATAATAGCATGAGTCAAGGGGACTAGTTTCCCTTGTGCTGATTTAGATCGTTTCACAATATCAAGCTCTTGACCCCAAGTGACATCATGTGTTATGCCACAGTTAGCCTAGCATCATAAATAAGCATGTTTTATGTCACCCTTTATAACATTTAGCCTTTAGCCAGGTGACATTCTTGGTTGTGTCACATTTGGTATAACATGTTGCACAAGAAAGCGTTATGTCTCTCTTCATGAAGTATGACATTTGCTTGTGTATGGTTTATAAAGGCATTATGTCGTGTTCATGAAGGCTTTACGTATGCGTAAATTATGCCTGCTGCAAGCAAGAAGTGTTTAAATGAAAAATAAATCTCTTAAGAGACAATGTGAAGCCCTTTGGGTTGTTCAGTAGGGAATGATGCTGTAAGAAAGATCAAGAGTTGCCAGAGCAGCACCACCCAAAATCTCATGTTTTGAGGAAAAATATGTTAAATATGTTAAATCATGGGACATTTGACACTGCTTTGTACAGCTAAAACAGAAGAAGAAAGCTCCTACACAGATGATGCTATAGAAGAATAAGAGGTTGGTTTTGCGGTTGTGTGTGTGAGGGGGGGGTTGGCATCAAAGCCAGTAAAAGGGTTGGTAATGGATCAGCATGAAGGCAATCGCCTTGTAATTAATTGTGTTTCCAAGAGTTGACAAGAAGGCTTTAACTGCACCAAGTTGCCTGGATCCTGGTTTAATTGATATTAGCAGACATGTGTGGTGTGACCCCAAATGTGAATGATGGCCTTGAAAAGTGCAGAGATGGACATAGGCAAAGTGGTAAAATGATTCTATTTTCTCTGATTCATGTGGAATGACTGATTCCTGAAAGTTATTTTGGTCTGTTATGGTTCTAAATCTGATTTAAAAAATCTAGTCTGACTACCATCTTTGGAAAGAAAACAAATCTGACATAGGTCAATGAGAAGAAAAAGAACAAGAAAGTGGACACAGAGTAAAAGCTTTCAGTTACAGCAAGAATATCTTTTCACTTTTACATTTTATTCATAGAGGAAATTCACTACAAATGGTTTCACCTATTGCACATTTGCAGGCATTTAGTTGCAAATTGCACTTGTTTGTACACTGTAATTCATTTACACCTCTTGTAGCCTGGCCTTTATGCTAGCTTTAGCTGCAGTTCCACTTCGTTATGCCAGTCATAACACCTGAGCTCCAGCAACATTGGCCAGCGGGGAACTGTGCATCAGGCCAGAATACATTGTAATCTTAGGGTCAGACTAAATTTCACTGATCATCCAAATATCAGCATTTCAAAGGAGCATGCTGCCCAAAATGCGGCTGTTAATACTTTGCTGTCAGTTTTGAATCAACCACCAATGATTACACTGTACATCTTTAAATCTCATCAGACAATACTTGTGCCCTGACCTAAAGAAATATTTTGCTGCAGCATTATTTGGTACAGTAAATGCATTACTGTAAATGCATACAGCTGATTTAATAAATCAACTAATTTGGTCACGAGGAAACAGTCCCACGCAAGGACAAAACAAAACACACACACACACATCCCTCCAAGAATTTGAATTTGGAAGAAATGCTTTAATAGTTGTAACCATCAAGCCCGCATAAGGGATCTAGCATTCCACAAAAGAAACAATGCAAAAAAAAATCATGACATCATCATCAGTTCTCTCTCGGCTCCGCGATATTGAGTCATTATATTTAGCAATATGAATTTAGGACTCCAAGGTGGAGCCATTTGTCAAATCGCAGGTGTGTGTCTGAATAATGGCACAAGGTGGCGGGACTGCCTTCACACCTACAAAATGTGTTGCCGGAGTAATTGGTTCACTTTGACCAATGTATTCCTCATATAATTTGAGATTTTATTCTTCATACACCAAAACCGTTGCTGTGAAGTCACAGCAGATAAAGGAACAAAAACAACGCATAGAAATAAACGGTAGCAGCAACACGAACTCCAGCTGGTGCCGAGAATTTTTATTGAAACAAATTATATTAATTTTCTTGCTAGTGTAGCACTAGGGTTGGGTATCAAGAATCAAATTTCCAAGAACCGTGGATTCGATAAGACATGTGCATTTCGATTCTGCGCTTCGGTTCCTAACTTTTGCATTTTTCAGTCGTGCTCCCGAGTGAACTGCAGTGAGTACTTCACAGTCCATAAAAGTTTCACTTACCTGCCACGACCTGCTACGCGGACGTAACGTCAGGTCATTTGTATGCAGTACGCCAACAAAGCATGTGGCTGACCGCAGGAAACGCTCGAAAGTTTGACTTAGCTTCACTAAAAAAAGATAACGACACACTAAAATGCAACACCTGCAGTAATGATATTTCGTGCAAGGGATGAAGCACCTCCAATCAGGGGTGTTCTGGGAAAGAAATTCAACCCTGGTCTTATCTGCTAGGACCAGCCCGGGGGGGGGAATTGAAGTGTATTTGCCCACGATTCTCAAGTTCTGTCTACAACTGAGACTACCTCTTAGTTAATGTGCATGGACTAATGATTATATTCTTCTGAATATATGTCAAGTAGCAAGTTTTATATCATCGCGTTTAGGGGTGCAATGAATAATCGACGTTGTCGACTAAAATCGATGATCAAACTAGTTGCCACCAAATTGAATTGTCGATTAGTTGGTGACGTCATCGCGTGTGTTTTTCGTGTTGACTCGGAATGCTCAGACATATAGCCTAAGCTACATTGCTTTACTGGAGTGAACAATACAGATGGCAACACCTTCACAACCAAAGACCTCAAAAGTGTGGCAGCATTTCACTTTTAACCCTTTATTACGTAACTTATTTTTGTAGCACGCCTGTTATGTTACATAGTTGTTATATTTTCATTAGCGTTATTAAGCTTCTCATAGTTTTCAGTTAGCATTTCCTATACTTTTAATGTTAAATCACTGTTTCCTCAAAGCTAAAATTAGCTAGAATTTTTCCAATCTAGTTTTATAATCGCACGGGTTTTAGCATACCTGCTAAACAGCTAATCATACTGGTGTGACCGGACGCGCGAAAGGGTTCAAATAATAACCTATTTTTCACAACGATAATGTTCACATTCCAAATGTGCCCTAACTTTACAATGTTAAATGAGAGCCTGTCTGCTATTTAGAAATTCTCTCTTTAAACACTGCATCGTTGTCATGGCGATGTTTATAGCTGGAGATAGTGTTGCTGCCGAGTACACAAGTTTAGAGAACACCGGAGAATGTGATACTTTCTAAATCGCAAAATATTTCCGTTCTTTTTATCGAGCCGTTCTTTTTATCGTTGCACCCAAATTTCACTGCCTGCTCTAAATCCATTTAGTGTAGCATAGTGGATAAGGTGCAGGGTCGTCCAGGAGGTTACTGGTTCGAGGGAGAGAGAGAGAGAGAGAGAGAGAGAGAGAGAGAGAGAGAGAGAGAGAGAGAGAGAGAGAGAGAGAGAGAGAGAGAGAGAGAGAGAGAGAGAGAGAGAGAGAGAGAGAGAGAGAGAGAGAGAGAGAGAGAGAGAGAGAATTTTTTCCCCCTCCAGCTCTCTACCTTTCAAAGCACAAATACACAAAGCTGTAGGATCTGGCTCCCTTCAAGCTAAATTTAAAAGCTGATAGATAAATAAGAGCCATTGAGTAATTGTGTGATTCATAATCCGAATAGTCGATTATTCGTTTCAATAATCGATAGATTATTCGACTATGAAAATAGTCGTTAGTTGCAGCCCTAATCGCGTTTAATGCAGACAGCTAGCTAGCTAGGTACAACTTGCACATCAGCGATCCTGAAGTTCCCTTTAACCCGCTAGGTAGCCAGCTAGCTAGCTAGCTTTCACTTAGCTAGCTAGCTAGCTTGCTTGCCTTGATAATGGCACACAGTTAACATTGAAAGCTGGTCTCGTTTTATTTAGCGTTAATTAAAAAATCAGCGGTGATAATGCAATATTTTACTTAGGTTAGATGAGAGCGTTGTTGGTAAGCTTACGCAACTAAGCTCTGTTTGAACTGATTGTGACATGACTTTGTCAGTGTCAAAGTAAAGGATTACATATGAACGTGTGTCATTGAAAACTGCTGTGCAACATGCCTTAACAGTGAAAGCACTCATGAAATTATGGTGCCTTGTTAATGAAATAAACGTTCATTTCTCAGTCCTTTCAATTGAACCATTTCATCAGATGATAGGCACACAGAGAGGGCTGGTAAAAACTTTACGGATTTTTTGACGTTCCGCCGGCCCACCGATACCGCGGCTCACCGGGATTTGTCCGGAGCTACAAGTGCAAATTGGTTTTGCAACACGCCCACTGCAAGTGTTGCAAAAGTCAAGGCGCGCAGATTTCAAGTTGTAGGGACCGATTCGAGAGGTTGTAATCAGCGAGGTGTGGTTGTACTGGAAAATGTAGTTATATAAATGTCAATCTACACATTTGTGAATTTTAACATAGAAGTTCACATTTTTTCTGCAAATGAAAGTTTAAACATCCTAGTTCAGATTTTTGTTCTACAAGTTCTCACATCGTATTCTACAAGTTCTCAAAATCAAGTCTATAAGCTCTCGCATTTTGCAACATGTTTACCTTCATATGCAAGCCCCTCTTTTAACTTAATTCCTCTTCCTTTATCAAGCCTTTCAGGAGTGTATTGATTTTGGTGACTTCTTTCCCTGAGTTTGTGTCCCATGCAGCTCCATGTTTCGGCTCCAGAGTGAGCTGCCCCTGTGCCATCAGCGCAAATGATGTTGACTGCAACACGGTCAGGTCCTCTTTAATGGTCTCCGTTCTCTCAGGAGCTTGGCCTCCCAGCAACATGCGAGGCTGCAACAGGGGTGTGTCTGCTTTGGTTGCTCTCCTCTCCATTCTATTAACAGAGGTTTAATTATTCATACCAAACAGCCTTAACACACAAGCACAAGCAGTGATTACAGGAACAACCAAGACCTTGCCAACAGCATTATTTTTATATATTTGCTTATCAGATGCCTTTACCAATGGTGATTTACATCACTTAAACAAAATAAACCTATTTACACAGCTTTAGGTGAAGTTCCTGATTCAAGGGTGCGTGCTCCATCACTGAACCAAACTTACAACCTCCTGGTTACAAGCTCAGAGCCTTAATCAATGTGCCACGCCACTATCCATCATCTGGGAGGATAATTTGTTCTCATTATAGCCTCTGGGGTCAGTTGAAGACAGTCAAAAGCCACACAGAGCCTTGTTGTTTATTAGTGACTGAGCCTTAAGGACAAGAGCAATGTGCAATCTTCTGAAAGGCGCTGTAGTAAAGAGGGGTGCCAACAGAGGTAACGGTTATTACACAAGGGTATAAGCTATGGATAGTAGTATATCAGTCCCTCACCATCTCAGCAATGCCACGGTCTGGGGGTAGGATATCATGACCATCAAGGGTGAAATAGCTTTCAGCAACCAATGACAGGGTCTAGTGCTGATAGAGTGGAGAAGGGTGGGGGGTGTACTACTTCCTTCATTAGCCACGCTCAGGACTGGGATATGGTTGACCGTGCCTGACTGCTCACATTGGTTTTCAGATAGCGGTCCTTCCTCCACTGTAGACCCCAGGGGGCTCATGGCATCTCGATCTGGTTTGAGTGATGAATCTGAATTTGCATTCACCTTTGGTTGATGTGCACAACTTCATGCTGTTGCACAGTGTAGACACAAGTTTCCTAGCCCTGTTTTATTCAAGGGCACATTGTGTGTGCTGTTTTTGGTTGCATCAAGCTCTTAATTAATTAAAATTGTTTGAGCTGTTAGCTGAATACTGATCTGGGTTTGACTGAACTTGACAAATATGTGCTATCTGTTCTTGCAACAGGGGTGTTGTGTGTTTTGTGTGTTTGCAAAAAATATGGCTGAATATTTCTGCCCCTTAAACAAATTAGTGATATTCAGCTCAGTCTATTTAGCTTAAATAGTTTTTTCAATGAACTGGTCTAGCACATAAAGCAATGAACTGAACAACCAGTGAACTGAGACAGCTGCCTGTGTTTAAAACCAAGATATTATGACAAATATACTGAATTAACCCCTTTAATTTCATCTTTCTATTAAGTACATACACCTCTGAAGATGTGTTTCTTTCTTCATGGACCTGAGGTAGACAGCAGTCAGGTAATCTCAAACCCAGATAAATATTCAGTCAACATTTATTTCAAACATCAATAATTTGAGCAAAAAACTAGGGTGAGCCTTTTACTGAGGAACTTTTATTTTGACACAGAATAATTGGATATTGGCATATTTTTTAATGTGTCTGATTTGGACAGGATGTCGAAGGGGTGATGGGAGAGACAGAGCGGAGTGGGACTGACAAGATGGGAGACAGATGTGTCTCCGTCCCCTCTGTCCTTTTTTATTATTTTTACAGACTTTTATTACATTATAACTGAGAATAGCCCTGAAAATAACCCTGACTTAACTTTATGCCTCTGAATTCTGCAGTGACTGAGTATCATTGTCACTGCTGCTCAACATCTCTGAAAATGCATACCCATGGCCTTATACTAGTATACACAATGTGTCCCCAGTATTAACATTCAGAAATACTGCAATGCACAATGTTAACATGATTGTGGTTGAATTTGGAGAAATAATCCATAAAACAAGTTTAGTACATTAATAAGGATGTAAACAGGTTTTAGTAAGTCATGGGCCAGCATTCCAGCATGACTGCAACCAGTCGTGCCTCTTGGGAATATGTGAGTATGTCAGTGAACATTAATAAATGGAATGAGCGGTGTGTTTTGCACAATTAGAATGGTTTTGTGATTTACGTTAATAGCGTATGGAATTTAACTTATATTATTGTGTAAAATAATTACACCAAAGCTTTTTTATCCAGAATGGAATTCATACTCCCAAATCTGTTTTTTTTTCCCTTCCACAAGTACAGGTTGGAAAGAAATCCTTGTTATTTTGTAAACTGCCAAACTGAAACAGTGAGCCATTTTTCCTGTGGGCAGCTTTAACATGTGTTGGATATCTCAGCGTGAGCCCTGACTGCCCTTCATTCTGCTAAGTGCGTGGGAGTGAGGGGCAGGGAGAGATTCTGGAAGGACAGTTGATTTTAAGGCTCATGCAAAGCAATAAATGCTTGCACTGCAAATGCAAGGAACATTATTTTCACTCATCTTCATATGTGAAGGCCAAGGTTTGTCATACATTTATAATAAACTCTTTTTTAAATGATACAGAAAACAAATATGGAAAAATATAAATAGTCCTTTTACCCTCTGCGGTTTGTTTCTCTTGTCACAAGGGTGATATTTTGGACTACGCAAGTATTGGTGGGTGGGGCAGCGAGGCTAAAAGTCTCTGTGACAGACCAGTGACATGAAAATCCATAAATAATCTCAAGTCATTCTGGGAATAGGGACAAAAACTGAACACAAAGACTGAACACAAAGACTGTAGAAATAATGGAGGTGTACCTTGAGATATAGCAAAACTTTTAATGCCAAAGTTTTGGTTATGAAAGAGACATAGGTATACAGACACAGTTCCCCAGCAAAGCTGTTCCAAGAGAAGATAAAAAGCAGATGTGATGTGTCCCCAGAGTATGAAACCATAGATCCTGTTGAAACAGTCTCTGTCAGTTACAGTGGTACTTTTGGGGGTTCAAATCCATTTTTTTTACCAGGCAAATTGTGTCTCTCTTTACCATAGTCACAGCAGACTGAGCATCTTGACAACTTTGTTGGCTTGACCTACATGAGAATGGAGCAGTACAACAACATGTCCCAAAATACAGCAGAAGTTTCTAGCAGGGTCAGAGTTGAGTGGCCCTGGTTTTATTACGTTGTAACTTTGGTCAGATTACTAGTGTGGTATTTGTTGATGCCTGTTTAAGATTACCTCATAAAATGCCTGTGCCTCTGATCATATCTGGTCTAATCGCATTCTTGCATTTGACCTACCACCATCATTGTGTCTCCTGTCTGTCTGCCTGTCTGCCTGCCATTGATACCGTGTTGTACCACTAGATGGTATCAAGGGTCTGCAAAATCAGGTTGCGCTCGCTTTTGTTGCCACAACCTTTACACTGTTTTTGACCCAAAACAATGTAGTTGTCTGTATATTCAGACCTACATTTCTCTAGATCTCACCCAGAGGTACATTCTATAGCAGTAAACAGGGTATGATAGAGAAGTTGTTGATGCTCTATTGAGTGCAAATAAAGATCATTTTTGAGAGAAAAACATTTTATTGCAGACAAAACCATTTTTTTGCCACTGAAAGTTCTTACCAAACAAAAAAAAAACCTCCCGAAACTGAAAATACTGCATGCATCAATATAAAAAAGGCAATCACATAAGTAAGTAAAAATCTTATCAGATAAACCAATTTCTTTTCAGCGTAACCATCTGTTAAGCCAAGGACAACTCACTCTGAAAATAATTCTCTCATAACTCATTAGTCATTGCTCTATGCACAATAATGGCTTTTCCATTATCTCCCTATCAGCCATCACTAATTTCTGCTGAGACCGGGCTTTCCCTAATTACATATCAGCAAAGAATATTGTGTGTTTGTACTCACAAAGGCTTGGCCTGTACGTAGCCTGGCTATGAAGACCCCTTGTAAACAGGACATTGTATGGCAAGTACAATTTTTTTTCATTTAATCATTTGTTTGTCTAATTTAATCTGTTTTATGTTTTTACTGCAAACTAATTCTGTGGCTAAGATGAAGTCCCTAGCAGCAACATTACATTAGTCATTTGTCAGATTCATCTACCCACTCTTATCCAGTGCAGATTACAAAGCAAAGGTCCATGAGTGCAAATAAGACCTCATGAAAAACAGTGCATACAGAAAACAAAACACTACATCTGAACATGTAGTGGCGGCAGTGAGGCATTGTAGTGGTTAAGGAGCAGGACTTGTGAACGAACGGTTGCTGGTTTGATTCCCCACTGGGGCACTGCTGCTGTACCCTTGGGCAAGGTACTTAACCCACAATTGCCTCAGTAAAATATCCAGCTATACAAATGGATAACATTGTAAGTCGCTCTGGATAAGAGCGTCTGCTAAATGCCAATATTGTATTGTAATGTAACATGCTGCTACATTGCACAGTTTTACAAGTTCCTCACTGGATACAATCTGCATGCTACAACTTGTCCAAAGGTGAAATAATGATAATACCCCAAAGTGCTATACAAAATAGACAAGTATTAAGTGGTATAACAAGGTAGGGGAGCAGAGATGCAGCCTGAAGAGGTGGGTCATCAAACCCCATGGAAGATTGCCAGCAACTCTGCTGTCCTGACTGTTGTGGGGAGTTCCAGCACATGGGGCCCAGGATAGACAGGAAGACCACTAAAATGTCCAGACCACTTTCCTGACCACTTTCTCTATCTGGGAGGTTCCCTTGCCATCTGTGTCACTGCAGCTACTGTGGTGGAAAAGTTTTGTCTAAGTGTATACCCCAAATGTAAATTATAAGCATTGCCACTTTCACCCCACCAGAGAAAAGCAGAGTTCGATGTGGTACGATTAAGCTTGTCACATGGAGGAAATAAATTATTGCCAGCAAACATTATAAGCCTTGCCAATAGATGTTAGTTTTTTATTTTAACCACAGTTATTGACATATTAACTGAAGTTATTGATATATTAGCTGTTTGCTTTATCTTTACTATACATGTGGAGGTCTGGAAGTATATAAGGAAACCAGACAATCTAATATGTTAGCCTTAAATAAACAATATGTATTGTATGAATATGAATTATACTTTGTATGCATGTGAGCAGAAACTAAAGAGACGGGGGGTTATGCAGCTGTGAGAAAACTGTATGCTGTATACCTAAGACTAAGACTGCTTAGTAGTTATAGGACAGGATGGAGCAAGTAATCAACTTTTTGATAGCACAAAATCAACCTATTGATATGTTAGATATGTGCAGCTCTGGAGATGATGGTGTATGGCCAAGGCAGGACAGTTGTTTTTTGTGTGTATCAGACAGGTGCGTGCTTAGCAACAATAGTGTACAGAAAAGGCAAAAGGTGAAGTGGGGATGAGGTCAGACTGGAAAACAATACTGTACAGAAAATGTGTTATGAAACTCAAGGAGGGGGTCTAAGCTCCAAGAGGAGCTAAGGGAAAAAAGCATAAGAAAGATTCATTTGGGGTTATGTTAGTTCATAAAAACACATATACAGGGTTACCTTAGGTAAGAAAACTAGGAGTTGGTATCAGTAAGGATGACCCTGGTAAATTGGCCAGACGCTTAAGTTTTAAAAAATTGTAACAGGTGTGGCCTGGAGAATAATGGGGAAATTCAGGTTGTTTTGAGGGCTAAAAATAAAGATATGTAGAGTGGTTTGGAGAATAATGGGGAACTTCAGGCTGCTTGAAAAAATAAAATAAAGGTGTACAGAAAGCGTAAAAATAAGGGTGTATTGAAAAAGCATGCTAGAAAACAGAAAAAGGAGGCATGACACTACAGGAGGGGCTAAGGTAAAGACTTAAAAGGAAAAGGTATTTTGGGGTTTTTCAGACTGCTTGGGGGGACTGCTTTGGGGACTTGACTGATGACATGGCTGGTCTGCGGAGCAGCCCGGTTTGCTGTATGTGATTTGCGCACATATACAATAAACCTATTGCATCAGACTCTGAAGATTATTTTCTGTACTTATTTTCTGTGATTATTTTATAGCATTGTTTAATTCAGAATTGTTAGAGCAGAATTATATTTGTTCTTTATTGGGCACTGGAATTTACTTCCTGAAATTATTACAAAAAGGTATATATAAATTACGTAACTTGGTGAATTATTGTACAAGTGTGGAGAGAACCACCAGTCTACTCGGCCCAGACTGGATGGGGTTTTCCTACCACACTACTAATGTCCTGTCTTTACCCCCATGAATATTTTGAGTGGTGTAACAGATCGTAGTTGATCCGTGATCCATACGGATCACCTCCCGTGGTTCGGCACGCATGTGAACCGCGGATTAAAGCTAGGCAAATTTAGGCTTTTAGCGCTGAATATCTGTCCAGTGAATAGAAAATATGTGCTTGACCAACTGCTTCAAAAAACATTTTTGTAGGTTGAACTGTCTGAAACGTATATGACTCAACAGTGATAACCAAAATCGAAGCAAATCACAAAACACATTAGAAAAGCAGGTATGCCAGGTCAAGCCTTTTTTAATCAATGCTGTACAAATTCACAGATCTTTATAGAATTCAAATCAATGATGTATTGGGATTAATGAATATGATGAACCATCCAAAAGATTTAACAATCAGTACTGAAACAAAAAAAAAATGATTCACAGCATAGACTTCTATGGTTTGGACTCCTTCTGGGTTCAGACTAATAAACATGTTAAGGGGGACATTCAGTGAGTGGTGACATGTCATATAGGGCTGTGTATTGGCAAGAATCTGGCGATACCATACATATCACGATACAGGGGTTACGATTCAATATATTGCGATATATTGCAATACTGTAAGCAAGGTGATATATTGCGATTTTTTAATCTAATGTTAGGAAGACTGTCATAGTATGAGTATTTGAGTATTTGATTTTGGCATGGCACATTTAGCAAACGGCATGGCTCTTTTCAATCTCCTTAGTGCCTTCTTTATTGTGGAAGCCAAAATGAGCCCACACTTCAGCTCTGTACTCCACGGGAGCTGGTCTAACTCCTTCGCATTCAGCCATCGGTGGTAACGTTACTAGTCACCCAGTAAACAATTTGCGTTGGCCCATTGTCATTTTTCAACGTTGGGCAACCGGTGTTTTTGCTCATCGATTAGACGTTAGCTCAACCATGATGACCCAGCGTCGCACTCTTTTGTTCTTACTACGGTGGTCCAACGGTTTATCTGCACTGTTGGCCCAACGTCGACAGCCAACTATAATCCATATGATATTCTGCACAGAGCGGTATTTGGTTCTAGAACGTTACGCTAACACCGGTGGTCCAAAGTCGCCAGCCAACCATTACTGAGTAGCCTATAGGCTACCATTTGGTTTCAATGGCTGTGTCCCAATTCAGGGGCTGCATCCTCCGAAGGCTGCATTTGAAGACCGTTTGCGTCACAGTTGGCGCGACAAGGCTGTCCCATTTCGAAGGCTCCTTCAAATGCGGCCGCGAAATGCGCCCTTCTTTTCCCAGGCAACGAATGATGCACCGGGTGTATCCTTCGCTGGCGAACCTATCCCAGAATTCACTGTGCGCCGGTGATGAATCATTTTTCAATAAGAAAATGGCGGGCACAACAAACACATTGGCCGAGGAGAACACTTTTAAATCTAAGTATTGGGTTTCAACTTAATCGAATAGCTAACGATACAAATGTTAAAAAAAACCAAGGGGCCTTAAAACCTCAAATTTTCGTTAAAATAGTTACGTGTTAAGTTACGTGACGTTACGGATGTTAGCTAGCTAGCTTACTGCAGCTTACTGCAGCTTGGCTTCCCGCATCCGACCTATGTTTCAGCCTTAAAAAACACATTTGCATCACATCACATTTGCAGAAAAATGCTGCGCTACACAGAAGAAATTTCCATTCAGAACTTAAGGTTGGAGAACTGTTTATCTGTATCACTTTTAACGTAGTTGTTGGAGATATCAAAGAGAGGAAACGAGTAGCCTATATTAGACTAAGTTAACATGAACAAATGACAAAAATTATAATTAAGAAAACCGATTTATTGAAAATTTTTAAATTGAATAAACAAAATAATGATTCAATAATGCTTTGTGTCAGTTAACCCCGCAACCCTGCTTAAGGGTTTCTAAACACTATTTTAACAGTGTAGTTGCTGTGTTTTCGCGGCATGCTGAACTGTAGCCAAAACAGCACTTATTCACTTAACTAAGCTATGTTTTGCCATTTAACCATATGAAACTAACCTAGGTTTACCTTAAGCAAACTTTGACAGCTAGCGGCGGCTGTTTGGTGAAGCAGTAGGCAGCTAGGGCAGTGTGGCTATCTTATTGATAGCGCTATGGTGCGAGCTATCTATGACAGTGGCTGTAGTATCTAAAAATTAATGAGGCCAGATGGAATATTTTCTTTGAAGATCTGTGACACCCTTATAACGTTAACCACTTCACTGTTTGTATGAAATAAAAAATGTAGCCTTAGCTAACCAAGCAGTGTGGGATTAGCTAAAAGAGCTAAATACCTACGCTAACCAATTTACCTCAGAACCAGGTAACATTATGTAAATCCATCTCACTAAAATTGGCTAAAACAAATAAATATATAAATACCATATATTGAAGTAACCAGTCCAATTCAAAATGTAGGCTACATAATTAAACATGATATGTTTATTTATTTAACGAAATATAAGACAATTGTTATAAGGTACGTACCCAGATGCAGCTTTAAGAACAGGTGAGTTCAACATTAAGTGATCATTACATCAACCGTGAAACATAGAATGTAGGCAGTGCCATAACCTGTTTGTTAAACTGAGGAATCATTGTACCAATAATACTTGAACAAATATCAAGAAGTGGAAATATTGAGTGAAAGGTAAGTGTTTAACTTTACACCAGAATGTATAATTCTCACACCCACATGGTAGGAATGAAATATGTAACAACAGGTAAGTATTAAGCAACTGTGAATATTAAGTACATAGGTAAGCATTTAACTTTGCACCAGAATGTATGGTATAATCCCTGTATGTGTGGTGTGCGTGTGCGCGCACACGCCTGTGTGTGTGTGTGTGTTCTTTTCTTAATCACACTGAACAGTATTTCAAACTTCAGTAAGCTATGCTTGAACAAACATCATTTGATAGCCTCTAGGGGTGATCTCTACTCCGATGCTGAAATGCTAAAAACAGTTAGCATTCGCGATTAGCATTGGCTAACATTTAATCACTAGTTGATTGCCACTAGCACAACATGAAACTGATAGTTTCACTCTTTACTAATATTGACTATAATCAGCTATCAGGGTAAATAACGTGCTTATGTAACGGGGGTTATGCAGTTAGGGGACACAAGATGGACTGATGTTCACACACGTTTATTTCCCTTTAAAAGATAAAACAAAAACAAGCCTTCAGGCTCCGGTGTACAAGACAACTTGCAGCGTCCGATTGAAATGCAGAGATTTTTTCTCTTTTCTCTCTCATAATAACGAAAATATCTTTATACAAAATAATAAAAGTATCGTTTCAATAAGAAGAGAACTGTAACTTTAAACCTAAAACTTATACATTTATAATTCACACACTATATACATTCACACTTGGACTGGAGCACATACCTTTAAAAGATAATTTTCAGTGCTTTGTACAGTGAACCTACCCAATTGAAATGCAGAGATTTTTCTGATCGGGTAAGGCAAGCGTTTAGGGACAACCCAGCAGACCTGCAGTACACCTTAACTCCAAAGGAGGCTCCAAATTCCAAATACAGCCTTAGACTGCTCAATTAATGGCGAAAATCACATTAACACTATAATACATTTTTAACTCTGTTACACTTACCTGTTGGGAATTTAAAGAAATACAAATTAATGTCACCGCTGTCTCTCTCGCAGCCAACTCTCATACCCTGACGTCTATTTAGCGTCAGCCACTCACAGGCCACTCAAGCCCAATGCAGAGAGCGCCACCTGCTGTTGTGACCATTCCCAACATGAACCAAATGAGCACAATATGGACATCAATGCTCTAATAAAAATATGTGGGGGGGGTCAATATATTCTGTCTGTGCATACACAAAGTGCCACACTGGCTCATGATGATTACGTGACCACTGGGCTAAAGTGGCATCCCAACAGTGTGCCAATGTTGGCAGCAGACGGTGACGGTCGCCAACCATAATGACCACGAGCCAACGGACTCCTTGGAGTGGAAGAGTCAAACGGCTGAAGATAGATTACAAATTGCTATCTAGTGGCCGGGGGTTTAAACACAACACAAAATCAAGGCTTAAGCCTGAAATGTTTTTTTTTTTTTTTTTTTGTTGGGGGGCAAAATGGGACGCACGTACATTTAGAGTTACCACAACAGGGGGGTATTCCAGAAAGCGGGTTTTGTTGAAAAGAGTTTGTTAACCCTGAGATGAGGGAAACTCTGGGTTTTCCGTTCCAGAAAGCGAGGTAACTCAAACTCTGAGTCAGTTACCGTGGTAACTAACTCTGTGAACCTAACCTGCTCGCTGGCAGGTTTAACAAACCCCGAGTTTCTCCCTAACTCCTCCCTCCTCCTGAACCTGAAGCAGCTGTCAAACATGGCGTGTCCTTTCATCGCTGACCCCATCGACGTTGAAGCCCAAATTATTCGCGCAGCCTCACGTCGGGAAAGGATTTTGAGACCCCGATTAGATTTCCTGTCATTTCCCGATGAGTTCCTAATCGAGTGTTACCGTTTTTCTTTACAGTCTATCATTTATTTGAACAACATTCTCTGGCCTTACATCTGTAATGTTAGACACCCAGTGCTCTCAGATCAGAGCAAATTCTTTGCGTTGCTCTTCGTTTTTTGCCAACGGCAGTTTTCTTTACAACATTGGCGACGCAGAACATATTGGCAAAGCAACAGTTTGTAGAGCCGTAAGAAAAGTGTCCCTTGCACTTAAACGGCTGCTGCACGTTTTCGTTGTGTTTCCTGGGCACAAACCTCTAAGGAACATCAAAGAGGAATTCCACAGGATTGCAGGTGACTGATGTAGAAATCATTCAGTTGAAGTCAATGACGATATTTTAAATTATATCCTGATCATGACATTTTGCTGCAACCTCAAACTGGGATCAGCAATTACTTTTTATGGTGCAGGGTTTCCCAATGTCATAGGCTGCATCGATGGCACACAGATCCCTATCACTGCTCCTTCAGTTAATGAAGCAGACTATGTGAGTAGGAAGTCATTCCACAGCATTAATGTGCAGGTACACTGACTACTGTCTTACAATAACAAAGACTATACATCACAGTATACTGCAACTAATATCTCTCATTCTGCACTGTCAAGATCATATGTGATGCAGCACACTTGATCACAAATGTGGAAGCCAAGTGGCCTGGCTCTGTGCATGACTCACGAATGTATCGTGAGTGTACGCTGAGCAGCAGATTTGCTAATGGTAAGTAAAGCTTTCTACAAATATCATTCCGTTTCTCCCTATTTTAAACACCCTCAAAATGTATCCACTATATAATTACAGGAGAGTTTGACGGCCACCTGCTTGGTGACAGAGGGTACCCCTGCCAGCCCACTCTGTTGACCCCTCACCCTGACCCTGAGCTGGGCCCCCAACAACATTTCAACGCGGCCCACTGCAGGACTAGAGCCCGGATTGAGATGACAATAGGCATGCTCAAAGCCCGGTTCCAGTGTCTGCGTAAACTCAGGGTAACCCCAGAGAGGGCATGTGACATTATTGTGGCATGTGTTGTTCTCCATAATATTGCCACAATTAGAGGAGAGCAACACCCTGCCGTACAAATAGATGACCCTGAGGACCCACTCACCATCCCATCCACCCTCCCGATGATGCAGATGGAAGAGCCATCCGAGACATGATTTGCCAAAATCATTTTGCAGATTAAAAGATACCACCCCCAGCAGTCAAATAAAAAAAAAAACATCAAAGTCAAATTTCATTTGGTGTTCTTTATTTCCTGCAAATGTAAAAGCAACAGTTAATATATTTATATTGTTCCAACAATTAATTCACCTGTCACCATGCACCCACCTCTAACTGGTGTTCCAATATTTCAATTTCAAAATCGGCCTTCCTAATCTGTCGCTCCAAGTAAACAGTTTCTAAGTCTGTTTTTGCAATTTTCTTCTGGAGATACACTTTGTACAACTCCTTTACTGGTAACTGGGAAAACATAAGGATGACATTAAACATGCAGAATTAACCAGGCATTTGCTGAACTTCTCACTGTGTTCATCTGTGCTGTGGAGGTTGATGGACCCTCCTCCTGGTAATGCCCAGTCATGCTCTGTTAAAAGATAAGAACATGCAAGTTTTTCCATTCATTCTCACTTTAATGTAGATTTTAAACTCAAAGTTCCACACAAGAAAATAAAAACATTTAAATGGGGACACAAATCAGTAGCCACCATACATAATATTAAGATGTATACCCCTGAAGGCCTGTCTGAATCCCTCTCTGTGGCAGCAGACAATGTGGGTTCATCATCATCATCATCATCATCATCCTGTGATGAAGAGTATACTGCCTCAATACTTTAAAGTACTATATTTGGCAAAATCGCTGGAGTATTGAGTACTTACAACTGCAGGGAGTTCTGTTGTGGCAGGAGGCTCAACAAGTCTGATGACCCCATCAGTGACTGTTAGGAGAAATGGAAACCCCCAAAAAGCAATATTTATATATACACACACTACATATATATACACACACATGCAAACACACAGTACGCACACACTAACATCTTGTGTAGGCACTTGTGTCCTGAGGGGTAATTGGCTCAGATGAGCTCCCTCCAGGGATGCCTTCAGCCACTGGTCGCCCAATGTTATGGCTCAGGGCCAGCTCCTCTGCCTCATTCAGAGGTGGTGGTGGTGGCCCTCCACCCATTTTCCGGGCCTCTGCCTTCTTTCTGTTAGCTGAATAGAACTCAAATATTAATCTACTAAGCAGGATATTAGGCGTCAAGACAATTATGTGATTCAAAACAGCATTCTGTTGGGGCTCAAAGCTATTCAAAATTGAAGTAGCCATTGAATAACATTTTTGTTCAATGTGAAATATGATTCAAACCAAAATGAGGTATAGTCATGAGCCTATAGGCCTAAGCAAAATATGCTTTACCTGTTTGAAGTATGTTTTTACATTTCATTTTCAGCTGCTGCCAAGTGCGCTTTGTGCCTGTGGGATTGCACCTAAATTAAAAGAGATTTTTATTCAATAACATCCCACCACTTTCACCTATAATATTAAAGGAAAGCGTAGTTCAATGTTAAATGAATAAACCGATGCGTTCAAACTTACGCATTGACTCGGGCAGTAATTCTCTCCCACGCTAATTGTCTTTCCTTTGCCGCTGCCACCGTGTTGCTTTTTTTCTGAAAACGTGCTCATAGTCCGCATAAGCATGCATCAGAATTTCAAGTTCCAGAGGTGTGAAATAGGATTATCTTTTCTTCTCTGTGGTTGCCATGGTGAATCGTAGTATCGGAGCTCCATTGATGATGGCTTTTTTTATAGTCGCCGTGCACACGCTTAACTCGGAGTCAACAAACTCAGAGTTGATTAAACTAACTCGGAGCAGCTGTTCTGGAACCGAAAACTCAGAGTTTCCCATCGCAGGGTTAATCAACTCAGAGTTCAGAATGAGACTCAGAGTTTGTTAAACCTACTTTCTGGAATACCCCCCTGAAGCAGTAGCTCGTGTGAGCCCTGCGTAAAGCCTTACCCTACGTTCACCCCGGGAGCGGCGAAAGCGTCAAAGCGACCGGAAGTCATTCATTTTCTATGTGAGCCAGCGTCTCTCGGCGGCGAGCAGCGGCATGACCGTTGGCGGCGCGTGTTGGGCGGCGAGAGCGTCAGAATAAAGTTGAAGCCTGGGCAACTTTATGGTAATGAGCTATGACGCGGTTCGGCGGCAACCAATCGGAATTTAGAAGTGTTCCGTTCTAGAGAATGCTAGAGAACACAACCGTGTAAACTTTTGTTCCCACAAAACATTAGTTCCCAAGCACAATGGAGGAGAGGGTGATAATTAATGTAGGCTACACACAAATTAACGTTAATGTTAATTAAAGACCAAGGCTAGTAAACGTGTCCTATAAACTGCATGTTTATAGGACATAACCCTAACCCTAACCCTAACCCTAACCCTAACCCTAACCCTAACCCCAAATTTGACTAAGCACTTAGCAACAACACAAAAGTCACACCACACAAATGGCTTTTAATCAGTTTATTTCGTTAGATTAATTTGTTACCAAACATGTGATTATAATTGTTCATTTCTTTCCTTCATCGATCGATTTCTTACCTTCACATTTAAAAGACTTCACGAAGTTAACTTATAGACTACCCTACTTGTGGTAAGTCGGCGCAAACGACACATTTGTTTGCTTTGCGGCCCCATTAAATAACGTTTGCAAGACCAAGTATTTCGAACAAAATTGTAGCCGCCCATTTCATCTGCGTCAGAGCGTCCATTTCTTCGACAGCGTTGCTGGCAGGGCAGCCAGAGCGAATTTTGACGCTCTCGCCGCTCCCTGTGTGAAGGTAGCGGGTAGCAGGTAGCCGTGCGGTAGCAGCGGTTACGTCACTCCCTGAGAGACCTGGTTAACTAGCGTTGTTGCCGACAGGCTAGGGGCAATTTGTCGTTAGCTGAGCTGGCAATGACGCTGGCCATAAAGGGTTATCAGTGAGTGGTGAGAATCTCGGTTCGAAACTCTCCCCAGGTAGCAAACATTCTGGCTGTAGTCTGGCATACATTTGGCATTTTTTGATTAGTTTTGGTATAGAGGTAAGCAAGGTAAAGGCTTTTGGCTTAACTGTGGCATGATTATGGTTTACCATAATAGATAAAAAGGCGCCAGCGGTAGATAACATATACGGCTGAGTTAGGGCATATGTCTGGTTAACCAGAAGTTTTTCAAGAGTGGTAGTGATGAAGATCACCATGTCGGGCACTCACCTTTTTTTGAATTGAATAATGGCATGGTGAGCTGTTTTCCCCATGACTATATGCATTTGGTGCGTCTTTGTGTGGTACACAAGCTTATAGATTTGTGGATGGGTACTGCCGGGCCTCTACATTGTCGCATTTCTGCTGGTCAATGCAGTGTCATATCTGACAAATTGACTAGTTTGAAAGCCTTTGTACCTGCTGAGTTTGCCAGGAAACCAAGAGCGCTTACAGAGAGACTGAGGTGGAAAGCAACTGAACTGAGACAGTCCTTTGAGTCAAGTAATTAGACGTGTCTCAGAAATTGACAGTATCAGTACTGAAAGCATTACTGAATAGCAAAAAACTTTAGCAAAAGGGCAGCACAGAGAAGGACCTGTGCCTCAGTTAATGGACAGCACTGTAAAGTAGTTTAAACACTTAGTAATTGATGGTGTGGCTATCAGAACCTCATATGGTGATAACTGCCTTAGAATTAATAATGATGTTGTTTTAGTGCAAAACATACTTTTGCATGAAGGGTTTTACTATGTAATGTATAAGGAGTACACCAAAAAACAGATTTTTTTTAGTTATCCTGTAGACTCCTCTGAATTAGGCATCATGGTTGTTTCAGGTCTGTCACCAGACTTCAGAGGTGCAAGGCTTGACGGGAATATAAGAAAATATGTTAGAATTCCACTTGAGATTAGGGACAGCTTTGTTGCTTTCCCTCTACTACACCTTAATTAACCTGTTTAATCCCCACTTTTTCCTCACAATTTTAGTACATGCATTTTACTCATTAAGGTGTTTTACTTACTTCCTATAGAAATAATAAAAGACTTAAGTCATAATTGTTACTGGTACAATTAAACATATTAATGGGGCAGGATTTGTTCCCTCATTGCAGGAAAGCGTAGTACTATGTATCACATTGTAAGTTTTGAAGATACAACAGAGGTAGAGGTTGTGCCAGCCTTGTGGGTCAGAGATGGAGTCTGCCTGTGGCCCCCTTACAAAAGAGAGGGTGTTCAGAGGGCCATAAAGAACATGAAGGAGCCGAATAACATGGGTTGTGTATAATGCCAGGGTGTTGTACACAGCAAGTATGTATAAATATACTTCAGTAATAAACCGATCACAGTTATAAGGTCAGTGACATAATATTAAAATTGAGCTCTGTTATAAACAGATGATTATCGTGAGGCCCGCAGGAAGCTGCCACTCACAGAACAGCAGACTGATTTGCAGTCTGAGGCTGAAAATGAGTTGGGAAGGCCACCCAAATGAAAGATCAAGTAAGAATTTTTAAATCTAAATGTTAGTATAAAGTGCTTTTATGTTTCTGCAACTTTTCACTTTTCTTTCTCCCACTTATTGCACATATCCTTCCCTGTAAACAGTAGTTTATGTTTGTTAAATTGTTGGCCTGTTGATGTCTTTCAACCAGTTTCAACCTCAATTTTCAGCTCATCAATTCTTATTGATGGGAAGTCTAGTTAATATGAAGTATTGGACATATACAGTCAATGATTACGCTGCCAAAATGATGTGCACGCCACAGTTTCTTTGTTGTTCAAACATCTTTATGTAAACTCGGTCCTTTTTTAAACTCACTTCTTTGTCTTTTATTGTATGTTTGTCTCCAAAGGCCGAGTAGACACATTTTTGAAACATATGACAGTGAGGACGACACCTTTGCTCCAAAAAGGAGAGTTCTTCCAAAAGCCCCCAATATTGACAAGCCATTCCGGCGATATAGTATATCACAGCCACAGGATACCACTGGGTGCATTGCACTCACTGAGATCCCAGCAGATGGCTGTAGATCCCTCAACGAGATCCCTGAAAACTGGGTAGTAGAAGTGCAAATATCACAATTTCATTCAATTTCAATTCTTGGTGTTACAATTATATTCAGACCTATTCCTTACTAAAAACTAATTTTACTCATTAAAGTAAAAAGTTGTTCTTTATTCAGTGGTGTTTTAGTTCACTAAATTACAACATGAAACATGAAAAAGGAAGCAAGTTGGTCTTGATGATCACTTATAAGCAGCCAAATCATAATTTTATAAAGGTGAAATAAGTCAGTAAATCAATTCTTAGATGTTTAAATTGATCAGATTTAAGGATTCAAATCATGACTCTTATGTGAATATTTTTTTACACCCACTCCTAGCATGTGACCCTTGGGTCATCCCTTCGCCAAGCCATTGAGGTGGCGAATATTACAGAGCCTCAGCTAGGTCACAGGGACACCAGGACCACAGGGCAAATGGGCCATCAGGGCCAGGTTACAAGGGACACGTCAGGGCCATTAGGACACCAGGGCCAGGTTATAAGGGACACGTCAGGGCCATTAGGACACCAGGGACAATTTGTGAGGGAGGTAGAGTCTCCTGAAACCCAGGCAACTCCATTAGTCTGGGAGCAACATGGGCTCTCACCAGGGCAGCGGTTGAAAAATATGTCTGCAGTCAAATGTGTGGATGTAAGAATTATTGTGTTACACCACTCCAAACTTCACTTGTTACATAATAATTTATATTATATAAATAAATAAATAAATGATATTTATAAATAAATAAATAAATAAATAAATAAATAAATAAATAAATAATTATAAATAAATAATAAATACAAGTTTAAATACAAGTTATAAGAGGATTTTAAAATGCCCTTTGTGATTAACTTGTCTCTGGCTTGTTTCTCTCTGAAATGGGTTTCAGCTCTGCTGCATGACTTGTTGGTAAAGCAAGAAATGAGCATTGAGCAGCAGAAAAACAATCAGAATGGTTCAAGATCTCCATGCAGCCTTCAGCAACGGCAGTAGTAACACCAGCACCGTGGATAGGCACCAGGCATATTTTCCCCTGCAAGACATGCAAGCATTAATGGCCCTGGAAAGAGACCTCCAGACTCTTCTGACTTGAAGAAGGAATTGGTGAGCTACCTTTGATTTCTTTAGGGTAGGGTAATGCAATAATAATTGATTTGAAAATCAATGTAGGTATGTGACAATGTGTGCCACACCACACGTATTAATGTAATTATTTTCCGTTATATTTGGTTTTCCTTTATATTTGCTTTTGTTTTGGTTCTAGCTATTAACAGCAGTCTAGGTGCACATAGGCGCTGTTACGTTATTTTGTTTCTATTTTTGTTACATATGTCCATGTATTTTCTGCTCATTTTGAGTTGGACGCATGTGATGCATCGGGGCGGAGTTCCCCTGTGTGAGGGTACCCTGACTGACTTTCGTCAGTCTCGTGAGTTTAATTGGGTCCGGCTGTGTTCCGGGTTTTTTTTTTTTTTTTTTTTTGTTGGTATCTGATCAGCTGTCAGCTGTTTATTTAAATCCCCTTGGTGGGAGAGAAGAGAGCTCTCTCTGTTTGACACGCTTGGTGTCAGTCTGAACGCTTCTGTGAGCGGGTCGGATTATTTTGGTGCTTTTTGTTTTCAGTCAGTTGTGTGACTTGCACCGTGTTTCTTTTGAGAACTTTCTTCCTTTTGTTAATTTTGTTGGTTTCGTTGTTTTGTTCATTTCTCGTTGTCCTTTTGGATCAATTTTGCTTTCCTTTAGTGTATTATCTTTGTATATATGTTTACACGGGATTTGCAGGATTTGGGTTGTAAATAAACATCATTTTTTTCACCCTTAATCCCATTTGTCACTGCTTGTGCGTGTGTTTCCCCCGGACTGCAAGGCTACCCTACGACAAGGTAATTTTCTGTTTCTATTTTTAGGTTGTCACTCTTGGACTTGCTGGCGGTGCCACTGTAAAGGACACCTCATGGAGGATTTCAAAGCAGGCCATTAAAAATGACCTTGCAAAAAATGTTACCTGGCGGGGGATGAATGGGAAGGTAGCCTTTGAAAAGCTACATCTTAATGCAGTGGTAATGGGTAAGTTTCATCACTGTAATATAGCCTCATTGCTGCTCTGGGCTCTGATCCTCTCTCTTTCCAAAGGCTCCTGCACCTATGCTTGAGGTTGTTCTGTGTTAAGAGATTAACATAAAAATACCCTGAATTTCAGTAACGGTCAAACTCTTTTGCTCAATTGATTACAAACTCAAAACCCTTATGTCAAAACTCATGCACGCTTTTATTTTTAGTAGGGCTGACGAATGGTCTTTTCACAGGCCTTAGAAATACCATCAATGAACTGCAGCTTATATAAAGCCAGCTGCTAGATTTCTTACCAAAAACAAAAGAACTCACATTTCCCCAATATTTCAGTCCCTGCACTGGCTTCCTGCAAATCACAGAATTGACTTCAAAGCACCACTGATTGTTTATAAATCAGAAAATGGAGCAGGATCAAAATACCTCTCAGATATGTTTCAGGACTACATGCCTGCTAAACCTCTCAGGTCAGAAATCTATTGGCAGTACCTACAGGTAGAACTAAGCACGGTAAAGAGGCTTTTAACAACTATGCTTCTCACCTCTGGAACAAACTTTCTGATCACACTGAAAGGTGCCCCAACTGTAGCCAGTTTCAAATCTAGACTTAAAACTGTTCTCAGAAGCTACACTGCACCCAGTTTTCTTGTGGTCTCATTTTTATTTCTTTTACACGAACACTTTTAAATTCTTTTATTATCATTTAAAGCCCTTTAAATCTCTAACCCTATAAAAATGGAAAACTGACTTCACCAAACAATTTCAGAGGCTACTTATATAGTAGATTTAGTAATTCTGTTTGTTTTGTCTTTGTGTATGTGCTGTAACTTTTAGATGCCGTGAGGAGAAACCCAGTCTGCCCCACCGCCACAGACTTGGACATCACCCAGGCTATCAAGTGCTGGTTCTACTGGGCTGGGGATAGGGAAGGTGGGCAGAAGAAGCACCTGCTGCCTGCCAGCCAGGAGAATGACTGAACTAAATATACTTACTGAATTGTTGATTATAATCCAATACCTATATGCCAAAATATGCCAATAAAAGCATAATGAAATGCATTTCATCTTCCTATTGTTTTTGTACAAATATATATAGACACACAATATAATTTAACAATATAACCTTATGAGCCTAGGATACTAGGATGTAGCAATTAATAATTATTAGCAATGCACACATGTAGACGTATAGCAAATTAAATAAATTTAAAGATTATTAAGAGGATTTTCAATGTAGAAGCAATCATTTGGCATAATTATGGCCTCACTTTGGGTCAGTTATGGCTACTTTTTGGCTGGATTGTGGGGATTCTGGACTCTTTGGGACAGTTATGGCTATATTTTGGAATTCCACAATTGGTTTTGGGTGAGTTTTGGCCTTGTCACAAAGTAGAGTGATCTTACGGCCAAAGGAGGTGGTAGGGATCACACGAAGCCACTGCTGTTACTTCGATGGGGTGAATTTATTGTGGCGGCCCAACACGAAACAAAAGAAAACACAAAAGAAAACACATTCCCAGACAGGTGGCGATGTGGCAAAAGAAAGAAAAAATCCATTCAAATTCCATAAATCCAAGGAAAAATAAAATAAACACAAATAAAGCAAATGCTGCTTTTCAGCAGTTAAAGTAGCCCAGAACAGCCACTAGCTGATGCTTAAATCAGGAATCAGCTCACAGGGCTCAGGAACATGATCCTGCCTTTACACAGCCCCCTTTTAATGAGACCAAGGCTGGCCTTTATACCTACAGGAGTGCTGGAGCCACTCCCAGGTAAAACCATCCTCACCCCTATGCAAAGTTTTTAACATTTTAAAGCAGCAATCTGCCTCACTGTCATGTTCTCACAATCATACTCATCAGCAGCTATTGTTACTTTAATAGGGTAACACAATCCTACTGCCATAAGGAACGCTATTATATTACCAACGATATTTAATACATATTTTGCCGGGAAAACATCTTTCCCCCCTTGAGGCAAACCCTATGCGCGCGCTCTTGGTGCTTAAAGCAGCGCGGGAGTCGGGCGCGCGCTCCCCTTTGAAAACTCCATGCTGCCGAATGCATCAGGTAAGCAGCCAGACCTCCTTCGCACTGTGCTGTAGAGACAGCTAAAATGAGAGAACAGGTTACATAGATGAAACAGCTTCCAGCATATAGTTTTGAATGTGTTCTCATGTTAAGTCCTCATAATTTGTGGTAGGTGATTGCGGGAATGTCCCGCGATCCGCAGCCGATGCGTGCACTCACCGACTCCGAATCGGAAACAATTCACAGCACCTTCCCACACGACATGCTGCTGTACAGAAAAGTAACGTTAGGGAAACGGGTTAGTCCTGTTTCGTCGCGGGGTCAACACAACTGCAGCAGGCGATTAAACAGTTTAGTCATAAATTATTGCAGCCTTAGAAATATATCACGGCTACGCGAACTACCGTAGTTGTAACGCAACAGGGATGATCGGGGTACGGCCACGGACCCATCATCACAGGCCTCCTTATGTTTTTATTGTGGCATCCCTAATTTGGGTCAGTTAGGAAGACAGGTCATGTTCCGCTATAAATGCGGACTTTACGATTGCACGTGCGGTCTTGGATGGATGAAGCGGTATGGGGCGCCAAATGTAACATACCTTACGAAAACGTACGAAATGGATGCTTCTGTGCTACGAAATGCATAAATTCATTACGAAACCATATAACACCGCAACGCCTTTTGTCCACGAAAAACACAAACTCGTTAGCATTGTGTCCACGAAATATTGAAGAGAGCATATACTTTCGTGCACAGAAAACAAAACGGATAATTCCTTTTGTGCACTGAATTGACCGTTGTGCTTTTCATTTTGTGGACAAAAGGCGGAATGCACTTCGCACTATGTGGATAAAAGAAATTCATTTTATAGACAAAAGTAATTCTGTCCACGTAATAGATGTCCTAGGGCAGCATTTATGCTTTTGTGGCACGAAATGCAGAATGCGCTATACTGTCATCATTCCATGCCACCGAATGTTCATTTTGTCCGCTTAACTGTTTTGCTATATTACTGAAAGTATGATGTGCACGAAAGGGATTCAGCACAATATATTCCGTGACTCCGCAGTTACAGAAGGCATTCCGTCCACGAAAGCAAAGGCTGCTTGAACTTTCGTAGACATCAATATTTCCTGGACACAGTGCTAACACGTTTGTGTTTTTCGTGGACAAAAAGCTTTACAGTGTTACATGTTTCGTAATGAATTTATGCGTTTCGTAGCACAGAAGGCATTCTGTCTACGAAAGCAAAACATTGACATTGACAAAACAAAAACATTGGCAGACGATGTGGGACAACGCAAAAGATCCGGTGACTACGAAGACTCTAAACTCCACCTACTGACCTGATGAACTGTTGACAAGTTCCTCAGTTCACCAGTTCGTTCGGACTCGAAGGAACTGTGAGTCCTCCGTTCACCAGTTCGTTTGGACTCCAAAGATTCACTGAGTATGAAGACTTGGTGACTACGTGTTGCCCAGAATCGCTAGTTCTCAGTATAACAGGCTTGGGCTATGTTCTGCCCTCTGATTTAAGTTAGTACAGTTTTAATGAGAGAGGCAATACACAATATTTCAAATGTATTTCATTTGCATGTCAACCACCTATGATGTACCTTTTATTTTGATACGTTGCGAGAGATACGTTGCTGTGTAATATGGGATAGGGAACCCCGGTAGTAGTCAAGTCGCGTGAAACACAGAAGTCGCACATGGTGAAAGTTTCTCCCGTGCCTTATACTTTCCTTACGCTCTCGAAAGCAATGGCTGTAAGTTTTTGGTTGTTTAATATCTTAGTTAATACATACAAGTAACCTAGATTTACTTTCTATGCACGGTGTTAGTTCGTTGATGTGCAGATATTATTGATATTACTGTAGCCTAATTCATTCTGGTTTCGCAGTGATGCTAATTTACGATAACATCACATGCTAATGAGCATATCGTTGTAATTCTGATGATGGCGAATGTTAGCACTTATTCGCCAGCTGTGTTTGCTATGCTAGCTAAGAGACATTCTGAGTCTTTTCTGTTTTGTTTATTACAGTTTCACTCATAAATTTTCACCTGCCTTACCCAAAGATTGCAAATAAAGGAGCAAGACGCTCGCTTCCTGGCTCGTGAAAATCGAGTTTGGCTGGCTGTTTAACTTCAACATACCGGTTGTATATAACACGTAGCGGGAACAGTACAGGCTACATCCGCCATTGACTGTGACGATGCAAAAGGAATCAGAGCGCTTCCGTGACATTATTATAGGAATAAAAAAGATTATTAAATATTATTTTATATTTATATTTTTAGCAGTAACATATTTTAGGTATCGCAGTTCTTGTTTATCACAACTGCAATTTTACGTAGGTTACGATGTATTTAATGTTGACATCACATTTCCTTTTGACGTGAATAAAGTCTTTATTAATAAATACTGACAAATCAACATAGTAGGCTGCAAAACAAAACATAAATGTGATGCATAAGCCTATGCATCACATTTGTAGCGTTCTATGTGTACAATAACAGCAAATAAAAATACGGCATCGCTGACTTGGCCTACAAGTATATTAAACTGTTTGGGCTGGGTTAGTTCAAAACTTGTAAAATGAAGTTATTTGCTTCGGATATAAGTGTGGCTCTTTTTTGCTCAGTGCTTTTTTTAGTTTTAGCAAATGACATGTACTTAGGTGTTGTGGAGAAATACTGGATGTTTAAGCACTACTACTGAAATACTTAATGTGATGTGATTCTCTGTGATTCTAAGCAAGGGACATTTGAGACATTCTTGGGAGGCCAGTGCAGGACAGTGTGCGACCTTGAAAGAGGCACACTGCCAGAATAGCACAACGTGTTATTTAACCCTTTTTTTAAAAATCATACAGGCCTAGGCCTGGAAATAATTGTATTTTCCAGACATGCATATTTTAGAGGTTGATATAATGATTACCACACTATTTTAATATTTTTTTAAAAAATCATTCAAGGGCAGACTTGGAAATAATGGGAAATTCCAGACGTATATGTTAAAAAAATAATATACAATGACTGACTATGGGGTTTATTAACTGGGATGGTGTGATCTTGAAGGAGGAGCCTGGGAGGAGTTGGAAATTAGGCTCCAGTCTAGGATGAGTTAAGAAAACAGCATAAAAGAAGGATGCAGGCCAAGGGGTAGTCAGAGTGAGTGGGGAAGTGCTTGTGAACACTGCTACACCTGTTGCTCCGCGGTCCAACCCGGTTTATTGTATGTGACTGATCATCATATGCAATAAACAAACAACCATAGTTACATCAGACTCTGGATTTATTTCCTGGAAAGCTTCAAAGTGTGGAGGAAGACCCTCGGTTCATCTGGCCCGGACCAGGGGGATATCCGCCACATAGGCTATTATACGCGTTAAAATGTGGGGTTCTGTTACCTTTTGCGGCTGCATGATTGTTTGAATAGCATGGTGCAGTTTCACGTAATGAATATTACGATTTAATTATTATTAATTTCATTGACATTTGGTTTCACACGTGCTGTTTTAGCGCAGAGCGGGCTAATAATGGACATGATGTTTGGAACAGTACAGTACAGTACTGTACAGTAACTTTTAAAATGCAAAAAAACTATTTACAGATTCGTGTATGCCGCCCGACCGGATATGGAAATGAACGGATCAGTGAGTCAAAGATTCGAATCATTTTATTGAACTGAACAAAAGGAACTGAATCACTAAAAAGAATTGTTTTGAACACCACTACTCCATCTATTTCAATGCATGCTAGCCTATCAGTAGTAATCAACTGATACAGTCCCCACAAATACTTCCTGGCACCGCGTCACAGAAAGTTGAAACTAGTTGCCGATTGGATAAGAACAGTGCTCTCGTGCCAGTATGTCGCCTAAACAGGCTACCATTGGTTCAAACTCATCCAAAAAAACAACACATCAGTGATTGTTTTTAACAAAATTACGTTCCAGTCTGGTAATATCAGAGCCCATATACGTTAGTAATAATTTACTGCCTGATCTAAAATCTCTGTAACCCATGCAAAATGAACCACTGTCTGCCACGCATCTTTGCATGTAAACTATTAATTAAAAATCAATACAGTGTTTTTGAGAATCGATACAGTATCACAAAACATAATATCGCGATACTCAAGTGTATCGATATTTTCTTACACCGCAAATGTCATATATTTGTTCTGATACAGTGTGGGTCTCAGATCTTCATATACTTCCCACCTGTCATCCTTTAGTACATTAACTCTTTAATTGGCATATATTAATTGGTTTTCAGAAAATGGTTTTCTTTAACATGAGACTTGGAAATGCACTGGAAATGCACATAACGTTACCATATAATCATTGATAACCACAGTTGACAAAAACAGGAACAGAAGGGGTTATCCTTAAAAATGACTTGAGAAGAAGCCAGTGAAATAATGTTCAGTGATATAACCTATTAAATATTAAACTGTTGGTTTCATATTAAAACCAAAATATTCAAAAACATATCGGATTGACACACATTCAGTCTAAATTGTGATAAAATTTACTTTACATAGAGCTTACATCTCCATTCAGGGGCATACCATGAAATCCATATAAGGTGATGAAAACCAGGGCCAGGCTCAGTGCCTGTAATTCCACATTCTGTGTTTAAGCAGTCATGACAATGAATCGTGGCAACATAGGTTATAAGATCTGACACACGTTCACACACCTCTCAATTGTGTATGCATCCATCTGCAACACCTAGAGGGGCACATTCTGGATCTAGAGGTCTGCCTTTAAGAATGATGTGTTTTAGCAAGGATGCTCTGTGTGTTTCACTTTGCACACACAATGCCATCCACCAGTAAGTGAACTGCACACAAAGCAACATAAAACACCCACATTCTTAGTAGAAAACAATGGAGTAATGCAATAAATAAGTGATCAATGTGTATATTTACAAAGTGATGAAAATTATATAATATAAATGCTATAAAATCCCAAAAATGGTAAATAAAGTTAGCGTTCAGTGCTGCTTTCAATGCTCAGGGTTCATACACATTTTTACCAATAAATTTCCATGACGTTTCCATGCCTTTTAGGCAAATTTTCATGACCATACATTCTCTGAAATGTCTGTGTATACATGAAAAATAAGAATAAAAATCCATGTCAGAATTTACCACAGTATATTTTAACTAAAATTAATGACAAGCTATGTGTTTTGATACAAAATAAACATTTAAGTCATGCTGACACACCAGTAAGATGTTTACAGAATAAAACCCTGAGAACTCCATTGTGTAACCCTAATTAACATAAATGACTGGGAGGCAACGATGTTTGAAAAATAAGTAAATAAAAGTGTCCAGTAACACTGACATTAATTTCAGAAGGTAGCGGTATCAGAGAGAAACTGTCTTTTGGAATACAAGATTTTGTAACTAAGAAGATTTTAAACCAACTATGCCTCCTATTTACCATTAACCTAACTGAACATTAACAGAAGATAACCTTCCCTGTTTGAATCGGTATAGCAGTCAGAGCGCATACTCAACCGTAGTGACGACACTGTCACAATAATCAATGTGGTCTTTTGTAGTTTGTAGCTCTGGTAGCCTTTTTGACCAGGAGCGAAGACGGACTGAGCTGGGGTGGTCACAGTGAGGCTCCTTTGTCACCTCCATGCAGTTATCAGCCATTTACATCAGTGGGAACTGTGTCAGTGGCCCCGGGAGGGGAGGAAGTGCCTATCACGATTTTGCGTGATACAGGTGCGGCACAGTCTCTCCTACTGGAAGGAGTGATTAAGCTGCCTGCTGACGTTTCTCATCGGTCTGCACTGATTAAAGGTCCGGGGGGACAGTATCAGTGTGTGCCATTGCTTACGGTGCATTTGAAATCTAATGTAGTGACTGGGCTGGTGACTGTTGGTGTGGTGCCGACATTACCTGTACAGGGCATTAGCCTGTTAGGCAATGACCTGGCAGGGTCGCAGGTGTGTGTGACACCGGTGGTTGTTTCCCACTCCGCTTGAGGTCCCTGAAACATGGAAATTAGAACGGGAGCACCCTGAGGTGTTCTCTGCGTGTGTGGTGACCCGTGCTCGGGCATGGCAAACGGAGGCTCACTCTGGTGAGGTGTCATCCTGTCTCGGCGAGGATGCCCCAGCGGTGCCCTCCTCTAGTGGGGAGGATCAGCCCATTAGTCTGGCAGACACAATTTTCACTCAAGCTGTGAGCGATGAAGGGATCTCGGCTGATAAAGGCCATGGTACTTCCTTGTCTCAGGTGGCGGGTGCCACGCAGTTTTCTAGGGAGGTTCTGATCCGGGAGCAAAACCAGGATCCCTCACTGGCTTCGGCTGTGGAAGGGAGCTGTGACAGCTGAGGAGAGTAAGGAGATGGCTTTGGTTTGTGAGTTTGTGGAGCATGATAGTCTAATGAGGAAGCGGTGGCCTGCGGACCGCCCTGCTGATGAGGATTGGTGGGTTCACACACAAATCGTAGAACCTACTAGTTTTAGGCAGGAGGTGTTGCGGCTGGCGCACGAGACCCCCTTTGCTGGCCATTTAGGTGTCAAGAAGATTCCTTTATTGGCCCCCTGTTAGGCGTGATGTGCCCCAGTTTTGCTGTTCATGCCATGCCTGCCAGATTGCCAGCAAGGCTGGCCACTCGCTTCCTGTGGCTCCATTGCAATCTACTCCAGCGGTAGAGGCCCCTTTCTCACATGTCATTATTGATTGTGTTGGCCCCCTTCCCAGAACCAGGACGGCACATGACTGTTTGTTGACGATCATGGATGTGACAACATGGTTTCCAGAGGCAGTGCCTTTGCGTAACATCCGCGCACCCACAGTCATTGAGGCGTTGTTGCAGTTCTTTTCGCGTGTGGGCCTTCCTAAAGAGGTCCAGTCAGACTGCGGAACTAATTTTACCCTGGGTGTGTTCCATCCGGAGTCCCAGGGCGCCCTTGAGAGGTGCCATCAGACACTAAAATCCATGGTGCACACTTTTTGCGTGGATTGTCGTAGGGACTGGGATATAGCGATGCCATTTCTTTTGTTTGCCATCCGTGACACTGAATGAATCCACCGGTTTTACTCCCTTTGAATTAGTATATGGGCATTATGGCTGAACAATTTAGGGAAAATATCTCATTGCGATTTTTCTGACAGATTGCGATTTGATTTGTGATATAATTTTTTAAAGTCAAGCTTCAGTTCAATATTCACTGTGTAATCTATTTAAAATGTGATGGAGCATTACCACATGAGATAGGCCTACCATCAAAATATTAACTGCTCTACATTCTAATGCAAGGATGAGAACTTAAAGATATGAATTGCTTCCAACATATATTTATTACATTTTTTAATTGGCATAGAACATAGAACAATCGAACACAGAACAATTACAGGGCTTAAAGCAACAAAATTTTCTGAGCCTGAAATAGGACACACATAAATTTAGCGTTACCACAACAGCTTTAATTCAAAATTGTAAAACAAAGACAAAATTGTATTAATAATTTATTTATTACAGTGCTCAAATTAAAAGTGCTTCCTTTTTTCTTAAATGCTATTAAAAATGAAAAGTGAAAAACGAAAACTTCAATCAAAGTTGGTCGAGCAGCAAGATGCTGTGTTACAACTTTGTCCAAGTCATCATCAAAGAATTGGACCAAGACATTGAGAATTCTGTCCATGTTGCAGTTTGTCGACTCGTAAATGTTCAGTGAAAACATCTGTTTTGATAGCTTGTGCGCTAAACATTATCTAATGAGACAGGCAATGCCGTGAGTGGATCGGTAGCTGGCCTGTGGTCTGTGCTAAGTTTGGAGAGTGCAGTTCTGTCCTGTGAGAATGTTTTGCACAGGTCAACTAGCGCTGGCGCTATCCTGAAAGACAATTCATGTTCCACTATAAATGTACAAATGCGGACTTTATGATTGCACACACGGTCTTGGATGAGTGAAGCGGCAGCAGCTACAGTGGCCACAGCTCCCGGCAACGGTGACGAAGAGCCCAAACAGCTGCTTTGTCTGAGGGATCTGTATCATGCTGAGATAATGCCTTTTGCTGCTTCCATACTGTACCGTCCCATACTGTATATTTTTTTTCAAACACACGGTGCAAAAGCAGTTCCCGGTCTCGTTTAATTTGTGACAACATAAGCCGAATGTTGGTCCGTCATTACCATTTTCATCTAACCAAGCCCATCGCCATTTATTTTTCAACCCCCGTTCTACTGTGCTCGTGTCTGCGCCAACCTTCACAAGTTTCACTTCCATGCTCCGTCTATTTGAATGCATGCTAGCCTATTGTGCAGTAATCAACTACTACAATCCTAGTTGTAATTAGTTGCCGATTGGATAACAACAGTGCTCTCGTGCCAGTACGTTACCTAAACAGGCTACTATTGGTTAAAACACCACATCAGTGATTGTTTTTTAACAGAACTGCGTTCCGGTCTGATAATATCAGAGCGCTAGTAATAATGCGCTACATGCCCTAGGCTTTGTGACGTACTTCCGGTTCAATATAATACTGCTCGGTTATTTCCGGTCTATTTGTTTAATTGGAGCTAGCTAGCTAGCTAGAGAGCTCTTGATAGCGTTAATGTTTAGGCTATTTCACAATGAGTGTACGCTAGAAAATGTTCAAGGCGGAACATTTTCAAAAACAGGAAGAAGAAATACTCTTGCTGTGTCTAGTGGTGTAACCGTTGTAACTGACCGTAGTTGATAGGTGATCTGTACGGATCCCCGCCCATGGTTCGGCACGCATGTGAACCTTGGATTAATTGCAAAGTTTAACCATAATAGTGTGAAATACAGTTTTACTGCCGCTGTTACTTTTTAAAGTAATAGTTTCCTGAATCTCGGTGCAGAGTTGCAGTGAAAAGATACAAGTGCAATAAAAACCAGCAACCTTACTTAGCAGAAGCGTTGCGAAGACGAAGGCTGCATCCGAAATCACTCACTCGTTCACTCACTCACTATTCACAGTCATATAATAAGTTAATAATGTTCTGGATATAGTTTTATGTTTACAAGTTTATTCGAACATTTGTATGGACATCTCTGTGTCTAACCGTGCCAGCTAGCTAGCTAAGTGACTAGCTAGTTGCAACTGACATTAACCTGCTAGCTAGATAATACCGCTACCAATCTAGCTATCACTAGCTAATTTAATGAAAGAACTAGCAACCAGGTTCATCTGTTCAAATTAGTTGAAACTAAAGTTAGCTAGCTAGCTGGCAGTTAAGTCCAATGATCAAGTGTAAAATGTATATGGGTACTTGACAAATGGAGGTGAAACAGTATTTTTTTTTTTTTTAACAAAGTACACATTTTCTTAAGGATTTTATGAAATTCCAATGTTCAAAGTCTGAATTTTCCTTAACTGCAAGTGTTTGCCAGATATTTTTTCTTTTTCCACCATTTAACAAGCATTTCTCACAGCCCCAGGCATAAATTGTCCTGCGGTGTGACATCACACTACAGTAAAATTTAAAAAAATAAATTATAATTTTAAGTATAGATCAGTTGTATTCAAAGTTTAAGGATCCCTTTCTGCAAACCATCATTAATACTCTGCATATGTATAGTATGTGTAGAATTATTAAGTGATTTTTAAAAATATTTTAATTTTCTCAAAGTAGAGCCGTCACACCACAGGACTAACAAAAATGGACACGCTAATCATTTGACAGAAAGTATATAATTTGTTAAATTAATAAGAGATTGACACTCACTGTCCAACCTTCACATCACAGTCAAATATCTGGGGAACTTCAGGTTAACGCTTGACAAAAGGACCCCTATTGTTGTCCATGAAACTCCCTTTTAAAACCTGATCTTCCATGTCACGCCGCAGGACAGCATTTCCATTACAATAATAATCACAGTAAATACAATTTTGTAAGAGTCTTGTGCATTTTAAAACCTTACATTGGTAAAGTAAATATGTATAAAACAATGCCAAAAGCCTTTATAAACAGTTCCAGGTGTTACTGATTTATTTTATAAATGTTTATATTTCATACTTCATTTATATTACATTACATTTATATTACAGTCACACCACAGGACCTTAAAACAAAAACAAAAAACACATCTTTCATCTAAAAGTAAAACAGTTATATAAAACATTCTATTTTGCATTACTGACCTAAGTTTTTCGGAGGAAAAACACATCTTAATAGATATTTTTATTTGATTACGGTAAAATCAGGCATCATGTCAACCACCCATATCTTAAGTTCTTTAAGTAATAAATGGAAAGCAAAGTTAGGCCTATGTTTGTCTCCCCTTTTTTGCTGATATGAAAAATGATCGGATCCGTGACACAAAAATCGTGATACGATCCAAACCGTGAGTTTTGTGATCCGTTGAACCCCTAGCTGTGTCCCGCTTTGTTCGGCATCATCCAAATTTAACGGCATACTAAGTTTCCATGGCTCTCCGACCCATCCCGACCTGAGAAGACAATGGCTGGTAAACATACGCAGGGATAATTTCACCATCTCCTCTCACACTAAGGTCTGTAGCAGACACTTGATCAACTCATAGAGCCAACAACCCTTGATGGTTGAAATTAGAAATATAACCTCTGCTTCATGGAAAAGAGCTTGTAGGTTATTATAAAAACAGTGTGTTATTATTCAACCATAGAAGAAGCCTACCCTCCTGAATTGCTTAGCATTACCTTCTCTCCCTACTAAAACAAACTTGATTAACCTTCCTTGATAACTATAATGCCTTAGATGGTGTATATTAGCAGTGTTACCTTAATGTAAATTTGTAAATTAATGTAAATCACCCAAACACACATGTTTCCATCTTATCCTTATTAACTTGATCAAATTATGTGACCAATCAAATTAGGTGTGATAAAACAGGGAGACACGGAAAACATCCAAGTTGGTGGGCCTTTAGGAATAGGCCTGCACGATATGAGGAAAATCTATTGCGATGACGATATGACTTGTGATAAATAAACAAATACTGAAGTGTGCATATTAGCTATACAGTCACTATGTCTTTCTGCTTTAACAGGTACACTGCTAACATAGTTAATGTTAGCGAACTTGTACAACGAAAGCTAGCATTTGACGTTAGCTAGCATTAGTTAATAGTTGTTTTCTTATCTTCGTAGCTGTGTATATTGATAGGTTTGAATCAGTTATATTCTATTTAAATTGCTTTTTGTTTGAACTTTGTTTTGTTTTGTATTTACGTTCCCACACACACACTCTGCAATAGCCTTTTGTCTGTTAGAGATAACTGGTCAAACATAGGGTTCAAAAGGATGTTCCCGGTAGCTGACTCAGTGGGTGTCCCCAGGACATCAAGGTGTGATATGCACTCCCCGATGGGAATGCTCACACCTGCCATTTGGTTATACCGCGGACAAGGTACTTAAACCCTCATTTGTAACCATTATGTTGAAGATCTCGGTCGGAATGCACTGTCGCTGTGCTCCCACGCGAGTCTCCTTTTTATAAGATCGAAATAAAGCTTTTCAATTGAAAAGTGGTCATCAGTGTGTTACTTCGCCGGTCCCGACTTGGTTCCACGAAGGGAGAAAATTCCCAACAGACTTCATGGCGACGAGGATGGGATAGGAAACATCTCCTGTTTGGATCAACGACAATCAATTCGAGGGTGAGTATTATTTTATTTACCGACCTCATTTAGGTTTTTGATTGTTCTTGAACCAAATAGTGGAGTGACTCCTATTTTTTGTATAGAAAGTGTGGAAAGGGACGGCGTTGTGATTGAACCACTGGATGATCTAGAGGGGTCAGATAGGACCCATTGGACACATTTGGGTGTCATTGCCATTTTGGGCATTTAGAGGGGTCAGATAGGACCCATAGTTGGACACATTTGGGTGTCATTGCCGTTTGAGGCATTTAGAGGGGTCAGATAGGACCCATTGGACACATTTGGGTGTCAGTGCCGTTTGGGCACATTGGTTTCTGTTAGCGGGTGCTTCCGAGTACCGCTGCAGTTGTTGTTGGCATTAAAGCTGTAGCCTACACTTGGGGTAATGCTTTGGCCTCTTTCACTGTTTGGTGAAAAAGGGAGATGCTTTGGTAGCTAGACTGCGAGTGGTGAGAAACTGGGCTGTGTGCCAACTGTGTGTAAGAAGAACCTTGGTTGTTTGCCAATGCGAATGAATGCGTAAGAGAAAGTGCACGATCGTCTGTTTGTTCCGAGCTCAATTTGTGTTTTGTGTTTTTATGTGCATGAGTTGAAGTGCCTGTTGCCGTCGGAGTATCTGTTGTATTTGTTGTGTTAGGCCTGTGTGATACGTTGTTATATGAAGTGTACACAAATATAGCATATAGAATATGATAGCATATATATAATATAATAGGATTATCTTAAATATTGATATAAACTTGTAGAGGTTCCGGTCCAATAGCATGAGGACCGTGGACATTATGAGCCCCTAAATATTCTATGAGCCCGAAATAAGGGAGTTATAGTCTATGAGCCCGAGATAAGGGAGTAAGGTTAAAATATTAACACACATAGGAATTGCCCCTATACAGTAAAAATAAAACACATACTTTTCCTGCCCTTAGAAACTGTTCTAACACACGGGGCCGTAGCTAGTGACAAGTATTAGATAAATATATTTTAGTTAGCCATAGAGTTTGTATTAAAGCCAAGTTAACTATAAACTCTAAACCAGTACCGATCGCAGGACCGAGAATGGAGAAAGATATTAAGTGATAATATTAGGAAAGCTGCTATGGAAGCGATCGTACCTAGAAACAGCGGCATAATGAAGGCTAAACCGCCGTTCCCTTTGAACACAAAAATAGCCAAACTCTAGCTTAAGTTATGAGTGACTGGTGGAACGGTCATAAAAATGGTAAGGAGAAAAAGGAAAGAAACTGTTATGTATGTTGTGTTGTCATATGAGAGCACAATAAAGTTATGGCAGAAATAAAAGTTAGAGCATGACAGACAATTACAGGAACTAAAGAATTGACCGAGTGCCGCAGTTAGCTGAAACAATGTCTGAATGATTTAAAATGTAAATCAAAGACATTGCCTCTTGTATCCTGAGATAGCTGATAGTTCCCCTCATGTCCCAACCGCTCCCTCATTAGCACCTGTGGCCATTGATACAGTTCCTAACCCGCAATCGGGAGAGGGGGAGGGCCTGCAGCAATCGTGGTGTTAAAACATACACCTCTTAGCCCCTCTGATTTACGAGCTATGGTAAAAGAGTTACCAGAACTGCAGAGACTGTAGTGACCTAATGGCGTGGGTTGTGCGTATAACCAAATGGCACACGGCTAGGAACAAAAAGGGGAGGCAGATAGGGGGACTGCGATAAGTAACAAGACATGGGCAACTGCCAGGCCAGTCTGCTCAGATAGCTGAATTATACGCTCTAGCCGCAGCTTGTGAAGCATGCACTTTTTTTAGCTTGTGGATGAATAGGGGGCTCCTGAATAGCGCAGGAGCCCCAATACAAAATGGGGGAGTAGCGAGACTACATGAATACAGAAAACCAAGACAGGTGGCAGTGTTGAAAGTGAACAAATTAACGAAACAGCTGTTCTCCATTTCAGGAAACGACTGGGTGACGACTGGGTGACAAATCTACCAGCAGTGCTCCTCTCTGTGAGAGCAGGGCCAACTAACCCAGATTCACTTTCACCCTTTGAAATCTCCATTTCAGGAAATGACTGGGTGACAAATCTAACAGCATTGCTCCTCTCTGCGAGAGCAGGGCCAACTAACCCAGATTCACTTTCACCCTTTGAAATGCTTATAGGTCGACCCACGAGGACTCCTGGTGATCGGCGTATTGGTGGTGGTGATTTGCATGTTATGGGTGGCTGTTTGCTTGAATATTGCAGGCTCCTGCCACAGTGTATTTCACAGGAACACAGAACCGGACCTGACCAGGCGGGGACCACATACAGTTTTACTTACAACCCCGTCAGCTGTCCTAGTGACTGGAATTCCAGTGTGGATCCATGTCACTAGGCTGAGGAAATACAAGGGTGAGACCCAACATGGGGCACAATAATCCCCGTCTACCCTTCTGGCTCCTGGGAGCCATTTCGCTTGTGTGTCTCCGGGCAGACACACGGATCCGCAGTACAAAATGTGCACCAACCCTGCAGGCTGCAGCTGGACCTGGGACGGACTTGCAACTGTTAATCGCACATGATGAGGCTCCATGCGATGCAACGACAACTAGAGGATAACGGACTGTCAATTTTGGGGTGTAAAGAACCCTGATATATTGGTAGAAGACCCCTGTTGTGACATTTTGAGTGGTAATGGATCATGTTTATTGATTTGGAAGGATCCGAGAGTGTGGGTAGATACAGGAATAGGCTGGGGAGAGGCAATTAGAACGTATGAGATGTTAAATGTTAATTGGAACCAAACTGCTGCAGGACTGGAGGAAGATGGTTGTCCCACCCCGAAGGCCATATATGAGCATGCCCTTCAGCGAAGGGGTGGGGCACGTGCTAAATGCAGTCCTCCAGAGAAGCCTGGTGCATGCCCTAGATTGTATAATGGACCCAAAATCGAATTGTCTTCCGAAGGAGAACCTCTGCCCTAGTATGTGTATCAATCAGACACTCTCGTTTAATTATCAAAGTGAAGCATATCATCTGGCCTAAAAACTGTTTCGTTTTCATAGAATTAGGAGAATCTATTCAAATATTGATCAGCACTAAGTTAGGAAAAGGTTACCTAAGTGTTTCATGGGTGCGAGCCGCTGGGTCAACAGTAAATGCAATTTCAATGGCACTAGAGCCCAATAAGCGAGACTGGGCTGATAACCTGTTAGCGACAGGTACTATATCGGTGGCACACGGAGGACTACTTTCTAACCAAGCTACTCGCCATCTTGCTTCCACGCATGATACTGGGGAGGTGATCACTGTTCTGCTCCAGCATTTGGCCAAAAACAGTAAATTTTATGAGGAAATTTTGGTGGAAGAAAATAAGCGTTTGAGGGTGGAGGAGATGTGTTACAGGACTGGCATGGCATTCAGCTTGGAGGTGGCAGCCTTGATAGGTGACCTGCTCGCGTCACGTGTACCAGGTTGGGTGCGGTCAGCGGTCCTTAAGGATATAGAGCCGGCTCCCTGGGTGGCGGCCGGGAAGGGGTCCCTGTCAGTAGTAGGGGCTTGCCATGATGGTGAGACCATCCGGGGTGGGGTGCTGATTCCAGTAGGGCAGAGACCTATAGTTAAGGCACAACCCATACACCCGCTTCCTTTTCCTTGTAATGGTCATGTGTGCCCTGTGCGCAATGTCAGGTATATCATCTCCGACAGCCAAAGACACACCGCCTTTCTCAGGACCAGTGCTCTACCATTGGTGGCTGGGTACTGTGTACTGCTTCAATTGAGTCAGGACAAGCCCTGTCAGATAGTATGGGACCTGACCTACAAATGCAAGTATTGCCTGAAACTCCTGGAGCAATAGCAGTGAGAACCAATGCCACCACTTGGTGTGGGTTTGGGCCTCTGTATTCTGGCAAAAATCTCTGCGCAATGCCTAACACTTCCTACTGCATTAACCCAACTTTTACTTGTATCACTATCGGCTCTACTCTAGTCACTCCGGATGTCACCGCTAACACTTCTGTTCCAGCACTCAATAGCTGGGTGTTGGAACCCAATAACTCCTTTGAGAGAGCCCTCATGGCAGTTTCTGATAGAATTGGGAAGCTAGTTAAAGAAACTGGTGCAAAAATTAAGCATGCTCTCATCTCTACTCAGGAAGCTGCTGATGCCTCCTTACGCTCTGATGAGCACTACCATAGCGCAGCTAGAAAAGCGACAACTGTGACCCAATGGCTCAAAGGAACTGAACTTGCTGGGAATAGCACCCCTTGGGGGTGGCTTTGGGTGGTAATATCTCAGAGTATCTGGGGACTTAATATTGTTACCTTTGTTTTAGTTCTCTGTATGTACCATAAGCTACGTAATCTGATCAATAATGTGTCGTATGACATCACCTTCTCCAACTTGACTAATTCTCTTGAAAACGGTAACATAGTTAGAGCCTGAGCAATGGTGGGTAGGATGTCTCCTCCCCCCAATACAAAATGAGAGAATGATAGGTTTGAATCAGTTATATTCTATTTAAATTGCTTTTTGTTTGAACTACATTTTGTATTTACGTTCCCACACACACACTCTGCAATAGCCTTTTGTCTGTTAGAGAACTGGTCACACATAGGGTTCAAAAGGATGTTCCCGGTAGCTGACTCAGTGGGTGTCCCCAGGACATCAAGGTGTGATATGCACTCCCCAATGGGAATGCTCACACCTGCCATTTGGTTATACCGCGGACAAGGTACTTAAACCCTCATTTGTAACCATTATGTTGAAGATCTCGGTCGGAACGCACTGTCGCTGTGCTCCCATGCGAGTCTCCCTTTGCGCATCGAAATAAAGCTTTTCAATTGAAAAGTGGTCATCGGTGTGTTACTTCGCCGGTCCCGACTTGGTTCCACGAAGGGAGAAAATTCCCAACAATATATAAGACGCAGCATATAATTTAAATCCTTTGTCTAATTTGCTGGTTGGGGCTTTAGTCGTCCTGCAAATCCGATGAACATCGGTGATGTTCAACTTTGGTAGCCCATTGTAGACAGCAGGTGTACGTCGCCAGGTTGAACCTGAAACAATCGAGCAGTAATAAGTAAACGTGGAAGTGATTGTGCAACCAGCGGATTCATTGCCTGATCTAAAATCTCTGCAGGCCGGATTTCCGGCGTGGGGCCAGAGATCTTTAACCCATGTGTACATGACGGGGGCAGACCTGATTAGTGAACAAGCTAGTTGGCATGTATGCTAGTTAGCTAGCTATAGCAAGAGTGCGCACTACCCTGTAAACATGGGGTGGTTGGGCCAATGTTGGCTCATGGTCATTATGGTTGGCGACTGTCACCGTCTGCTGTCAACATTGGCACACTGTTGGGATGCCACTTTAGCCCAATGGTCACGTAATCATCATGAGCCAACATTGGTACAATGTTGGACTACCACTCTACCCCAACCATCGCATAACCGTCATGAACCAACGTTGGCACTCCGTCGGCATTGTGACTTTTACCCAACCATCGCGTTTTCGCAGTTAATGTTCCTAACTGCCGAATTGGCTACCTGGTCGTGAGGACATTTTTTAAGTTCAACTGAAAGCGTGCGAGGCAGCCTTCAGTCTCACTCTGAAGAGAGAAGTAAAGCCGCATCTGGGTACGTATCTTATAACAATTGTCTTATATTTTGTAAAATAAATAAACGTGTCATGTTTAATTATGTAGCCTACAGTTTGAATTGGAATGGTTACTTTATGGTATTTATTTGTTGTTGTATGTTGGTAGTTTTAGCTAATTTTAGTGAGATGGATTTACATAATGTTACCTAGTTCTGAGGTAAATTAGCTAGCGTAGGTATTTAGCTATTTTAGCTAATCCCACACTGCTTGGTTAGCTAAGGCTACGTTTTTTATTTCATACAAACAGTGAAGTGGTTAACGTTATAAGGGTGTCACAGATATTCAAAGAAAATATTCCATCTGGCCTCATTAATTTAGATATTACAGCCACTGTCATAGTGCCCACCATAGCGCTATCAATAAGATAGCCACACTGCGCTAGCTGCCTACGGCTTCACCAAACAGCTGCCGCTAGCAGTCAAAGTTTGCTTAAGGTAAACCTAGGTTAGTTTCATATGGTTAAATGGCAAAACATAGCTTAGTTAAGTGAATAAGTGCTGTTTTGGCTACAGTTCGGCATGTCGCGAAAACACAGCAACTACACAGTTAATATGGAGGACAAAAAATGACATAGGGGAGCGCGGGGAACAACCTAACGCAGGGCAAAATGTAACACAGACTTTTTATGTTATATACAAGGTCAAGCAGCGTGTGCTTCTGGCCACATTACCACATTTCCTAGCCACGGTCTCCCGTGAAAATTCAGAAAGATTCGTCAGCATTTTGAAGAAATCTGTGCCAAAGAGTGTTTTCAGGGCACGGAAGTAATTTTTTTCAGTTACTGAACTGTGTGTGTAAATCAAAATCCAACCTTGTATTACTTTAATCACCATCTTGTTGCCTGTAATGTAGCACCGTTTTGAAACGTGACGAGCTCACAGCAAGTACTAGCTAGGCTTAAGTAGGCCTACAGCCTCCATCCTGCGGGGTTAGTTGTTACACGGCGTTACAACTAAGCCACCTTTCGTAAACAATGACAAGAAGCTATTTATCTCACATATAAAATAAAAAGAACTAATTTCATGTAACTTTTTATTCACAGAATGAGACATCGAATAAGAAAAACAGATAAGGGATTCTCGTCAGTATTCATATATAATTTGACGTGCGTGTGTATCTATCGATTGATCTGTTTGTCTGTCATATAGATAGATAATGTATAATGCAGTATGGTTAGAAAATATATTTGTTTCATACAGTATAGAATTATATTGAATTAACTTTGTTTGCACTAATTTATCAGACTTTTCTAGCAAGTGTTACAACCAACCCTCTGTCTGTTACAGTTAACCCCACCCATGGGGTAAGTTGTAACATTGCACCTCCCGCCATTTTCGGTTTAATTGTACATGAACGGTAGGTGCTAGAAACAAAGTTCAAGTGTTCATTTGTAGCAGAGATGTATATGTTGCTTGTAGAAAAACATGATTATTGCAACTTAAATATTTTTAAAATTATTTTGCAAAAACCAAAATGTGTTAGGTTGTGCCCCACACTCCCCTAAGCATAAATAAATAAATAAATGCAGAAATAAATAAATGAAAAATGAAATAAATGAAAAATTATTTATTTCTGTTTTTCTACATTTCTACATTTATTTCTGTATTTCTACATTTCCACATTTATTTATTTCTGTATTTCTGTGTCCGTATGTTAATTGAGTGGGTGGTACTATACCTCCGTCTGAAGCAGGATTGGTCAGCTGGGTAAACCAGACAGAAGCAAATGATTCCTATCAAATCTACATTACACAAGCTGGTTAGCTAACCTTGGTATTAAGTCTACGCAATGGCTCGTACAAAACTTTCCATCAATAACACAGGGCTACATTAAAACTGTCGACAACTCAAGTTTAGATAAGCGGCTAGTAGCGAGCTAAAGGCAAACCTCCCGTATAGAAGGTATGCACTGACGTCACTTTCCCACCAGAATATGCCCCCTCAGTCGGACTGAGTTAGAAAACATGCAGCAACATGGCTTCCTTTAGTAAGGGAAACTGCAAAACCGGGAGTAAAACAAACAATTATCTGCCTAAATTAAAGACAGTTGGACTCGATAGTGATTCTTACAACTTACCAAAGAACCAGTGGTCCATGGACATTGACATGTGGCCAGGAATCCGGGTTTCCTGACATTTATATGTACCTGATTTCGACCCCGGGGAAATACACAAAGCAAAGCCTGAAGGCATACAAAAGCCGGGACATGCTGAATCGCTTAACGTGGCTTAATGTTCCAAAACTGCGATCAAAAAAGCAAAACTCTCCATTGACTCCCATTATGAGGAAAACAATTTGTAGCTTAATTTTCCAAACAGCGATCAACTAACAAAAACGCGAGGACAGCGCTGAACGAAACGTCGGCCTAACTACCATATTCCTTGGATTTTAGTTTTGCTTTTTTGATAGGAGATGGTGTTTATGACGTGAGATATCAGACAAATGTGGTGGTCATTGGATGCTATTTGGGAACATTAAGCCACGTTAAGCCTTTTCCTTATAATGGGTGTCAATGGAGAGGAAAACGCTTAATGTAAGATAACGTCCATACTCATAGGATTTCAGTTTTGATTTTTTGACAGGTGGAAGTGTTTATGAAAAGAGATGTCCGAGAGAAATTTGGTGATCATTGATCGCTGTTTTGGAACATTAAGCCGTTTCACGTTAAGCATTTTAGAATGTCCACAAAAGCCTTGACGCTTGGTCGTACTTCAAGGCGGGATTTGTTTGCGAAATTAAAGTGATGATGACACCAATGGATATTCTGGTTGTATGTGGTTTGTACAAATATTTTTATTTTATTACAACTTTAATTTGAAAAACTGTAAGCTACACGTTTTGGTGCCTGGATTCCAGTTGTTTCTGCGAATTGCAGCAATCCATTTGCTTCTGTTTCCTTTAGCTTTCGGCAGTCTGTAAAAAGATTTCTTGTTGAATCTGTTTTTGCAGTAAATTGCACAACAGCTCTTTCCCATTTTAGATGAGTTTTTTGTGTTTTCGCGGCATTCAAGCTGAACACTAACGCTGCCACTCAGTAAGTCTTTCTGCCACTCAGTGGGTGGAACCCGCAGTGACTCCGCGTACTGTGACGTCACAGTGACTCCGCGTACTGTGACGTCACGTGCATAACCCCGGTCAAGTCAAGGCAGTAGTAGTAGATCCAATCGCACCGCTGTAACCAATCCGGCTTTTTTTGAGGCATAGCACGACCCACTCAATTAACATACGGACACAGAAATGCAGAAATAAATGTGGAAATGTAGAAATACAGAAAAAAAATAAATGTAGAAATGTAGAAAAACAGAAATAAATAAATAAATGTAGAAATAAATAAATGAATAAATGTAGAAATACAGAAATAAATGTAGAAATGCGGAAATAGCCTTTTTCATTACCTTATTTATTTATTTATGCTTATGTCATTTTTTGTCCTACATAGTTAAAATAGCATTTAGAAACCCTTAAGTGGGGTTGCGGGGTTAACTGACACAAAACATTATTTAGTCATTGTTTTGTTTTTGTCTTTAAGGAGCTGCGCCACACATGCCAACATCTGTCCATGAGCGAAGAATTGGCTGCGATATGCTAATGACCGTGACGGAGGGAGGAAGGTGAGGAACACAAGTTTTAATTAAGTTTCTAAAAGTAGCTTACTGTATTTTAAATGCAATTGTATTCTTTTTTTTTTTTTAAAGTAACATATGTTCTGTCATTTGTGTTTCTGTGTATGTACTTTGTCATGATTTAGCCTGTTAAATTGCTCCAAATAGGCTACATTTCTTTTTAAGTTTGTTTTAGCTATTTATTCAATTTTAAAATCCTGTTAATGTTTTATTAAAATGTTTTTAATAAATCGGTTTTTTAATTATATTTTTTGTCATTTGTTCATGTTAACTTAGTCTAATATAGGCTACTCGTTTCCTCTCTTTGATATCTTCAACAACTACGTTAAAAGTGATACAGATAAACAGTTCTCCAACCTTAAATTCTGAATGGAAATTTCTTCTGTGTAGTGCAGCATTTTTCTGCAAATATGTTGGATATAAAGGGCATATAATTGTTTCTGCCAACTTCAGAAGACCAAAACGTATTTATCCTAGTACCGTGTCTACTAACAAATGCCTCTTTGCTGTAGAAAAAAATGACATTGAAACCAAATGGTAGCCTACAGGCTAATCAGTAACGGTTGGCTGGTGACTCTGGACCACCGGTGTTAGCGTAACGTTCTAGAACCAAATACTGCTCTGTGCAGAATATCATATGGATTATAGTAGAGCTTGGCAACCAACGTCACTGTGCAGTGCATTCTGGGGCATCTGTCGTCAAATGCAGTGCGCAGTCGCCATATTGTGAGGCCACAGACCAAAACAAAAAATAAACCGATACTTTTACATGTAGCATGCTTAAAACCAGCTTAAAAGAACCTGGACCATACTGAGACAGACTGCTACCGGATGCAAAGAAACGATACCTGGAAAAAATAGCATGTATTGGAAATGTCGATCCATATGAGATAACACAGTGGACTAGAGACCCCGACGCTTTGATTTGTCTCATCCATTTCATATGCTGGTTTACCTTCAAGGAGACAGAAATATATCAACACTGTAAAAGTAAATTCAGGAAACAGGAAAATGAAAACATTACGCTTCCTTTCTATCTATCTAAAGCAGAGATTCTCAACCTTTTTGGGGCTAAAGCACACGAAAGGTCAAACCAAAACACCAAAGCACACCGACTTATACGTCACACACATTATTATAGTTTATCACAGGGGTGTTCATTCTTATGCCCATATTTTCATTGAGTTCCTCAAAATTTCATGGCACACCTCACTTTGTCTGAAGGCACACCAGTGTGCCTCTGCACACTGGTTAAGAACCACTGATCTAGAGATAGCTAAGCAGATAAATAATGCAGGATAACTAACATGGATAGCTGTCGGGAGGAGTCTGCCTTCTAGCGTTAGTTTTCAGTTGCAGTTTGGTTAGGTTTCGGCAATGAAACTCATTTAGGTTTAGGAAAACATCGTGTTTTGGGCTATGTTTTGCGTGTTTTGCTTTCACAACATGCACCGCATGCAAAGGAAGAAACCCGGAGGGCAAAATTCTCTCGGGAGCAAAACAAAATCCAACTGCAAAGATAATTCAGACACTCACCAGAATGGAAATGTCTGGAACACACGTTCAAGGATCTTGGGATGCTGGAAAAGTTTATGTCGGTACGTCTCACGCCTGATATCCAGGCCGTCCGTCTCCTCTTTGTTAAGTCGGACACATGACTTCCTTCATGCTGCTTCCACGTAGGAAAACAATAAAAAGACAACCCGTTCGGTATTTTCTTGCCTTGTTGGTCGTGTGACCGGACATTGCATCCAATAACACAAGTTCTTCCCATGGCTGAAAAAACCTCTTGCGCATTAGTCACCGTAGTACTTGTCAATACCTCTGCGGTTGAAAGTGCCCTCACAATATGGTGATTCAATCCCATCAGCCACCGCGACACACAACCGCGCAAAACACAGCGACATCACGTTCCCAATCCTAGTTGGCTGCCGACGTTGAGCCAACCGTGCAGATAAACGGTTGGGCTACCATCGTAAGAAAAAAAGAGTGCGACGTTGGGCCATCGTGGTTGGGCCAACGTCGAACTGATGATCAAAAACGTTTGCCCAAGGTTGAAAAATGACAATGGGCCAACGTTGGACCAACGCAAATTGTTTACTGGGTAGCTGGCTACAAATTCACTGAGCTATATTAATTATATCTGGACCAAAATTGCACACATCTCATTTTCAGTGGTGACAAAGTTAACCTACCGAATAGTTATGCGAAATGACACTGACACTGCACTGTAAGTTAACTTAACTTGTTTGTTAGCTAGATCATCCAGGCAGTGGTTAAGCCACAATAGTAATGTTAGCTAGGTAGGTACGTGTTAATGGGCACCAAAGGAAAGTCCATAAATAAATATACCTTTCTTTGGAAAAAACTGGGTGACTAACTGTTGGCCTTTTTTATCCCTCTCAGCTTTCTGTTGCCTCGCTTTTCGTTTTTGATGTCCTGACTTTTTCGATGACATGTCAAATCTACTAACAGTTCACCATCTGTTCTGCTTGTAAGCGCACCTACTGGAAAGCAAAGATTCTAGCGTGCTATGTAATTGTTGTGGAAAGTGTACCTATGCAAGACTGAACCATGCAATGGATAGAGAGAGGGGTGAAATAAAAAGGCTATCCTGACAATTTTGCCAAAAATGGAGAAACAAACCGCGAGTTTCATTTGTAACTTTTTTATAGATAAAATTATAATTTTAATGACATTAACTTACTTATGATGATAATAATAATAATATCTAGAAAAGTGCATTTCCTGAAGAAAATGCAGTGTGTGCTTGCAACCCGGCAGCGAAAACATGGTAACTTATATGAGACGTTCGCCAGGACGTGGCTAAGTGGTTGCTAGGCTGTTGCAAGGTGGTTGCCAGGGCATTACTAGGTGGTTGCTAGGCTGTTGCTAGGTGGTTGCTAAGGTATATATGGTGGTTGCTAGGGTGTTGCTAGGTGGTTACTAGGGCGTTGCTAAATGGTTGCTAAGGTATATGATTTGGTTGCTAGTGCGTTGTTTGGTGGTTGTTAGGGTGTTGCTAAGTGGTTACTAGGGGGTTGCTAGGGTAAACAATATGATCGCTAGGGCAATGCTAGGGCGTTGCTGGGCGGTTGCCAGAGTGCTGATAAGTGGTTGCTAGGGTAAACAATGTGGTCGCTGGGCGTGGCTAGGGCGTTGCTGGGTGGTTGCCAGGGTGTTGCTAAGTGGTTGCTACTTGGTTGCTAGGGTGTTGCTATGCGGTTGCTAGGGTGTTGCTAGGCAGTTGCTAGGCAGTTGCTAGTGTAAACAATATGGTTGCTAGGGACACACCAACCTTTGGTGAGTGTTGGGTCACATGACCCAACGCAGCATTTCAGGTCCCGTGGCTATTGGTCAAATGATGGCAAAGTGGTAAGACTTTGAAAAATAAATTGAAATCAATGGGAGGATGGAGGGATGAATAAATGAGTAAAAGACGAGTGCACGTCAGTATGTGTTTCAATGAGTGATTGGTGGCATGACCTGAGGCAGCACATGTGGTACTGTGACCGTAGGCCGAAAGGTGACCGAGCGGCAAGACTTTGAAAAATGAATTGAAGTCAATGGCAGGATGGAGGGATGAATGAATGAGTAAAAAAACCGATTAAAAAAATGACAAAAAGACAAGTGCGGTCAAAACGGTGTTGGGTGAGTGTTGGGTGATTTGTCCCGAGGCAACATGTGAGGTATGGTGGCTCTGGGGTGAAAAGTGAGTGAGTGGGAAGGCCATGGAGGGTGAGGGGGGTGATTTTGAAAATGAATGGGAGTCTATGGGAAAAAAGGGATGAAAAAACGACAAAAACCGGAGAACGAGTGCAGGTACGGCTTAGCTGTATCGCGCAACCCAATCGGGGTCAGACCGGACGGGTTACAGTTGGTTTGGGGTGGATATCTTGAAAACTGTGGGAGGAGAAGCGTCCCCAAATTTGGTGAAATAAGAAGGAGAAGAAGAAGAACTAGAAAAGTGCATTTCCTGAAGAAAATGCAGTGTGCTTGCTAAAGGTCGACCGATACATCGGCCAGCCGATATATTCGGCTGATATTAGGGTTTTTTGAAGGTATCGGCATCGGCCGACACCCAGGAGCGTGCGGCCGATTTTTTTTCCGGGGCCTTAATTACAGACAGGCATATCGCAGACAGCCCAGTGTTGCTGAAGAACACGTGCAACGTATGCTTTCCCCTCCCCCACTGGACGCCTAGGTTACCAGCCTGCTGGCAGACTTCAGCTGGAGTGGCCATTGGCCAAATAAACAACACAACTTCTGGGAGAGAACGGTAAGGCTTAAGTTTTGATCCTTCAGAGAATTGTATTGGTCATTGGTTAGTTTGCTGTATTGTTGCCTTGAACTTTTAGGGTGAAAATGTGAATGCCTGCCTGGTCAGTTTAAATGTGTTTGCTTGCAACTGCAGGCTATCTAGCGAGCTAGATTCTACACGGTGGAAACCACTCGTGGAATTATAATCATAACCATATGACGTCAACGTTATCAATTCAGATGTGTTTAGAAAGTTTCAGTCGGCGTCTGCGACTAAGCAGAGGTAAGGTGGTCTCAGAAGCAGCCCCCTCACACACACAGCTACGGCGTATGTGAGGGGCTGGGTTACTGCAAGTGTGTGTGACTGTTGCTCCGCCGGAGAGCTGTTTAAGTATGACGGGAGAAACTAGTCTATGCGTGGTTAAAGTTTATATGAGTTAACATTGATAATGCGCCAAATAGATGCCACAAGCCATTTGCCTTTTACAGCTGAATCTCAAGCAATTTGTTGGAGGATTGCTTAAAGTGTATGTGACGCAGTTACTTTCTAACGCGAATATCAATGCTTTCAACTAGCGAACTACACAGGCCAATTGTGTGTGTGACTGTTGCTCCGCCTGGGAGCTGTTTGAAGTATGACGGGAGAAACGAGACTATGCGTGGTTAAGATTTGAGTAAACGCTGATAATGCGCCGAATACTGATGAAACTATGACATTCTTATACAAAATAAAGATTGCATTTCAATGACTGTTTTAAATGGTTGATCGTTTTTTTTTTTTTTTACAATGGCTACATGTAAGATTAAAACTAAGCATTAAAGATGACAATGAACCTAATTACCCTAACAGCTGATTTTATTTTACATTTTGTGGTGATAACCACATTATGTTAATTTCACTTATAGTAGCATCTACCAGCAAACAATTTATCAGGGCTGTTTTGGAGATATTGATGGAAGCCTTTTGGGCCTTGTACACTACTGTTACCATTATGCACTAGACCAAAATATACTGAATATGTGTTTTTGTTTCTTCTTTTTTTTTAAGCAATCCCTGATGGCTGAGAAAACCAACCCCATATGGCAGCTGGTGACAGGGTCATAAACAACCAAGGTTCAATAATGCATGTGGGGGTGGCGAAGGGTGGTCTGGGTAGTCTGATTCAACAGCCGAGCTAAGAGTGGCCAAATTTGTTGTATTTGTTAATGCTGGTTCTGATAGAAAGGTGAAAGAATAAATGGTGAATTCAGTTTTGGCAGCAAAAGGTGGGGACACACAGTATTAGGCAGGTGGTCATAATGATATGCTGATCGTTGTAGTACAATATATTGTTCCATTGTTGTTTATTCAAGTGTTATATATTATAAATGTGTGTACTGTTCTACTGTATATTTTTCTATTTTTGAGACGTGTGTGTGTTCAATAAACTTATTTTTTTTTACAATTGAGACTTGTGTATCCCTGATTGTTATTATTATGATATATATTATTATTATTATTCTATCATGCAAATAGAGGGAGAGAAAAACAATATCGGCTCAAAAAAATCGGCAGTACATATCGGTCATCGGTTGAGGCTGATGGCTAAACATCGGTATCGGCATCGGCCATAAAAAATCCGTATCGGTCGACCTCTAGTGCTTGCAAACCGGCAGCGAAAACATGGTAACGTTTATGAGACGATCGCCAGGATGTGGCTAAGTGGTTGCTAGGCTGTTGCTAGGTGGTTGCTAAGGGTAAACAATATGGTCGCTGGGCGTTGCTAGGGCGTTGCTGGGTGGTTGCCAGGGTGTTGCTAAGTGGTTGCTAGTTGGTTCCTAGGGTGTTACTACGTGGTTGCTAGGCTGTTGCTAGGTGGTTGCCAGGGCGTTACTTGGTGGTTGCTAGGGTGTTGCTAGGTGGTTCCTAAGGTATATAAGGTGGTTACTAGGGCGTTGTTAGATGGTTACTAAGGTATATGATTTGGTTGCTAGTGCATTGTTGGGTGGTTGCTAGGGTGTTACTGAGTGGTTACTAGGGGGTTGCTAGGGTAAACAATATGGTCGCTGGGGCAATGCTAGGGCGTTGCTGGGCGGTTGCCAGGGTGTTGCTAAGTGGTTGCTAGGGTAAACAACATGGTCTCTGAGCGTTGCTAGGGCGTTGCTGGGTGGTTGCCAAAGTGTTTCTAAGTGGTTGCTACTTGATTGCTAGGGTGTTGCTATGCGGTTGCTAGGGTAAACAATATGGTTGCTGGGCCTTGTGAGGGCTTTACTTAGTGGTTGCTAGGTGGTTGCTAGGGTGTTGCTAGGTGGTTGCTATGGTGTTACTAAGTGGTTGCTAGGTGGTTGTGAGGGTAAACATTATGGTCGCTGGGGCATTGCTAGGTGGTTGCTAGGCGGTTGCTAGGGTGTTGCTAAGTGGTTGCTAGGGTAAACAATATGGTCGCTGGGGCAATGCTACGGCGTTGCTGGGCGGTTGCCAGGGTGCTGATAAGCGGTTGCTAGGGTAAACAATATGGTTGCTGGGCATTGCAAGGGCATTGCTAGGTGGTTGCTAGGGTGTTGCTAGGCGGTTGCTAGGGTGTTACTAAGTGGTTGCTAGGCGGTTGCTAGGGTAAACAATATTATTGCTAGGGACACACCCACCTTTGGTGAGTGTTGGGTCACATGACCCAAAGCAGTATATCAGGTCCCGTGGCTATTGGTCAAATGGTGGACAAGTGGTAACACTTTGAAAAATTAACTGAAATCAATGGGAGGATGGAGGGATGAATAAACGAGTAAAAGACGAGTGCTGGTCAGTATGGCTTTCAATGAGTGATGGGTATCATTACCTGAAGCAGCATATGTGGTACGGTGGTTGTCGGGCCAAAGGTGACTGAGTGGTAAGACTTTGAAAAATGAACTGAAGTCAATGGGAGGATGGAGGGATGAGTGAACGAGTAAAAGACGAGTGCGGGTCAGTATGGCTTTCAATGAGTGATGGGTATCATGACCTGAAGCAGCACATGTGGTACGGTGGTTGTCGGGCCAAAGGTGACTTAGTGGTAAGACTTTGAAAAATGAACTGAAGTCAATGGGAGGATGGAGGGATGAGTGAACGAGTAAAAGACGAGTGCGGGTCAGTATGGCTTTCAATGACTGATGGGTATCATGACCTGAAGCAGGATATGTGGTACGGTGGTTGTCGGGCCAAAGGTGACCGAGTGGCAAGACTTTGAAAAATGAATTGAAGTCAATGGCAGGATGGAGGGATGAATAAATGAGTAAAAAAACTGATTTAAAAAATGACAAAGACGAGTGCGGGTCAAAACGGTGTTGGATGAGTGTTGGGTGATTTGTCCTGAGGCAACATGCACACTAACTAGAAAAGTGCATTTCCTGAAGAAATTCAGAGTGCGCTTGCAACCCGGCAGCGAAAACATGGTAACGTATATGAGACGATCACTAGGATGTGGCTAAGTGGTTGCTAGGCTGTTGCTAGGTGGTTGCTAGGCTGTTGCTAGGTGGTTGCTAGGGCATTGTTAGATGGTTACTAAGATATGATTTGGTTGCTAGTGTGTTGGGTGGTTGCTAGGCTGGTGCTAGGTGGTTGCCAGAGCATTAATAGGTGGTTGCTAGGCTGTTGCTAGGTGGTTGCTAAGGTATATAAGGTTGTTGCTAGGGTGTTGCTAGGTGGTTGCTAGGGCAATGCTAGATGGTTACTAAGATGATTTGGTTGCTAGAGTGTTGTTGGGTGGTTGCTATGGTGTTGCTAAGTGGTTACTAGGGGGTTGCTAGGGTAAACAATATGGTTGCTGGGGCAATGCTAGGGCGTTGCTGGGCGGTTGCCAGGGTGCTGATAAGTGGTTGCTAAGGTAAACAATATGGTCGCTGGGCGTGGCTAGGGCGTTGCTGGGTGGATGCCAAAGTGTTGCTAAGTGGTTGCTACTTGGTTGCTAGGGTGTTGCTGAGCGGTTGCCAGGGTGTTGCTAAGTGGTTGGTAGGGTAAACAATATGGTCTCTGGGCGTTGCTAGGGTGTTGCTGGGTGGTTGCCAAAGTGTTTCTAAGTGGTTGCTAGGTGGTTGCTAGGGTGTTGCTAGGCGGTTGCTAGGGTAAACAATATGATTGCTAGGGACACACCCACCTTTGGTGAGTGTTGGGTCACATGACCCAACGCAGCATATAAGGTCCCGTGGCTATTGGTCAAAAGGTGGCCAAGTGGTAACACTTTGAAAAATGAATTGAAGTCAATGGGAGGATGGAGGGATGAATAAATGAGTAAAAGATGAGTGTGGATCAGTATGGCTTTCAATGACTGATGGGTGGCATGACCTGAGTCAGCATATGTGGTACTGTGACCGTAGGCCGAAAGGTGACCGAGTGGTAAGACTTTGAAAAATGAACTGAAGTCAATGGGAGGATGGAGGGATGAGTGAACGACAAAAAGACGAGTGCGGGTCAGTATGGCTTTCAATGACTGATGGGTGGCATGACCTGAAGCAGCACATGCGGTACTGTGACCGTAGGCCAAAAGGTGACTGAGCGGTAAGGCTTTGAAAAATGAATTGAAGTCAATGGCAGGATGGAGGGATGAATAAATGAGTAATAAAACTGATTAAAAAAATGACAAAAAGACGAGTGTGGGTCAAGATGGTCTTGGATGAGTGTTTGGTGATTTGTCCCGAGGCAACATGTGAGGTGTGGTGGCTCTGGGGTGAAAAGTGAGCGAGTGGGAAGGCCATGAAGGGTGAGGGGGTGATTTTGAAAATGAATGGGAGTCTATGGGAAAAAAGGGATGAAAAAACGAGAAAAACCGGAGAACGAGTGCGGGTACGGCTTAGCTGTATACAAGCAGCCCAATCGGGGTCAGAGCGGAGGGGTTACAGTTGGTTTGGGGTGGATATCTCGAAAACTGTGGGAGGAGAAGCGTCCCCAAATTTGGTGGAATAAGAAGAAGAAGAAGACAAAGAAGGAAAAGAATAAAACTAAAGCATAACAATAGTCTGCTTGCAATGCTTCGCCCTCTCTTCGCTTTCTCTGACAGGCACGCCGGTCCCAGGTGCATTCTAACACCCACCGTTTCCCTCCATTTTGGCTTTTTAAAAAGAAAAGCCCTCCCCATGACCGACCGGCACCCAATCAGGAAACAAGGCATCGTCCCAAATTCCCGTACCAAATTCCATTCCTAGAGCACAGCCGCTATGCCACTAAATGAGTGTTATTAATAAAATATTTAACTATGGAAACTAAGAGGCATTAGGAGTTCTTATGGCCCGCTCACACGTGGGCATGAGTCCTCCCCCTCAAAAAGAAAAAAAATATCAAAAATAGTTCCATAACACCCACATTTTTTTTCTTTTCTAATCCTTGTAAACATATGTAAGGATTTTACTATATTTTACCTTTTTTTTTTTTTTTTTTTTTTTTTTGTATTTCACAAACACTACACATCTAAAGGAGAAAATATGCACCCAACCACAATACACAAAGAATATAATGGCCATAAGTCCCAGCAAGACAATGGTCACCATCCTAGTGAAAGTCACAATATTACCCCTGGGTCTCAATTTGAACCTCTGGCCTAGGGAGTCTGCGCTCAACCCAGACTGCACAGAGAAAAAGAACAGGAAAACATTACCCCAGCTCTATACCCTTCAAAGAGGCCACTACCCCATCACAAACAGGATAAGGTGTCCGCCAGCACGTTGTCTTTGCCAGCCACATGCCGAACTACAAGGCTATATGGCTGCAAGATCAAGCTCCATCGGAACACTCTGGAATTTGCCACCTGAAATTTTGCTTAGAATTTCAATGGATTGTGAACAGACCACCTCAGGACTACCCATGCTGGAACCATAAACTTCAAAATGCTGGACTGCCAAAGCCTCTTTCTCCACAGCAGAATAGGCCTTTTGATGGCGATTCAACTTCTTGGAGAAGTACACCACAAATTTTTCCACACCAGCCTCATCTGCCTGCAAAAGAACGGCGCTGACCCCGATGTCACAAGGGTCCACCACCAAAGCAAACAGACGGCAAAAATCAGGGGCCTTCAGCACCAGTTCACAGGATAAGATGGCCTTAACCTGTTCCAAGGCATTCTGACACTCTAGGTTCCAATTCCATTTAACACCCTTGCACAGCAAATTAGTAAGAGGGGCGGTAACAGCTGCAAAGTTCGGCACAAAAAGCAGATAAAAACCACACATGCCTAACCCCCGCATCAACTGACACCGTGGGGAGCTCCATAATAGCCTGCGCCTTTGCTAAGCGTGGCAACACCGCTCCGCACCCTACACGGTGTCGGAGGTAAGTAACTTGGCTCTTGTCAAATTCACACTTCAGGAGATTGATGACAAGCTGGGCCTTCTCCAACTGGTTAATCAAATGCTGGAGATGCACAAGATGATCTGGCCAGCTCCCACTATACACCACCACATCGTCAATGTATTTGACCACATGATCCAAGCCAGATGTAATACAGTTCATAAGCCGCTGAAAAGTCGTGGGAGCGTTTTCATCCCAAACGGGAGAAGTCTGCAGCGGTACAAGGCATTATGGGCAACAAATGCTGAGACATTGTGAGCCCGTTCAGTTAATGGTACTTGCCAATACCCCTTAAGCAGATCGAGTTTTGAAACGAACTGTACTTGGCAAATCCGATCATTACAATCCTCAATGCGAGGAATAGGGTACGCATCAGTCTTTGTCACTGTATTCACTTTACGGTAGTCAATACAAAGACGTGACGTGCCATCACTTTTTGGCACAACAACAACAGGGGAACTCCATTCCCCAGACCATGGTTCTATGGCTCCAATGTCCAGCATGTAGTCAATCTCTTGACAAACCTTTTCCTTCTTAAAAGGAGGTAAACGGTATGGGTGTTGCTTGATGCTCTACTAAAGTAGTTAGCCCTGGTCGATCGCGAAACAAGGAGGGATATGTAGCCACCAAGTCAACAACATCTGGGCCTGGGCCTCTGACAAATGAGTCAAATATTGTGGTAACTTCTCACAAGCTCGGGTATTGTCCAGCTGAGCACTGGTTAGATGAAAATGGTAATGACGGACCAACATTCGGCTTATGTTGTCACAAATTAAAGGAGACCCGGAACTGCTTTTGCACCGTGTGTTTGAAAAAAAATATACAGTATGGGACGGTACAGTATGGAAGCAGCAAAAGGCATTATCTCAGCATGATACAGATCCCTCAGACAAAGCAGCTGTTTGGGCTCTTCGTCACCGTTGCCGGGAGCTGTGGCCACTGTAGCTGCTGCCGCTTCACTCATCCAAGACCGTGTGTGCAATCATAAAGTCCGCATTTGTACATTTATAGTGGAACATGAATTGTCTTTCAGGATAGCGCCAGCGCTAGTTGACCTGTGCAAAACATTCTCACAGGACAGAACTGCACTCTCCAAACTTAGCACAGACCACAGGCCAGCTACCGATCCACTCACGGCATTGCCTGTCTCATTAGGTAATGTTTAGCGCACAAGCTATCAAAACAGATGTTTTCACTGAACATTTACGAGTCGACAAACTGCAACATGGACAGAATTCTCAATGTCTTGGTCCAATTCTTTGATGATGACTTGGACAAAGTTGTAACACAGCATCTTGCTGCTCGACCAACTTTGATTGAAGTTTTCGTTTTTCACTTTTCATTTTTAATAGCATTTAAGAAAAAAGGAAGCACTTTTAATTTGAGCACTGTAATAAATAAATTATTAATACAATTTTGTCTTTGTTTTACAATTTTGAATTAAAGCTGTTGTGGTAACGCTAAATTTATGTGTGTCCTATTTCAGGCTCAGAAAATTTTGTTGCTTTAAGCCCTGTAATTGTTCTGTGTTCGATTGTTCTATGTTCTATGCCAATTAAAAAATGTAATAAATATATGTTGGAAGCAATTCATATCTTTAAGTTCTCATCCTTGCATTAGAATGTAGAGCAGTTAATATTTTGATGGTAGGCCTATCTCATGTGGTAATGCTCCATCACATTTTAAATAGATTACACAGTGAATATTGAACTGAAGCTTGACTTTAAAAAATTATATCACAAATCAAATCGCAATCTGTCAGAAAAATCGCAATGAGATATTTTCCCTAAATTGTTCAGCCATAATGCCCATACACTAATTCAAAGGGAGTAAAACCGGTGGATTCATTCAGTGTCACGGATGGCAAACAAAAGAAATGGCATCGCTATATCCCAGTCCCTACGACAATCCACGCAAAAAGTGTGCACCATGGATTTTAGTGTCTGATGGCACCTCTCAAGGGCGCCCTGGGACTCCGGATGGAACACACCCAGGGTAAAATTAGTTCCGCAGTCCGACTGGACCTCTTTAGGAAGGCCCACACGCGAAAAGAACTGCAACAACGCCTCAATGACTGTGGGTGCGCGGATGTTACGCAAAGGCACTGCCTCTGGAAACCATGTTGTCACATCCATGATCGTCAACAAACAGTCATGTGCCGTCCTGGTTCTGGGAAGGGGTCCAACACAATCAATAATGACATGTGAGAAAGGGGCCTCTACCGCTGGAGTAGATTGCAATGGAGCCACAGGAAGCGAGTGGCCAGCCTTGCTGGCAATCTGGCAGGCATGGCATGAACAGCAAAACTGGGGCACATCACGCCTAACAGGGGGCCAATAAAGGAATCTTCTTGACACCTAAATGGCCAGCAAAGGGGGTCTCGTGCGCCAGCCGCAACACCTCCTGCCTAAAACTAGTAGGTTCTACGATTTGTGTGTGAACCCACCAATCCTCATCAGCAGAGCGGTCCGCAGGCCACCGCTTCCTCATTAGACTATCATGCTCCACAAACTCACAAACCAAAGCCATCTCCTTACTCTCCTCAGCTGTCACAGCTCCCTTCCACAGCGAAGCCAGTGAGGGATCCTGGTTTTGCTCCCGGATCAGAACCTCCCTAGAAAACTGCGTGGCACCCGCCACCTGAGACAAGGAAGTACCATGGCCTTTATCAGCCGAGATCCCTTCATCGCTCACAGCTTGAGTGAAAATTGTGTCTGCCAGACTAATGGGCTGATCCTCCCCACTAGAGGAGGGCACCGCTGGGGCATCCTCGCCGAGACAGGATGACACCTCACCAGAGTGAGCCTCCGTTTGCCATGCCCGAGCACGGGTCACCACACACGCAGAGAACACCTCAGGGTGCTCCCGTTCTAATTTCCATGTTTCAGGGACCTCAAGCGGAGTGGAAACAACCACCGGTGTCACACACACCTGCGACCCTGCCAGGTCATTGCCTAACAGGCTAATGCCCTGTACAGGTAATGTCGGCACCACACCAACAGTCACCAGCCCAGTCACTACATTAGATTTCAAATGCACCGTAAGCAATGGCACACACTGATACTGTCCCCCCGGACCTTTAATCAGTGCAGACCGATGAGAAACGTCAGCAGGCAGCTTAATCACTCCTTCCAGTAGGAGAGACTGTGCCGCACCTGTATCACGCAAAATCGTGATAGGCACTTCCTCCCCTCCCGGGGCCACTGACACAGTTCCCACTGATGTAAATGGCTGATAACTGCATGGAGGTGACAAAGGAGCCTCACTGTGACCACCCCAGCTCAGTCTGTCTTCGCTCCTGGTCAAAGAGGCTACCAGAGCCACCACCTTGGCCCGGCTCTCGAGCTGGCCACACTGGGGACACTGTGACTTCACATGACCTGGCCGCCGACAACAATGACAAATAATATCGCGATCCTTCTGGAGCTGAGGGCATCGAGGTTTAATATGACCTGGTTCCTTGCAGTGATGACACACAATGGAGGGGCGAGACCTCTTGTCCTTCTCCACAACCTGCTGCTGGACACCAGACGACTTGCCCCCAAAAGAGTTGCCCTTACCGGATGTCTCCCTACCACGGCCATGATCGCCCACCACCATGACGCCCTAGACCTACAGACCCACTATGGATGACCTCATAGGCGTCAGCTGCCTGGGCAGTATCCAGTAATGTAGTGACCTTCTGCTCACTAAGATAAATTTCGACTGCCCTAGGAATGCTGTTCTTAAATTGTTCCAGCAGCAGCAGCTCTTTTAATTGAGCAAAATCATAGGTTTCTGTAGCTTTAAGCCAACGCTCACAAGCCACAACCAACTTCCGAGACAGGTCCAAATGACTCACCATCCAACCAAAACGAGGCTCCGTGGGAGAAACTCTTGGCAGCCCTAGTTCGGTTCACCTCGAACTGGGCCAGCCACTCCCTGAACTCACACTCTTCTCTCTCTGCCTGCAGTAGCCTTTCTTTCTCCGCAACAGCCCCCTCTCTCTCTTCATCAGCCCATACCTCTTCCAACTCCAGAGTGGCAATAACAAGTTTAGCTAGAGCAGGTTTTAGGATACCCTCTAGCACCTCTACCTCTTGCTCTGCCATGAGCTGCAATAACTGATCTTTGGTGAGCTGTCTAAACTTCCAGTGGGAGGACAATGCCATCTCCACCACAGACTGCTCCTCAACTTCCTGACCATTATATGACATCCTGAACCAGACCTCAAAACCACACACAGGAAGGAGAAAACAAAATGCATGCCAAAGTGCAAAAACCTGAGAGAGAGCAAAAGTAAAAACACTGGGGAGAAACTCTTGTCTAGAAAGCTGGGACAAAAATGTGCCCCACAGGCCCTCAACAGTCAAGCAATACAAAAGGGTGTATAAATATTAAACCCTCAAATACGCATGCCACACCCAGCGCTCAAACAGCTTGCTGAGAACCACAGGCGATTCAGAACGTCACTGAGTGCCACGCCTCCCAACGAGACTGACAAATCAACCAAAGATAACACAACTCAACTCTCACAGGCATGCACTGCAAAAACGACCACTGCCAAAATCATTCAAGCCTTTACATGCCCTTACCAATCCAACCCAGCGATAATTCCTTACCTTTACATTCTCTTACACAAAACTGCAAACCGTCAGTAAGTGCAACTAGTCAGTGACAGCAACACGGGCTACACAAAAATAGGCAACTCACAAAACGCTGCGAGCGCCACACACAGACCGGAACAACCGCAACAACAGTCCAAACTGAAAGACGGCGACTAATGTAGGCCTACTTTGCCAGAAAACGTACACCTAATCAGGCTATCATACCCAGCCAGCTAAACAAACCACTGCGCAAAAGAACATTAGCAGCAATACCTACCGTAACTTCCAATAAACTAAACTCGCACTCTATTCCTAGTAATTGTAACAGCAATACGACAGCTAACTAAAATAACTCACATGAAGATAGCAGACTAGCTGTTGAAATACCAAAGTTATCCTAGCTAGACAAAACCAGCTCAAAACAAAAAGGACCCTACTGTTTGGTTTATAACTAAACAGTTTTGATGTTCATCTCCCGGACGGAGCCCCCAGTTGTCGCGGTCACGTTTGTCTAGGGGTATAATTTCGGTTACAAATGAAGGCAGCTGGGCTGGACTGTTGAAACTGGAAGGAAACTGGAACTTGCCTTCACCAGGTCGCTTCATAAGTTCACCGATCCAGCCCAAGCCACCGCTCCGCCGGCGAAGAGCTTCGCGTCTTTTTGTTTTCGGAGTTTAGTTTGTATAAGATAGTTTTCTAAACGCAGGGCAGTATCGCACACGGAAACAAAACAAAACAGCCTGGACAAAGAATGGGGTGTGGTTTAGCTTTCTCTGACGCCGGTCCCAGGTGCACTCCAACACCCACCGTTTCCCTTCATTTTGGCTTTTTAAAAAGAAAAGCCCTCCCCATGACCGACCGGTACCCAATCAGGAAACAAGGCATCGTCCCAAATTCCAGTACCAAATTCCATTCCTAGAGCACAGCCGCTATGCCACTAACTGAGTTATTAATAAAATATTTAACTGTAGAAACTAAGAGACATTAGGAGTTCTTATGCCCCGCGCACTAACACGTGGCTATAACAACGTCATTTCATGCTGCATTCCTAGTGGTTGGTTAGTAGATGTAGGTCGTAGCAGCAGTCACATTGTGAGATCGTCATCCTAAATTTCTGACAACTGTCAGAATTTTGTCCCAGGCTATCTTTGGTGGTAAGACCGTGACAATGGCCATCTTTGAACCTCTCTTGTAAAGCCTGAAAGATTGCTTTCAAATATATACAGGTACATATTCAGATAAATATACTTCAGTTTCATTGGTTTCAGTGAATATCCAGCTGTAGGGCTGAATGATACGCACAACAATCTGGGTAAAGGCATTTCCTAGCCGAATAAAGAATGTCATTTAACCCTCCTATTGTCCTGGGGTCATAATGACCCGAAATCATATTATCAAACTTATCAAACCTAAGAAATTGATATAAAACATTAATCCAAGTACATGGCCCCCTATGTAGCTTCCTAAAATGACCCCAAAAATGGAAATTTGGCAATTAAAAAAAAAAAATCATTTTCAGTGTGGCTGCCACAAAAAAGTAACACCTATTGTCTTAGGGTCAATATGACCCGAGATAACTTTTGATGTTGAACTATCTTTATGAGCAGCCCTGCCTAACTCAGAGTGCCACAAACTCATCAAGTATTCCCTCATACTTATAAATACTGGTACTGGAACTGGTACTAGGCCCATTTCAAAGATATTAGCACGCATGTGTCAGAACTCAGGCGCAGACAGGAAGACTGGTGCACAAGGAGTTTATGAAATCCAGAGGGTAATCCAAAAATCATAGTCAAAACAGGCAGAGACCAAAACCAGAAGACACGGCAACCAAAACCAAATGGGCAGATCGAGGAAACGAAGTCAAGAAAAACAGGCAAGGCAAGGCAAGGCAAGGCAAGAACCGGCCGGCAGACAGACACAAAAACAAACGGCGAGTAGCAAAACAGAAGACTGAGACAAACTGGCAACAAGACAAGACACAAGCCGGGAAGATATAGGGCTAGGCTGATGAGGGGATGGGATGCAGGTGCGCGGGGAGGCAGGTGGAGACGATCGGGTAATCAGGTGGGCGAGGACAGGGCGGAGAGCAGGGCAGGGCTGGAACACAGAGAAACAGTAAACAAGAGCACATGGACAGGGAAAACAAAATCAAAACCGGCTAAGATGCCGCAGTACTGACAGCATGCTAGTTTAGCATGCTAGGTTGCTGGCAGTACACAATTTCCATGTTTTTCCATACTGTATTCCATACTGTATCAAAACCACTAATGCCCCCTGACCTCTAATGATTGACTTGACATTTTATACACGCTCAACTATTAGCAGCACAGAAGTTGACCTTGCACAAGCGTAGACTTTTCCTTGAACAGTTAGGGAAAGATCTTGTGGCACCTGTCATGGCACAGAGGGAGCGCATTCCACGTAATGTAACATCGGCATCGCTGGTGATTCAGGCAAGAAAAAATTGTGCCCAAACACCAAAGCTAGTGCCGACACCGGCCCCAAAACGTGCGCGATGTCATCTTTGCACAGGGTCTGGTCTGATAATAAAACCCCAATGATCTGCCAGAGATGCAAGTGACATGCAAACACATGCTTACAACTTTTGCCAGTCATGTGTTTGAGATAACACCTCATGATTTTTCTACACACTGTCAACACACTGTATAATAAGAGGGACTGCAAGTAAAAAAAACTACAAAAAAAAAAAAATACAATAAAAAACCACCCGCCCCCCAAACTTTACCAAACTATCCCTTTAACCTACTTGCCCATATCTGCCACAATACAGAGCAGGCACCTTGTCGAGGTGGGGTAGCTTGAGTGTCTCAGTGATCATTTGGGCTATACTGATAGGGGCTGTACCAATCCCTGTGAGGTCCAACCATAACAAGAAGGCCAAGGGGGAGAGATTAGACTAAGACCAGCACTTTTTTGTCTATTATTCATTTGAATTAGTGTATGTTTGGATTATATGGATGTTGGAAAGAGCAGTAACTCAAAGATTTTGCTATCAGTCTTGAAATCAACTTGTCTTGGTTGAAGCAAAAAAACGAGAAAATTCCAACTCACACGCTTCCATTGGGCAGTTTAGATATGTTCATGGTAATATTACAGAACCACAACCTCCCTGACTTAGTTTTAATATGTCTGTAGATAGTTTCATTGGCATTCATACGTTTGTAGCTTTATCTTCTTTCGTTTACAAAATTTGAACATTCAGATGTTATAGTCGGCTACTTCAAAAGGGGGCCCTATAGACTTAATTTATGTTTCAATTCATAAATATCAGAATCTATTACATCTTAAAAGGCTAAGAGTTATATCTATATACCTATATCCAAAACATTTTTCATGCTTTTGCAGTGCATGGGACCTTTGGGGGGCGCTAGAGAGTTAACAAAACAGCTTATGTTGTTTATGACTTGGTTGTATTCTACGCTATTTATGACTTGGTTGTATTGTAACGTTATGCCAAATTTCACATTTATATTCAAATGTTTGGTTGATTTATGAGATAAATTGGACCCCAGTTCATAGTGACCCAAAGGTAATGGTGTTAGTATTTCTTAAGACAATAGGAGGGTTAATACAAATGCAGTAAAGCATGATTCTGAACATGTCATATTCGGTAATTTTCAGAGAGAATGATTTTTATGTCAATTAATATGAATACAATTTTAGAATATAGCAGCAAGCAGCAATTACAGGGTCCAAGCACATCTGCCGAAAATTGAATGGGTGATGGCTGCCATTGTTCCTGAGTCATCAACTTGTCCTTGAAGACTTTATCAGGACCCTTGACCAAGATGCAGCATACAAAATTCTAACTTGATTAGGGAATTGGTTTAGGAGATATGGCCATTTCTTTGCTATTGTGCCACCCAGTCATGGATTTACACCAAACTTAATCACCTTCAGGCTATTGTCCAATAGATATCAGCTCTCATGTAAATGTGACATGTAATGTAAATGTTAAATATGTCAATTTTTTGCCATTGTGAAATGCATGTATTATATTGAATAATGTGCCATTAGAAGAACCTAAATGATTTTGCCATATCAAGTCAGTGAGAGTTAATCTGAGTCTAGGTGTCAGGGTCAATGAGTGTTGATCTGAGTGTAGCCATCTTGAATGTAGCACCACCATTGGGACAGTTTGAGAAATTTCCATACAGATTGCTATTTGACACATCCAAAACAATCCTGCAAAGTTTCATGATGATAGGTCATAGTTAAGTCAGTTTAAGGGAGTTATGACCATTTGCTACCATAGTGCCACCTATGGACAGATTCACAACAAATTTGGTAGGCTTGAGTCTAATGGCCTGTGGATGAATATTGTTAAGTGTGGCAATGATTGGACATTGCATTCAGGAGTTATTGCTCATTATATCAAAAGAGGCCACGCCCACAACCTTCATTGGGTTATTGCGGCTACACCTTTTAACGTAGCAACCTTCTTTGTATTATTCAAAGATCTCGGTCGGAAGATGTTGTGTACCAAATTTTGTGCAAATCGGTGGCACCGTCTAGGAGGAGATAGATTTTAAAGGTTTTACAAAAAAAACGTCAAAATAGCAGAAATCCAGTATGGCACATAATGTTGGTCCAGGTGGCTTTTTTCTTCAGCTGTAGCCAGGGAATCAGAAAAAAAGAACTTTGATTCTACCCCAAACGGTTCAAGAGTTATAGCCCAAAACGCATTGTGTCTTGCTATAGCGCCTCCATCTGGCCAATCGGGGTGATTTTTCTAACCTGAGTAGTGGGTGACGATAGGAACCTAGCTGCCAAATTTCATGATGATGGGCCATAGTGCAGTCAGTACAAGGGCTGCTGAAATTTGATTGGCTTATGGTGGCCATCTTGTTTGAGCTATCAACTTGTCCTTGTAGACTTCGTTAGGACCTTTGACCAAGACATAGCATGCAAACTTTGAACTTGATCGGGCAAGTGCTTTAGGAGTTATGACCATTTGTTTGCTATAGCGCCACCTATGGATGCATTTACACCAAATTTGGTAGGCTTGAGTCTAATGGGATGTAGATGAGGGATTTCAAGTTTGGTGGTGATTGGACATTGCATTCAGGAGTTCGACTGAATTCAATTGAGGCCACGCCCTTAAGATTCATTGGTTTACTGTGGCCACACCTTTTAATGTAGCAAGTTTCTTTATACAATATTTAAAGATCTTTTTCTGAAGATGCTGTGCACCAAATTTCGTGCAAATTGGACAAACCGTCTAGGAGGAGATAGATTTTAAAGGTTTTACAAAAAATTCAAAATGGCAGAAAATCCAATATGGCGCATCATTTTGGTCCAATAGGCTTTTTAGTTCAGCTGGAGCCAGGGAATCAGGTTTTGATTCTACCCCAAACGGTTCAAGAATTATAGGCCAAAATGTGTTGTGTTGTGATTGGCCACCATCTGGCCAATCGGGGTAATTTTTGCAACCCGAGTAGTGGGTGACCATAGGAACCTACGTGCCAAGTTTCAGGATGATAGGTCATAGTAAAGTCAGTTTAAGGGCTGCTGAAATTTGATTGGCTTATGGCGGCCATTTTGAAAAATAATAATAACTAGAAAAGTGCATTTCCTGAAGAAAATGCAGAGCGTGCTTGCAACCCGGCAGCGAAAACATGGTAACGTATATGAGATGATCGCTAGGATGTGGCTAAGTGGTTGCTAGGCTGTTGCTAGGTGGTTACCAGGGTGTTACTACGTGGTTGCTAGGCTGTTACTAGATGGTTGCTAGGGCGTTGCTAGATGGTGACTAAGGTATATGATTTGGTTGCTAGTGCATTGTTAGGTGGTTGCTAGGGTGTTGCTAAGTGGTTGCTAGGGGGTTGCTAGGGTAAACAGTATGGTCCCTGGGGCATTGCTAGGGCATCGCTGGGCAGTTGCCAGGGTGTTGCTGAGTGTTCTGAGGTACTGTGACCCTAGGCCGAAAGGTGATTGAGCGGTAAGACATTGAAAAATGAACTGAAGTCAATGGGAGGATGGAGGGAGGAGTGAACAACAACAAGATGAGTGTGGGTCAGTATGACTGTCAATGAGTGTTGGGTGATTTGACCTGAGGCAGCATATGTGGTACGGTGGCTGTCGGGCCAAAGGTGACTGAGTGGTAAGACTTTGAAAAATGAATTGAAGTCAATGGGAGGATGGAGGGATGAATAAATGAGTAAAAGATGAGTGCGGGTCAGTATGTGTTTCAGTAAGTGTTTGGTGGCATGACATGAGGCAGCACTTGTGGTACTGTGACCGTAGGCCGAAAGGTGACCGAGCGGTAAGACTTTGAAAAATGAATTGAAGTCAATGGCAGGATGGAGGGATGAATAAATGAGTAAAAAAAATGATTAAAAAATGACAAAAAGACGAGTGCGGATCAAGACGGTCTTGTATGACTGTTTGGTGATTTGTCCCAAGGCAACATGTGAGGTATGGTGGCTCTGGCGTGAAAAGTGAGGGAGTGGGAAGGCCATGAAGGGTGAGGGGGGTGATTTTGAAAATGAATGGGAGTCTATGGGAAAAAAGGGATGAAAAAACGACAAAAACCGGGGAACGAGTGCAGATACGGCTTAGCTGTACACAAGCAACCCGATCAGGGTCAGACCGGACAGGTTACAGTTGTTTTGGGGTCGATATCTTGAAAACTGTGGGAGGAGAAGCGATTGCAAGCACACTAATAAAACTATCGGATAACAATAGTTTAACACTAATAATAATAGTGAAAAATTCTAACAATTACAATAGGTGCCTATGCCCCTAATAAAAATCAGAACAAACACAATAGGGTTGCAGCACTACGTGCTTGGACCCCTAATTACAAAATGGTATCAACTATATCCTAACGTGCACGTGTGTGGGCTGACTAACGTTGCTGATAAAGCATGGTACTTGTTATAACAAGTGGTGACGGCATTTGCTTTTGAAACATTTTTAGATTTTGAGGCCACAAGCTGGGCACGCTTTCGCCATTCTTACAGACAATTAATCGTTTTGCTTGTTTTTCGGAATTAGACGTTTAAGAGATTCCTGGTGTAGTGCGTGGTATCTTCTGCAGCATTTTGTGTGACGTTTTTAGTGAAGGCAGAGTCCAGGGCCGGCGCTATGGGGGTGCTTAGGGGTGCCCCAGACGGATCTCAGTGCACCCCCAGTTGTCTCCTTATATCCGGATGTGTACATAGTATTTATTACGTTTTTAAGATATGGCGTTTTGTGCGCCCGCCCCACTTCTGCCAAGCTTACCGCGACACCCCCGAGAAGATATTCCATGACATTCGTAGTTGAAAAACTCTTTCGGCAACCTGTACCATATTATTTACGTTCATATGTACTTCACTTTACAAAAATGAAAGCTCGGTGGTAAAACTGAGCAAAATCGCATTTTGTGAATTACATGAATAGTAAAACTGAATTACTTTCAATACGGAAGTGTTCGCGTTGTTGTCACTGCAGCAATGCTGTGGTTGATTTGCTGTCTTTGCAGAGGTACCATGTGATCTCATGCTCATAAACACTCTCCATGCTACTTCCTCTTTCAAAAACATAGATCAGTTTTACCATGTACGAATTGCTGCTATTGTACCTACTCTGCGCTGTGGGTCCTTTGAACGCCTTTCGTAAGTATTTGTATCGCTGATTATATTTTAAACCGAGAGAGGAATTGTGAGGATTTTGGTTTGAGGAATATATTGAACAAAATGTTGTGTTACCAGATAGCCTTACCATGAGATGATAGAGAGCAAAGGTGATGATCATAGTAATGTGACATTGAAAGTAATGGTTAACGAAGAAACTGTTGAGAGCTGTGTTGTGAGATCTCATATAATACATGACAAATCACGGAATCTGCATGCACTGACTATTCCTTGAAAGGTATGTTGTACCTGACGGTATCCCGTGACTAGGAAAAACTCACTTCTGGAATAGTTTTAAGGTTAATAAAAGTAGTTAACAAAATGACAAGTTATGTTACGTGACTTTTCTCAATTATACCCGGAGGTGCGTGAATGATGAATGCAAGTTTTGTTGCAAGAATTCCCTGCTGTGCCTTTTCTCACTTACTTTTAAAACTACGGTGTTGCCACTGGCCGTGTGGGTCACTTTGTCACGCTGACAAAATTACATCTTGTGACACTCCATTGGAATAAGCCGTGGAGTGATGTTTCAAGAATGTCTGTAACCATGGCAAAATTACCACTGTCCAGTAGTGGTCTTTCTAAGTCTTTCTTTTTTTAATTGTATTGTCAGTCTTTTAAAAATATTTTCAAATGCTATTTCCCTGTTCCAGGTGAGGAGTTCCGCTTTGCCTCCTATTATGGTGATCACATGGTTCTACAGAAAGCGCCAGAGCAGTCAGTGTTGTGGGGATATGGGAGCGACGGGGCAGAAGTCATTGTCTCTTTGGAAGGAGAACAACAGAACAGAAAACATTCTGTGCTTGTGCAGAGTGGTGAGTGGTCTGTGGTGGTAACAGTGCCTGTGGTTTTACAGTGTGACAGCAAGAGAACATTGTAATTTTTTGCATTGTACCATATGTTGGACTTGCTTGGCTCATTGCTGCTGCCTGGGTTAAATTGGTGCTGATGAAATGGTGAAAAGAAAAAGCTCCCAATAAGTTAAGTGCAACAGTAAGAACATTTACAATATCATAAATGTTAATTATGAAGTCAGGATCTTGTCACTTTGATTAACTTAAGAAAGTAAATCTCAGGGAAGATATCTATTACAGATGTAACCGGCATTGTTTTTGTCCTCAAGTGCTGTGTAAAAATCTGTATGTCCTGTTAGGCCACGACAGGACCAACATGTTTACTCAGCCTGCTTGATGCCAGTAATCTTTTACTGCCGTCAAGCCAGGATTTTCCCAGTGAGGAGCAGACACTGATGAGTCGTCTCTCGCACCTTTGACAGGGATCTGGAGGGTGGCTCTGGAGCCAATGGAGGCCAGGGGTCCCTATAATGTGACCGCTGTCCAGCAAGGAACAGCAAATGCCCAGGTCACTCTGATGGACATTCTGTTTGGGGACGTGTGGCTGTGTGGTGGTCAGAGCAATATGGCTTACACGCTTTCTCAGGTGTAGTTTCTCATCATTGTGAGGCACCGTGTTTGTGTGGCAGTTTGTATTATTTCTAAGATATCCCCATTACAAGGGTATCTTCTAATCCAGGTATTCAATGCCTCAGAAGAACTGGCCATGGCTCCACAGTTCCCTAATGTGCGAATCTTCATGGCTGCTTTGGAAAGGAGCAATACAGAGCTCCTGGACCTGCCCAGGGCGGAGGTGCCCTGGTCCATCCCCTCAGCAGGTAATGAACACATGGCCTGTTTCCTCTGTCAATAAACTTTTCTTTTTTTAATCAATGGTCAACCTCAAGGTTTAGCAAACCCAGTTCTTTAGGAATGAAGGCAGTCAAAATCTCAATACAGTCTCATGTTCTGCATTAATATAAGTATTTTTAACATGGTTTTCAGTCACACTCCAGGTAGTAGTAACCATCTTTTATTCATTATTTTAGTCATCTGATTGACATAAGTATGGTAAAACCTATGTATGGTTGGACCAGCTATAAAACTGGGAAGAAAAACATAGTTGCTGACACCTGAAATGAGAAAGGGCATTTGATTAGTGATTTCTGTGATAGAAAACTTAATTTAATTAGCATTTTATTCCATTTGTCTCCTACTCGGGAGCTGCTTTGTCTCTTCTTTTGTTTTTTTGTTTCTCTATAAAAACACAATTCCTAAAATATGGTTACTTTCTCAGCTAATGTCAAAGAATCTGTCACAGTCACTGGTCAAATGAAAGAGGAGGTAGATATGCTGTACAGCATGTTGGGGTCTTAGTCACAAAAAAGAAAATATAGCAAAAAAATGCATCCAGAATGCCCAAGGTGTCATTTTATGTCTTGGAACCTTTCATTCCAGCTGTGGGGTGTGGTCACATGACACAAAGTATCACAAAGCATCACAAGGTATCACTCCGCTGTGATTGGAACAGGTTGGAGCAGCTCTCCACCTGTCGAGTTCACACTGCATTAACATGCACTTCTTCAGAGATGCTCTCCTTGCTGTTTAATTAAGTCATGGAAAATTATCAAGAGAATCCCCTCAGGCCTGCTCATATGCTTAGTGTATTTATCATGCATTCAGTTTACTCACTGAACCAAATCAATTGCATGGATTGAAAATGGTTTCTCTTCTCTCCATGCCAGTACACTAAGTGTAACCTGAAAAGAGTATGGAATATTTCTTTAAAGCTTGATTGTTGTTAATTGGACCTGTCTCTTACCTGTGATCTTGGAATATGCATACTGAGTTGATGAGCCACATTTGATCATTGTTGAAATTAATGAGAGAATAGAGAACACGCCTTACAGCGAATGGAAATAGTCCAAGTTGCATATGACTAGGAAGACAAAGAGACACAGCATTTCAGGATAGCAAAATGGGTGAAAATTTAAAATTGCAATTCATGGCCAAGAGTTTTATCCATGCAAATTCTCATACATGGATATTTTAACCGTATAGGTTGTGTGAGTATGGAGGGAAATTGTGTCAGCTCAAATGAACATCATGAGGGGGAGTGAATGACATGAATGGATTTTATGGAAAAGTAGAACATTCCTAAACACTCCTGTTATGTATCTTGGTTATGTACATACCTGCGTAAGCAATTAGTGTGTCTCTCCATTTGGATAAAAAACCTTGGATGGAGTTCCCATCCACCCCACCACCATTTTGGGTTGAGGACTGACTGAAGCCCAAAGTAGAATTGGATAGAATTACTTCCTCTCATTTACCAGCAGCAGTTGTCATAATTTAACATAAGAAACATAAATAAAAAAGAACAAGAAGTTCCAAAGACTATTAAATCAATAAAGCACGTGAAACACTAAAAACCAAGATAATTTTAATTGACAATCAATTAAATAAAGTCCCTAAAACAGTTTGTAAAACCAAATAGAACATTGACTCATTAAATCAATAAGATCAGTAAAAAAATGAGCGGTCTAATGTTCAGATAAGCTTGAACATCCCAGACTGATAAAAAATATTGTCACTAATATCTCAGTGCCTGTTCACTAGGATGGACCCCACATCAAGTCTGTTAACAATAAAAAGTGACTGGTGTTGACAAGATAGTCTTTGTCCAACTCCCTTGAGCAGAGCTCCTGGGCAGCCCCGAGTTTACCCACTTCTCGGCAGTATGCTGGCTCTTTGGCCGCTACCTGTACAAGACCCTGGGATACCCCGTGGGGCTGGTGGAGTCCTGCTGGGGAGGAACACCCGTGGAGGCCTGGTCATCACACAGGGTTCTCCAGAAGTGTGGCCTGGAGAATCAGGACCTCAGGTGATGGGATGCGATTCAACATGACTGACTGACTGACTGATTTACTCAGGGGCATTGTACTGTAAAGATCAGCAGACATTATCTCAACTCCCTACATTTTTTCCCAGTATTTCAGTCCTGCATCTGGTCAAACACCATGTCCTAATTCCTTTTTATTCAAAGGCAACGTTTCTGTTCAATCATAATATTGTGCCTGCTGTCTATTCTAACACTTAGTGTTCCACAGGCTCCTGTTGGTATAATTATCCTGCATCTGTTTGGCAGACACCCTCGTTTTACTCCATACAAGACAATGCCTGGGCTAATGGTTGCATGGAGCAACTCAGTCCTGTGGAATGCCATGATCCACCCCTTACTCAACATGACCATCAAGGGAGCCATTTGGTATCAGGGTGAGCCTATCTAGGGGGTGTTTTGTACTTTTTGGCCTTGGAGCCCAGGATGTTTGAAATTCACTAGATCAAGTCCCATGAGGGCAGTTACTTTGCACTGTACTTTCATCACAGGTGAGGCAAACACAGAGTACCATCAGGACAAGTACACCTGTGCTTTCCCTGCCATGATTGATGACTGGAGGATAAGTTTCCACAAGGGCTCAGGGGGACAGACAGCCCCAGACTTCCCTTTTGGATTCGTACAGGTGTGGTACCATGTACCTGTTCACCTCGACACCTGCGCAGATGGACATCAAGTTCATAGACCAGTTAAAAGACATCTTGGGCTGCTCTCTGAAACTTGATCAGCAGTTCATCTCCCAGTTATGATTTAATATGCATATTCTAGTAACAGTTTGATTGTTTGTGTTTTCTGCAAAAAAGAAGTGTTTTGAAAGACATATAATATGCAAACCAAGTCAATGGCCCTTATAAATCACACTGTTGAATGCTTGTTACTGTATGGCCAAACAGAACTTTCCCTGGGTTGTGTTCTCCCATGGAAGCTGCCCAGATGTATTTTGAGTGCCCTGTTCCATCTGCTCATCTATGAAACACTGAAATCACACTCATGATTATGGATGAGCTCCACAGGGAGGTACAGGAAAGGATTCCTTACCCTTTAATGGAGATGTTGTGTTTCTTGTTGTTCCCAGCTCTCTACGTTTCATAAGGGCTCGGTGAGTGACGGGTTTCCAAACCTGCGCTGGCACCAGACAGCGGGGTATGGCTACGCTCCCAACCCCCGCATGAAGAGAACCTTCATGGCAGTCGCACTGGACCTGCCAGATGAGGAGTCACCTTGGGGCAGGTAAGAGGGAGGGACAGGCAGGTAAGAAGAGGGTTGAAATGAAAGCTAGGTGAGCCAATATGGATTTGAAATACAACTTGAAAGGACAATTGTACAAATAAATTACTTCTCTACAATGCCAAAATGCAGGTGCTAACCGGTGACATGCAAATAATCCCTAATTTTCTCACATTCAAGTATTCATATCAATGGTAAAACAAAAAAATGGTGATAAAAATCAGTAATTAAGCATACCATACCCAAAAAACCATAGTAGATTGAAGATCTGTCTATTCAGTCATATACATACATTTATTGAAAGGTTGAAAATAAGAGATGCCTGTTTGTGATGGAAGGGACAGGGGAATACAGGTAAAGCACAGGCATTTCATAATAGCTGAGAACAGGACATCTAATTCACAGTTATCCCAGAGACCAGGTTGATTCACTTTGATTTTCAATGGATACTTGAAAATTAAACCCAGGGAAAAGTGTTGGGTTGTAAGGACACAGTCTTTTTTGGCTAACTGAACACTTTCCCTGAGTCTTCTTTAAATGCAGAATTTACGGGTTATACATTTGTACACGCGCACACACACACACACACACACACACACATACATACAAACAAACTTGTACAAGTATATGCAGACTGTGTGTGTGTGTGTTTTTCTGGAAGAAGTAAATATGAAGACTAAATCAAATTGAGGGAAAGTGTTCATTCGGAGGTAAGATGTATATAGTGAGGATATTGTGTTTTGATTGTCTTACTAAGCACTTTCCCTGGGTTTAGTTTGGTCCGCAAGCAGATCTAGGTCTTCTCTTAGTGCTACTTCTGTGTTCCAGCATCCACCCACGCAACAAGCAGGATGTGGCCTACAGACTGACACTGGGAGCACGAGCAGTGGCCTACGGAGAGAAAGGCGTGTCCTTCCAGGGGCCTTTTCCTGTAAAACTCCTGCTGAAAGGAGACAGCATTAACATCATATACACTGAGAGTGTCTCTGTCACTCGATCCAAAACTATATTTGAGGTAAATCTTCATTGGACAAACTCAACCAATGTAGTTCTTTATTATAACTTGAAATAAATGATATTTTAATCTCAGGGATCACACATTTTCATAGCCTGTTTATACTGCTAGAAAGCTTCATAAACTGATGAAGCTCAGTGATAACTCTCACTTTAATCTCATACAACAAATGAGACCACAAGTACATATTTTAAAGCAGTGATTTCCGTGTTTTCTAACACTATGAAATTGGAAATGTTTCACCTATTTGCCACTCACATTCAGTCTGTGTTCTATCTGCTTTACAAAGGAAGTCATAATTGGGTATAAGAGGGAAACAGCATATTCATCAACTGTTTCCTGACTGCATAGAAAGGCTCTTAAAATTAAGTGGGATTGATTTCATTCATTCTCTTTCTCCCAAACCCATCTGTGACCATCCTGTGTTCCCAGATCTGCTGCACCAAGGCAAAAAACAACTGCTCATCTAATGAGGGATGGGTCCCTGCTCCCATCATTCATTGGGGCCTGAGTTACATCCAGGTGTCAGTTGTCCAGTGTCAGAACATTGTGTCCGGTGTGCGCTACGCTTGGAAAGACTGGCCCTGTGACATCAAAGCCTGCCCTGTCTACAGTGTCGACCGAGTTTTGCCTGCTCCACCTTTCATTGTAAACCACTGGCCATAGCAGGGGTTATGAGGTTAACAAGAGAAGGGGTCTTAAAGATGACACATCAGTCAGGGCAACATGGCATTCACAGTGTTAAAAATCAGAGGCAGGAAAACCAAAAGACGGTGCCTCAGTGATCCTATGAGAGATTGCTGACCTGTGTTTCACTTTTGCCAGAACTGAGCACCAATAATGATAAATCCACACACTGAGCTCCTTAAGGTTGCACTTTTAAGAAACTATGAGTGTTCATGGGTGAATTATAAATGGTTCACACATTGTTTTTTAAAAAAAGCATAGATACTCCAAAGCATCTATTAAAATCCATGTTTTGTAACTTAGGACAAAAAAAAGGTAATATTGAACTTATTGTGCAAGAAAATTTTGAATAAATAAAATGCTATCCCTTAACCATGTACTATATGACTTGCACTTGCACTATGACATAATTCATAAACAGGTCAAAGTACAGTAAATGTGGGCTGTTAAAATCCCAAACAGATTATACCAGATGTACTTTTAAAAATGTGATTTCCATATTTTTGCACACAATTTAACTGGAAACTTATCACCAGTCATTTGTATCTTCTGTCCACAGCCTTGCAGGATGTTACAAATAAAATTATTTGTGAGTAAGCTTCAGATTCAAAGTGTTATATATTTGTGTGCACTAAAGTAATTTTTGTGTCCATATTGAATGAATGTTAGAACACAAATGTTATGGTGAAATGATCAAAATCAATTGGAATTATGTTATCACTTTTCTTTTTTTGAAGGAAATATATTTTTGGGTGGCCAGAAAAATACATTTAGGCCCATTCCCTCAACTCGAGGTAAATACTTCAGGCTTATAGGTCTGGAACCTAGCACAACATTCAAAAGTGTTCAATAGTGCAGAGAATGAGGAATAGACTCTGAACATTTCTGGTCCTTTGGATTTCTCTTATTTGGCTCTTTAATTTTTCTAATGGCACTATAATGATAATTCTCTTCTCTTGATGTCAACGCTTTTAATTGTGTTTTAGATCTTTTCTGGAACCTATTTCCTTTGTAATTTTTATTTTCATTTTTTATGCAGTTATGTTACAAACACAGAAGCTTTCCCTTTTATTTCTGCTTTGTTTTTAAGACTCCGATATATAACTTAAATCTTAAGTTTAAGTTTACAAACTATGTAAATCTAAAGAAGTTAAAATATATGAATTTTGCAATCAAAAAATATATATGAATTGGACACAGTCAAATCTACCCCTGATGTAATCAAGTAAAAACTGAATTGGCTATAAATGGTTGATGCTTGTTTAAATTTATTTTTTTAAACCATGTAAAATAAACAAAAACGGGTTCAGAATAGTTATTAAAGTGAATGTTGTATTTAAGTAAATATTGCAGTTATTTAACATAGTTATTAACCCTCCTACTGTCTTAAGAAATACTAACACCTATTACCTTTGGGTCACTATGACCCGGGGTCCAATTTATCTCATAAATCAACTAAACCTTTGAATACAAATGTGAAATTCGGCACAATATTACAGCTATAAGTGTAGAATACAACCAAATGGTCATAAACAACATAAGCTGTTTTGTTAACTCTCTAGCGCCCCCTAAAGGTCCCATGCACTGCAAAAGCATGAAAAATGTTTTGGATATAGGTAAAATTGTCATAAAATTTCCCAAAATACAACTCTTAGCCTTTTCAGATGTAATAGATTCTGATATTTATGAATTGAAACTGTCTCAACATAAATTAAGTCTATAGGGCCCCCTTTTGAAGTAACCGACTATAACATCTGAATGTTCAAATTTTGTAAGCGAAAGAAGATAAAGCTACAAACTTGTGAATGCCAATAAAACTATCTACAGACATATTTAAACTAAGTCAAGGAGGTTGTGGTTCTGTAATATTACCATGAACATATCTAAACTGCCCAATGGAAGCGTGTGAATTGGAATTTTCTCGTTTTTTTGCTTCAACCAAGACAAGTTGATTTCAAGACTGATAGCAAAATCTTTGAGTTACTGCTCTTTCCAACATCCATATAATCCAAACATACACTAATTCAAATGAATAATAGACAAAAAAGTGCTGGTCTTAGTCTAATCTCTCCCCCTTGGCCTTCTTGTTATGGTTGGACCTCACAGGGATTGGTACAGCCCCTATCAGTATAGGGGTTGATCACTGAGACACTCAAGCTACCCCACCTTGACAAGGTGCCTGCTCTGTATTGTGGCAGATATGGGTAAGTAGGTTAAAGGGATAGTTTGGTAAAGTTTGGGGGGGGTGGGGCGGGGGTTTATTGTATTTTTTTTTTGTAGTTTTTTTTACTTGCAGTCCCTCTCATTATACAGTGTGTTGACAGTGTGTAGAAAAATCATGAGGTGTTATCTCAAACACATGACTGGCAAAAGTTGTAAGCATGTGTTTGCATGTCACTTGCATCTCTGGCAGATCATTGGGGTTTTATTATCAGACCCTGTGCAAAGATGACATCGCGCACGTTTTGGGGCTAGTGTCGGCACTAGCTTTGGTGTTTGGGCACATCTTTTTCTTGCCTGAATCGCCAGCGATGCCGATGTTACATTACGTGGAATGCGCTCCCTCTGTGCCATGACAGGTGCCACAAGATCTTTCCCTAACTGTTCAAGGAAAAGTCTACGCTTGTGCAAGGTCAACTTCTGTGCTGCTAATAGTTGAGCGTGTATAAAATGTCAAGTCAATCATTAGAGGTCAGGGGGCATTAGTGGTTTTGATACAGTATGGAATACAGTATGGAAAAACATGGAAATTGTGTACTGCCAGCAACCTAGCATGCTAAACTAGCATGCTGTCAGTACTGCGGCATCTTAGTCGGTTTTGATTTTGTTTTCCCTGTCCATGTGCTCTTGTTTACTGCTTCTCTGTGTTCCAGCCCTGCCCTGCTCTCCGCCCTGTCCTCACCCACCTGATTACCTGATCGTCTCCACCTGCCTCCCCGCGCACCTGCATCCCATCCCCTCATCAGCCTAGCCCTATATCTTCCCGGTTTGTGTCTTGTCTTGTTGCCAGTTTGTCTCAGTCTTCTGTTTAGCTACTCGCCGTTTGTTTTTGTGTCTGTCTGCCGGTTCTTTCCTTGCCTGTTTTTCTCGACTTCGTTTCCTCGATCTGCCCATTTGGTTTTGGTTGCCGTGTCTTCTGGTTTTGGTCTCTGCCTGTTTTGACTATGATTTTTGGATTACCCTCTGGATTTCATAAACTCCTTGTGTACCAGTCTTCCTGTCTGCGCCTGAGTTCTGACACATGTATGCTAATATCTTTGAAATGGGCCTAGTACCAGTACCAGTACCAGTATTTATAAGTATGAGGGAATACTTGATGAGTGTGTGGCACTCTGAGTTAGACAGAGCTGCTCATAAAGATAGTTCAACATCAAAAGTTATCTCGGGTCATATTGACCCTAAGACAATAGGCGTTACTTTTTTTGTGGCAGCTACACTGAAAATGATTTTTTTTTTAATTCGCCAATTTTCCATTTTTGGGGTCATTTTAGGAAGCTACATAGGGGGCCATGTACTTGGATTAATGTTTTATATCAATTTCTTAGGTTTGATAAGTTTGATAATATGATTTCGGGTCATTATGACCCCAGGACAATAGGAGGGTTAAATAAAGGGCCCCTTCTTAAAGTCTCATGTCCAGGATTTGAAGCCAGCCTAAAACCCCACAGCTCCCAGAATTCCAAGACCCAATGTAGATCAGCATCTTTTGCTCACAGTTTGATAGTTCACATATATGTGTATTGTACGCACAGTAAACTGCAGACTGCTGTAAAGGAGAAGCATTGTCAATAGCTGTCAGCAGTAGCATTAAGCACAAACATAACAGAGACCATCATTAAATGCAACACAAACCACAGGTGTGTACTTTAGAAATGAGTCCTCACATCTCTTCCTTGCATCTCTTGCTTGATACCTTGGTGATGCCTATCAAGGAGAAGAGGAAGAGATACACACTGTTCACAATGTTCACCACTCTCCTCTGCTCTCCATCAGTCCTCCACTCCACACATTCACGGCCAGTCTCCACCCACATGCAACACACCACTTTCCACATTCTCCCCTAACTCTTAGGCTGACGTCTCCAAGCTTCTACTCTCTAACAGACCCACCACCTGCCCCCTGGTCCCAGTTCCCTCCCATCTCCTACAGGCTCTCTCCCACACTCTTGCCTGCACTCATGCACATCATTAAAACATCACTCACCACTGGCACCTTCCCCACCCCTCCAGGTTACTGGCCCTCATCCTACTAGACCTGTCTGCCACCTTTGACACAGTGAACCACCAGATCAAAATAAGGCCAAAATAAAATTATAAAAATAAAATGTAATCTAAAGGTTTAACACACTCCTTAGCCCTGACTGCTAGTTTGTATCTTGCCTGGCCAACCACTGAAACCTGGTCATGCAGTGTTTCTAATAGTGCTGGCTCTGTATGGTTTTTTGCTTGTGTTGTACACTACGTCACTTGTAATACAAGCAGAAAAGAAGGAGGTACCTAATGCAATGACGGAAATGGAACATCCTTGTTCACTTGAACTTTGTCAATGTTGTATGATGTTTAGTAGGAATCCCTTCCCTCTTCAGGGCAGATGTTTGTTTTTTTAACATGGAATGTATGGTTAATTTGTCTATTTTGTAGAAAAATATTGCATCCATAAAATGGCATTTTTTACAAAATGCCAAATAATAAAGTATTTAAGGTAGATTTAAAATATTACATGATGTCTTTATAAATTATTCAGAGTGAAGAATCCAGAAGATGTGAACAATTGCCATCAAAGTATTATTCGTTTGTGATTTATCAATGCACTGTGGCTGCTTATATATCCTATACATATTTTCCTAATTTCTGTAGTGAGTGTTTATGTCATTGCAACAATATAAAAATAAATATGATGTGACACCTGTGTAGCAGTTTATGTCATGGATCCTTGTAAAACTCCACATGAGATTACATGGATGCATCCTCTGCCAAAGGATACAAAGGAGGACATGGGGAAACCAGGTTACTGCTGGAAGTGGCGTTGGTTTGCCAGTAGGGGGCAGTCTTCCCCCTGGACCTAAACAGAGACTCAGTACAGTGATGGGGACAGAGAGCTGTAGGACTGTTTTTCGAAGTTAAACCAATGCCATCACTCTCTGTGTTCATTAAAGATCCCATGGCACTTATAGCAAAGAATACGGGTTTCCCTGGTGTCCTAACTAAATTATTAATCAGGCTCTGTGAATTTGACCATGTAAAAATTTGAAGAGAGACCCCCCCCTCTATATAAAGTACATTTTCTGGTAAGATGTAGACTCTCTGCAACTGCAGCTACCTGTAGCTGTCACTACTAACAAGATAGTAGTACCTGGACAGGTGTTACTAACATATGACATCACATGGATGTTGCAGAGGAGACTGAAAAGATTTGAGAAAATGGAGCTAATAAACTGTATGTTAAAGAATTACTTGAATATATCTCTGCTAATTTACAACCAAGCTTCACACAGAAGGATGACTGTTAGAATATTGAGGCAACAGCATCCCAGTGGCAATTAGGGATCATTTATCTTCTGTGTTCCAATCAGGATGTTCATCAATTACATACAAATTTATCCGCACTCCCCCTTGGATCTGGCAAGGCCACTTAGCCTGCTAGTGTAGCGGCAAGTTGTGCAAGCTTCGCCATCCGCAGACAGCAAAACACAAAGCACAGAAGTTTTACTTACTGCAAACAATGCATTTGTGTGTCTACCTTTGCAGTACAGGTTGCTGTCTCCATGATTCTCTCCATAATAGGCACGGATGTCACCAGAGATGTTGTCAGACCAGAAAAAAGCCTTGGAAAGAAGGTTAGAAACCAAGTTTAATAGAGAGGTGCTGTGTCTGCTCTGCATCTTTGCCCCCTCAGAAGAAAATAAGTATTTATGCATCTTTAAGCTGTGGGAGGTTTGGGTTACATACTGCTTAGCAAAAATTACACTTCTACTCTAACTGCTCTTTGTTGGAATACATTGTTTCATGACAAGAGAAGTTGTTGGTGGTGAAATAATATTGACCTGTTATAACACATGCAGAGAAACAGTAACATATATAAGTTCAGATCATGGAAAGACGTTCATCTGAAAGTGTGTTTGAAGTATGCTATGTAAAAAATGTTTGTGATTTATCAATGTGATTTATCAATGCACCGCCAATAAAGTATGTCTTTTTGGTCCACTGAGCACAATATCTGAATCATCCCCAAGCACCAACAGACCAGGACACATAGGAATCTGCATACCTAGAAAATCCTTAAGTGTTGATACCACATAGTTCCAAAGATCCTTTATTGCAAAGCACTCCCACCACATATGTAGGTATGCACCAACTACTCATGATGAACAAATTGTATGAAGATATGTATCAAATATTTTCATTTGAAATCTGTGATATGGGGTAATGTAGAATCTATGTGCCACCTTAAAATGGATCAATTGATGGGCCAGATTTTTGGAGGATGTAAAAACATTGTGCCAGATTGAACCCCAGTCTACAGTAACACCTAAGGTATTAAGTTCCCTACTCCAAATAGTAGAAACAGTAAGAGTATTAATGTTATGAGATACAAACTTATTATACAGGGATGAAACAAGGCCTGTGGTACCTGCAGAATAAAGGGATTATGCTAAAGAATGGGTTGGGAGAGCCCTATTCCATGGAACTCCATACGCACGGAGGGCTGAGTGGAGCCTAAGGTACAGAAAGTACACTATATGGCCAGAAGTATGTGGACACCCCTCCTAGTTATTGAGTTCATGTGTTTCAGCCATACCGATTGTTAACAGGTGCATAAAATCAAGCACATAGCCATGCAATCTCCATAGACAAACCTTGGAAGTAGAATGGGTCATACTGGAGAGCTCAGTGACTTTAAACGTGGCACTGTCATAGGATGCCATCTTTGCCACAAGTCAGTTCGCAAAATTTCTGCCCTGCTAGATCTGCCCCAGTCAACTATAAGTGCTATTATGGTCAAGTGGAAGCATCTAGGAGCAACAACAGCTCAGCCACGAAGCGGTAGACCACGCAAACTTACAGAGCAGGGCCACTGAGTGCTGAAGCGCGTGGCATGTAAAAACCGCCTATCCTCTGTTGAATCACTCACTACAGAGTTCCAAACTGTCTCTGGCTGCAATATCAGCACAAGAACTGTGCGTTGGGAGCTTCATGAAATGGGTTTCCATGGCCAAGCAGCTACACACAAGCCCAACATCACTATGTGCATTGCCAAGCAATGGCTGGAGTGGTGCAAAGCATGCCACCACTGGACTCTGTAGCAGTGGAAATGCATTCTCTGGAGTGATGATTCACGCTTCACTATCTGGCAGTCTGATGGACGAATCTGGGTTTGGCTGATGCCAGGAGAGTGCTACCTACCGGTATGCACAGTGCCTACTGTAAAGTTTGGTGGAGGAGGGATAATGGTCTGGGGCTGTTTTTCAGGGTTTGGGCTAGGCCCCTTAGTTCTAGTGAATGGTAACATTAATGCTACAGCATACAAAGACATTTTAGACAATTGTATGCTTCCAACTTTGTGGCAACAGTTTGGGGAAGGCCCTTTCCTGTTCCAGCATGACTGCCCTTTTGCACAAAGCAACACCCATAAAGACATGGTTTGATGAGTTTGGTGTGGAGGAACTGCAGTGGCCTGCACAGAGCCCTGACCTCAACCCCACCGAACACCTTTGGGATGAATTAGAACACCGACTGCGAGCCAGGCCTTCTTGTCCAACATCAGTGTCTGACCTCACAAATGCTCTTTTGGCTGAATGGGCACAAATTCCCACAGACACACTCCAAAATCTTGTGGAAAGCCTTCCCAGAAGAGTGGAGGCTGTTATAGCTGCAAAGGGGGGGGCAACTCCATATTAATGCCCATGGTTTTGGAATGGGATGTCCAATAAGCTCATATAGGTGTGATGGTCAGGTGTCCACATACGTTTGGCCATATAGTATATGAGAAGCCAGGGAGCAAAAAAAATTCCTTAATATTTTGGAATGTACGCAGACCTTTATCATCAAAAATATCACCCAATACACAGTCATTCCTGCTAGACCATGGGGGGTAATGGAAAGGTTTTGATCCTGTTAGCAGAAAACTGTTATTCCAAATAGGGGACAAGCTATGAAGATTAAGACATATACCAAAATACATACTTGCCTGTTGCCACACATCTAGAGATTTTGGAATTATATGGCCCATGCGAAGGGAAATGGACTTCTTTTTGAGGCCAGAAAATACTAAATCCTGAATTCTAATTGGTTTTATTATTGGCCTCTTCTATTTTACGCCACGAAGCAAAGGAATTAGAATCAAACCAAACCCTGAATGCTCTCAACTGAAAAGCCAAATAAAAAAATTTAAAATTCGGCAAGGACTGGCCACTTTAGGATTCTGTAATGTTGCTAACCATATCCTGGCACGTTTGCCATTCCAAATGAAATTTTTGCACACTGAATTGATTTCTTCTAAATATTTCTGAGGAAGTGACAGGGGTAGCATAGAAAACAACAAATTAATTCATGGGAGAACATTCATTTTAGTTACTGAAATTCTACCATGTAAAGTAAGCTGTAATGGAGACCATCTTGTGAGATTGGCATTAATTTTATTTAAAGTCGATGAAAAGTTTTGTTTCTGAATCATCTGGAGGTTAGGGTAAATTTTGATTCCTACATATATGAAACTAGACTGAACTGAGATAGAAAAGGGAAGAAGTGAATTTTTAGCAGCTGAATTGAGAGGCATTAGAATTGATTTACTCCAATTTATCCTATAGCCTGATAGAGACCCAAAATTATCAGCCATATCAAGCACTCCTGGAATCGAATTGGATATGTCTGAAAGATACAGTAGAATGTCGTCCACATACAAAGAAATATGATGGACCATGTTTTTTAATACAGATGGGGGAAATTTCAGAGCTTTGCCAAATAGTCTGTGCCAGAGGTTCTAGTGAGAGGGAAAGGGGAGACGGGACAGCCCTGTCGAGTACCTCTTTCAAGTGGAAATTGGGGAGATATGACTGACCCTGTCTGAATGCAGGTGGTCAGATTATTGTATAAGGTACGAACCATATGTATAAATAAGGGACCAAAACCAAACGGTTCAAGCACAGCCCATAAGAAAGGCCATTCTTAGTGATCAAACGCTTTTTCCACATCTAGTGAGAAAATGGCACAAGACTCTGCATTTTGGGGGGCCAAAATATGCAAACGTCTACGCAAGTTATCAGCACCTAACCTACCTCTCATAAATCCAGTTTGGTCATAATGAATCAAACCATCAATATATTTTTACAATCTTTTTGTAAGAACTTTTGCATAGAGCTTTAGATCGGAGTTTAGCAAACTTATAGGTCTGTAGCTTGAGCATTCTAATGGTTCCTTGCCTTTTTTGAGAAACAATGAAATTAGGGCTGTTTTTTTGGTCCCTACAGAGTGAGCCAATTTCCAAGGAGTAATTGATAGAGTTGATAACCAAGGGACCCACAAGATCCCATACTGCCAGCAGGAATTCAGGCGGAATGCCATCCATGCATGGGGACTTGCGTTTTTGCATTGAGAGGGCTGCGTCTTCATCTAGAGGAGCATCCAAAAGTCTGGCCTGATCAATTGAAACTCAGAAATTCTTTAATTTTTTCTAGGGTTGTCAAAATAACGCGTTAATTTCGATTAATTAATTATAGAAAAAATAACGCGTAAAAAAATTAACGCAGATTAATCGCACTCTATGATGCTCCTTGACCCCATACGTCACTGTGCATTTAAGCATTTGTCATACCCAACTGCAGGCTAGCTAGGTTCTTTTTTTATCATACACGAAACGTATCCACATTTGCGCTGTCGGTACATGCGAATTAAGTTCGCATTGGTGTAATCAACGATTACATCGGAACATCTGTAAAGCGGAGTGATACACGCATAGATAAAAGTGCCAGTGCTGTTATACTGAATATCAGCACACATGGAATGCATCTTGTCCAGTAAAATTACTTGGTCAGAACTTTTATACAAAGTACAATTTCAACATAAAATGCTTCTCACGGCAAATATTGATATATGCGATTAATTTAGATTAATTAATTACAAAGCATGTAATCAATTAGATTTTTTTTAAATTGCTTGACAGCCCTAATTTTTTCATATTCAGTGAATACCTCATATTTATACATATGAGAAAAATATGTTTTAAAAGTTTCATTAACCGAAAGGGGCTGTGAAACTAATATACCATTGGCATCTCTAATCGCGTCAATAGACGCTAACCGCTGACACTTGAATTCTCAAAGCTAGAAGTCTGCTAGGTCTGTCTACATGCACGTAATAAAATTTTCTGTTCCGGAGTAATAAGAACTCTGTTTTCGACCTAGCGAATGTCGTAAACTCAGTTTGTAAAGAGGCAAGCTGAGTCACTCTAGTGTGCAGGAAATTATATTGTGTAAACTTTCTATATGTTTAATTTTCGCCTCCGATTGAGCTATTCTTTGATTTCTGGATTTATTTGGATTAGAACCGAAAGAAATGCAAAAACCTCTGATAAAACATTTTGTTACTCCCCATAACTGTTGAGGGTTGTTACGGGGGTTTCTGTTGATTTCTAGGAATTCCTTTAAGCATTTTGTAATACGTTCCAAAAAGCCCGCATTTTGGAGAAGAAAAATACTGAAAAACATTGAATCGCCATCTCCGGTCCACTCCAGAAGAAAAATCAAAACCGTACAGCACCGGTGAATGATCAGATTGTACGATTGTAAATAAACTTTAATTAATGTGATTGCTTTGCAAACACACTATTGCAAAGCAAACACACTATTCTAATATATAAATATTCTTCTTCTTCTTCTTCATGAGTGTGCGAAGCATTGCAAGCAAACTATTGTTATCCGATAGTTTTATTAGTGTGCTTGCAATATTAGGTTTTATTCTTTTTTAGTGTGCTTGCAATGCTAAGCGAAGCATTGCAAGCAGACTATTGTTATTCTTTAGTTTTATTCTTCTTCTTCTTCGTCTTCTTCTTCCGTACCCGCACTCGTTCTCCGGTTTTTGTCGTTTTTTCATCCCTTTTTTCCCATAGACTCCCATTCATTTTCAAAATCACCCCCCTCACCCTTCATGGCCTTCCCACTCGCTCACGTTTCACCCCAGAGCCACCATACCTCACATGTTGCCTCGGGACAAATCACCCAACACTCATCCAAGACCGTTTTGACCCGCACTCGTCTTTTTGTCATTTTTTTAATCAGTTTTTTTACTCATTTATTCATTCCTCCATCCTCCCATTGACTTCAATTCATTTTTCAAAGTCTTACCGTTCAATCACCTTTCGGCCTACGGTCACATTACCTCACATGCTGGCTCAGGTCATGCCACCCAACAGTCATTGAAAGCCATGCTGACCCGCACTCGTCTTTTACTCGTTTACTCATCCCTCCATCCTCCCATTGACTTCAATTCATTTTTCAAAGTCTTACCACTTGGCCACCTTTTGACCAATAGCCAAGGGACCTGATATGCTGCTTTGGGTCATGTGACCCAACACTCACCAAAGGTGGGTGTGTCCCTAGCAACCATATTGTTTACCCTAGCAACCGCCTAGCAACCACTTAGTAACACCATAGCAACCGCATAGCAACACCTTAGCAACCAACTAGCAACCACTTAGAAACACATTGGCAACCACCCAGCAACGCCCTAGCAATGCCCAGAGACCATATTGTTTATCCTAGCAACCACTTAACAACACCCTGGCAACCGCCCAGCAATGCCCTAGTAATGCCCCAGCGACCATATTGTTTACCCTCGCAACCGCCTAGCAACCACTTAGTAACACCATAGCAACCACCTAGCAACACCCTAGCAACCATCTAGCAACCACTTAGCAAAGCCCTTGCAAGGCCCAGCAACCATATTGTTTACCCTAGCAACCGCATAGCAACACCCTAGCAACACTCTAGCAACCACTTAGCAACACTTTGGCAACCACCCAGCAATGCCCTAGCAACGCCCAGAGACCATGTTGTTTACCCTAGCAACCACTTAGCATCACGCTGGCAACCACCCAGCGACACCCTAGCCACGCCCAGCGACCATATTGTTTACCCTAGCAACCACTTATCAGCACCCTGGCAACCGCCCAGCAATGCCCTAGCATTGCCCCAGCGACCATATTGTTTACGCTAGCAACCCCCTAGTAACCACTTAGCAACACCCTAGCAAACACCCAACAACGCACTAGCAACCAAATCATATACCTTAGTAACCATCTAGCAACGCCCTAGTAACCACCTAGTAACACCCTAGCGGCCACCTTACATACCTTAGCAACCACCTAGCAACAGCCTAGCAACCACTTAGCAACGCCGTGGCAACCACCTAGCAACAGCCTAGCAACCACTTAGCCACATCCTGGCGATCGTCTCATATACGTTACCATGTTTTCGCTCCCAGGTTGCAAGCACACTCTGCATTTTCTTCAGGAAATGCACTTTTCTAGTTCTTTTTCTTCTTCTTCTTCTTCATCTTCTTCTTCTTCTTATTCCACCAAATTTGGGGATGCTTCTCCTCCCACAGTTTTCGAGATATCCACCCCAAAACAACTGTAACCTGTCCGGTCTGACCCCGATTGGGTTGCTTGTATACAGCTAAGCCGTACCCGCACTCGTTCTCCGGTTTTTGTCGTTTTTTCATCCCTTTTTTCCCATAGACTCCCATTCATTTTCAAAATCACCCCCCTCACCCTTCATGGCCTTCCCACTCCCTCACTTTTCACCCCAGAGCCACCATACCTCACATGTTGCCTCGGGACAAATCACCCAACACTCATCCAAGACCGTTTTGACCCGCACTCATCTTTTTGTCATTTTTTTAATCAGTTTTTTTACTCATTTATTCATCCCTCCATCTTGCCATTGACTTCAATTCATTTTTCAAAGTCTTACCGGTCGGTCACCTTTCGGCCTACGCTCACAGTATCACATGGGCTGCCTCAGGTCATGCCACCAAACACTCAATGAAACACATACTGACCCGCACTTATCTTTTACTCGTTTATTCATCCCTCAATCCTCCCATTGACTTCAATTCATTTTTCAAAGTCTTACCACTCAGTCAACTTTGGCCCGACAACCACCGTACCACATATGCTGCTTCACGTCAAATCACCCAACACTCATTGAAACCATACTGACCCACACTCGTCTTTTTGTCGTTCACTCATCCCTCCATCCTCCCATTGACTTCAGTTCATTTTTCAATGTCTTACCGCACGGTCACCTTTCGGCCTACGATCACAGTTCCTCACATGCTGGCTCAGGTCGTGCCAACCAATGCTGATTGAAAACCATAATGATCTGCACTCGTCTTTTTGTCCTTCACTCATCCCTCCATCCTCCCATTGACTTCAGTTCATTTTTCAAAGCCTTACCGCACGGTAACCTTTTGGCTGTAGGGATTTTCTTCTTGTGAAGCTCAACTTGTAATTCCAAAGTTTAGGTTTAAAGCAATTTATTAACAAAGCAATAAATAGTATTCAGTTACAGTATGAAACATACCGGGTAAAAGCAAGGCAAGGCAATTACAAAATGGTGGTGTGTGAGTACAAGCCTTTATACCTCAAACCTGAAATAAAATCCTGAAATAAAATGTTCCTGTCCCTGATTGGACAGTAGAGAAACAAATGGGCACTGCATGGTGTTAGAGGCTCCACAAAGTCTCTTCCTTAGCTCTTGCTCACAGGAAGAGACAGAGGCCTCACACCTCATACAGTGTCAGACTTGAATACACATACACACACACACAAACATGAATAACCATAGCCTGCTCTCTGGCCAGGCCTCAGGTGTTAACACCCCTGTTTCCCGCATTCTAAGGAACAAAGGGTGTAGTGTGGAAGGTAATTGATGCCAATTGTATCCCTTAGAATCTAATACCCCCTTGATAGTTAAGTTGATTTTATTGCATTAGGTGACCATCCAAGAACAATGAATCAGGTATTGCATTTTCCTTACATAATCCCCCCTTAAACCTTGACCCAGAGAGAATCAGCAGCGCAAGGTTTAGTCAGTGTGTTGAACAAATTTTTGCGCCCCTAGTACCCTGACAGGAGGTTGCAACTACACAAGGGCAGGATAGGAAAGGTGTTAGAATGCAACTACATGTCTCCACATATAATCTACACCCTACTCGACTTCAATGTCATTTTCCTCTCCACATATCCTACATCCCTTTTTCGTCGCTTCAACAATGACCTGAGGTAGCACATCAGAATCACCACGATCAGCAGCAGTAGGGCAGACGCAGCTGTAGAAACCTTAAAGAGCACATCCCAGTATGTGTCTTCATAGTTTCCTCTCATTACAGACATCCCGCTAAGAAAGCTCTTGATTCTGTTTTCCAGCTCCTTTTCCTGCTCGCTAACCATGCTTATACTCAACTTTTCTTCTTCTTGTTGCAAGTCTTGCATTTCACCAAGTTCAGGTAAAGGGTCTGGCTGTAGAAATGCTGCGTATGGGTCTTCTAAAATGAGATCTATCTTGGTCCTAGTATAATACAATCTCCTGTTGCCAATGTTCATTGGGTAGGTCACCTGAATACAGAACGCATTACCTGGTACCTTACACACCAAATCATTTGCGGTTACATCAGTCTGAAAAGTGTTAATACAGTATGTGTTATTTCCAATGAGTCTAATGTCGTTATAATTATGTTCAACATTTTCTTTTGATATTAAACATTCTGAATGGTTGCCATTGACCCACCCACATCCTAAATTTGGTCTAAGTGTATTCCCCTCTGAATCTCATGCCTATGGCACTGCGGGTCAGGCAAACCATCTAAAACCTCCCATGCTAGTTTAGAGTTATACCAATTGATATCAACTTCAGCACATACACTAAGATTAGCCCCAAATCGTTCCCTTGTGCCCAACCTACAGTTCCTCCAAGCATTCAGCATGTCTTCCTCTTTGATGAAGTGTCTTGGAAACTTATTGGCAATTAAATCAGTGACAAAATCCTGGACCATGGTCTGCATGTGTCCTGCAGCGGCTAAGCAGAATTGTCTGTTTGATAATTTTGAAAGTCCTTGTATAACATCTTCATTAAGTTAAACTTGGGCTTGGATATATTTAACTAGAATTTCATCAGTTTTAGTGGAATGTTGAATGTGGTCTTGAAGAAAGCTACCCAATTTTGTTTGTACATTGCTGACATATATTTAAAGCAAATCAATTTGGTGGTTGTTATACAAGGAGTTTCCAGAACCAAATATTCCCCCCAAGTCCCCAAGTATGCTATGTTTTTTTCGCTTCTCGGCTGTCCCCCTAAATCCTACTTCCTCCCATTCCCTTTGTATTATATCATCAAAAGGCCTAGCAACAGAGGGGTCATCTTTACAAGCATCAATGAGACGAGTATTTAGGTCCTGTACATTCATAACAATTGTTATAAATTCCCATTGCACATTATTAATATATATTTGAGATTTAGGGACAGTGATCATCCCGTTTGCTGGCAAAGGCCACATTCTAGGGCATTGCTTTTCACAGGTGTTCTTTTGGTTAAGTTTCCATCCAGGCTTACAGTCACATTTGAAGCTGCCAAAGGTGTTGATGCAGTGTTGATTGCTGGTGCATGGGTGTTGTTTTCCCATGCATTCGTCAACGTCCTCACACCTATTGATGCCATCTCCTGTAAAACCAGCAGGGCACTGGCATTTGCCTTGTCCTGCAGCTTCCTCAAGACATGTGGCTCTCTGGTGGCAGGTTACATTGTAGTCCCTGTTTCTGAAATATGTGGTCCTGTTGCTATGTTTCATGCAGATGTTTGTGGTGTTTCTGCATGTTACCAGTGTTATCCATGTGATCTGAAAGAGCAGGAAGCACCCCGCTTGAAGCTTTGTCTTCTGTGTCATGGTTGAAATCTGAAAAACAAATCAAGTGCAGGATTTATTCTTATGCAGATTTAACATCTTTAATTGTTATACTATTTACACTGGTCAGCATGATACCATTTGTACACTGGTTCCTTTTTCCCCTTCATTCTGACCTTAAGATTGCCCTCCCCACAGGTGTCCACTATTTCATGTGGTCCTGTCCAATTTGCATCCCAAGGCCCTTTCTGAAGAAAATTTATGACCAGTACCTGTTCCCCAATTTCAAATTTGTGGGTGGTGTGTCTTACACCATCATCCCACTGTTTTTTGTTCCCTTTGTGGGTTATTCCCATGTTGTGAGCTGCAAAGAGCAATTTATGCTCCAAAATGTCCTGAACATTTTGTAGAAATTAATCATGATTTACCCGATCCTGGATCGGTTTTGGCACCTCTCCCATGTTAGGATGTATTAGAGGCATTCTTCTGCCCGTCATCAATTCATGAGGGCTGATGCCAGAGCTCTTACTGCTGGTGGCCCTAATGGCCATTAGGATTCCTGGCAAATGACGACACCAGTCCGTTCCAGCATCCAGAACAGATTTTTTCAGGGCTATCTTCAGGGTCCTATTCATTCTTTCCACCACCCCTGATGACTGTGGGTGATACGGTATGTGCCGTTTCCGGGTAATGCCTAAAATAGTACAAAGATCTTTCATGATCTGTCCAGTGAACTGAGTGCCTCTATCACTCTCAAGCCTACGAGGAAATCCCTACCTTGAAAATACCTGTTCCCACAGCACTCGGGCTGTGGCAGTTGTTGTGCATTTCTTGATTGGGAATGCTTCTACCCATTTACTAAAGGTATCTACAAAAACTAGAAGGTAGTGATAACCTCCTTTAGCTGGTGGCAGTGGACCAACGTAATCAATCTGCAAATTAATCCATGGCCCCTCAACTACTATAGGCTGTCCCAGCAGTGCTTTCTTTAGCTTTTCAAAAGACATCTGATCCTCTGGGGTCCAATCTAATTCCTCTGATTTCCCTCGTTTCCCCTTTGAGTGATCATACAGTGGTCAAGCTATTTCTGCAAAGCCCTCTATAAAATCTCTACAAAACCTGACAATCCCTAAAAATGACCTGAGTGCTGTCACTGTATATGGTCTTGGCAACTTTTGAACCACCTCTACTTTCTGTGGGTCTGGTGTCCTACCCCCTTCAGTTACCTGTACCACAAGGAACTTGACTTCTGGAACAAGTAACCTACGCTTTCTTTGGGTTCAATTTCAACCCAGCTGTCTTCATGAGCTGTAAAACCTCATCTAAAAGGTCAATATGCTCCTGCTCAGTTTCTGTCTGGATGAACAAATCATCTACATACTGAATTACCTGCTGTGGTTTGCTGACACCTTTCAGCACATCAGCCATGCATTGCCTATTAATTCTGTGGTTTTACCAGTGGTGGGAAAATCCAAATTTGTTAGGGTGATTGCAGCTCCTGTATCTACTAACCAATTGTCACAGTGGCTTCTAACTGTAACTTCAATACTGGGTCTGCCAACCCTATCAGGTTTCAAATCACGAACTTTGTGTACAGAGGCCAGACACCCCTATGGTTTCAAATACTTATTTTCTGTACCCTTGGATGCTGAATCAGTGCTAGCTGATTTGCCTTGTGACACCATTTGCTTTAACTCATGCAGTAAGTTACTCATATCCTCATAGGTCATGGTTGGGGCTGAAAGACGTGTTTCCTGCATATCTACAGATTCCCCTCCTTTATGCAATTTAGGTCCCTGTGCTGCTGCACCTCCCCCCTTTCACCAACAATCCTTTTTAATGTGCCCCATCCTACCACAGTTGTGACAGCACTCTCTATTGTTTGATTTACGCCTCCCCTCATTTGTGACAAATGCTGACATCTTTCTCCTTGGAGCTGAGGTGTCGCGTGTGGTCTCACACCAACTGCTAAGGAGACTACAAACATCTGCAAATGTTAGATCACCAGCTTTTTGTTTTTGATGCAATGCTAGTCTGGTTGTATCATTGACTATTGAATTATACTGTTGCATAACTGATCCAAGGAATGCAGGGTCATTTCTATGCGGATGAGGTATGCCTGAATTATTTACATTTACATTTACATTTATTCATTTGGCAGACGCTTTTATCCAAAGCGACGTACAAAAGTGCAAATAGTGAGCAAACAACAGGCACAAGAGCAAGATGTGTAAAGGTCATACAATGCAAATAGTGAATTATGGGTGTAACAATTAAATAAACGATTGAGATATGCAGCAGGGTTTTCCCCTCTCTCAGGTTTAGTGGCCTGAGTCCGTCCCCAGTTTGGTTGCAGATTGCCAATCATGTTCAACAATGCTGTCTCTCTCTGCTGTGCATTTGCCCAGGCACCATTAACAGCCATTTTAAGGTTGTCTGGTAAAGACTCAACTAGATCTGCAGGAACACTTAATTGAATGATTTGACAACAGTCTTGATCATCTAGGCCGTTGGCTCTGGCTTGCCTCTGCAATTCAGCAAGGTACGGACATGGGTCACAAATGCAATCCCATTTGCCAACATTAGAACATAGATTACCTAACTCTGATGTACAGGGTTCATACACATTTTAACCAATAAATTTCCATGACTTTTCCATGCCTTTGAGGCAAATTTTCATGACCACACATTCTCTGAAATGTCTGTGTATACATGAAAAATAAGAATAAAAATCCATGTCAAAATTTACCACAGTATATTTTAACTAAAATTAATGACAAGCTATGTGGTTTGATACAAAATAAACATTTATTTAAGTAACACTGACACACCAGTAAGATGTTTACAGAATAAAATGTGTCAAACTCCATTGTCTAGCCCTAATTAACGTAAATGACTGGGAGGCAACAATGTTTGAAAAATAAATAAGTAAATAAAAGTGTCCTGTAACACTGACATTAATTTCAGAAGGCAACAGTGTCAGAGAGAAACTGTCTTTTGGAATACAAGATTTTGTGACTAAGATTTTAAACTAACTATGCCTCCTATTTTCCATTAACCTAATTGAGCATTAACAGAAGATAACCTTCCCTGTTTGAATCTGATCTGATCATTAAAGTATTGTTGTTTAACCCTTTTGCGCGTACGGTCACACCGGTGTGATCAGCTGTTCAGGGGCCCCGCTAGAAATTTTGGGCCCTATGAAAGAATATAATATTGGGCCACCCGAACCTAGACCACCCACCAACCTAGAAAACCCATTTGACGACCCAAAGTTTAATAATTTGTAGGCTTCATGGATTGCACTGTAAATATATTATCAACGAAATACTGCTCACCTCCTTCTCCTTCTACTGGGAGGTGGGTTGAGGAAAGGGTTCCTAATCCTGAAGCTGCATCTGTACACAGGGCTTAAAGCAACAAAATTTTCTGAGCCTGATTTTTTTTTTTTTTGGTGGGGGAGGGGGTAACAAAATAGGACACATGTACATTTAGCGTTTCCACAACAGCTTTAATTCAAAATTGCATAATAATAAATACAATTATTAATACAATTTTGTATTACAGTGCTCAAATTAAAAGTGCTTCCTTTTTTTGCAGCTTTTTCGTCCTGTTTGTGTTATGCGCACTTGTTTGTGCTCTTGAGGCTCACATATGTTATGGGCGAGCTGAACTCCTTCTCATAGGAGGACAGTGGTGGGATTACATCCCCGAAAGACCGGACTCCATTCCACCGGAGATCCTGCGTCTGGAAGAGCCCAGGGACGCTACTCTCATCCCGCCCAGGAGGCGCCGGAGGCGGCGCAGGGATAGGAAGCAGAAGCGGGGCAAGAGGAGCGGCCTACATGCTAGGCTAAGAGCTAACCCGCATCGACCAGCTCTACCGAGTCTCTTCTGCTGCCAGTCACTCGTCAACAAGATCGACGAAATAAGGCTGAGGATTTCGTCGCACAACCTGGGCAGCAGTGTGACGGTATTTACAGAGACTTGGCTGGATAGCTCCACTCCCGATGGGGCTATCGAACTAGCACGCTGCAACATCTACCGAGCCGACAGGACTGCAGACTCCGGTAAGAGTAGAGGTGGTGGAGTGTGTATTTATGTGAACAATGACTGGTGTACAGCTGTAGACATCATTGAGAAGCACTGCTCCCCGGATTTGGAATACCTGGCAGTAAAATGTAGGCCGTTTTATTTACCGAGGGAGTTTTCTGCTATCCTCATCACAGCGGTTTACATTCCGCCACACGCTAATGCTAACCTAGCTCTGGAAGAACTGCACAGCTCCATTAACAACCAGCTAAACGCACATCCAGAGGGGGCTGTGATTGTGGCAGGGGACTTTAATCATGCAGATCTGAAGGCAGTACTGCCCAAGATGCATAAAAATGTAAGCTTCCCCACCAGAGACAAAAACATCCTGGACCAGGTGTACACGAACATCTCTGGAGCATATAAAGCTGCACCGTCTCCACACCTTGGTTCATCGGATCACATCTCTCTGACACTGACTCCATCCTATAAGCCTGTTGTCTGCAGAACCAGACCAGCTATAAGGACTGTGCAGGTGTGGAGTGAAGAGGCTGCTGCAACACTGCAGGACTGCTTCGGGAGTACAGACTGGGAAGTGTTCTCTCACGGAGCCGACTTGGGGGAGTACACCTCTGCTGTCCTGGACTACATTAACTTCTGCACTGAGGCTGTACTGACCACCAAGACCATCAGGGTGTTTCCAAATCAGAAACCCTGGTTGGATGGCAAGGTGAGGACTCTGCTCAGGGCAAGAGATGCTGCCTTCAGGTCAGGTGACATGCTGGCCTACAGAACTGCCCAGAAGGACCTGAAAAAGGGCATTAGCGAGGCCAAGGGCAGGTACAAGCGACGCATTGAGGGTCACTTTGAGAATAAAGACCCCCGGAGCATGTGGAGAGGAATCAAAACCCTGACTGACCACAAGCGCAACAACACGCAGGTCAGTCAGGACAGAGACCTCCCAGACGCTCTGAACTGCTTCTACGCCCGCTTTGACAAACAGCACAGTGGAGTGACAGGGGCAAGAGCTCAGCCCAAGGAGGGGCAGACACTCATCCTCCAGCCCCACCAGGTGAGGTCCACCCTGAAGAGGATTGACATCACCAAAGCAGCTGGGCCAGATGGACATTGAAGACCTGTGCCGACCAGCTGGCAGAGGTGTTCACGGACATTTTTAACCTCTCCCTCCAGCAAGCCGCAGTTCCCACCTGCCTTAAAGCCACCACCATTGTCCCTGTGCCCAAAAAGTCTGCTGTCACCAGCCTAAATGACTACTGCCCCGTTGCCCTCACCCCAGTGATCATGAAGTGCTTTGAAAGGATTATCTTATCTCACATCAAGGACACCATCCCTGCAGACCTGGACAGCCACCAGTTTGCTTACAGAGCAAACAGGTCTACAGAGGATGCTATCTCCATTGCACTTCACACAGCCCTATCCCACCTGGAGCACCCAAACACATATGTCAGGATGCTCTTCGCGGACTTCAGCTCTGCCTTCAATACCATAATCCCCCATAAACTGGTTCAAAAACTCGTCAGCCTTGGACTTTCCACCTCGCTGTGTTCATGGGTTATGGACTTTCTCACCAACAGACCACAGAATGTCAGGATAGGGAACCTGACATCATCAACCATTATCCTGAACACAGGTACACCGCAGGGCTGTGTGCTTAGCCCGGCCCTCTTCACCCTCTTCACCCAGGACTGTGCCCCCATCCACTCCTCCAACACCATAGTAAAGTTCGCAGATGACACCACTGTGGTAGGTCTCATCAGCGACAACAACAAGACCTACTACAGACAAGAGGTCCAACATCTGGCTGAGTGGTGTCAGGACAACAACCTGGTCTTAAACACCACCAAAACTAAGGAGGTCATCGTGGACTTCAGGAGGTCCAGGAGGACCACGCAGTCCCCACTCCACATCAATGGGGAGGAGGTGGAAAGGGTGGGCTCCATGAAATTCCTAGGAACACACATTACCGAGGACTTAACTTGGACATTGAACACTACCAGCCTGGTGAAGAGAGCCCAGCAGAGGCTATTCTTCCTTAGGAAGCTAAAACAGGCTGGTCTACCCCCTCAAATGCTCACAAACTTTTACAGATGTACAATAGAGAGCATCCTCTGCCAGTGCTGCACTGGGTGGTACGCAAGCTGCACAGCGGAGAACAGAGGGGACTTGTCCCGGGTGGTCAAGTCAGCTCAGCGGATTGTGGGAGCTGCACTCCCAGACCTGGACTCAATATACACAGACCGCCTGCAGAGGAAGGCGAGATCAATCTGCACAGATGACACCCACCCGGGACATTCTCTGTTTGTCTGCCTACCGTCAGGGAAGAGGCACCGCACTTTAAAAACCCGGACTACCAGGCTGAGGAACAGCTTTTCCCCAGGGCTGTAGCCTCTATTCCCCCACACACACACACACAAACACACACGCACGCACATACGCACACACACACCTAACCAGCACTGACAAGATATAAGAGATCGAGATGGCGGCGCGTGCACAACGCGAGGCTCAGCGTCTCCCCAGAATCTGCAAATTAGCGGTAGTTTTCCTGCTTGTTTCGGGTCTGTTCGTACAGGACAGCCTTACTTTAACATCGTACACCCAACAGGAACTTTTAGACATCGGTCTACGCCACAGCTGTATCACCAATTTTCGACTCATCCCTGAGATCTCCAAAACACCGGAGGCTACGCACTCTCCCCGACCGGGCGGAAGTGCTCGCAGACAGCGACGAGACCGTAAACAAAGGCGGGGGAAGCGAGGAGGACTAAGAGCTAAGCTAAAGCTAACACCACACCGGCTCTCTTTACCCAGCATTTTCCTCGCTAATGTGCGGTCACTGGTGAACAAGATGGACGAGTTACGACTTCGCATCACCAACAGTAAGAGACTTACGGATTGTAACATCATGATTCTTACAGAAACTTGGTTAAACAGCTGCATACCCGACAGCGCTATTGAACTAGCTGGTCGCTACATTCTCCGTGCAGATAGAACGGCAGATGACTCCGGTAAAACCAGAGGCGGAGGACTGTGCATTTATGTAAACAAAGCTTGGTGTACAAACTCTGTCATCACTGAGAGACACTGCTCGGCTAACCTGGAATTTCTCATGGTTAAGTGTAGACCTTTTTATCTGCCGAGGGAGTTTACTTCCACAATAATAACTGCTACTTATATTCCCCCGGATGCTAATGCAAAGCTTGCTATGAAAGAACTGCATGCAGCTATTAGCAAACAACAGACTGCGCATCCGGAGGCTGCTTTTATCGTTGCGGTGATTTTAATCACTCCAACTTGAAGGCAGTGCTGCCTAAATTTTACCAGCATATTTCCTGTCACACCAGAGGAAACAAAACTTTGGACCATGTTTACACAAACATAGCTGGAGCATACAAAGCTACTCCCCTCCCCCACCTAGGACAGTCAGACCACCTTTCTTTGTTTCTCACCCCCAAGTACTCACCACTCATCCAACGTGTGAAGCCATCAGTGAGAACCATCAAAGTGTGGCCTGAAGGGACAGACTCTGTACTACAGGACAGGTTTCAATGCACGGACTGGAGAATGTTTGCTTCCCGGGCTACCTGGGACTCTCACACGGACATTGACATCTACACCTCCTCTGTGCTGGATTATATTAATACCACCATTGACAGCATCACTACCCAGAAACAGATCACCACATACCCAAATCAGAAGCCGTGGATGAACAAGGAGGTCCGGCTCCTGCTGAAGGCCATAACGCTGCCTTCAGATCAGGTGATGATCAAGCCTACAGTTTATCCAGGGCCAACCTGAGGAAGGGCATCAAGAAGGCCAAGCACTGTTACAAGTTAAGGGTCGAGGAACACCTCACCAACTCCGACCCCCAACGTATGTGGCAGGGCATCCAGGCCATCAGTGACTACAAGCCCAGCAATGCCACCCCAACAACCACTGATGTCTCCTTCCTCAACGAGCTAAATGACTTCTATGCTCGCTTCGACCGGGACAACCAGGAGACAGCTTTTAAGATCAGACTCCCTGCAGACCACCAGCCCCTCACACTCTCCACCACAGAAGTCTATGCAGCACTGAGCCGGATCAACGCACGCAAGGCTGCTGGCCCTGACGGCATCCCTGGACGCGTGCTCAGGACATGTGCTGGACAGCTGGCCGGGGTTTTTACGGACATTTTCAACCTGTCCCTCAACCAGGCAGCTGTGCCGACATGCTTCAAGACCACCTCCATTGTGCCAGTGCCTAAACAGTCCACCCCAATGTGCCTGAATGACTACCGCCCTGTAGCGCTCACGCCCATAGTCATGAAGTGCTTCGAGCGACTGGTCCTGGCACACCTAAGGACCTGTCTCCCTTCCACACTGGACCCCCACCAGTTTGCCTACCGCAGGAATCGGAGCACGGAGGATGCCGTCTCCACAGCATTGCACTCTGTGCTCACGCATCTGGAGAATAACAACTCATATGCAAGAATGCTGTTCGTGGACTTCAGCTCAGCATTCAACACTGTCATCCCGTCCAAGTTAACCACCAAACTTCAAGCTCTAGGCATCAACACATCTCTCTGCAGCTGGATCTTGAACTTCCTGACCAATAGACCTCAGGAAGAAAGGAGGCACGCTTGACCCCATCCACATTAACGGGATGGCTGTTGAACGTGTCTCTAGCTTCAAGTTCCTGGGGATCCACATTTCGGAGGACCTGTCCTGGACCACCAACACCTCCAGCCTGGTCAAGAAGGCTCACCAGCGCCTCTTCTTCCTGAGGACACTGAAGAAAAACCATCTCTCTTCAGCAATCCTGATGAACTTTTATCGCTGTGCCATCGAGAGCATCTTGACCAGCTGTATCACAGTCTGGTATGGGAACTGCTCGGTTTCAGACCGCAAGGCTTTGCAGCGGGTGGTGAAGACTGCCCAACGCATCACAGGGTCTCCGCTTCCGGCCATTGAGGACATACAGAGGATACGCTGTCTACGTTGAGCCCGAGGCATCATCAAGGACTCTGCTCACCCAGCTCACAAACTGTTTGTCCTCCTGCCTTCTGGGAGGCGCTTCAGGAGCCTCCAGTCCAAGACCAGCAGATTCAGGAACAGCTTTTTCCCCACAGCTGTCTCCTTATTGAATTCTGTCCCCGCTGACTCCCCCTACACCACTACGCACATCTCTTTGCCCCTTTAATCCAGATCCACTTTATATATTATACAACTGTAAATATCATAGTATATATTAATTCACTGTATATATCAACTGTATGTATCTATCTGTAAATTTGTCCATAATTACTGACCTCATAATGTACATATCACATTGTATATACCCATCTGTACAAAATGTTCATAGCAGTGATCTTATACTGTTCATACATACAACTGTAAATATTATATCCTCTGCACTTGCTGCTTATTGCACTTCTGGTTAGGTGCTAACTGCATTTCGTTGCCTTGTACTTTTTACATGTGTAATGACAATAAAGTTGAATCTAATCTAATATAATATAATAAGTGGAATAAATACCTTCTCCATCTGTGCAATATTTGAAACTACTGCTGCTGTCTATTACTACCCTTCTTATTTTATTTATTATCTCTGTACTTTAGCTGTCTGTGCATTTATCTCATTTATTTATTGTTTTTATACAGTTTTGTCTTGTGTTGTCTTGTATTTTTTTTTTTAATTCTCGTGTTTTAGCTGCTTTATGAGTGAGTCCCAAACCAAATTTCATTGTAGAACTACAATGACAATAAAGATTCCTTGATCCTTTTTTCTTAAATGCTATTAAAAATGACAAGTGCAGCTTCAATAAAAGTTGGTCGAGTAGCAAGATGCTGTGTTACAACTTTTCCCAAGTCATCATCATAGAATCGGACCAAGACATTGAAAATTCTGTCCATGTTGCGGTTTGTGGACTCGTCAACGTTCAGTGAAAACATCTGTTTTGACAGATTGTGCGCTAAACATTGTCTAATGTGACAGGCAATGCCGTGAGTGGATAGGTTGCTGGCCTGTGTATTTGACACGCCAAGTTTGGAGAGTGCAGTTCTGTCCTGTGATGCTGTTTTGCACAGCTCAACTAGCGCTGGCGCTATCCTGAAAGAAAGGTCATGTTCTGCTACAAACGCGGACTTTATGATTGCACACCTGGTCTTGGATGGATGAAGCGGCAGCAGCTACAGTGGCCACAGCTCCCTGCAACGTTGACGTATAACGAAGAGCCCGAACAGCTGCTTTCTATGAGGGATCTGTATCATGCCGAGACAATGCTTTTTGCCGCTTGTCCCATACTGTATTTTTTCGAACACACGGCGCAAAAGCAGGTCACGGGCTCGTTTAATTTGTGACAACATAAGCCGAACGTGTTACGGCACAGACGAGGGACCCAACAGCAGACCACGCACGATGAGGGTAAAGTGCGTCTTATTTAATCTCGGCAGGCAGAGTTCGTGAGCTGGGAACAGGCAGGGTCAGCAACGGGTAAGCAGTCCGTGGGAAAAACCAGGGCGAAGTCAGGGACAGGCAGAGTCAGGAACCAGGAGACAGTCCGAGGGCAGTTCCGGGAGCGAAGTCGGGCAGAAGCGGAGTCAGGCACGGGGCAGGCAAACGAACAAGCAGACAGGGCAAAAACGGCAGACAGAAAAACCAGGTCGGGGCACAAGCGAGATCGGTACACAAAGCAAAACAGGTAACAAAAACGCGGGGACGAAACAGGTCAAGAATAACACTGCTACGAACTAGCAACGAGACAGGAACAGGCAGGGCATAAATAGGGCAGAGCAGACGAGGTGATGGGGAACAGGTGAGCCGGCAGGCAGGTGGCGGCAATGAAGCAACGAGGCAGGCGGGGACAGGGGCGGGGCTAGAACACAAGGAAAACAAAAGCACATGGACAGGGGAAGAAAACAAACACACAGCTAGGGGGCCGGGGCACTGACAGAACGTTTGTCCGTCATTACCATTTTCATCTAACCAAGCCTATCGCCATTTATTTTCACCCTCGTTCTATTGTGCATGTGTCTGCGCCAACCTTCAGAAGTTTCGCTTCCATGCTCCATCTATTTGAATGCATGCTAGCCAATTGTGCAGTAATCAACTAATACAATCCTAGTTGTAACTAGTTGCCGATTGGATAAGAACAGTGCTCTCATGCCAGTACGTCGTCTAAACAGGCTACTATTAGTTAAAACTATTGGTCAAAACCACCACGTCAGTGATTGTTTTTGACAGAATTGCGTTCCGGTCTGATATCAGAGCTCGTATACGCCAGTAATAACTCATTGCCTGATCTAAAATCTCTGCACGCCGGATTTCCGGCGCGGGGCCGGAGATCTTTAACCCATGTGTGCATGACGAGGGCAGACCTGATTAGTGAACAAGCTACTTAGCATGTATGCCAGTTATCTAGCTATAGCCAGAGTGCGCACTAGCTGGCTACAAATTCACTAAGCTATATTAATTATATTTGGACCAAAATTGCAGTCATCTCATTTTCGGTGGCGACAAAGTTAATATACCAAATACTTAAGCGAAATGACACAGACACTGCACTGTAAATGAACTTAACTTGTTAGTTAGACCATCCAGGCAGTGGTTAAGCCACAGTAGTAGGCTAATGTTGGCTAGGTAGCTACGTGTTAATGGGCACCAAAGGAAGGTCCGTAAATAAATATACCTTTCTTTGGGAAAAAACTGGGTGACTAACTGTCGGCCCTTTTTCTCTCTCTCAGCTTTCTGTTGCCTTGCTTTTCGTTTTTGATATCCTGACTTCTTCGATGACGACATGTCAAATCTACTGACAGTTCACCATCTGTTCTGCTTGTGAGCGCACCTACTATAAAGCAAAGATTCTAGCGCGCTCTGTGATCGTTGCCGAAAAATTTACCTATGCAAGGCTGAACCATGCAATGAATAGAGAGAGGGGTGAAATATAAAGGCTATCCTGATAATTTTGCCAAAAATGGAGAAACAAGTTGGTTTCATTTTAAACTTTTTAATGGATGAAATTTAATGACACTAACGTACTTATGGTGATGATGATAATAATAATAATAATAATAATAAATGAGGGCCCCCTGTCAGTGCTGGGCCCTTGGAATCGTCCTAACTCCCCCCCTTTTTGGTGCCCCTGCAGCCGTTTAGCCATATGCCAACATCCGTGCGATTAGACCACGAGATTTGAAAAATTCTAGCTAATTTTAGCTTTGAGGAAACAACGATTTAACACTTAAAAATATAGCAAATGCGGCAGTGAAAACTATGAGAATGTTAAAACGCAAATGAAAACATAACGAACTATATAACGTAACACCCGCGCTACATAGCATAAAAAATTTACGTGTGAAAGGGTTAACCAATATAGTTTTTTCTCAGTCGATCTTAACTGAAACACATATACTCTATTATACAGGTATTTGTGAAGCAAATTTCCATGACTTTTCCAAAACTTGCCGGGTTTATTTATTTTTCCAAAACTTCTCCAGGCCTGGAAATTGCCATTTTCAAATTCCATGACTTTTCCAGGTTTTTCATGACCGTATGAACCCTGGATGTAGACAAAGGAATATGCTCATGTATCTCCTCATAATCATACTGTGTAGTCCCATGTCGGCCCTCCGCTGCTACTGCTTGTCTCCTACATGTTCTTCGCTCTAACCCGAAATGGAGCAGCTCTGACTAAACCAATAACATGTGTTTCCACATCAGACCCACCTGAACTATCACTCTCTGCATCAGAATCCTGTGGTAATTGTATGCCCAATGCTGCCACATGACACTGATAGGTTCCCAGTTTTATTCAGTATAATATATATATATATATATATATTATATGTCTGTATGAACACCTCTGTAGTGTCTGCAGCAAGGATGTCACACATCCTTGCTGAATGGCCCTGCCAGGGTTCCCAGGGCACAAGACCATTTGTCTCTGGCCCAAAACTCAACTCAATCCTTTGATATGTATGACCATGGAATGTATATCAACACACCACACAACCTGATTCTTTAGAGATCTCTCGGTACAGACAGCCCGAATGTGCTGAGATTGTCTCTCCCTTGCGCATTGAAATAAACATCAATTCTCTTAAGAGAAGTCGTCAGCGTGTTCTTCATCGTCCTGCATCGAGTTCCACGGAGAAGGGCAAAATATCCTAACAACACTTAATTTGCTCTAACTTATTTTTTAAAGCATTCTCATTTGCAATGTCCTTTTTAGCCACATCTGGATTTTTGCTGCTTCTAGCCCAAAGTGCCTCATATGCACTCTGACTCTTCTCTAGCTGTTTTTAAAGCAAGACATTAGCCATTTTGACCTCGTCCAGATTCTGTCTCAACAAGGCAACCTGCTGTCGCAAATCAATACTGTTTTCTGCTGCTAGCCTGCGTTCTGCCTGACCAGCAGCTTTCTCACTCTCTAACTCATCAACAGATTTTCTTAAAGTCTCTATAGTGTGCCTCTGCTCCACACACTCTGTCTGCGACTCCTCTAGCCGACGTTTTAATTCACACTGCCCTTGCAATAAAGCTTGCAGTACATTAGCATGTCTACGCTTCTTTTTGGAACACCCCATGTTCCTCTCTCTACATGCCTCCTCGAACCAATCTAGAGGATCTGTGGTCCATTTGACCCATCCTTGCAGCGCTTGGCTATGTATTCAATGGCCCACTCCATCATTGTAGGTTCTGAGTATAAAAATTATACAATATACCTACGGTGGTGGTTTACTCTGAGGACACAGGATTAAATGTGGGAAACCCTGCTGGTGCTTTCTAAAAAACAACAAAAGCCCAGTTCCTCTACAAACACACCTCCTGCTTAACCCAAGTAAAGCTAACCTTACTGTTAAACAGGTCAAACTTTGTATCAGCAAGATCTAAACCCAATATTCAGATAATGCCTCTATAACCACAGGAGAAGAACCACAGTCTTGAAAACTCCTAATCTTTACTATTATTGCTCACTTTCGTCACGGCCGACGAATCACAACTGCTACTAAACCGTAAACTCAAATCATTTCCCACGGCGGGATAATGCCAAAACAAACTTACATATACTTACAAGATCCCTTGAATGTGTCCATCGAAAGAGAGTCACGAATGGAGCCACAGTCTCTTCTTTTCTTCTGGCAAAATAAGGCCTGTCCTGGTACAGCTGAAGCTTCTTTTCTTGCAGCAAAATTCTTCTCCAATCGTCCCCCCTTTTCGTCCGTCACTGGCTCGCCAATCGATGTAGGGATTTTCTTCTTGTGAAGCTCAACTTGTAATTCCAAAGTTTAGGTTTAAAGCAATTTATTAACAAAGCAATAAATAGTATTAAGTTACAGTATGAAACATACCGGGTAAAAGCAAGGCAGGGCAATTACAAAATGGTGGTGTGTGAGTACAAGCCTTTATACCTCAAACCTGAAATAAAATCCTGAAATAAAATGCATGTTCCTGTCCCTGATTGGACAGTAGAGAAACAAATGGGCACTGCATGGTGTTAGAGGCTCCACAAAGTCTCTTCCTTAGCTCTTGCTCACAGGAAGAGACAGAGGCCTCACACCTCATACAGTGTCAGACTTGAATACACATACACACACACAAACACGAATAACCATAGCCTGCTCTCTGGCCAGGCCTCAGGTGTTAACACCCGTTTCCCGCATTCTAAGGAACAAAGGGTGTAGTGCGGAAGGTAACCAGACCTAACCCCCCTTGATAGATAAGTTGGTTTTATTGCATTAGGTGACCAACACATCCGGGAGTGTACGCTGGCGTGTCTGTCTGCCGCTGCTCGCTGGAACTGTCAATGCTATTTTCCCTAGCTATCCTTTCTTTTTTGGACTATTGGTTTACTTGTTTTTCCGTTGACTACACCAAAAGCCAAGGATTGCAACCACTGGATTGTTTATCACAATTAAAATATCGGATCAGCCTACCTGGCCCGTTTGGATTTGTCTTCTCTCCCGCGGGTGACGCTAGCGTTTCACCGGCCTAACTCGAGCCCTCTCTGCCGCTGACACCACTGATTGCCCGGCGTACGCGTGAGTAAGTCTCCCCTTCCTCACGTTTGTATGTTAGGCATAGCATCTTAGCCTCGGGGGGTAGCCTCACCTGCCCTTTCTGGCTAATCGATGGTCTCTGTGTGTCTGCCAGTAGCTGGCCTATCGAGGTTAAACCTAACGTGGCTGTGTGTACGTTAGCTAGCCTGGCAATCTATGGGGAGTTCATAATGCGTCCTGGTTGCTTGGTCTTGGATAGCCTCACACCTTTCGTCGTTCTTCGGATGCTGTGGATTATCCACCCTTGCGGCTTCTCCATAGCACCACATTTGACTATGGGTTATTCGTACTCCTCAGCGGACCTTCAAAAAATGAACTTGTCGTCTTTTCGTCTACCTGCTGGAGTACAAACATTGTGTTAACTTATGCATAGCTCGCCAGCCCTATACACACCGAGGCTCACATCGTAGATTTTGCCGGCAGGCTGAAGTACCTGATGGCGTCATTCCTACTATCTGGTCTGGGCTCCCCACTCGCCTCCCAGCCAGGCAATGCAGAGGTGGTGGTGTTGACTTTGGCAACCTTGTATCTCTGCCCACAGTCTCTACTCCTACGATACCTGCGGACATCTCTGTCAGGTACCATATTCCGATACACTGGACATCTTGCTATCTCCCCACTAAAGCAAAAGTTTTGAGCGGCGGAGTAAATGCTGCAAATCTCCGTTCGTTAAAATCTCGTGGAAATACGTCGTTGGAGCAAGCTGCACAGCAAATACCGGATTCCTCACCAGTCAAATTCGCCCTAATAAATGCTCGGTCCCTATCAAACAAAACTTTCATTTTAAGTGATAACTTTACGTCTCATCAGCTGGACTTTTTATTTGTAACTGAGACCTGGCTCAACGTTGGTGATCTCACCTCACTTGGTGATCTCTGTCCTCCCTGTTGCAGTTTCTTAAATTCTCCAAGGACTACTGGTCATGGAGGTGGCTTAGCCACCATTTTTAAAAACTGTTTTAAATGCAGATTTATGCCTGTCGATGTCTACTCTACTTTTGAGGTGCAACTTTTAAAGATTAATGTCACTACCCCTGTCCTATGTGCATTGGTGCACAGGCCACCCAAGACTAACAGTAATTTCATTCAAGAGTTTTCTGATCTTCTATCATTTATGGCCTCCCGCTCTGATAAACTGTTGATTGTAGGGGATTTTAACATTCATATCTGTTGCCCATCAAAATCTATGGTCAACAAGTTTTTATGTCTTGTGGACTCTTTTAATCTCATTCAATCAGTGTCGGGTCCAACTCATCAGAAGGGTCACACACTAGATCTAGTATTATCATCTGGTCTCTCTGTCTCTAACCTTGAAATTATTGATACTGGTGTCTCTGACCATCTTATGGTCAAGTTTGAATCCACATTGTCTTGTCCCCTTCCCACTCCCTCCCAGCCCCACTCCCGTCTCGTCTGATGCATAAACTCAGCCACAGCCACATATTTCTCCAGCACATTCGTGCTCACTCACTTACCTCGTATCTCAGATGCCCTTCCCTCCTGCACCGACCCTGAGGAACTAGTCACTCTCTTCAACACATCCTGCTCTGACACTCTGGACCATGTAGCTCCTTTAAAACTAAAAAGGCCCAAGGCTGGCATTGCTGGTACCCCCTGGCTGAATGATTCCACCCGTGCTCTTAGACGAGCTTGTAGGAGGGCAGAGCGCAAATGGAAGAAAGACAAACTCCAGGTCTCATACGAAATTTTAAGGGATTGTTTAGAGCTTTACCAAAGCTCTGTTAAGTCAGCTAAGGCACAATATTATGCCGAACTAATCAATAAAAATGCCCACAGACCAAAAATACTGTTCAACACAATTAACTCTATTTTAAATCCTGTTGCTACCTCTGCTCCCACTACTGAAACCTGTGAGAAGTTTCTGAATTTTTTCATCGATAAAATTGACAACATAAGATCTCTCATCTCTCCCCCGGACTCTGATCCTTCAGAGACACATCATCCAGTTAGCCGCCTCCAGCAGTTTCAACCTGTGTCGTCCTCCCAGCTGCCTGAGGTGGTCTCTCACATGAGTCCTACCTATTGTCCCTTAGACGTTATACCGTCACGCCTCTTCAAGGAAGTTTTTGCCACAATCTGCCCCCTTATTCTGGCTATAATTAATAGCTGTCTAACGAGTGGAGTCGTCCCTTCCAGTTTTAAACACGCAATCGTGCAACCCCTCCTAAAGAAATCTAACCTAGACCCCAATGACCATAAAAACTACAGGCCCATCTCCAAACTCCCATTTATTTCTAAGATTTTGGAAAAAGTTTTCATCTCCCAGGTCTCCTCCTACTTAAACACATTCAACATCTTTAACAAATTCCAGTCTGGTTTTAGAGCTCTGCATAGAACAGAGTCTGCCTTGTTGAAGGTACACAACGACATCCTTCTCTCTGTCGATTCCGGTTCATGTGCCATTTTAGTCCTGCTCGATCTCAGCGCAGCATTTGACACGATCGACCATGACATACTTTTAAAACGCCTGGAGGGCGAAGTTGGTCTGCAGGGCCCGGTGTTAAAATGGTTTACCTCCTACCTGAGAGAAAGAACCTTTTCAGTCAGAATAGGAAACTGTTCTTCAACCCCTGCTCCCATCAAATGTGGTATCCCCCAAGGTTCAATTTTAGGGCCTCTTTTATTTTCACTTTACATGCTTCCCCTTGGCTCTATCTTTGAGAAATACAATATTCTGTATCACTGTTATGCGGACGATACACAGTTTTACCTACCAGCTACACCTGACAGTGCTTGCTCACTGAGGAACCTCCTTAACTGTCTTGAAGACATCAACTGCTGGATGGCAAGGAACTTCATTCAACTAAATGAAAACAAATCTGAAGTAATTATATTCAGCCCTCCTAGCTCCGCCACTAGCCTAAGCAATGCGCTTGGTCCCCTGTCTGCAAATTTGCACAAGGTAGTTAAAAATCTTGGTGTCTTCTTCGACTCTTCTTTGAACTTTAACAAACAAGTCAGTAGTGTTGTGAAGAGCAGCTTCTATCAGCTTGGAACCATAGCCAAATTAAAGCCATGTCTATCTCATAATGACCTGGAAACAATTATCCATGCTTTTATCACCTCTCGGCTGGATTACTGTAATTCCCTGTATATGGGGCTGACCCATTCCACCCTTTCTCGACTACAGTTGGTTCAAAATGCAGCTGCTAGACTTTTAACTGGAACTAAGAAAAGACAACACATCACTCCTGTTCTGGCTCACTTGCATTGGTTACCAGTGAAATACAGAGTTGATTTTAAAATTTTACTATTTGTTTTTAAAGCCCTCAATGGACTAGCTCCACAATACATTTCCGATCTTCTGATTCCATATTCTGCCCCCAGGTCACATAGGTCATCCTCTCTACAACTCCTCTCAGTCCCCTACTCCTGCCTCAAAACCAAAGGTGACCGGGCCTTTTCTGTTGCTGCCCCCAGGCTTTGGAATAGTCTCCCGTCCCATATTAAGTCCTGTCCCACCATTGACAATTTTAAATCAAATTTTAAGACCCACCTCTTCTCTCTTCCTTTTAGTTCAGTCTGAGGTTGCCCCATGGTTTTTGTCATGTCCACTCTCAAGTTATTTTTATCAAGTTTTTTTTTCCCCTCTATTCCTGTGTTTTATTTATTTATTTATTTATTTATTTATTTATTTATTTATGTTTTTTCTCTTAATCCTGTTTTTACTTGTACTCCCATTTCCTTTTATTCATGTATACTTGTATTGATAATCCATTTTGCCTTGACTGGAAAGCACTTTGGGTCAACTCCTGTTGTTTTTAAATGTGCTATATAAATAAAAGTGACTTCACTTGACTTGACTTGACTTGACCATCCAAGAACAATGAATCAGGTATTGCATTTTCCTTACATGGCCTACAATCACAGTACCTCACATGCTGGCTCATGTCATGCTACCCAACACTCATGGAAAGCCATACTGACCCGCACTTGTATTTTTTGTCGTTCACTCATCACTCCATCCTCCCATTCACCTCAGTGCATTTTTCAAAGTCTTACTGCTCGGTCAGCTTTGGCCCGACAACCACCGTACCACATAAGCTGCCTCAGGTCATGCCACCCAACATTCATTGAAAGCCAAAGTGACCCGCACTCCTCTTTTTGTCGTTCACTCATCCCTCCATCCTCCCATTGACTTCAATTCATTTTTCAAAGTCTTACTGTGCAATCACCTTTCGGCCTAGGGTCACATTACCACACATGCTGCCTCAGGCCATGCCACCCAACACTCATTGACACCCATACTGACCCCGCATTCATTTTTTATTCATTTATTCATCCTTCCATCCTCCAATTGATTTCAATTCATTTTTCAAAGTCTTACCACTCGGTCACCATTTGACCAATAGCCAGAGGACCTGATATGGTGCTTTGGGTCATGTGACCCAACACTCACCAAAGGTGGGTGTGTTCTTAGCAACCATGTTGTTTACCCTAGCAACAGCCTAGCAACCACTTAGTAACACCCTAGCAACCACCCAACAACGCACCAGCAACCAAATCATATACCTTAGTAACCATCTACCAGCACCCTGGTAACCACCTAGTAACACCCTAGCAACCACCTTATATACCTTAGCAACCACCTAGCAACAGCCTAGCAACCACCTAGCAACAGCCTAGCAACCACCATCAGCAACAACCATCGTAGCGATCATCTCATATACGTTACCACGTTTTCGCTGCCGGGTTGCAAGCACACTCTGCATTTTCTTCAGGGAATGCACTTTTCTAGTTAGTGTGCTTGCAGTGTGAAGCATTGCAAGCAGACTATTGTTATTCTTTAGTTTTATTAGTGTGCTTGCAATGCTTTCAAATCAAATCACCCAACACTCATGGAAAGCCATACTGACCCACACTCGTCTTTTTGTCGTTCACTCATCTCTCCATCCTCCCATTGACTTCATTTTTCAAAGTCTTACCACTCAGTCACCATTTGACCAATAGCCACACGACCTGATACGCTGGCTCAGGTCATGCCACCCAACACTCATTTAAACCCATACTGACCCGCACTCGTCTTTTACTCTCCCATTCACCTCAGTTCATTTTTCAAAGTCTTACCACTTGGTCAGCATCTGACCAATAGCCACACGACCTGAAATGCTGCTTTGGGTCATGTGACCCAACACTCACCAAAGGTGGATGTGTCCCTAGCAACCATATTGTTTACCTTAGTAACCACTTAGCAACACCCTAGCAACCACCTAGCAACACCCTAGCAATCACCTAGCAACACTTTGGCAACCACCCAGCAATGCCGTAGCAACACCCAGCGACCATATTGTTTACCCTAGCAATCACTTAGCAACACCCTGGCAACCACCCAGCAACGCCCTAGCAATGCCACAGCGACCATATTGTTTACCCTAGCAACACCCTAACAACCACCTAGCAACCACTTAGCCACATCCTAGCGATCGTCTCATATACGTTGGCACGTTTTCACTGCCGGGTCGCAATCACACTCTGCATTTTCTACAGGAGCAGTTGAGTTATATTATTATTTTTGATAAGTGCCCTTTTTTGTGTTCATGCATGTTTGTTTATGATAGCATCTTATTTCTTAAAACACGCTTTCATGTTGAAATTCGATGATACTGCCTGGGGGACATTCTGAAACGCTTAACGTGAAAAGGCTTAACATGGCTTAATGTTCCAAAACAGGGGTCAATGATCACCAAATTTCTCTCAGACATGTCTTGTCATAAACACTTCCACCTGTCAAAAATCAAAACCAAAATCCTATGAGTATGGACGTCATCTTACATTAAGCGTTTTCCTCTCCATTGATATATATATACACACGCCTACTGGAGACGAATGTGTGGATTTCAGTCTTCCCCTAACAACTTGCAGCTTAAGTTAATTTCACCTTAAATCATGCTAAATGTAAACGTAAGTCTGTTGCTGAAACAAGCATAACACAAACCCAAGGTTTCCATGCACACAATTTATTAAATACTGGCATTTAGCACCTGCATTTATTGAATACTGGCATTTAGCATGCTAAATGTAAACATAAGTCTGTTGCTGAAACAAGCATAACACAGACCCAAGGTTTCCATGCACACAATTTATTAAATACTGGCATTTAGCACTAGTATTTATTGAATACTGGCATTTAGCATGCTAAATGTAAACATAAGTCTGTTGCTGAAACAAGCATAACACAAACCCAATGTCGGGGAAGTGAGGATTTAATAAAAATTCAATGGTCTGAACCAAGCGGTCTTAGAAATTAACGCCCTTGTTTATCGTCCGGCACTCTGAATACCGGACACAAATGACGTCAATTACTAAAACTCCTCACTTAACCAACATGTAAAATAATAATAAAAATGATTTAATTTAATAATTATTATCAAAGATCTTAATTATCAATTAAATCACCGAATTCGTTGATAGGAGATGAGCAGTCTGGTGGATCAACCTTTGCCAGAAATATAGAATCACAACTGGAATAAATTAAAAAGGTTTATTAAGCAGTTACACGAAGACAAGACAAAATTCAAAGTCTGGGCTACAGACCTGGTCCACTACCTTAACAGACACTAACTTACATAAAGACATTAACAAAGCAAGAACATGGATGGATCACAGAATGGGTGAATGAATGCGTGCAGAGAAAATTACCCAAGCCAATTGTTTACCTCTCCCAAGGAAGAACACAGGAACCACTCACAATAGCAGCAAAACTCCCAAAAAAAAAAAGCAAAAAGTTGCAAGATAAACTGAGCCACGGACTGGATGACTGAATGGATGACTGAGCGTCTATCTGAGCTGAGGCAAAAACTGAGCGGGGCAAAACTGAGCAAAGAGGCCTGTTCTAGGCCTGACTTAAGAAGAAGCTCTCTCCACCTCCCTGACCCACGCATGATTAATTTTATGGTTGGAGAGTGCCTGGAAGTTTTTCCAGGACTTAATTTTGTCCTTTTGATCCAAAAATCTGGAAATACCAGATATATTTTCAAGATTCTCATCTTTGCATTCAGCTCTTCATGAGCATCGCAATGACACCAAACCTTAATAGGCATGGGTTGAGAGGAGAGAGTTAGCTGAGAGGAACTGGTAAAATGGTGGTTTTGCTGCTATATTGAGAAATACATATGTTATCACACAACATTGGGTTTTCCACATTTTTCCATGACATGAGAGTACAGTTACTGTGGGGTACAAAAGGGTAAATGATCCGAACATATAGGTACACACAAATAAACACACACACACACACACACACACACACACACACACACACGCTGATTGTGCTCAGGAAGGGGAGAATGGGGGAGAGAAGGCAACCCCCTGCAGCTGTGGTCTACCAGGATGTTACAGCTTAAGCAACTTAGATTGGCTAAAAAGGCAGAGTTCTTTAAGATTATATTAGAAGTATTTGGCGCCTAAACCTCTTTCAGATTACCAAACATGACTGTAGCCACCGTTTAGCCAAGGATTCTACATCCGAGGGGCAGATTCATGCTTACCAATAAACAAAGCGGGCTTCACCGCTTCAGGCCCGCTGCAAGAAGGAGCACACAGATCCTCCAACAATGCTGTGATTATTTGAGTGAGTAACACAACTTTCATGGTAGCACTCCACTGAGGCCATGGTGAAACATCTCATCCTGAGCTGCAGACTACACCTTGAGTCACCAGAGAGAGAAAGATAGAAACATAGAGATTAGATAGAAACATCCAGATTAGATAGATAGATAGATAGATAGATAGATAGATAGATAGATAGAGAATAGAGAGATAGACAGAGAACATGGACTGAAATCTTAACAACTCATACCTGCAGGTTCCAACGCAGCCGTTTTGCCGATGGAGGTAGACAGTTGTGAGACTGATGCAGGAGAAGACTGGTTTAGTGCCACCTCTGGTCAGGAAGATATGAGCGCCACCTCTGGTCAGGAAAAAAAACACAAAAAGTGATTATTATAGCTCTGATGAGCAAGACGAGGACAGCGACATAGATGATAGTAATACTGACAACTTACGTGATGATTTGAGGGCATTGGCAGCAGCAACCAACACACCTCTCAGTCATCTCTCCAGTCTTCTCTCTGTACTTAGGAAGCACTTGCCAAATGCCAATCTCCTAAAAGATGGCCGCACACTCGTGTCAACTCTACTCAACACAGAGGTGCAATCAAAAGCGGGGGGCTCCATGCACTATTTTGGAGTAGCTAATGGTATAAAGTCAAGGATAGAGGACAGTCCCACGCTAAAGAGCATTCATACACTCTGTCTCCCAATTAATGTTGATGGAATGCCGCTTTTCAAGAGCAGCAACGAACAATTTTGGCCCATATTGACACTGAAGCAAAGGGTGAGAGCAGTCACCCCACCCGGCCTCAAACCCGGGTGCACGGGGTGCCAAACCTGCAGCTTGACCGCAACACCAAAGAGCCAGACTTCAAGGCTGGGTGGGGTGACTGTTCTCGCCCTTCGCTACATATGGTGTCAGCGGTGGGATGGCTGGCCACGAGGTCATCGGAGGCGTGCCCAGTGTGTGAGCTGTATGAGGGACCCCCCAGGTTAGGTTGACCCCGGTGTGAGGGACCCCAGAGATGGGTGAAGCACAGTGTGAGGGACCCCAGAGATGGGTGAAGCATGAGTGAGTGGGGCACCCTGGGATGGGAGAAGTATGGTGGGGGAATGTGCGAGGGACGCCTCTGTGCGTGAAGCGCATGGGTGTGCTTCGCAAAGGGGAGGGCAGTGTGACGGAGTGCCGTCACTACAGTTGAGTATGCGCTCTGACTGCCATACCAAAGAGCCTGGCTGGTTTGGCACCCCGTAGACCCGGGTTTGAGGCTGGGTGGGGTGACTGCTCTCGCCCTTCGCTACAGGCACTGACTGAGGAAGACCCCAACCGAATTCCTTTTGTTGTTGCACTTTACTCTGGACACACACAACCATCAGATGCAAATGAGTACCTCTCTGATTTTGTCATGGAGAGGAAAGGATTGCATCTGATGGTGTTGTGTACCAGTCTAAATTATACAAACTGAAAATTTCAGCATTCTTCTGTGATGTACCAGCAAGAGCGTTTATTAAGAACATAAAATCCCACAACTCCTACTACGGATGTGAGAGATGTGCTCAAGAAGGTGTTTGGTCCAACAATAGAATGAACTACCCAGAAACAAATGCAGCCCCTAGAACAGATGAGAGCTTTAAAGCCCAACTACACAGCAACCATCACAGGGATGGTGAGAGCACTCTCATTAGAATTAACATTGAAAAGAAAGATCAGAAAGCCGAACCAGCCATTGCAACAAATTGTGAAATGACTCATTGAACAAGCCCTAAGCATCAGCAGTGTCAGTCAAAGTCAGTGTACAAATGTCCTTTGCGCTAAGCCACCATCAATGCACTGTCCAGTCTTGTGAAGTCCACTCTCCCACTATACTGGCAACAAATTCACGTTATCAGTTCACAATGGCAATAACATCATTTTGTGTGGTCACATCACATTCAAAATTGAACAAATATTTAAATCAGATGGCTGTACGTACTTTTCAGCCAAAAATGTTTATACTAACAGCAATTTTTCACTTCCCCGGTGGAATCTCTTATTCTGGGAATTGCATTTGTTAAAGATCTCTCTGCAGAGGGTGTAACTTTATCTGAAAACAACACTGACGCCAAAGTGGTTGCAGTGCCATACAAAGACGGATTTGTAACATACCATTTGAACCACACATAGTAGCACTCTAATACTTATGCACTTACTACTTATTCAATCATGAATCATCAATTCAATAAATTGTAAATAACAATCAGCTCTCATCATTAACAATCTCCTTTTCTCCTTTTCTCTTAAAGCATGTTTGCAATAGTAGTTTTTAAAAAAAATGAGGTGGAAGTGGTGCCTACTTCCTGGCTGAGTGTTGACCAAACGGTGTCATTCTGGCCACCATATAAAAACACACAAAAGGGCCAAGGCAGCTGTGCAAAACCAGGAGGACCCTGATGAGACACGGGGGGAGTATTTTGTCAGGGTGCTGAAGAAATATGGTGAGACTCTCCTCATGTAAACACAAACACACACACACACACACACACACACACACACAGAGAGAGAGGGAGAGAGAGAGAGAGAGATAGTTTGAGTCTGAATGTGATTATCACTATGAATGTGATCATAGTGCCATTGCATTTCCATACATGCTACAATATGGTAACTTGTTCAACTAATGCTTCTCTCAAATACAGATTCTTATGAAGCGGTGAGGAAAAAACTGGTGAGGGCCACAGTCTGAAGCCCTACATCATTTCAGGACTGCCGTCACTAAGCCTGCCTCAGCTTTGCAGCCACACAACAGAATTACTGAAGTAATGTGAAATATTTCTGTTGTTCTGTCAAACATTTCTCTTCTTACCTACAGAACGTGACCAAATGATTTTGAGGGCCTTGGAGGAGATAAAGGCGCAAGTGCATCAGAACACCCTCCTCCTCCAAGCACTGGCCAAAAAACAGCCAGTGCAGAGAGCAGAAAGTCTGTCCAAGGAATTCAGATTCCCTATAGACAATGAAGAGGACTTGAGGAGAGTGGAGGAAATAATAAAGAAAAAAGCACAAGAGAAAACCCTGGTATGGTTAATGTTCTTAATTTCTCAATAATTCCTCACTAGCTCACTAACACTCTCATCTCCTTCTTGGTTGCCCATTGTGTCTATACCAGAAAAAACATACTCTCAAGTGTATGAACCTCTTAATTTACTTTACTGAAAGCATGCCAAACAGATGGATGCTTTTCGACCCTGAACCATTTTCAGCATCTACTCCATAGTCCATTCTGCTGAAGATGGTTCAGGGGCAAAATGCATCCGTCAATTTGGCATGCTTCCAAAAAAAGTAAATTAAGAAGTTCATAAACCTGAGAGTGCGTTTTTTTGGTACTGTTTAAGCCTCTGCTTTTTATCACACCCAAAGACTCTGAAACGCTGGGGTTGAGCACACTTGCCTCCCTGCTTGCCAATTGTCTCTGCCATTTGGTGTTCCACTCAGTCTGAATACAAGGGGGGTACCAGTAGGAGACAGTGTTGGCGATGCATAGTCTCTACTTCTGTTTATAGTGATGCACATATGATGTGATCACTATGGAAGCACAATAAGCTGTTATGAACTATTCTCTATCTACACTACTGGTCAGTGTAGATAGAGAATAGTTCATAACAGCTACTTTAGTGGTTTCCAAAGTTTGACCAGTTGTGTATATCACGCATCCTCCACAATTAACATTTTATAAATAATTTCTAAAGGACATCTCTATTCTTATCTTTAGGCATCATACCCTGCAACCCTTGGAGGGGTGAATGCAGGCGACACTGTAAGGAGGATCATGCCCCATATCTTATCCGCCAACTGTGCTACCCAGTTCAACTGGCTTGGGCGAGGACACAAGAAGGCTTTCGCAGCATTGAAAATAACTACTGTGATAAGAGGTGTTTAAATAAGTCACTGCATTGCTGTCATTATAATTGTAGAAAAGACAGTCTACCTAACAGTCAAGACACTTTTCAATTCTCCTGCAGTTATTGCATAATATTCTCAATGATCAAGAACTGTTACCTGTTCAGGTGCGGCCACCTTGCAGAACATCAGCACCAGTGAGTGTGAGGCCCACATAAAGAACTGGCTGAAGTACAGTGGTGACAGGAATGGAGGGAGGAAAAGGAGAGCTGAGCGACAGCAGGGAGGTATGTCACAGCCTTGAATATGGGGGAAGAGTCATATGAGAAAGTAACATGGACATGAAAGTGTATAACTGACAAACAAGTAGGTAATCATCAATCTCTTTTCACAGTGGATTTATAAGGCTGTTATCTAGGTCAGGGGTTCCCAACCTTTCTCAGCAAGGGACCCCCTAAAGCAAACCTGATTCAATCCGAGACCCCCCTAACCCCCACGATCATGCCACTTAAACAAAATTACACATTTTACATCATCATTATGCTTAGGTCTTGATATATAGAGCATGGTTTTAAGGGCCTGTGTCCACCTACCGCTTTGTCCATCTAACCCCAAGCTCTGGGTGCTTAGAATCGGAAAAACATGTCGCTGCTATCAACTGTATGCCGCCCGACCGGATATGGAAATGAATCAATCAGTGAGTCAAAGATTCGAATCATTTTATTGAACTGAACAAAAGGAACTGGATCACTAAAAAGAATCGTTTTCAACACCACTAACACACAACCACAGGATATCAATTTCGGGTGACAGCGGTACAGAACGCCAGAGTGGCTTGTTTTGACTGATTGGTCACTCAAAATTCAAAAGTCAGAATAGTTGCAGGTGGGTGTGGAGCAGGAGAAGGGCTGGGGTAGTGAAAAAAGGCGGACAAGACTCTCTAACGTAGCCTACGTTAGATCAAAACCGAGAGCGACGGAGACACAGACACATGTAGAACTGGGTAAGTATTACGTAATTATAATTTATTTGGCTAGTACAGAAACGCGTGTTTGACTGAAGTTTAGACGAGCTAATCAGTAGCAAGGTAAGCTGAAGGAGCAAGGTTTCCGTTAGCAGCTAATGCTAGCACCATGTCAGCCTAGCTAGTTAAGGTTTTAATAATTAGTAACCCCTTCATCGACTGAATACATTTTAGAAGTTTCCTTTAATTCTGCCTACAAGGTTTGTCTAGTGCAAAGCTTGAATACAAATCATCTGAATTGGTGTCAAAGGTAAGTTTAATACATTGCGTTTGAAATTTGATTGCAGAATCATCCACGGATCATAATGACCAGTTGGCCTGGCATAGACGGCTGCCAGATTCATCCTCAGAGGGCTCTGAATGTGAAATTCCTGATAGACATGGTAAGATGTGTAGCAATCATTATGCTATTGCACTATTCTGATGGGATAAGCCGTGGAGGTTACTTAAGCAATATCACACAAGAGGGAGTGCTGTTATACTGAATATCAGCATTTTGATACTGATAAGGGTTTCCATTAGCCGGTAATTACCGGTTTTTGCCTGGTAAAATTAATAAAAAAAAATGATAATTAAAAACTTGCTGGTCAAAATGTCCGGTAATAATGCTCATACAAAACGTCCTGTTTAGAGATAGTGTGGCGGATATCCCTCAGGTCCGGGCCAGATGAGTCTGATGTAACTATGGTTGTTTGTTTATTGCATATGGTGATCAGTCACATACAATAAATCAGGTTGGTCCGCGGAGGAACAGGTGTACATGTATTCACAGGCACTTCCCCACTCATTCTAAACCCCCCTGGCCTGCATCCTGCTTTTATGCTGTTTTCCTAACTCCTCCTAGACTGGAGCCTAATTTCCAACTCCTCCCAGGCTCCACCTTCAACATCACGCCATCCCCAGTTGATACACCATTATCTTTCGAGCTGTTACATTTCCCGAACCTGGAAAGTCCCATGAACCCCATTGTAAGTTATTGTATTTTATTTTTTAGCATAATGCGTCTGGAATTTCTCATTATTTCCAAGTCTGCCCTTGAATGATTTTTTAAAAAATATAAAAGTATGTGATTATCATTATATCTACCTCTAAAATATGCATGTCTGGAAAATACCATTATTTCCAGGCCTAGGCCTGTATGATTTTTTAAAAAGGGTTAAATATCACAATGTGCTGTTCTGGCAGTGTGTCTCCCTCAAGGTCACACACTGTCCTGCACTGGCCTCCCAAGAATGTCTCAAATTAACCCCTTGCTTAGAATCACAGAGTATTTAATATTTCAGTAGTAGTGCCTAAACGTACAGTATTTCTCCACAACAACAGCCTTCGTTACAGCAACATTTGTGTCTTGACTCTTGACGGCAAAACAGCCAAGCTGTACCCCGACTGGGCTCCACTGGCTAAAATTGCCTGTGTTCTGCCCGTGTCAAGCATGCCAGCAGAGAGAGGCTTCTCTGCAGAATCGAATTAAGACGGCGCTGCAAAGTCATCTGGAGAAGGAGAGAATGACACGGCTTATGCGCATTGCAAGCTGCAAAGACACATTGGACACGTTTGATTTCAGGTCTGCAGCAGAGGACATTGCCGCAATGAAACAAAGGAGAAAATAAAATGTTACCTGGTAGCCTGTAGGCTACATTTGATGCCCTGGCCTAGCCTTTTTTTAAACAGGCTACAGATGTTACAGGTTACATATGTTTCATAATAGCCTACATTTTAGCGGCTAATGTTGAGGTTTTGCTCAATCGTTACTGTTTGTTTGCTTAATCGTTACTGTTCATTAAATAGTCAAACTGATTTGAGGTCATTGCGATTCTTTCGTCAACCTAGGTGTAGGCTACGTTATACTTGCATTTGTAACATAGACTGTTATTGAAACGTGACCGCTAAGTTTCAAATTTGTCTGGTAAAATAAATTCTTTACGGACACCGGACAGGCAGGAAAAAATCCTAGCAGAAACCCAGATACTGATATAACTTTATGTGTGTTTTTATGGATGTCAAAGGGATGCAAACAAACCATTCAGAATAGGCAGTGATTAGGCTATCATAATCAGACCTTAATACTTACTTTTGTGGGAAAACTGAACAGAATAGAATATAGTTGCCTAATATACATTTTTTCACACCATGTGTTTGCATCCCTGATGTCAGTGTGTGTACACTACTTCTTTTTTGGCTCCTTTGATTGTATTCTGTAATAACCAGGATTAAACAAAGGTTGAAAACGTTTTTCTTTGTCATTGCAGCTGCTGTCAAAAAGTGGGACAGCAAGGCCACAGAACATGATACTTCCCGTGCCATGGCAGACCACATGCCCGTGGACGGTCTGGCAGTGGAGGCTATACCTGCAACCCAAAATAATTAAGGAACACCATACAATATTTATACAATTTAACTGTTTTTTTTGTCTATTTGAAATGTATTATGTTGTCTTATAAGTTGTCTTACTGAAAGCAGCCTCTCCAATCTTTAAAGTCGTTAAAGAAAAAGCTTTTTATTGTACCATGAGTTACAGTAGTTGTAAGAAATGGGGGCCAAAATCCACATCCCTTGTTCTATGTAAAATGCATTCCAAAGTTCAGCTGATGTTAATTTGATTAACAGTCAATTTGATTTGAGTCTCAGTTAGTTAAATCGAGTTGTTATATTCCAAAGTTACAGCCTGTTTAGTAAGAAATTCCCTCTTTTTGTTTCCACGGACTGAAGTTCCTCGTGGATCTGTGGCGGAGGGATACATTCTAGTAGTAGCGTGTAAGTCTGTTGACGTTATCTGGCTTTTACTACTCAAGACGTGCTCAGAGAAAAATTTGAAGTGTTTTTTTTATTGTACATACAATAACATTCCCCTGGACGGTCTGGCGGATGTATCTGACATGTGTCAATAAATGTTTTATTGGTACTTTCTTGTCCATTGTCTTATTTTGAGAATAATTATGAATATAATATAATATAATGAATATAATATATAATCATGAATTCATGGTTTAAATTAGGTCGAATTCAAATCGTTGAAACAGCCTGAAAAAGCAACCAAATTTAGACGTAGAGGGACGTCTTTTTATAGACGTCTTTTCAACGACCTGAAAAAGACGGCTTTTTCACCTTTCACTTTTCAACCAAATCTCAATGTTGTTGAGACGTGTGGCAAAGACGTCTTTTCAACAACTTTTCAACGAGTTTTTGCTGGGTGGGATACAATTAATAACTAAATTAATTAAACAATTAAAAACTTTCTTACCTCATAGTTTCCAGTGATATCCTCGTGAATGGGAACGTGCTCACGTAACGCGCCTGGCACTCGATCTGTCACTAAATGGTTGTGTATCTTCTTTTCTCCACAGGTGTTCAAACGCCGGTGTATTTCAGTTCAAGCCATTCCGAGTAAGTAGGGTAAAGAAATGCGAGCAGACATGGCAAACAGCCTACATGCAAGTCTTTTCCATTGGTCTTTGAATATGTAGCGTATACATTGATCTAACTTATTTTTGTATTTTTGCAGGAACTACGATCCGATCCCTGAAAACATTACTGATCATATTTCTCTCTCTCTCTCTCTCTCTCTCTCTCTCTCGTAGTTCGTAGTAGTAGATCGTAATAGTAGATCGTAGTGGCTTTTGAGGGGAAAACTGGGGAAAACTCACCGTTTTCAATTGGAGACAAACTTTGGACCATGGCAGTCACCATCTTTTGAGTGGGGAGTGCACATGCAACTCATTAATTTACTCAGATTTAAATGATGGGCAATGCAGTGATGTTTCTCAAACTGGTTTACTTTATATGCTTTTGTCATAAAGGTCAAAATGAATAAAATAAATAAGATGAATAAAATAAACCAAGTAAACGATTAAATCAATACAGGGTAAAGACAGCTAAAAACATTTCTGGTAGCCTATCATAATCTTACAAACGGTGCAGGATTGCCGTGTGATCTTTTAATATCTGATGCGTCTTGCTAATTGCGTTGAATGAAAGTCGGACCATATATCTTAGGGAGTTTACTTTTTAAAAAGACTGCTACAAAGCCTTAACTACATAGAAATCATATATTTGTATTCTGGTATCTGGTATTTTTCTTGATGTCGAACCAACGTCGCAACAACTGTTCATTAACGACGGTGACTGTGCCGCCGAACTTGACCACAAGCCAACGTTCGATTTACTATCAGTGGGGCGACCAACGTTGGTGTGACGGTGGTTCAACGTTGGAATTCCACTTCCAACACTGGTAACCAATACCAACGTGTAAATGTTAAGTGGTATTTTTGTTTGTTTTCTTCCTTTAGCTCTTACAGTGTGTTTGTGAAGACTATATTCCCATACAGAAAAAAATGTATTGAAATATATTTTAAGTGTAAAAAATATATGTGGAATATATTGTAAATACACTGCAATACATTTGCATTGTTGTTCACTTATATCTGTAATATTGAAATATATTTTGAAACATAAATATATATGATAAGTGTGAAATATATGCAAATATATGACACGAAATGCAAAATATAAGACAAAATATATGTGGTCATGAAATTGTAGTTGACTGTAACTGGCAAAAGTCCTTCTTCAGCTGTACATGTTTCAGCCTCAGAAGCACATCGCTTATACAGCTAAAGAAGGACCGAAGTGTCCTGTTTTTTGAACACTTTAGGAATTACTTTTACCTCCTCTTTCCCTATACAACAGTAACAGATTTCGATACTGTTTACTATATTACATGTTACTATACTATATACTGTATATTTACATTTAAATGACTGCAATATCAAATGACAAATTACATTTGCTTCCCTAGGACATCAGGCTACATTAAAACAGCACTTAGTTCAATTATTACATTTATTGACATGTTTGGTGCACATCTTTCTGAAAAGTAATTGTTTAAAATAATATTGAAAATATGCACAGTATTTATGATGCAAGTATAATACAATGACACTACAATAGTAAAGTACATTGGAATAATACAATATTAAGATAGAATACACTCAGTGTCCAACACTGCACTTACAAAATATACACAAAATATTAAATAGCTTCTTGATTCCATTATTACTACTATATATATATATATATATATACAGCACTGTACACTATATCTACAAACACATCCAATAATACCCATGTTCACGAAAATATGCTGACATAAATATATTTACAGGGTGGCAGTGTAGCATAGTGGTTAAGGAGCAGGACTCATAATCAAAAGGTTGCTGGTTTGATTCCCTGCTGGGGCACTGCTGTTATACCCTTGGGCAAGGTACTTCACCCCAAATTGCCTCAGGAAAATATCCAGCTGTATAAATGGATAACATTGTAACTGATGTAAGTCCCTCTGGGTAAAAGTGTCTTCTAAATGCCAATAATAATTGTTTTATGTGAAATATTATTATCTCAAAGTAAAAAATATATGTACATATATGTAACATACAAACAGAAATATACATATAAGTATATTACATATATTTCAAAAGTGCTCGTCAAAACATATTTCAAATATATTTTTTTCATGTATGGGTTGTTAATAAAGCAACTCTTTTTAATCATCAGTTTAAGACTACGACCATCAATCAGTCAGGGATGCTACACGATTGGTAGAATATCAGTAGAAATAATGTGTTGCAGGATACTGGGTGAAATAAAAATGTAATCAATAGGTCTACAAGAATGTATTATGTCGAAAGGAGAAAAACGTGAAATCCTTGACGGTCTGATTCCTAAGATGCCATGCATCCAGCAGATTTAAATTGTGTAAAAATGTATCAAAATGACCTGGTGCTGCCACCCTAGCCAACACTGAATTGCAGTGTTGGGCAAGCTATTTGGAAAGTGTAGTGAGCTAAGCTACCAGTTACTCTACATTAAATGAAGCTTCACTACAATGAAGCTACCCCCATAGAAATGTAGCAAGCTAAGCTACACCAACACGGCAAAAGTAGTTTACTACATCAGAAGCTACTTTTTAATTTATTTTTTTTAATTGAACCAACTTCATGCCAAGTCAATGCTATCTCGGTGATCAATATAACTGTCAGTCAAACAAAAAAAAAAATGTTCAGTTCAATTGTTTATTAAACAATAACCCTTGATCGTTACTCTCACTGCTCCAAAACCAATTTGGCACCAAAACAAATAAACAAACAAACAATCCAAAAAAAACATGTGCTCCATATAATAACAAAAAGTGTTGAGTTCAGTTAAACTCATGCATTTGTCAAGGTATGGTCATGGCGATGCCTTCTAGGTCAATTCCTCTCCATCCTCAGCGTTATAGGTTCCCTCTGCCATCTTTCCATCAAGTAAACTCAAGCTCGTATGTCTGTTATGGGTGTGCATCTCCATCACTGAGGCTGATGCGATACACATCTCGATGCATTGCCAACGATCCAATACATTAAAGATACATATGAAGCAACTCCTAATGCGATACGATACGATTCACCCCTATTGCGATGCAGTGCGATTCGACACGATTTGATTCAACACAATGCGATTCAACGCGATACGATGCTATGCAATTCAATACGGTACAGATAGTTTGATTTTATTTCTTTGGTTATTCTTAAGCAGACAGCAAATCATAAATTAACTAAAAAAGTGCCATTTTTAGTTCACATATTTGTTTCTCTAGTGCTGCAACTCAGTAAGCATCTCATTTATGCTGTTTCTTTTTGACTTAAGTTAGTCGTGCTGCCTGTGTACTTTGTAACGGCGCGGCATATTTTGCAAATTGCATGTGTCTTGTCAAATTGTCCCTATCTCTTGAAAAATCCGAAGTGCTGCCAAACATTTGATTTGTAGCACTTCGGTGGAACATGTGACCCTTTCTCCGCCATGATAATCTATGATTCGCCCAGACATGCCTCCAACTTGCGCGAGACTTGGCCGATAGACTTGAGAATTGGCCACTGACAGCAGTGGAAATGAGAGTGCGCGCTTGAGAAACAATTTACATTTACATTTACATTTATTCATTTGGCAGACGCTTTTATCCAAAGCGACGTACAAAAGTGCAAATAGTGGGCAAACGACAGGCACAAGAGCAAGATGTGTACAGGTCATACAACGCAAATAGTGCTGAAGCTGAGCGCAAGGTCAGTGTCGCGAGCCAACTAATCTGAACTAGGATTGCATATCAAATACAATTACAGGGACAATAAAGTATCGCTATACTACCTAGGTAAGTGAGCAACAAGTACAAGACAGGAGTCAGATTTACAATGTCAAAGTTACAAGGTCAAAGTGGCAGAGGTATCAGTCCAGGTTGAGTCTGAAGAGGTGTGTCTTCAGCGCACGTCTGAAGGGTTGGGGTAAAGGAGTTGTTCTCAGGGGGGTGGGGAGTTCATTCCACCACTGGGGGGCGATGATGGAAAAGCATCGTTGTGAGGAGAGTGGGCCTTTCGTACTGTTGGTGGGTGGAGCGAGGCGTCCGGATGTAGCAGAGCGAAGTTGATGAGCGGGTGCGTAGGGTAGGATGAGGTCCTGGAGGTAGGTCAGGGCAGTCTTTCTTGCAGCAGAAAAGGTGAGAGTCAAGGTCTTGAAGCGGATCCTGGCTGCAATTGGGAGCCAGTGGAGGCATCTCAGTAAGGGGGTGATGCGGGAGAACTTGGGGAGATTGTAGATCAGCCTAGCAGCTGTGTTTTGGATGAGCTGCAGCGGCTAAATGGTGTAGGCTGGGAGGCCTGCGAGGAAGGCGTTGCAGTAGTCCAAGCGGGAGAGCACGGTGGCCTGGACGAGCAGCTGAGTGGAGTAGGTGGTCAAAAAAGGGCGAATCCTCCTGATGTTGAAGAGGAGGAATCGACAGGAGCGTGCCGTCTGGGAGATGTAGTCGGTGAAGTCCAGCCTGTTGTCGAGGGTGACGCCCAGGCTCTTCACAGAAGTGGAGGAAGTTACTGTGGTGCCGTCAACAGTAATCGAGAGCTCTTGAAGAGGAGAGGTCCTGGCCGGGATAAACAGCAGATCAGTCTTGTCCAGGTTAAGCTTGAGGTGGTTGGAGGCCATCCATCTGGAGATGTCAGCCAGGCATGCAGAGATCTTTTTGTTGACCTGGGGGGTGGAGGGGGAAAAGAAAAAATTAATTGAGTGTCATCAGCATAGCAGTGGTAGGAGAAACCATGCGAGTCAATGACTGAACCAAGAGAGTTGGTGTAGATGGAGAAGAGGAGGGGTCCCAATACAGAGCCCTGGGGGACACCTGTAGTGAGGGGAGTGGGTGTGGAGGTGGAGCCTTTCCAATAGACCTGGGAAGATCTACCGGTCAGGTAGGACCTGAACCAAGAAAGGGCCGTCCCAGAGATGCCAAGCTCCATGAGCTTGGCGATGAGCAGCTGGTGGTTGATAGTGTCAAATGCAGCGGAGAGGTCGAGGAGGATGAGGACTGAAGACAGGTCGGAGGCTCTGGCTGCGTGGAAGGCCTCTGTCACAGCCAGGAGTGCCGTTTCGGTTGAGTGCCCGGGTCTGAACCCAGACTGGTGGGGATCCAGAAGGTTTTGCTTGTGGAGAAAGGGAGACAGTTGATTAAGATTGAGTCCTCAAACCTATTTAGAGAGGTCCGAGGACTCAATCTAAATATAAAATAATTGGTCACAAATTATTGGTCACAATTCTAAATAATGAAGGCATAGGGCCTCTACTAATAATTATATATAAATAAATCGGATTTTACCGGTGCAAAGACGCCAGAAACAATGCATCCCGAGTTCATCCCAAATTGTATCCGGTGCACACTTTTTAAATCGAGGGAATCGCATCGTGAACTTTTATGAATCTTATCATCCCTAATGTCTGTATTCCATTACTCCCCTGTCGTAGGCATCAGCCCAAGGACTGGTACGTGATGTCACGCGATGTCATACAGAAGTGCTGTGGCTACGCATATATGTCCGTGTATAGCAGTGGCGTCACATACTGGTCCTTAGTTTTATTTCAGACCGCAGCAGAAAGATCTAAAGAGGCTTCTTGAAAGATCCGCTGGGCCTGAGCTCCAGAAATGCTTGGAAAATGTAGCTTGTGTGGACGCTACCACACTACTTGATCAATAAAAGAGCTTCGCTACTGAAAAGCTATTTGATTCAGAAAACAGTGATGTTACCACCCCGCTACTGAGAAATGTAGTTATACTAGTAACGCCGCTACTTGTAGCGACGCTACCGCTCAACACTGCTGAATTGTTATGTGAGACGTCAAGAAGAGGGTCTTTAATCAAATTGAAATCCCCCCCGATAAATATTACAGGCGTCAGTTATCTGAAGCAACTTATGTTTGACTTCGTCAAAGAAATGAGGGTCATAAATATTAGGGCCATATATAGATGCGAGGCAGAGTTTAAAACCTTGCAGAGTTATAAAATTATTGATACAGTTGTTCATTGTTATTGGTAACTATAAATGTAAGGAAAGCCCAGGCTCCGCTCAGTATACTATTGCTAAGAATAAAATACAAGGTGCAACGAAGATTCGCTTTAAAAGATACTACCGCAAACACCAAGCTCAACAAACACATATTCGTATAATCATATACAAAAGAAGAGATATATCGAGTCAATTTTGAAATAAGAAATTGAAGATACCCCCCCGGGTGAATATGGCTACATGTATAACACGAACTTAAGGTAGGCCTACAAATGTACCAACACACAAACACAAACAAGCCAGTTAGCCAGGCATCCACATCCCTGAAACAAAAAAAGAGCAAGTGGCATAAATGTAAACACAATTGCTTCCTTTGGTTTTCAGCCAAGATGGGAACACGCATCTCTTAATCCCCACAGAGTGAGTGAAAACCAATGACCAATAATGGGCGTGGGCCCTGTCCCCCATATTCATACAATACTTACCAATTTATAATGATAAGGCACACGGCTAGGGGCAAGAAACAGTTTCACAACCGTACCACATTAACAAACATAGGTTAAGCATTAGACCCTTTGCACACCATACAGGCTAACGTTGCCAAAAGTCCAGAGCAGAGGGCAAAAAGACATAGTCCTGTCATAACCAGTCCTTTGCTGGATGTTGAAGTGCAACATTATGAGCTGCTGGAACTTAGGCAAAAAAGCTTGCTGTCAATTCTGTTCTGGGCTAATGTCATAATGATTGGGCTACTTCAGGGTTTCTACGAATCTCTGAGCCTCTTCGGGGGTATTGTCAAGGCTGGATTATGGACCGGGCCAGTAGGGCCAGTGCCCTGGGGCCTCGGACTGCCAGGGGGCCTCCAAGCCTCAGGCCGCGCGCGGTGCATGGCCCAAGACTTACGAAGGAAGTTGAACGCCAGGGCCCTCAGTGCGCACAGCGCAAGCTGTCCAGTAGGTCCCTGGGTGCTTATAGCATGAGCTAACCACTAGGGCCCCCCAGACCTCTCAGTGCTTACAATGTGAGGGCCCCCAGACCCCTTGGTGTTTAAAACGTGAGCTGACCACTACTGCCCCCCAGACCCCTCGGCGCTGACAGTGTGAGGGCCCCCAGACCCCTTGGTGTTTAAAACATAAGTTGACCACTAGGGCCCCTGGGCCACTCAGCATTTACAGTGTGAGGGTCCCTGGGCCCCTCTGCGCTTAAAGCATGAGCTGACCGCGTGGGGAATGGGGGTGCCCAGGGCCCTGGGTATTGTACACCTTTGTCTGAGAGCCATAGGTAACTTTCAGTTGTGCAGGGTAGAGAAGAAAGCTCTGGATCCCTTTTTGTCGAAGTGAGGCCAGAACCGGTGAGAATGCCTTTCTACGCTCTGCAGTATGACTGGAGTAGTCCGGGAACAGCAGCAGCTTGGTCTGACCGTGAACTAACTTCAATTGTGACTGCCTATATACTCTCAGAATAGCCTGCCTTTCAGTATATCGTTAAAGAAAAAGCCAACATAAAGTGTCTTAGTAAAGTGTTGGGCCACCACGAGCCACCAGAACAGCTTCAATGCGCCTTGGCATAGATTCTACAAGTCTCTGGAACTCTACCAGAGGGATGGAACACCATTCTTCCAAAAGATATTCCCTCATTTGTTGTTTTGATGATGGTGGTGGAGAGCGCTGCCTAACACGTCGGTCCAAAATCTGCCATAGGTGTTCAATTGGGTTGTGATCTGGTGACTGCGAAGGCCATAGCATATGAGTCACATCATTAAACCATTCATCAAACCATTCATCAAACCATTCACTGACCCCTCATGTCCTATGGATGGGGGCATTGTCATCCTGGAAGAGACCACTCCCATCAGGGATAGAAATGTGTCATCATAGGATAAAGGTGATCACTCAGAAGAACCTGTATTGATTTGCAGTGACCCTTCCCTCTAAGGGGACAAGTGGACCCAAACCATGCCAGCAAAACGCCCCCCACAGCATAACAGAGCCACTGGACCCCCTCACTGTAGGGGTCAAGCATTCAGGCCTGTACCGTTCCCTTGGTGTACGCCACACATGCACTCACCCACTTGTTGAGAATATGGTGAAGGATGACTCATCTGACTCACTTTTTTCCACATCTCTGTAGACCAGTGCTTATGGTTTTTGCACCACTGACCTCTCAAATGTGCATTCATCTTTGTAATGAGGGTTTAAGCACTGCAACCCTACTATAATATCCCTCTCTATGTAATTGTCAACAGACTGTTCTTGCTGACAAGCCTGATCACGTCCCGCATTGACAGTCTCAGTCACCTGAGGAAGAGTCTTCTGTTTTTCCTTACATATCACACTAATGCACGAGCATCACAGTCATCGAATGTGTGCCGTTAACCACAATTTCCGACCCTATGTACTGATGTCTTTCCCATAGATCTAAATGCAGATGTCACTTCAGTCACTGTTCCTGTTGAAACACTAGCCAGTTGAGCAGTCTTTGTGACTGAAGCTCCTGCCATCTGTGCCCCAACAATGAACCCTCTTTCAAAGTCACTTAGATCTTTTCCTCTTGCCATCTTGATCCAAAATTGAGATCAACTGGGCCTGCTCAGCATTTTTATACATGCCACAGAGCATGGTTGGATGTTAATTGCTCAATTGTACCATGCAGTACACCTGTGTGGAAGCATCTGCATTCGTTATGTTTCTCCACTCATTTATGCAGGGTTTTCCTTTAATTTGTCACCAGTCTGTATGTATATGTATATATATATATATTTATATAAGAGTGCGAGGGCGGTTTGACTTGCCAGTAGAGTGAATTCTGTGTGCCCTCTCTATTTCGATGACCCCTCTGGAGCTCAGGGAAGGAAACCAAATGGGAAGCTGACACTGTACATAGCCGATAGCATGAGAAGGGTCTGACTGCAGAGCCGCAGAGCCACAGTTTCAGACCAGCAGTTTTACAACAGCAGTTTCACACCAGTGGCATTGAACGCATGCGCAGAAAGACATCATGTGAACCTGCTAATTCGTGTGATTGTGCCATGTAGACAGCGAACGGTGCTGGTTGTATGTGTCACCATGTATATTACCATTCAGGAAGGGCTATCATTACCAATATATGAGTGATCTCGCACATGCTGCGACAAATTTCACTGCCTATTTTGTTCAACAGAATATTATAGGCCAACAGCAACCAGTCACCTTAAGCGTCACCTTAAATTACATTTTAACCAGGCAGTCCAACATGAAGGTAAGTAGATGTTAGCTAACATAGCTAGAACTTTCGAAAGCTTTGTGGTGGAAAACCACTCCCAGTCTGGGCCAGTTGGACTGGAGGCTCCCTCCACACTTGTGCTGTAACAATTTCTATAAAATAATCACAGAAAATAAGTACAGAAAACAATCCTCAGAGTCTGATGCAATTGGTTTATTGTATATGTGTGCAAATCACATACAGTAAACCGGGCTGGTCCGCGCAGAGCAACACACACATTCACTCTCCCCAAGCATTCATACCCCAAGCATTCTTTCCTCTGCATACCTTTCTCTTTTATTACTTTCCCCTAGCTCCTCCTGTTATACACAAAATGTCATTGCTGAATAAGATGAAAACTTTCTCACAGTGGTCAGAGGCAAGGGGAGGGGGTATCAGGCGTATCCCTAACACAAGACACCAGGAGAAGTGAAGGTCTGGTGAAGATCTGCACCTGCACCAAGAGAAGCAACATTATTTCGGCTTCTCTGTCACATGCACCCTAACTCAGTTTCAATACAGAACCCTATTGTTCCCTCTCTATATCTACTTTGGCTGTTTAAAAAATATAACTGACCATCCACTTTAACCTAGAATAACCCTAACCTAAAGTAACCCACTAGCAATGCTTGCTTATGAAACTCAAACTCCTCCCTTAGAGTCACCCCATCTTCTCCGTACACTATGTTGCTTCTTCACGGTCACACCACACTCTCCTGATATCTCTCCCCCCTCCAGCATGCCCCTGTGGTACACCAGCACATTTCTGCCTTTTTAAAAAAATATACACATATCCCACCTTAAATTATTTCCAGGGTTCACACACCTTAAAAATAAAAATAACTGATTACCTGCTTTAGCCTAACTGACAGCTACTGGCAATGCTTATGAACTACACATGGATTTACTGCATGTGGATATACAATTTGTCACATTTCCCCACCACAACAGCACCGAACAAACAAAGAACCCCAATGTTTTGCGCCCCCAAGTCCAGAGTCCAGTTCTTCTTTATCTTACCCTCACGGTCCATCTCTGGGCAATGTCTGGGCAATGTCCAGACAGTGTCTAATTCCCACAACAACAGGCCTTGCTTTGTAACTTACGACACATATATAGAATTGTTCTCTTCTCTACTCCCTCTCAGCTCTATGTCATAATATCTCACTGTTGCATACCTTCTCACAGTCTCCTGCACACAGGTCTTACTTTGTAACTTATGGCACACAGATATCTCACAGCTGCATACCTTCTCACAGTCTTCTGCACACCTCTGCCCCCTCAGTTTCTGCTCACATACATACAAAGTACAATAGGATATGTGTATTTTAAGGCTAACATATTGGATTGTCTGGTTTCCTTAAGATAAGATAAGATAAGAAAACTTTATTGTCCATTACATTTACATAAAATGGAAATTTGTCTTTGGCAATCTGGCAACATAGTAAAAACAGAAATACATAAAATACATAAAATGCACTTTCAACAACAACAGTACATGGGCTATAAGGGGGTTATTTTGTTCTGTCCCTGTTCAGAATAGTCACAGCAGAGGGCACAAATGATTTTTTGTACCCCATTTTCCTGGCTAATGGGACCTTGAGTCTCCTGCCAGATGGCAACAGCTGGAATGATGAGTGAAGGGGGTGGGTGGGGTCATTATAGATCTGGGTTGCCTTCTTGGTTATGGACCAATTGTATAGGTTCTGGAGTTGCAGTTGGTTGTCTCCAATGATCTTACCGGCCTGGTTGACCACCTGGGTTAGCTTGTTCCTGTGCTTAACTGAGAGGTTCCCATACCAGGACACGATGTTAAAGGTGAGGACACTCTCAATGAGCGACCTGTAGACCATAGTCAAGGTGTGTTTGCTGGCGTTGAAGCTCTTCAGTTTCCTGAGGAGAGAGAGCCGCTGCCTTGCTTTTTTATAAATGTAGTCTGCGTTGATCTCAAAGGTGAGTTTATTGTCAATGATTGTTCCCAGATATTTAAAGTGAGTGGCCTGTTCCACTTCCTGTCCTTTCATGATGACTGGCTTGAAGACGGGCCTTATGCTGCCTGCTCCCATCCTCCCTCCAAGACACAGCTCCTTGGTCTTACTGACATTGAGGTCAAGGAAGCTGTCATCAAACCAGGTGGCAAGGTGGTCGATATGCTGAGAGTAGGAGGGGCTGGTGACATCCTGCAGGCAGGCAACCAGGGCCATGTCATCAGCGTACTTTATGCGTGAGATGTCATTGCTGTTATATTTTGTCTCATTTGTGTATATGGAGAATAGAAGGGGAGATAAAACACACCTTTGTGGGACACCGGTGTTCAGGACAAGGCAATCAGAGAAGGTGTTATTGATGCAGACACGTTGGGGCCTCTCTCTCAGGAACTCTCTGATCCACCGGACAAGGCTGCTACTGACATTCAGGTCACACAGGTGTTTCAGGAGAAGATGGGGCTGGACCGTGTTAAAAGCAGAGGAGAAATCCATGAAAAGTACACGGACATATGCATTTCCCTTGTCTAGATGACCATACACTTTGTCCAGAAGAGTGAGAGTGGCATCCTCCACACCCTGGCTAGCTCAGTAGGTGAACTGCATGGGGTCCATGAGCTTAGCTATTTGCGATGTAAGTTCCTTGCTCACAAGACGCTCCATGCATTTACTTAATAGAGGTGTGAGGGCAATGGGTCTAAAGTCATTAAGTGATTTTACGTGCACTGTTTTAGGCACTGGGATAATGGCTGCCATTTTCCAGGCCTGGGGGACAAAACTAGTGTTGAGGAACATCTGGAATAGCCGGGTGCCAATTGGGTGGCACATTCTTTCAAGACCCTTCCCTTGAGCCCATCTGGCCCGGGAGCTTTGTGGGGGTTGAGTCGCTGAAGGATCGAAATGACTTCTTTTTCCTTCAGTATCATAGGGGCAGGTGTCATTCCGACACAGACGGAGTCACATTCTTCACTGAAGTCATGTTTATCAAATCTAGAATAAAACATATTCAGATCATTTGAAAGGCGAACAGGGTCATCACATTGTGAGGCTGCTTTGTGTTTCCTTCCCATCATTGTGTTCAATCCCCTCTAAGCATCTCTTACATTGCCATTCCTCAGTTTCTCCTCAACCTTGTCTTTGTAGTCCGTTTTTGCTTTTTTAACCATACTTCTTATTCCTTCTCCAGATCTCTTACTTTTTGCAGGTCTCCCTCCAGAAAAGCTATTTTCTTCTGATTTAAGTGATATTTTAGTCCTTTATTGACCCATGGCTTGTTGTTTGGGTAGATTCTGACATTTTTTGTTTTAATGATAGAATCAACACAGAAGTTGAGATAACTGGTGATAGTGTAGGTTATTAGTTCAGAGTTATTACAGGAGACCTGGTCACTGAAGAATAAGTTCCAATCAGTAGCATCAAAACACCCCCTCAGCTCTTCAACTGAGTCATTTGTCCAGGCCTGGATGTGTTTAACAACAGGTTTCTCCCTTTTTAGTTTCTCGCGGTACTTTGGCAAAAGATGGATGACGTTGTGATCAGACAGTCCTAGTGGTGGGCGGCATCTGGACACATAGGCGCCCTCCACATTTCCAAAGCACTGGTCCAGAGTCTTATTAATTCTCGTTGGACAGGTCACATATTGCTCCAAATTTGGCAGATGGGTGGAAATGACACATCTGTTAAAATCACCCAATAAGAGGATCGGATCATCAGCAGAGTTACGTTGCGCTTTATTGTAACTGTCAACTATGCGCTCAGCTGCTAGTGCATAATCTGGGCCAGGCACGTACACCAAAATGACTGTAATTTGCCCAAACTCGCGGGGCAAGTAGTGCGGTCTAAAAGAAAGAGTCATAATCTCATAATGAGTGGAACAAGCAGTTTCACGTACCATGTAGTTGGTTGTCCATCTGGTGTTTATAACATGCATAATCCGCCTCCGATGCTTTTCGCTGTTCGTCTAGCATCTCTGTCAAATCGAACGAGTGAATATCCCTCCAGGTCGATGTTGCTTACGTCCTCCGAAAGCCAGGTCTCCGTAAAACAAATCAGGTTGGCGTTACTAAAATCCCTGTCATACTTGACAAGTGCAGAGATTTCAGTAATCTTATTTTGTAATCAGCGCACATTAGATAGGGTGATTGTAGGGAGAGGGAAACGGCTACCTCTCCTTTTGAGTCGGTTCCGTATTCCCCCTCTAGATCCACGCTTTTTTCTCTTTGTTTTGGGCCGGCCAGTCCGATGTGCGAAGCGGATGATCTCGGGACAACTAAAAAGAAGTTTTGGCGGAGTTTTGTTCATCTGTCGGAAGCTCAGCAGGTGTACCCGAGTGTAGACAGGTATCGCAGGTATTCCATTGTTCCATGGGTTCCGCGGCTTTACTCCAAACGCGTTTACAATGTCCCAGAGAGTCATCAAAGCCCAGATCACAGCTACAAACTTGACGAACATATTCACTAACATGATCGCCAGGTACAAACTTTGTTTCAGTAGCGAACATTAATACAAAACAAACAAACAGCAACAAGCAGACAAGCCAGGTGCCCAGGGTCAGCACTCGCATATGCGCCCCTACCTGCAGACCTCCACATGCATAGTAAAGGTAGAGTAAAGGGCTAATTTAATATATCAATATTTAATATATCAATAACTGTGGTTAATATCAAAAACTAACATATACTAGCAATGCTTATGATTTACATCTGGGGTATATGCTTAGTCAAAAATTTTCTTCCACAGCTTCATCTATCCAGCGAGCTCACTATATATATGTAACTATAACTATATAACTAACTATATATAAAACTATAACCTGTAGCTATGCTACTAATGCAATTTTATATTCTTTAGGCGGGGACTTTTTAATACTAAATTGAATGCCCAGTCAGCTACACAGGCTACCATATTTTTACTTTTACACACTCGTGACAAGAAATTGTAAAAGTTGTAGTTTGAGGCTTATTGCATGGGTGCACAGTCCAAATAGCCTTGCCTTTAAGTAGTTATGTTAGCAAATGTTATTTACTTTGGTCTTTCTCATTCCCTGCCTCTTGGTATAGCCTAGCAACCCAGTCCAAGGTCCTGAGAACTCTGGAGCACTCTGAACATCAACATTCCGTTATTTGGAATTTCTTTAGGTAAATGTCAGTGAAGTTGTATTCCTGCTTGTGTAATTTTTTTTTTGTTTGTTTTTTTGTGGTTCTTATAAAATAGTGATAGATGCTAATAATATGCCCACACTTTAAGGTTCTGTTCTTCGAGAGATTTTTTTTAGGTAAATGTCACTGAAGTTGTATTCTTGCTTGTATAATTGTTTTGGTGGTTCCAATAAAATATTATGCTCAGTTTAAGCCTGTTTGAAGTAAAGTTTTATTCCTGCACATGTAGTGTAAGTGTACACATAAAGCCCACGTATCATTAAAGCCCACTATCAACTTTGAGGTTAAATTCAAGGATAATTGAGCGACATTTTGTGCTGATAATTATTTCAGCTAATTAAGGTATTAAGATCTTAGGCCTACTCATGTCTGATTTTGGGATGTCTACATAACCCATTAGCTTACCCAAGCCACATACAGTAAGCTATAGTTTGTGTAATATTTACCCTGTGAATGTCTATATGCATTCAAAAACAAAAGTTGGTTTTAGCCTACAGCTTAAAATATAACGTTAGCCTAACGCACAACAGTTCAGAATGATTCAGGCAAACACCTAGCCTACCAACCACATACCAGGCTTTTAGTTTTCAGAAGAAAACCGTAAAAGATTAAGTGTTTATGACACTAGTGTTGTTTTATTTCAGTTTTATAATCACAAATTTATCAGAAACCCACTTAAAATGATTGAAATGTTGATTAGCCTAACAGTCACTAAGATAGTGTCTGCCTAACAGTCACTAAGATAGTGAATGCCACTGGCATGAAACTGCGGCTCTGCAGACAGATATTATTGGGGGAATAGTGTCAGCTGCTGATTCCTTGATACTGTCTCGATTTTGCCTTTGTGCAGCCTGCAGAATATCTGTGCGTTTGCTTTGGTTCGTAACTGCAGTGGTTAGCAACGCCATTTATGTTTCCATGTGCTTGAGTTTAGACTGAAAACTATTCATCTTTCCAAATGGCTTTTATATCAACACAAAGATCAGTGTATCCTTGAAATCTTTTACACAGTCAGTAAGAGCAGTTTTCAGAAGCTCAAGTTGGGAACTGGGTAGCCTAAACACACCGTTCTTGTCACAAACCTGGCCTGTGCTAGAAATTTCTGTTGGTGGTTCATTGGAGGTCATAATGAGGCGTTTCTTGGCCGATTTTTAGAGGGGTCTTGTTGATGGAGAGGGAGTATTAGGAGCCATTTTACTTGCAGTTTGTCTCTCAGCTGCACTCATTTTAAGCTAAACCTAAATGTAAGCCCACTTTGAAAATAAATATAGCTGAAACTGGGTGAAAAGATGTGCTTGTCTGAGTTAAGCAGCCATCCTGGTTGGAGTCCAAACCGGAAGTCTTCAGCCCTTATTTTTATGGTTACCGTCAGAAAACTACAGTTCCAGATCTCTGTATCTTGAGATACTGTTAAGCAAACCCATAGAACCCATGGGCTTGTGGCTGTGTGGCAGTCCGAACAACATTTGCACACTTTTTCAGGTGCTGGTTTTATCATTGTGAGACTGTGGCAGTTTGCATTATGGTTAACATAACCCCATAACAAGGCTATCGTCCAACCCAGGTATTCAACGCTTCAGAACAGGCCATGGCTCCCAAATTCCCTCACATGCAAAGCTTCATGGCTGTATTGGAATTAAGCATAATGGAACTTCTGGAGTTACCCAGCATGGAGGTGCCCTGGTCCATCCCCTTGGCAAGTAAATATTTGACTTAGGCATCTAACCCATCTGTGTCAGGGCTCAGGCAAGGACTCAAGCGCGGACCCAAAGGCTTTAGGTTCCAAGAGCTTTATTGAAGACGTCAGGCGAAGTAGCAAAACCAGAACAGGCAGTGTCGGTAACAGGCAGGCAGTCCGTGGGCAAACCAGGGTCAAAAACAGGAACAGGCAGGGTCAGTAACCAGGCAGACAGATAATCAGGCGAACAGAGCAAGGCGGCGAGCAGAATCAAGGTCAAGGAACAGGCAGCAGCAGCAAGACTTACAGGAAAAAAGCACGGCGGGAACAAAACATGAGAAACACTGCAACGATCTGGCAAACAGGACAGAGACAAGCAGGGTAGATATAGGGCAGGGCTGATGAGGTGATGGGAAGCAGGTGTGCAGGCTGGCAGGTGGAGATGATCAAGTGGGCGGAGACAGGGCAGAGAGCGAGGCAGGGCTGGAACACAAGGAAAAACAAAAGTACATGGACACAATGACAGATGGGGAGAACATAAACACAACAGCTAGGGGGCCGGAGTACTGACAATCTGAGTGTAGGAGGAATGCTGTAGGACTGGTAGTCATTGAAGAAATGCTGAATAACAGGTAATTAGACACAAACTATCCATGGTAGCTATCACATTGCTGGTTTCTCTCAGTGTCTCACCAGTATTGGTTTCTTTAGTATCAAATAAAATTTCACCAGAAAGACAGCATGATGCAGATATATTTTGCAAACCCATAGTGATTCCTGTGAATTGACATGCTCTACAATGAAAATATGAATTAAGCTATGGCCATAACATTAGTTAAATTTTGCAGTGAGTTCCAGAAGCAATAGCACACACTACAGCTCTGAAATGCATAAAACAATAATACAACAACAATAAATTAATTCAAAACTGTTCATTCATTTCAGCTCTTTTATCTTCCAAAATTCATTTGAACATCAACACCTGAATGTTAAAAATAAACACTAATTTCCAAATACTTTGAAAAGTCTGTGCAATGACAATGTGTTCAACCACATGCACTGGTATGCATCTGATAAATTAACAAATGTTCCCTGCTATGCAGTGTTTAATTTATTGAATATATCACAGGCTCCTTGACACAGAATTGAGTAAAGATGTTATAAGCTGATAAAATCATTGTCCTCTGCACCATTTTCATAACCTGTCAGTCCCTGCTTCTAGAGTGTTTGTAGTAATGACAAACGTTATTAACTGTGGAAACATCATCTTCCATTTCAGACACAGACTTCGAGGCATCCATAGTGGCAAATTCTGTTCTGTGACTGTATAAAGTTGCCATGACATGATGAATAAAAGAGTGGACCAATACAAAATCATTTAACGAGTGGAGCAATGTGAATAATCTTCTCTATGAATCATTTGTTTAGGGTTTTTTTGTCTGATGGGATTAAAAAGTTTTTGTTAAATCTTAGAAATTTTGGTAAATGCCAATGTGTACTCCTTGGTTAAAGGGGAAACCAAGTATGAAATTGTGCATAATCCTAAACCTGCACTGAAAACTAAAATTTCACCTTACTTCATGATCCTGAAGTCTTCTGTCTATGTCTTCGCTGTCTGACAAAGAGACTTTATATCTGTTGGATAGGCCTTAATCCACTTTAGCAACAACATACTACTCTGTTCCGCTGGGTCAGTCAGCTGTCAGTCCCTTAAGATCCACTGCCTGTCTGATAGTGAGGATGAGAGACTCTGAAACTGAGGGGGCAGTTTCACCCATGCACTAGGTTCCGGCCAAGGTTGCTGTTGCAATGGTGTGTCAGTCAGGACACAGGAGTCAGGTTTCCGTTCAAAACTTCATTGGGGATTTGTGTGGTGTGCAGTATGTGTGGTCTGTGTGTTGGCATAGACACACACAACAACACAACTATTGTCCCCAAGGGTTTGGTCTCCCCAGTTCTTCACCCCACAGGAATTGGTGCAGTACTGGGGTGGGGGAGGTCACCACTACCTTTATATTGTCCCAAATCCTTGGGCCTGTTGGGGTTCCCATTGATGGCCAAAGGATACGGACAGGTCAGAGGGCAATTGGCGACCCGGGGGCTGTCCTTGGGGGTGTGCCTGTGCCTCAAGTTACCTGTGGGGGTCCTGCTGATAAGGGGTGCAGGTTGGGCAGGTTACAACTGAGTCATAAACAAAGGGTCTGTGAAAGGGGGGTTGTGTGCACAAACAGGGACTAAGGAATGTGGCCCTTTTCTACACTCTTTTATTTGATCCCCCGAGCAGATCTGCTGGGCTGCCTCTCGGCTGTGCGCTGGCTCTTCCACTGCTACCTGTACAAGAGGGGCTGTGGGGCTAATGTAGTCCTGCTAGTCAACTACATCCATGGAGGCCTGGTTGTGGCCCAGGGCACTCCAGAAGTGCAGCCTGGAGAAGCAGAACAACAAAAACTCACTGCTGTTGTCAGTACTCTGGCCCCCTAGCTGTTGTTTTTTGTGTTTTCCCCATCCGTCATTGTTATCCATGTGCTTTTGTTTTCCTTACGTTCCAGCCCTGCCCCGATCTCTGCCCGGTCCCCGCCTGCCTGATCTCCTCCACCTGCCAGCCTGCTCACCTGCTTCCCATTATCTCGTTAGCTCAGCCCTATTTAACACCCTGCTTGTCCCTGTCTCGTTACTAGTTCGTTGCAGTGTTTTTGTGCCTGTTTCGTCCCCGCCATTTCTTGCCAGTGAGATCGCCTGTTCCTGACCTTGCCTGTCGCCTTGTGCTGATTGCCTGATTGCCTGCCTGCCTGGTTTCTGACTCTGCCTGCTCCTGTTTATCGCCCCCGGACTTGCCCACAGACTGCCTGCCTGGTCTCGACCCTGCCTGTTCTTGATTTGTGATTCTGTCAAACGATTAAAATAAAGCCACTCAGAACCTGAAGCTCTTGTGGTCCACGTTTGAGTCCTTGCCAGAGCCTTGACAGCTGTGGAATTCCATGATCCACCCATTGCTGAACATGACCATCAAGGGAGCCGTTTGGTATCAAGGTGTGAACAACCAAAGGGTGTTTACATGGAACCAATACATTGTTTTGTGAACTGACCAAAAATATGGTCTTTGTGACCAACTGCAGATGTGCATTCTGGCATATTCTTACTAATCAACAGTTTTAACACATCCCTTTGACAGAATTTCAATGATGATTTCTATGATGTTATGTCATCTGCAGATTAGTTTGTCATTGAATTAGAACTGTGTTGCAGCATTTGCACAATCAGTTGCAGTTAGAATATGCTGTGCAGCAGGAACAAAGTGGAACTTTATCTTTTGACTGCAGCTGAAAGCAGATGAAGAAATGGCAAGGTCCCTCATCTATTCCCCATGTGACTCACACCTGCAGTGATGGTGTTCCACCACTGGAGGCACTAGAGGGCAAGAACATGAGCATAGTAAGATCAGTCTGAACAGATGTTTTTTTCCCCACAATAAATGATTTTTAAAGTTAAAATAGTTTAAAAAATGCCTCTCTCCCAATATTCACAGACTAGTTAAAGTTTATCACAATAATACATAGTGATTAGTGATACCATTGACCAAAGAAATGCCAGTGGATAGAGAGTGCATTCAGCAGATATGACTGTTTCCTTTTTATTGTTTTATTTTCCCCCGCTTTTTACCACAGCTTTGAAATTTCTGACTGGCCACACCATGGTACTTTCTTGCTTTCTTCAGCTTTACTTGCCCACATCCAGTGGTTATCACCACACATCTTTCTTGGGAGAAAATAAACATTTTCTCACTATCCACAGAAGTGCAACATGGTAGAGCTGTAGACTGTGATCTTGTAAACAGTTTGAAACCCATTATGGCACCAGATATAACATGTTTTGGGAAAAATAAAAATATAATTTCCCTTAACAAATGTAAAATAAATGTTCTGTAGCATTTATCAAAACAGTCATGTCTTCATCACAGCTTGAATTCATAAGCTGACATTACTGAGAGGAACACTAAATCCTGATTGCTGTTGACTCTCCTGCAGTGCACTGTGGGACATGTAGTGTCTAAAATAGTCATAAGCTGTGGCTGCATACTGTATCAGAGGATTGCACATGCCTTGCTTCCTATGTGACAGCAAATTTTTTTCTACATTTATTGCTGAAAGTTCTCTTCACCTGTTTTGCATTTTTTTAGTTTTTACCTATATATAGTCTTTAACTCTTCTAGAGTTAAATTAGTTAAATGAGCAACAGTGTCAGCCCAGGCTAACAACACTCACAGACCAGTGAGTGTGAGCATAACACCATTCAAGCCCTAACACAGGTTAACTTCTGCAACCTGACTAGGCGACGGAATACAGTACATTATGTACATCGAGTACATTATGATAATCAGGACTACCATTCACCTATTTTTACCTATTCGGACAAATATGGTAGTCCCAGCCTATCTGAGCAGTGCATTCTCAGTTTTTGATTAATTAATTGCCTCCCGATGCGCCGTAGGAGCTGTAGTGTGAAAAATAGACAAGGTAGGCAAGCAAGCATATGAGAGGTTTGCACATGCCTCAACCCACACTTCTATGTGGATTCAGTGGCTGTCATTACATTATATTACATTCATTTAGCAGACACTCTAGAGTGACTTTCAGCACAAAATAACAGAAGTGTGTCCATTCAAGTTGAATGAACAACACTGTCAGACCAGGCTAACAGCACTCCCAGACCAGTGAGTCTGAGCATAACAATATTCAAGCCATACCACAAGTTAACTTGCGCTAATCTGCCTAGAAACTAACAGAAGCCAAGTATACACACTACCATACATCACAGTCACTAGATCACAGAATCCAAAACACATTGCAATACTAAAAATAAAATAAATAGCAAGTAATACAAGTAACGGGTGTTAGGGGATGGGGACTGACATGGAACTGAGATGCAGTCTGAAGAGGTGGGTCTTCAGTCTGGGTTTGAAGATGCCTAGTGATTCCATTGTCCTGACCTCCATGGGAAGTTCATTCCACAACTGGGGTACCAGTACAGACAGGCACCGTGTCTGAGAGGAGTGACCCTGTCAGGTTGGGAAAGTCAGTTGCCCCATGGTTGCAGAGTGCAGTGATCTGGGTGGTACATACGGTTTGAAGACTAAGTGTAGGTATGAGAGGGCTGTCCTATTCACTGTCCTGTATGCCAGCACCAAGGTTTTGGACTTGAAGTGAGCGATAACAGGAAGCCAGTGCAGTAAGGTGAGGAGGGGTGTGACTATGTTTAGGGAGGTTGTAGACAAGTCATGCAGCTGCATTCTCGGTTAGCTGTCGTAGTTTGATGGCACAGGGAGGAAGACAAGCAAAAAGGGAGTTTCAGTAGCTCGGACAAGAGAGGACCACAGCCTGAATTAGGAGCTTCATAGAATACATAGTGAGGTAGGGGCAGATCCTTCAGGTGTTGTACAAAAGGATCTGAATGCTTGATTCACCACTGCAATCTGAGAAGAGAAGGGCAGTTGGCTATCAAGCATTACACCAAAACCTTTGACAGCAGCAGTGCTGTTGGTGAAAAAGCTTGTAGAGGCTAGGTTGAAGGAGAGTTCTTGAAATGGGGAAGACCTGGAGGGGAAGTAAAGCAGCTCAGTCTTAGCCAGGTTAGGTTTTAGGTGATGGTCCACCATCCACTGTGAAATATCCTTCAGGCAAGCTGAGATGTGTGCAGTGAGACTTGTGTGTGGCAGAAAAGAATGAAAAAAGCTGATTGTTGTCAACACAGAAGTGGTATGAGAAGCCATGGGAGGAGATGTCAAAGCCAAGAGATTGCATGTAAAGAAAGAAAAGGAGGTGGCTGAGTATGGAGCATTGAGGGACACCCATAGACAGGCTGTGGTGTCTAGACAACCCACCATTCCATGACACCCTGAAAGAGCATCTAAAGAGATAGGGTTGAATCCAAAGAAGCACGGTGTCAGCAATCCCAATGTAGCGAAGGTAGACAGAAGTACAGTGTGGTCCATTGTATCAAAGACTGCAGAAAGATCCTGAAGAATTAAGACTAAAGAGTGGGAGGATGCTCTGGCTGATTGAAGAACCTTAGTATGAAAAAGAGGGCAGTCTCTGTGGAATGACCAGTGCTGAAGCCAGACTGAAAGGGGTCAAGAAGCTTGTTCTAGGAGAGGAAGGAGGATAGTTGGTTAGTCACTGTGTAGCCACCATACAGTCTGTGGTTACTGGGAGCATCACAGTCTGGTACGGGAACAGCAGCTCCCAGGACTGGAAGGACCTAAGCAGGGTGATCCGTTGTGCCAAACGCATCACCAGGACTGCATTGCCTGACCTCCAGGACATCTACATCAGGCGATGCAGGTTCAGGGCACAACAGATTATCAAAGACATTCACCATCCCAACCATAAACTGTTTCAGTGGCTACCCTCAGAGAAGCGGCTCCGCTCACTGATGGCCAGGACCGAGCGCTTCAGAAGAAGCTTCTTTCCCCAGGCCATACGGACAATAAACACCACCACTTAGCCACTTACTCTATTGTATATAGAACCCAGCAAGACACTTTATATTCCATGTGCACAGGCCATATGGACAGCAATCATTCCTTTACACCTGCACTGTCTTGTTTGCACTTTGTTTATTGTTTATTGCTTTCTGCTGCTCATCATGATTACCTCATGATTACCATGATTACCTCACTGTAACATATATGTCACGTTACATCCTCAGGACTCTTCATCTGCTCTGTACATAGTATCTGTTGTGTAAATAGTGTATATTTCTTATTCTGTCATACTTTCTTCTATTTTATATTTTTTATATTTCTACTGTCTATTTATCTCTACTGGTGTGCTGTATGTCACTTATTTGCACAGTTGGAGTGTTGCAATTACATTTCACTGCTGAAGTACTCTGTACAACATGCATGTGACAAATAAAGCTACTTCTACTTCTACTTCAAGTGTTTCAGAGAGAAAGGGATGGAGAGGGATCGGTTGATAATTCTGGACAGCAGATGGGTCCAGAGTCCTTTTCTTCAGCAGGGGTGTGGCTCATGCTTCCCCGAAAGCTACAGGCACACAGTTTGTGGAGTGTGACAAATTCATCAGAGTGGAAATGAATGGTAGAAGGCAGGGGATGATGGTCTGCAGGAGAGGTGATGGAATGGGATCCAGGGCACAGGTGGTAGGTCAGTGTGATGTCAGGAGTTGAGTGACATCAACATCTGAAAGTGGAGAGAATTTAGAGCTAGGAGGGAAGGAGAGTGGGAGGGAGGAAAGGGGGAAGAAGAGAGAGATGAGGGCAATCAATAAGAGTAAATTGATAATCAATAGAACACCAAAATACCTTTGTGAAAACCATGGGCATCAGTTTGTTTTGAAAAGTGCTGAGGACAACAAAGTTCAACTAACTAAAGGCTTTCAAACAGTGGTGGGGATGAAATGGGCCACAACAAAAAGTGGTGGGGACATGTCCCCAGTGCCCCAGCCTAAATTATGCCTATGGTGAAAACCATCAAATTATGATAACACTCCTCTCCTTGATGTAGAAAGATTACATTTTTAATGTAAATGTTCTGATTCGTATGAATGTATATGCAAATATACTCTCACAGCTTTTAAACTGTTGTTTGCCGTATGTTGTCTTTAGTAATAGATCTATTTTGCAGGGATTCTTAGTGTGACACTCCCCTAGCCATATTTCCTGGACCGCTGTAACACTGATCCTGCAAGCGTTTGCAGTAAATTCACAGGCACAGGTTTATTAGAATGATCTGTGTAAAGTAAACAGCTTTGTACCATGAAGCAGTTTTTGGAAACACAGGGAAAATAAAATTCACAGGCTCTGCTAAATTGATATTTCCTATTTTGTACTGCTGATTTGAGTATTTTACAAAACTTTATTTCAACTATTCTTTTTTAACTATTTTACTTGATTTAAATGACCATTTAAAATATTTTTTACTCTGAAGTACTTTTAACAGTGTGTAACACTTGGACAATTCCGTTTCGTATTTAACACCAACAGGAAATCCATCCATCTGTCCAACAAATGGGCGAAGTCTGGGTGGCAGTATGGATTGTAGGTTATGGAGGTATCGAACTGAACTGCCTGAGACACACGAATATTCAGCTAAAATTTAAAAAGCCCTGAAAACAGTATGTGAAGGAATGTTAAGAAAACATCGATGCATTGGGGAAGCTACTTTGAAAACTCCCGATTACACTCCTGTGCTCCGTCCCTGTCGTACCAATATTTTACTCTGACAAGAGTTCAAAATGTCATAACTGTTTAAAATTACAGTTTGAAAGAGCTGAAAAAGTAGGCTAGTACCTACATTGGATTTCAGGGACTGCAAAGTACTACATGCACGTATTCACGAAACAAAATCACATCAATAAAAGCAGATAAAGTGACTTAGATTAAGTTAACGCTGGTTGACGTCTCCATGTGGACAGACCCTCGATACAGACCCTCGATACAGGCGGACTACTCTGCTATTTTACCTCAATGCTTTATTAAAAGATCTAAACAAAGAAAATCTGAGAATTGTCTGTGCAAGACGAACATCCCATCCAAAGACCTGAGGGCGTGTACACTCACGTTGCCGGCGGCGTTTCCAAAATTGCAGACGTTCCCAGTGCCTCGCTGTCAGGCATGTGATCTCCGGTTAAAGGTCCGTTTCCTTATTTTGAGGAAATGTATGTATACAATGTATCGACTGCTGGTGCTCTGGCTACTCTGCGTTGTTGCCTCCTCGAAGGCCTTTCGTGAGTATTTACGCATCTTTAGGACTGGGAGGGTCGAGCAGAGAATGACAAAGAGAACATTTCAGAGAAAATGACTTCCACTTGGCACCACGTGAGCATTTCCACCTGCTCTTTGTCGTAAAACATCGTAACGTATCGAGAATTTAATACGTTGTTAGTGTTATAATAACAGCTACAATAAAAACAAAACAATAACCGTAACTAGCTGGTTACTATCACATTCCACTGACAAATACAAATATCCTCTTGCAAACAAACACAAACACATAGCTAGCTACAATAATTTTAAAAAATGAACGTAGAAAGGTAGGTAGATTGCTAGCTAGCTAATTTGGCTTTCACGCAGTCTGTCGTATTACTAACAGCTAGTTTGCTATCAAACTATTACAGCCTCATCACGTCTCTTCTAACCAAATAGTTAATTTTACCACAGCCACTGCAAGCAACCTGTTGTGACAACTTTAGTGCTGTAGCTAGCTAGCTACCCCTGACCCGCCATGTAGCAACTGTTAGCAATACCAGTTGATATCAACGCATTACGCGATATTTGCGTATACAGACACCGTAGCAACATGTCCACAGATAGAAGTTGGACAGTATTGTGTGTACGACTGATTTAATGAGACACAAATAAGACAGAAGTGCTAATAAACTTTCACTACTGTTGATGCTGGGAGCAGCCATCTTGGATTTTGAGGTCGGGGTTGGTGAGGTTCCTCCGACTTTCCGAGTCGGAAATCCGACTTAAGGGGGCGTTACATTTGAAATTTCCGACTGGGAACTCGGAAATTCCGACTTCCCAGTTCAAATGGAACGCACCATAATACTGGGACTTATTTGTCCATGTATCGATATGTCTCCTTGTGTCGCAATGTGTTAAATGTGTCCAAATCAGATTATGGGAAGATGGGCACATGACTGTAATGCTAAACTCAATTGTGTGAAAACTGTTTGTTGTACCTTGGACTCGTGGGCATAACTTATTTTAGTGTAACTCTTGAGCATAGGCATGTGTCTGGAGAATCGTTTTCTCCTCAAGTTGCAATTAGTTGCACGCTGTGAGTAACCAAGTGCAGAATAGTGGTGTTCAAAACGATTCTTTTTAGTGATTCGGTTCCTTTCGTTCAGTTCAATAAAATGATTCGAATCTTTGACTCACTGATTCGTTCATTTCCATATCCGGTCGGGCGGCATACACGAATCTGTAAATAGTTTTATTGCATTTTAAAAGTTACTGTACATTGTTCCAAACACCATGTCCATTATTAGCCTGCTCTGCGACAAAACAGCACGTGTGAAACCAAATGTCAATGAAATTAATAATAATTAAATCGTAATATTCATTACGTGAAACTGAACCATGCTATTCAAACAATCATGCAGCCGCAAGAGGTAATAGAACCCCACATTTTAACACGTATAATAGCCTAAGTACATGTCATTTGCTAAAACTAAAAAAGGCACTGAGGGAAAAAAGAGCCACTCTTATATCACTAGTTTTGAACTAACCCAGCCCAAACATTTTAATATAGGCTACTTGTAGGCCTAGTCAGTGATGTCGCATTTTTATTTGTTGTTAATGTAGACATAGTACGCTACAAATGTGATGCATAGGCTTATGCATCACATTTCTGTTTTGTTTTGCAGCCTACTATGTTGATTTGTCAGTATTTATTAATAAGGACTTTATTCACGTCAAAAGGAAATGTGATGTCAACATTAAATACATCGTAGCCTACGTAAAATTGCAGTTGTGATAAACAAGAACTGCGATACGTTATGCGCACCTAAAATATGCTACTGCTAAAAATATAAATATAAAATAATATTCCAGGTAGATGAGCAAAATAATATTTTATAATATTTTTTATTCCTATAATAATGTCACGGAAGCGCTCTGATTCCTTTTGCATCGTCACAGTCAATGGCGGATGTAGCCCAAGCCTGTTGTACTGAGAACTAGCGATTCTGGCAACACGTAGTCACCAAGTCTTCATAGTCAGTGAATCTTTGGAGTCGGAGCGAACTGGTGAACTGAGGACTCACAGTTCCTTTGAGTCCGAACGAACTGAGGACTCACAGTTCCTTTGAGTCCGAACGAACTGGTGAACTGAGGAATTTGTTCATCAGGTCAGTAGGTGGAGTTTAGAGTCTTCATAGTCACCGGATCTTTTGCATTGTCCCACATCGTCAGCTGTGCCAAGATGGCCAGTGGGAGGTGCTTCGAGAGTTTCAGCATTTCAGCCATTGGCTACTTGTTGTCATGAACGTACTGCTGATACAGTTTTGTGATAGGCTGCTTCGTGGACAGACCGCATATCTAATATCCACTGGAGGGAGAGTTATGGCTGCTATGCCAGCTAATCAGCACGCATGTTTGCAAAGAGGAAGGAATGAATCTTTTAGACTAGGGATTCAGTACACTCAGTTCACCTCAAAGATTTGTTCAAAAGGATTCATTTGTTCACGAACTGCACATCACTAGTGCAGAACTTCAATTCACACAATAGGAAGTATAGGTACACAGAGACATGTGACGTGCATGAACGGACATGTGACGGTGGCTTCCACATATGGCTATGGGTGTTTCATTTGTGATGAAATACTGTGCTCAATCGCCTGTGATGATAACCAAATATAGTAAAGCCAACCTTTGATTTGAATTATTAGCGCGAATGCCTCTGCACTTTTTATTGACATATTCCTGCATGCGGAATATGCCAAAATAGGAATGTGTTAATGGTATAAATGAAATAAACGTCAAACTTCCAAGTGCCATGTAAAACTCAATATATAAATACACATTAACTGTCTTCATTAAAAACTAAACTTTCTAAATATCTTGCCCGAGAGACAACAAAAAAACGACGCCTCCTTTGTGTGGGAACTGGAAAGTACTATCAAGGGCGTGCTGGCATTATTTTATGAATATTTTTATTTAAATCTATTAATTTGGCAGACGCTTTTATCCAAAGCGACTTACAAATTGAGGCAGAGTACACAACACAAGCGAAAGCCATACATGGAGTCACAATATTGGAAGTGCTGGAAGTTTCAATAGTTGGTCAGACAAGGTACAAGCCTGCCGGTGCACACGTGCATTAAACCGTTCATTTTTTATAGGAAAACAGAGTTTAGGACATAAGAAATTGCTATAGGTAATGATTCAGGTGAGTGCGGAAGAGCTGTGTTTTCAGATGTTTCATAGAACAGATCACATGTGGAAGGTCATTCCACCATCGGGGGACAACGGCAGAGAATGTTATGGATAGTGATTTTGTGCCGCGATGTAACAGGACCTCCAGACTCTGTTCGTTACAGAGCGTAGTGGTTGGGAGAGAACAGAAGCTTGTAGTGGAGTCTTTCGGTTTCAGTCGGGTTAATGGCATTTGTTCATAATCTATGTTTATTTTACATACACTCTAATGGGCCACAAATTCTTTTACCAATTTAAGTGACATTTTCTTATCCGTCCAATTCATCCGTAAACCCTCTGAGAAAACAATCTGGTGAACGAATATTGCTGGCCTGTTGCAGTGGCTTGCAACTTGCAGTGTCAGTTTTACTTGTCTTGACTTTCTCTCAAATCATTAGGAGCTGTCATCGGTACTCCAAGATTCTTGCCGTTTTATGAGAAATTAAAAAGGCTCTCGAATTTCTTTGTTAGAGGCACGTTACAATCATTGCAATGTTTACTCTTATTAGAATTTTCCAGGTAATGTTTTATACATACCAGCCGTGATACTCAGTGTTGGGGAGTAACTAGTTACATGTAACAGCGTTACGTGATTAAATTACAAAATAAATGTAATTGTAATCCGTTACAGTTACTGAGAAAAAATATGTAATTAAATTACAGTTACTAATCAAAATGTTGGTGATTACAAAGGGGTTATATCCGAATATATTCTTTTCGGTAAAAAGCTTATGTAAAATATAACATTCATTCTGTTGCTTTGCATCTTTTGGCTGTGCAGGAATGCCTTTTTTTTTTTTTTAGGTGTTTTAAAACCTCGCGCGGGCTTGATCGCTTGCCTGAAAAATGAACAAGCGAATTTCGCGCCACATCACAGCAAGCAGTTTTGATTACACCAACGCTGCTAGCAAGTTAGAAAAGGCAATGTGGAAAGGGGGCATGGCTTCTAGCCCTACTTGAAGGTGATTGGCTTTCGCCAAGTGAAATTTTCGCTCGAGTTGAACATAAGCGAACGCTAATTTCGCCCATGTCGCATTGCACGCAGTTTGGCTGCAATTAACTCCGCCCATTCGCCTCCTGCCATTGACTTTTCATGCATTCGCGTCGCTCGTAAATTTCGCGTCGCGTTCGACACCTTTTGGCATATTTCTGGACAACGAGCAAAGCCGTTGGGACAAATTTGAGTGCAACACCATCAAGGGTAGGATGGCTTACAAGGGAGCTGTCTCGTCTAGACAGGCTCCATTCACTTGGCAGTATGCGCTCAGGTTTTGAGCCTCGGTTTTGATTGGTTCTCTTGTTTGAATTTGCACCGCCTCTCGTCTGCCAATCAAATCATTGCGCATTGCTCTAACCAACCTGAGTCTGCCATGCCTGCGACCAGCCGATCACGCCAAGGCTGGTGGCTATATCGTCGGACAAGAACGCCTTTCAGTGATGGAAATTCAACAGTATTTTCCTTCTGAAATCAGAAAAGGGCTCTCACATTGTACAGTAATGTAAAGCTTGTTTACCAGCGGTGAAAATGCTGTCAACATCGAAATGCTCAATGTCAAACCTGAGAAAACTTATCTACAGGTAAGTTAATGTAACATAATCAGTCACATAAAATAAAGTACCTCCCGTCCCACCATCTTATTTAGGCTATGTGTGTTCAAGACGTAATTTAGCTCTATATTTTGCTTGGTGCCCGTCCAGTAGGCTACATGTTTATGTTTAATCTCCATTCATTACAAATTAATTGCTAGCTAGCTAGCAGACGCTTTTTGCACAGCCGCACCTTCATTTATGAACCCTTTGATAGAAAATCTCCTCCTTGAATAGTAATTGTAGGTAGCCTATGTGAGATCTAATAACACTAACTTAATTCAGCATTGTGTTTTCATTAAATATTAACTTGGAGAGGTCATTAGGTTGTGAAATTTCTACAGGGCACCAACAGACTAAATTAATGGTCCTAACTATGCATACTGTGCTTTTTGTTGGGCACACAACAGTAGTTGTTGCCAGTTTGCCCTGTTTGTTTGTGATCTACATACTTGTGATTTGTTTTGGTGGTTGTCCTTTAAAATCAAAACATTCCAATCCTAATTCAAGTTATACTGAAGAACTTTTAATAAAAGTTTGACAGTAATCAGTGTTAAGTACTGTTGTGAGGTTTACACTGCCTGGTTTAAATGGATGTTTTTATGACTTTTCAGCTTTATTGCCCAGTTTAAAACATTTGTTAGAAAAGTAATCAAAAAGTAATCAAATGTAATAAGTAACATTACTTTGATGAAGTAATTAAAATAGTTACATTACTTATTACATTTTTAACAGGGTAACTAGTAATCTGTAACCTATTACATTTCAAAGGTAACCTTCCCAACACTGGTGATACTACATCTCAAAGATGAAATTATAACAATCTATAGGTACTTCTTGTTTATATAAATATAATACCACGTGGATACAGCAATAAACGTCAGCTGGCAGCAGGGCTTAATGATTGCTTTTCCTGTGTATGCCATGTCCCTGTTCCAGGTGAGGAGTTCCGCTTTGCCTCTTATTATGGCGATCACATGGTTCTACAGAAAGCTCCAGAGCAGTCAGTGCTGTGGGGATATGGGAGTGACGGGGCAGAAGTCATTGTCTCTTTGGAAGGAGAACAAGAGAACAGAAAACATTTTGTGCTTGTGCAAAATGGTGAGTGGTCTGTGGTGGTCACAATGCCTGTGAAATTACCTTATGACATGAACACCATGCTCTTCTGGTTAAACGGCTTGATCCTATGGCCTAAAATCCCACCCGTTTTGCACCTTAGTATCAGCAGTTTCTATCAGCTCTGCCGCTTTCTTTACACTTGATGTCCCTGAAATGGGAAGGGTTGGGTGAATATGTCAGTTTGGTTCTTGCTGACCAATACTCCATGTACATCTTTACATAACTGCTTGGTGCAATGTACAATATAAATGGTCCCACCGAATGTTGTACCAAAGACCATCATTTTCATGCTTTTCTTTATTCTTCATTTTTTCTTACATTAATTTTTAGCTTTTGGTTTTCTCATTTCATAAACTGTTTTATTTTTCAACCCTTTAAAAATAACTAGGTTGTCATCCCATCTATTAAAGAAACATAGTTAGGCCAAGATCTAAACAGTGCTATATCGCTGTTGTGTAGGATTCCAGGGATGAAAATATATATTTTTGCTTGTGCAATTTTGAGACACAAGTGATCATTTTAATAGTAACTCTTGGGAAATGTTTAGCAATTTTCATGCCTTGCTACACATTTCCCAAGAAGTATTATTCAAATGATGACTAGTTTGTGTATTTCTTGATGCCTGTTCTTCTCTAGTCCATCTGATCTTTAAGAGGTACAGTACCAGTCAAACATTTGGACACACCTGATTAAGATAATGAGGAACATGCATCCAAAGATATTTTGATTTAAGGACTTATGCCTAAATGCTTGAAATTTGTTTCTTTGACGAATATAAATAGTGAAGTTCAAGCCTATGTATGAATTTCTTTGAAAAATTATTTTAAAAAAAAATTTTTTGCTACTTTGAAGAATGTAAAATATAAGATATAAGTTTTGATTTGTTTAACACTTTCTTGGTCACTGCATAATTACACTGTGTTATTTTGTAGTTTTGATGTCTTTACTATAATTCTAAAATGTGGAAAGTAGTAAAAATAAAGAATAAAAGCTGTGTCCAAACTTTTGAGTGGTACTGTTTGCCTTGGAGAGAAAGGCAAGCAAACCTTTAATAAATTATTGACTCTTAAAAACGTGTTACAGGGTGCCAGGAACCAATATCTTACAGTAGATTTTTTTACAGTATTCATTGTATAGTTCCTGTGAGACAACTACAGTTCTAGTTTCCATTGTGTCTTAAGACAATGTTAAGCAAATCCATGGATATGAAGAATAAAGACTTGTGAGGAGGGCACAATAATGTCATTGACTCATCATCTCTTGCTTGTTTGACAGGGATCTGGAGGGTGGCTCTGGACCCAATGAAGGCAGGGGGCCCCTATAATGTGACCGCAGTCCAGCAAGGAAAAAACATCACCCAGGTCACCCTGATGGACGTTCTGTTTGGGGACGTATGGTTATGTGGCGGTCAGAGCAACATGCTCTTCACGCTTTCTCAGGTGCTGGTTTTATCATTATGAGACTGTGGCAGTTTGCATTATGGTTAAGATATCCTCATAATAAGGCTGTCATCCAACCCAGGTGTTCAACGCTTCAGAAGAACAGGCCATGGCTCCCAAATTCCCTCATGTGCGAATCTTCATGGCTGCTTTGGAATTAAGCACGATGGAACTTCTGGATCTACCCAGGGTGGAGGTGCCCTGGTCCATCCCCTCAGCGGGTAATGAACACCTAACATATTATTTCATAGAATGTAAGGGGAATGCTGTAGAACAGGTAATCATAGAATGATTGTTCCAGAAATGGCAATCCTATGCTGGTGAACAAGTCACCACAAAGACAGTCCATTACAAACAAACACACTCCAGCTGGGCTTAGTTCCTATTTACAGTTTACAATTTACAATTTGGTATTTCGCAGACGCTTTTAAACCAAAGCGACTTACAATTAATGCATCAGTCAGGTTTGGCTAACTACCTCATAAGCAAAAGATCACAGTAGGAATGCAAATTAATTATTTACAGTATCTTTTATATCCTGCAACAATAGAACAGAAATCTGCAAGCAAAACCTGCAACATAGAGACAAGGTTATAGTACAGAAGATTTTTTTTTTTAATACCATAAAACGTAACATAGCAGAAAGGTTACACAATTGGGGACAGGTGGATTCTGAAAAGGTGGGTTTTCAGGCTCCTGTGGAAGATGGCAGAAGGTGCTTTCTGGAGACTGGCCACTGATCTGATTTAAGATTCCTCTTGAATCTTTTACAATCTTTACTTAATTTCATTATGTTCATACATTTTTCAATGTTTTATTTGAGGTATACGTCACCCACAATCTGAATTCATACATCATTTTTTTAAAACATGGGTAATAATAAAAATCAACAGGGCCCATCCAAAACATCAAAATACTGCATGTGTACTCTATGTACAAAAAATTGTAGTAATAGTAGTGCGATTTAGGATCTGCAAATCCTCTGTCTTTATGTTTTCACTGTCCTCTGGTAAAGAATACAGTGATGAAAAATGTCTTTTGTACAGTTCATTCTAATCCCCTTTAGTAACAAAGGCCAACTGACTGGGACCAGTGTCTATCCCTTAAGGTCAACCTCACATCCTGTCTGTTAGTGGTAATGAGTGACTGATGGTGACAGGATATTTTTTGTCTGACTCTCTCGAGCAGAGCTGCTGGGTGGCCCCAAGTTCACCCACTTCTCGGCTGTGTGCTGGCTCTTCGGCCGTTACCTGTACAAGACGCTGGGATACCCCGTGGGGCTGGTGGAGTCCTGCTGGGGAGGAACACCCGTGGAGGCCTGGTCATCACACAGGGTTCTCCAGAAGTGTGGCCTGGAGAATCAGAACCTCAGGTGATGGGATGCAGTCCAACATGACTGACTGGCTCACTTACTGGCTGGTGTACTGCCCCATTTTTCCATGACAGTAAAGTCAGTGAAATGGGACAAGAATCAGTTTTCAAAAAGAAAACACAAAAATGGTAGGAGAAAATGGTACCGAAAACAATAAAACAATGATTGTGGATAGCAATAACTGAAGGCTCTATTTCTGCTTCCTTTTGTACTGTTGACAAACAGCCATGATGGGGTGCCTGATATGAAAGAAAATGCATTTATTTTAACTTTCTTTAATATTTTTATCGTCCATATAACCCAAATCACAATTATACGTGATTTTGCGTGAAGTTATTCATCTCCTGACATGTGATAAAGCTCCATTCTGTAATTCATAATAATAACTATCACTCTTTTCCTAACTGCAGTGGGCCAAGGATTGATCCCTGTGGAACACTCTGCAACATTAGTAGACTGGCAAAAAATAGTAGTTCTCTATTGTTCTGCGATTTATGCAGGATAGGCACAGATTGTTTTTATGAACCTCACATTGAATTAAATAGAATAATATTTACAATTTTGTAAGCATTTAATGAAGGTCCAAAACATGTACTTACCATTTAATACAGCGACTGGGAAATACAGAGTTACAATTTTTTGTTTTGATTTAGGGGGAAAGGCCTGTTTAGGTGCACTTTTATGTCTCGTTTGGAATCCCAATCCTGAAAACTAGAAGGCAATAGTCAGTTCAAGTGTAACAATAGATATTTGAAACCTGCAGGCTTACCCAGTTAGGCTAAAATGAAAGTGAGACTATTAAATTGTTTTTAACTTGAAAATATTCTTTAAATTGTTCTTATTTTCCTTTTTGATATGATGATTTAAGGACTTTGTCTATCTGGACCGTAACATTCCATAAAACACACACACACACACACACACACACACACACCAGTCTAGAGCTCTTTATTTGATATGTATACATTTTTCTGTCTTTTCTCACTGTAAGCCCTAATATAGTATGCTTCAGCCATGGTCCTCATTATTGTTATTTTTAAACTTCTGTTCGGCAGACATCCATATCTTTCTTTGAATGAGACAAAGAGGAACAACTCAGTGCTGTGGAATGCCATGATCCATCCCATACTCAACATGACCATCAAGGGAGCCATTTGGTATCAAGGTGAGCCTATCCAGGCAGTGTTTTGTAATATAAAGTACCAGTCAAAAGTTTTGTCACACCTGATTAATATAATGGGAATTTACAGACATTTTGATGTAAAGACTTATGCTTAAATGCTTGAAATTTGTTTCTTAGGCAAATATAAACTGTGAAGTTGATGCCTAGGTATGAATTTCTTTCAAAAAAAAAAAAATTTTTTTAATATTTTGGCTTCTTTGAAGAATCTAAAATATAAGAGTTTCAATTTTTTTAACACTTTCTTGGTCATTGAATAATTTAATTTTGCTATTTCATAGTTTTGATGTCTTTACTATTACTCTGATTGCAGGCTGTGTGGGGTTTTTTTGGCTGATAAAAAAATATGGTGTAGATGATGCATTGGAGTCAGGGGGTTTTTCATTTTGACCATGTTTCAAAGGTGTTTCATTGAATGTGTCATCGTCAGATCAATTTAAACATGGAGGGGGATGCAGCTCCAGTCAGGTGATGTTAAAATATACCATGCTCCAAGGCCACATTTGTATTTCAGGAGAGATGCTTCTTTTGGATGTGACTAGAACAGGGTTGGGAGGGTTACTTTTAATATGTATTCCACTACAGATTACAGAATACTTGCCCTAAAATATAATTTGTAACGTATTCTGTTAGATTACTCAAGGTAAGTAACATAATCTAAATACTTTGGATTACTTTCTGAACACTGTGTTTTTAATTTTTAAAAGTATGTAAGTAAAAGGGTGAATGTGGCATATAGGCTACTGGTTGGGTGATTCTCACGAACTATGTCCAAGTGATGTCAAAATCTAAATAGCTAAATCTGAGTAATTCTTTTTTTACTGCAATGCATAAAATAAGTCTATATTTTTAATTATGATAACATTTCACATGAAAAAAAGCATTTAAAGCATTTTATGAAAGTTTTATAGGGACATGCACCAGTATAATTCTCATTACCGTTATGTTTTATGATGAAGGAAAAAGACTAATTAAATGTTCATCCAACTAAGGTTCTGAACGGTTATTTTTAGAATGTTCACTTAGCATTGTTGCGGCTAACATTTTGGCACCCCCATGTTAAGTCTATGGGCATTTCATCGCAGTTTCTTCAGAATTGTAAATGTTAATTCAAAAACTGTACATTACACAAAACATGAGTTAGAAAAGGCACGAGCCACCCTAAATACATTGTGAGTGAGAAAGGAGTAGCTTAACAATTTAATGTATAATATGCGTAGTGTAAAATTGTTGGAGTAATCGCAGTTTTGAACATGTGACATTTTACTTGTTTTGTCACTGTATCTACTCGTTAGCTAGTTAGGCTAGTAGGTATAGTAGTAAAGCTACTAGCTAGCTGAATAGCTAATTCAGTGCAGCCAAACTATGTAAGATAGCTAGCTAGTGATCAATAGCTTAAATAAAGAAAAAGAGACTTACTTCAAGATGCTTCTTCAGGTTAGAGGTCGACTCTTTTGAAGTGTTTGCAGTTTGGTTGCTGGCGAACACTCTCCATTCTACTGTCTCGTGAGTCAGGCAGGCTGCGCGCTTTTTTCTTCTTCTTTTTTTGTGAGGGGCATATGGGAGATACACCCCCGGAGTTGCCTATCATTGGATAGATTTTCCAACTGAATAAACATTAAATGGAAAATATTAATGAAATTAAATTTTAAAAATCCAATGTAATCTCTTCAGTCATCTAAATATTTTTAAAAGGTAACTGTAGTTTGATTACCATCAATTTAAGTGGTAACTGTAACGGAATACAGTTACTCATATTTTGTATTTTAAATACGTAACGCCGTTACACATATTCCATTACTCCCCAACCCTGGACTAGAAGAAGCAGCCCTAGAAATCCCAGCCATGTCATAATTGTGGGTATTACCTGAAATGTTTATCAATTTGACTTTACTTCCTGCTCAGACAAAAATGACTCTCCACATTTTTTTCTCATAAGTAGCTGTGGAAGTTTAGACATTTTACAGATCATTAGCAAATATGGTTCAGGTCATTTTTGCCTTTCATGACAGGTGAGGATAACACAGCGTACCACCAGGACAAGTACGCCTGTTCTTTCCCCGCCATGATTGATGACTGGAGGATGAGTTTCCATGAGGGCTCGGGGGGACAGACAGCCCCAGACTTCCCTTTTGGATTTGTACAGGTAGCCTTCATTTGTTTGCCTCTATACCTACAGCAACAGGAAAAGGGAGAAATGGGAATTCTAGGGAATTGTTCTGCTGTCTTTGCATTTCTGAAATGTGTCCATGGGGCTTATTTTCTTGCCCCTTTTCCTGTGTCTTTTTCACCTCTTCTTCACTCACCTGTGGATGCCATCTCTGTTCATTTACCTACAGCTTCATTATCTGTGCTGTATCACTGCTGGTTTAAGGCCCTTTTCACCCTTGTCTGCCTTTTGCTAGAGGCAGGTGTGCCTAGCTGATAGGACAGTAGCTCATTGGAGACCTTGTATAAGCAGGTGGTACAGTGACAGCATTGGTAACAGTACAACCCTTTCTGTCAGTAGGCCAGACTAACAGAAGTGGACTCTTTGCCTTTAATGTGCTAACACACAGCTCTGCACACGTGAGAAGAACTCGACAGATGACAGTTTTCCAAATGTGCGCTGGCACCAGACAGCAGACTACGGCTTCGCCCCCAACCCCTGCATGAAGAGAACCTTCATGGCAGTTGCACTGGACCTGCCAGACGAGGGGTCCCCTTGGGGCAGGTCAGGCGATGTAGGACATTTTTTGACAGCAAAGTCTATGACAATTATGAGTACACCACTCATTACATTTTTTTTTTTCATTTTTATCATCCATTATTTTCTTACTGTCATCAGCAATAATACTTGAGGCTTCAGTTTGTCCCATTGGTTTTGCAGTGTTATTACACAGCTCATACCTAAGCACTTAGACAGTAGTCATAACAAGCATAAGGATAGAAATTGACATTGGCATAGATTTATGTGATATCCAAACATGTGTATAGCAATTACACCTAGAAATAAGGCCTAGCAGTCATTGCATCCTAGCAATGGGTTTGACTAGCCCTGTGATAATATGGTAATGTAGCTCTGGTGAGTGGTGGGAGACCACTGGGCAGTTTCCAGCTCCTGTAAGTAAGTGCTTCACTTTCTCAGAAATCTGGCTTACCACATTGGTGTTAGTCATGTGATATTTTCATAATCAGGTAAAGGAGAGCCCAGTGGAACTCTGTTCCTTCATGTGTATTTACAATGTTACAATGGTGGAGAAAGGGGTTTTCTGCCATATATAAATACTTTGTATTCATTAGCTCATTAATCATTAATTAACCTGTAAATCTCAGTAAAGCTATTTTGTGATTGGAACCAAATCTTCTTTATCAATATCAGTCAAAACTTAAATGTAAATGTACATTTATACATAAGCACATTTGCATATAAATTATGTTTGACTGGGTGTGTGTGAGTATGCACATGTCCTTAAATATCACAGGGAAGCCTACTTGTCAATGTAACTGGGGGATTTTGATCCACATTGACTTTTATTGAAAAATCGAATCCAAGAAAAGTGTTCATTTGGAAGTATAGAGCGAGTATATATCGTTTTGACTGGCTTGCTGAACGCTTTCCCTGGGTTGAGTTTGGACAGCAAGCAGATCTATGTCTTCTCTTAGTGCTACTTCTGTGTTCCAGCATCCACCCACGCAACAAGCAGGATGTGGCCTACAGACTGACACTGGGAGCACGAGCAGTGGCCTACGGAGAGAAAGGTGTGTCCTTCCAGGGGCCTTTTCCTGTAAAAGTCCTGCTGAGTGGAGACAGCATTAACATCACATACACTGAGAGTGTCTCTGTCACCCGATCCAAAACTATATTTGAGGTAAATCTTCATTGGACACTTTAAGACTGACAACTCTTATTTGTTATAATATTAAGGGAATAGCAGTTGGAACATTCAGTAAGTACATTACTACTCCATTGTGACTTTTTAAACAGTAAACAGAGAATGTGGGGAAGTAAATATTAAATGTTAAAACCTGACCTTAATCACAAATCAAGTAAAAATTTCATAATTAATAGCCAACAACGTGTTCATCAACAGTTCAGTTTTTACTATAAAAATAGGTCCTTAAAGTTAGGTCAAAGTCTTCCTTCAGCAACAAATGTCTCATTCATTATTATAATATAACTTTGGTTTCTTGCCTTCGATTCAGCCTTGCCTCCTTTGTTCCCAGATCTGTTGCACCGAGGTCAAGAACAACTGCGCATCTAGTGTGGGATGGGTCCCTGCTCCCATCATGCATTGGGGCCTGAGCTACATCCAGGTGTCAGTTGCTCAGTGTCAGAACATCGTGTCTGGTGTGCGTTATGCCTGGAGAGACTGGCCCTGTGATGTCAAAGCCTGCCCGGTCTACAGTAGCGACCGAGTTTTGCCCGCTCCGCCTTTCATTGTAAACCGCTGGCCAGAGCAGGGGGGACAGGAAGGTTACAAGGTTAATAAGGCAAGGAGTCTTAAAGATGACACAGTCAGGGAAACATGGCATTCACAATGTTAAAAATCACCGGCAGGATAACCAAGTGCTTCAGTGATCCTAAAAGAGAGACCAGCAACCTATGTTGCTTAGGTATAGGCACATTGTTGCTTTAACCGAGCAGGCCATCAACAGTACTGAATCTACACTCTGCTTCAGAATTCCTTAAAAAAGGTCAATTATATAAATATTGTTCAGTTAATTCTTGGGTCAATGTTTTGCATATGTATTACAATTCAGTTTTCTTGATTAAGGATGAAAGGAATGCGATGCTCAACTTCATGGGCTTTACAATATCTCTCATTGCAGGGTGGTTTGAAATACATTCATTTGTGAGTAAGGTTTGGAAGAGTGGAATGTAACCATATGGGTTAAGATGTTTACTTTTGTTCCTTTTATTCAATAAAACCATGATCACAGATATTGGACAATAACAAAAAGAATAGTCTCACACATACGTACACACATCTGAAATGTAGACAATCACAGCTGACAATCAGTTTCTTTGAACAAAACAGAAAAACATAACTCCAGTTTTCTCCCTTGCTGATTTGCGCTGTTTAAAACGTGAAAGGTGAAAAACTTTGAAATGAATATCTGCTGCGTCATGGAATCTTTTTGTGCCATGCAGGTTAGTGTGAAAGCTCGCAATTTGCTCTAAGGTTCTGTCAGGGTTTTGGAGAGGGCTTCCCACAATGACCAGCAGTGTCCCGGTTGTCTCCTGCTTCCCTCAGCCCCCACCAGAGGGACTTTCTTGTGTGTGCATCATTGTCTGATTGATCACATGTGTTCGTGATTAGTCTTTGAGTGTTTGGTGTATTTAAACCCCACCTGTTGTATTGTTCCCTGCTCTGTCTTGAGCTTGTCTGCATGCTGTGCCTTCCTGTGCCAATGTTTTGCTTGTTCAGTAACGCTTCTTTGTCTGTTTGCAATCCTCCTGTGTGTTTTGAATGATCTCTGCATTTGGGTCCCTCCTGCTCAACCATTCTTTTTTCAAAGGTTCTTTTTTTTAAACATCTGTTTATTGGTATTTTAGTTAACAAACAAACAGTAAGCACTATATATAAATTATATAAAATATTACAAAAACAATACAGAATTACAAATATCAACTGGTACAAAGCTGCTTTAGATGGTGATTATTGATATGTTACATTAGGTATAGCCCAGTTATAGTAGCAAAGAGTTAAGAGGATGTTTATTGCCTAGCCTCTACATAGTCAATGAAGGGTTGCCAAGTCTTATGGAATTTCTCAATGGAACCACGTAAAGTGAATCTGAGTTTTTCCAGTTTAAGGTGTTGCATAACATCTTTGATCAACATAGTGTAAGTGGGAGGCTGTGCCTGTTTCCAGCTCAGTAGAATTAGTATGTGTGCTAAAAGGGTTCTGAACCTTGCCACAGTGGAAGTGTGTCCTCTAAGAGGACTGTCCTCTCCCGGTACCCCAAATACAGCCAACACTTGGTCAGGTTCTACCATGTGTCCCAGGATATCAGACTGAGTTTTAAATATAGAGCTCCAAAAATTGGATAATTTTGGGCATAGCCAGAACATGTGCCCCGATGAGGCAGGAAATACCCCACAACAGTCGCACAAAGTATATTAGGACACATTTTAGAAAGCTTGACCTTAAAAAGATGAAGACGATGCAACACCCTAAACTGTATAAGACCATGCCTGATACATATAGATGCTGAGTGCACACCCTCCTGTGCCTCTATCCATTGCTCCTCCGTTAAGCCAATGCCCAAGTCCACCTCCCAAGCAGATTTCAGAAAATCTAGGGATATATCTAATTGATTAAACATATGGTTATTGATATATGATATTATCCCCCTAGATGAAGGATCAACAGAAAACAAAGATTCCATCTGGGTGCTATTAGGTGCACTAGGAAAGGTAGTTGTATAGGATCTAGTACAGTTGCGAATTTGTAAAAATCGAAAGGAATGGGTTTGAGGCAGATTGAATTTACTACGCAGCAATTCAAAAGAGGGAAACGTGCCATTAATATTACAGTGCCATTACACGTCCATAATTGAAAGGAGCTATCTAATAGAGAGGGATGGAAATGGTGGTTTGCACACAGAGTGGTATCTTATTAAGGGACTGTTTTACAACAGGATTAGTGTTAGCAAATTCCGATGGTATAGGAATGGAAGAGAATAACAGTGCACCAAGAGAGGTAGGATGACATGAGGCCTGCTCAATTTGCAACCAGGCAGGTTGATCATTTGATTCAATGGCCTGACCCCAAAAGAGAGCTCGCACATTACAGGCCCAGTAATAACACTGAAAATTAGGCAGTCCCATACCTCTGATCTGTTTTGGCTTTTGTAAACAGTCCTTTCTAATTCTAGGGGGTTTCTTGTTCCAAATAAAATCGGTGATTTCTCTATCTAGTTGTCTAAAAACGACTTATTAATAGCAGTGGGGATGCATTGAAAAAGAAATAAAAATCTGGGGAGAATATTCATTTTTACAGCATTAACTCTCCCTGCCAGGGATAAAGGGAGATGGGACCACCGACCAAAATCATTAATGGTACGTTCAAATAGAGGTTTGAGATTCAACTTAAACAAGTCATGGATAGACCTAGTCACGACCACGCCCAGGTATCTAAAGGACCTGTCAGCCAACTTGAATGGAAATTGAGAGTATGATAGACTCTGGGCAACTTTGTTGATGGGGAACAGTTAAGCTTGTACCCAGAAATCCTACCAAACATCCTCAGCATAGACATGATACTTGGAATTGATTCAATTGGATTCCTAATATACAAAAGTAGGTTGTCTGCATATAAAGAGACCTTGTGTTCCCTCTCTCCTCTAAATACTCCCTGATAGTCACAGAGTGAGCATAGGGCAATGGCCAAGGGATCGATGGAAAGCTCAAATAGCAGAGGAGAGAGGGGACACCCTTGTCTTGTGCTCCGCTGTAAAGGGAAATATTTTGACCAAAAGGCATTAGTCTGAACGGAAGCCGAGGGCGAGATGTAAAGGAGACCGACCCATGAAATGAATTTCCCACCAAACCCGAACCTCTCCAAGGCAGGAAAAAAATCCCACTCAACCCGGTCAAACACTTTTTCAGCACCTCTGGGCATCGGGGGTTTGGACTAGGAGAGTAAAAAATATTGAAAAGTCTACGAAGGTTTGAAAATAAAAGTCTATTCTTAATGCAGCCAGTTTGATCTTGCGAAATAATTATGGGAAGGACTTTTTCTAGACGGGTGACCAGTGTTTTATCTAATAATTTTGTGTCTACATCCAAAAGGCTGAGGGGTCTAAAGGAGCCCAGGCTGAGTGGGTCCTTATCCCGCTTAAGCAAAAGAGAGATGCAGGCTCGTTAAAAAGTTGGGGGAAGTGTATTGGCATTAAATGATTCGTTAAAAACATCAAGCAGTAGAGGCAGGGTGGGAAATACGGGGGGTGTCGGGGGGTCTGAGACCCCTTGATTGACATTTGAGACCCCCTGAAAGCCTAAACAGCAATATTTTGGGGCGTCTCTGGAAAAATCTTTAAAAAATTATTTGTCACTTGCAATTGTCACTAAAAATGTCTTTTAACCCTTAAAGCCCGACAAACACAGCTGTCCAAATTCACATCCCTTCTTCTTGGTTGAATTGCTCACAAAGTATTCATCGCTAACCATGCTAGTTGCTTGTCTATGCGAGGAAGCGTGGGCGAGAAAAATAATTTTGAATTTACATCAAATTTAATCATACCCAGGTAGCCAAAATGGTTTGGCCCAATAATGGCCAGAAGAAATAACTCGGCCCAAGTACGGTTGCCAGACTCTTGCCAAATCCGGTTTGAATGACGCCCCAGAATCAGCCCAAGTACACTGGTCCGGGTCCGGCTGCGGAAACTGAACCAGCATTGCCAGCATAGGGCCGCAATCACCCCAACAAAACTGCCATAATTGGCCCATACAAATTGGCCCAACTCCGGGAGGCCGGCTTTGCCAGAACTGGCCCATATGCAAGCCAGCTGACAGCCTGTAAAAAGTAATGACTGACCCAGTATTCTGCCAGAGCTACCCCAATATCTGCCTATGACTGACCTTGTATAGCCAAGCTTAGCCAGCTTGGTATTAGCACCTCCCTCTGCAACTGGACTCTGGACTTTCTGACTAACAGACTCCAGTCTGTTAGGTTAGACAACCTCTCCTCCTCTACTCTCATCCCGAACACCGACGTGCCACAAGGCTGTGTGCTGAGCCCTCTTCTGTACTCCCTTTTCACCCACGACTGCACTCCTGTACATGGTTCTAACACCATAATCAAGTTTGCAGATGACACCACGGTGGTAGGCCTGATCAGAGGGGACAACAAGACGGCCTACAGGGACGAGGTCCAGCACCTGGCCGCGTGGTGTGCTGACAATAACCTGGCCCTTAACACCCAGAAGACCAAGGAGATCATTGTGAACTTCAGGTGAGCTAGGAGCCACGCACACGCCCCCATCTACATCAACGGAGATATAGTGGAGCGTGTATCTAGCTTCAAATTCCTTGGTGTCCACATCTCTGACGATCTCACCTGGTCCCTGAACTCCTCCATTCTCATCAAAAAGGCACAGCAGCGCCTTTACTTCCTGCGGAGCCTTAAGAAAGCTCACCTGTGTCCTAGGATACTGGTGGACTTTTACCACTGCACCATTGAGAGCATACTCACCAACTGCATCTCAGTGTGGTATGGCAACTGCTCTGCATCAGACCGCAAAGCACTACAGCGGGTGGTGAAAACTGCCCAACGGATCACCGGCACCCAATTGCCCACCATTGAGAACATTTACAATAAACGCTGCCTGGGCAAGGCAAAAAGCATTATCAAGGATGCATCCCACCCTAACCAGGGACTTTTTACTCTCCTTCCATCAGGCAGGCGTTACAGGAGCCTCCGCTCCCGCACCAGCAGGCTCAGGAAGAGCTTCTTCCCCGAGGCTGTGACCCTGCTGAACTCCACACCACAGCACTAAGCATCATTGCACTAATTGACAGCACTGTCTCTGTACTTTTACTTTCATATTTGCACTGCTGTACATACAACCGTCTGTACATATCTGTCAATACTGTACATACAACCCTTATATATACTCTCCCCTTTCCAACCCTGTCCATTTCACCCCCCTATGTATAACACATTAATATATTATACATTTATTATCTGTTAACACTGTACGTACTGTAAAATATAACATTTCCTATACTGGAGTAATTACTCTTAACTGCACTTTCTGTAAATAATACTAGTTTTTGCACTCCTGGTTAGATGTTAGATGCATTTCGTTGGCTTTGTACCTGTACTCTGCACAATGACAATAAAGTTGAATCTAATCTAATCTAATATTGCCAGAACTAGGAAATGTTTGATTAGTAATACAAAACCACATATATTTGATAAAACAAGAAGGGCCCTTCACTTTACCAATGCAATATTAGCTTGTTTGTTAAATTGAGTATACCTTACTTAATGTAACACAGAATTTAAAACATTTTTTGTCTTTAGCATAACACTGAAACTCTAGCTGTAATGATTTGCTTTTGATATTTAGAGTGAATACAAATTATTCATTTTATTGAACATGAACATGTAAATTTCAAACTACCAAAATTATTGTCAAGTGCACAATGTATGTTTTATTCATTACATTCATCCAGACATGATTTATGATATATAAAAATACTGTTTTGAATAATTTGTCTAATATGTTTATTAGAAAAAAGTTCAATTACTCACATATTTCTTAAAATTACATCTACTCCTTGTCCCTCATTGAAAAATCCAGAATCTATGAATATGCAAATATTTTTCATTTCAAAAGTTTAACTGCTGGATGCATTCTTATTTATTAAAATCACAGTTCCCCGAGATCTAAAATGAAAATTTGGCCAACCCACCCCTTTTGCAACCGAAAATGATCTTGGTTTCTCAAGTGTGTCTCCTGTAGAAACACAGTTTCAGCATTGAGCTTTTTCAAATGAGTCAAGACTCCCCGCTTCACAGCATTATTAAGGCCCTTTGTATTCCAGCTAATATATTGCACTAGGCTTTCCCCTTTAGCACAAAAAGATGTCATAGCTGCCTAGTCCTGTTACTAATTGTATTGACATCAAAAATGTTTTTAACAAGCAGCTTTGTAAAGAGATGAATAACGCACAGATAACAAAACAGAACAAAAACAATAGCCCCCCCATCCCCCACTGCCTTTCCCCAACTGAAAAGCAAGAAAATCCCACATTAGCACAATTCCAAGCATTGTGTAGTCACTACACCAGCTGAACTACTTCTGAACTTCTGTATAGCTGCAGCTCCCTTTTAGAGCTAAAAAAGTCAAACACATTTTAAATGCATGTATACATATCTGCATAAACATAACCTTTCAGCCATAATATAACAGAGGAAGAAATTGAACTGAAATGCAAAAGATTGGGTTTACCTCATTATCCTTAGGTATCATAGTGGGCTTCTCTAGATTGAAATAATAATTAGAAAAAAAGTAAAAAATAAGTCCAAAAACATGGAAAGTAAATATTATATCAAATATTATAGATCAGACAGGGGAACTCGAAGTTGCCCAAAATTACAAATATTCACGGCTAAGGACGACATTATCTGGTTCAGGGCCTGTGTTCAGTGTTCAATGGCCCTTAATGGTAGTTCCCCTATCAAACAGTTCTGTGATGAAGATTTATATTTGAGGCCTGAGCTAGAGCATTGTGCAGTACTCAAGTCCAGCAGCGAGAGGCGACAACACGCCAACGAGCGTCGAGCCTACCGAAAACCAAAAGAAGATGACTCGTATTTTTTCACTCTAGTGGCCACCGTAGTCCACAGAAACAGGAAGAATACTCATACTTCCATACTATATAGTACGCAAAAAGCAGTATGTCACAATCCGTAGAGTTTAATAGTAGTTGAACGGTACCTAGATGACGTACTACTTCCGCTGAAATTTTGAAGTATGCAAACGTACCACACTACACTATCCAAGTCACCTGGAGTCCGAATAACCGGAGAAGAATAATTCCCCAGGAAAAAGAGAAGCGGACCAAAGCGATGGCAGACCCAAGCGAAGCTGGCTGTTACAGCGTCTCTGGGGTGTCTCTGGCGATGTATAAATGTAAGTATCAGGAACAGTTTATATTTTCAGTTTGAGTGGCACTGTGAAGTGCCATTTTCGCAATATGTAACATTTTGTGGTATTAAAGATCGCTGAGGTAAATTCTCTGAGGTGACTTTTAAAATTTTCGCGCACGCGGGTATACATCATCTGTAAACATCCGGGTCAAAGGACAGGTACGATGGCGGCGGAGTACATCTGAATTGTGTCCTTAATACTCGCTTGCATGCTCAATAGTACGTACTACAGTAACGGTCGGGTAGTACGTTCTTAACCGAAGTTAGTGCATACTGAGTATTCGGATGCAGCCATCGTGTTTACGTTAACCGTGAGAAACAAAACAGTTCATTGAGTGTGAAATAAAACCTTGACACAAAAAGTCCTTGTCTTGTAATAAAATGCTTCCAAAAATGAATAAATAGAAGTCTGGTTGTGACTTAAAATGATTTGTCAGAGAGAATGTCAACGGGGATAGATAAAGACGTTAGCTTAGCCAACGTTAGCCATATTAGTTATATGTAATGTTAGCAGGTAGTCCGACCATTGAACTACCCATGTCAGATTAGACCAAAATAACATTATGTTGCTCACATGACTATCAAACTATGGATGCGGGGCAATCTTTGTGTGGTAAAACTTAGCAGCTGATTCTGGAGTGTTGAATTTGTACCTGACACCCCTGCAGTTCACAGAGAGGACAGCAGGGAAGAATAGACTGTACTCGATCTTGGCCTCAGGCAGCTTAGCTTTCAGTGGATTGAAGGCAGCCTAAAGTTTTCTAACCTCGGCAGAGAGATCTGGGAACATGTGAACAGGCGAGTCTCGGTAAGAGAGCCGTCCTTTGCCATTGGATATGCCCAAAATTTGCTCCTTTTTGGCTTACTAGTGCAGCCGTACTAGGATGGGACAAGGGCACTCACCTTTCTTCGGTTTGGGGACCAGAGATCTATGGGCACGATCAATGATCACAGGAGATGTAAAGTTATCAGGACCCAATACCTCCGGAAAGAACTCTGACATAAAACCAGTGAGGTTAGCTCCTTCAGCTCCCTCCGGGACTCTGATGATTCTTAAATTTTGTCGCCGACTCCTGGACTCGAGGTCAGTACATTCCTCTTGTAGTCGCTTCAGTTCCCGTGACTGTGATTCATTCTGGCGGTCCAGTTGTACAATCCACTCAAGTGTGTCGTTGAGGCTCTGTGCCATGGTAGCCTGCTCCTCAGTCACTTCTTTATGGTCTTGTGCGAAGTTTTCCAGATTCGTTCTCTAAATCATGGCGTAGCTTTTAAGTGTTGGATATTGTCTCTGTCTGAAGAGCTTCTATGTCTCTGCTCAAATCTTGACGGAGGGTGCCAATTTCAGCTTTAAAATCTTCCAGGGAGGCTTGGTGGAATAGCTGTAGCTCACATCTTAATGTTTGTAGAGTGAGCAGTGTCTCCTCTGCCATCTTGTAACTTTTTGCTGCCGAGTTTTTTCCGCACTAGTTTACTTTTCAATGTTTGCTCTCGTATGGAATATGGCTCTATGTTGTGCTGTCTCATTCAATACTGAGTATGGTTTTGAAGTAGGTAATCAAATCACGATTAAAATGCTATTATGTGTTGATATTAAAGAAAAATATTTGGGAGCTGTGGGACTTTGGTCTACTCCATTGCAAGCTGCACCCAGACGTCCCATGTTACAGGTTCTTGATCTGAGGTTCTTGTCTACCTGGGCCATGCTGTTCCTGTAAAAACCATCAAAACAGGAGCTGTTTACCTGGTCATGGCCCACTTGTTCTGTCTTGTCTAGTCTAGGTGTCATTGTGAATACTGTGATGATAATGATCCTGTCATAATTATAATTATTATGTATCTCTTTGGCAGACATCCTCATCGTACTCAGTTTAGAACAAACAAAAATTCAGTGCTGAACATGTGCAAACAAATTGGATATCTGGCCATGCAACTTGCATGCTACCTGTGTTTGGACACTCAAATTGGAATTGAGTGGGTTTAACATGGACCATGTGATTTTTATATCACCCTACATGGGACAAGATACTCTCATCCTTATAATTCTGTGTGACTAGACAGATGTGACATCTTTTCTTGTTGTTTATATGTGCATGTGGGACATTTCATGATGGAGGTTCGTTCACACTGATATTGGATGTAGGACGCTTTCACAAGTGAATATGAATAGTTAGACAAAAAACTAGATCTGAGCAACAGTTCAGAAATGAGCATTAAAGCCTGTAGTCTGACTGTAGTGCCAGTCACTGGTAGGGTGACCAGGTGTCCCTCTTTGTGTTGTACTGCACAGCATTTTGACCCTTTGTCCTGCATCCTTTGAGATAATGTCCCGCATTTTCATTGGTCATTTGGTTTTTAATTGTCAGAAATAAGAACACGTGGATGCGTTCTTCTACCCACCCGGCACATGAGCCGCTTATGCCGTTGCGGCATAGTTTCTACTCTATTTAATAGCGCTACGTCAAAAGCAGCAACCTGCCTCACACAAATGCAACATAGCCAAGCTTTTCTAAAAGCCTGGCTTTCATCCAGTGGCTGAGAAGAGAGCAGTGAAGATGGTCATCAAGAGGTTGTGACGGCCGTCAATCAAACTGTGCAGACGTGGGGCCGGTGACATGTTATGTTGCAAAATTAGTGTGCCTTTGGGATGACAAACAGCACTGTACTCATCATATCTTTCATATAGCAAAAGCTGTAGCCTGTATCTTTTATGGCCTAACTGGTGTGCCGTGGAATTGACTAGAGGACAAAGTATAGGTGTTTACAAGCTGAAAGGCAGAATACAAATGTTTGTTATTCAGTTAGATAGACATTATATGAATGTTTTAGGTTCTCCCTCAACGTTGGTAACATGTCCCACATTGTCCCACACAAACTTACTACTCATCCCACATTTGGTTTGTTTGCATCTGGTCACCCTAGTCACTGGTAAGTACATGCAGTGATGGTGTTTCACCACTAGAGGTCAAGAGCATCAGCATAGTACAGGGTTGGCCATAAGCCATGTTTTTTCCAAAGGTATAGTTTTTTTAAGAAGTTAAGTTGTTAAGAAATGTAATTCAGCCACTATTCACAAACCAGTGAATACAGTAACATGGTGACTGGTGATGTGATTGGCCAAAGCAATGCAAGTGGATAGAGAGTGCATTCTGCAGATTTGACTGTTTATTTTTTCCCCTCTTTGCACTGTGAAATCGCTGATTGGCCACACCGTGGCACTTTCTTGCTCTCTTCAGCTTTACTTGCCCACGTCCAGCAGTTACCACCACACATTCTTTGGGAAAGAAATGAACATAAAAATAAACCACAGAAGTGTCAGCAATTTGCTCAAGCTCAAGTGTGTGATCCTGTAAAAAGATTTTAAATGCATTATGTCACCAGAAACAAAGTTTTGTAGAAATAAAAAATATAATTTCCCTTATCAACTAATCATTGTCCAAATCGCTCCAAAATGGTCTCAATCGTTTGTGCTACGTGTGTGCTGATTTGTGTAAAAAGAAACATTTGTGCTAAGTTTCTTAAGTTATTAAGCTTTATTTGTTACACGCGTGACAGCACTCAGCCCCCCATCATTGTCCAAATCGCTCCAAAATGGTCTCAATCGTTTGTGCCATGGTGGGCTTGGAAGCATAAAAAACAGAACGAAAACAATATGCTTCCAAGCCCACCATGGGCTGGGAAGCATAAAAAAAAAAAAAACAATATGCTTCCCAGCCCAGTGGGCTTGGAAGCATAAATATACGCAAACCAGTCAGTCAGAATAAAGTCATACACGAGCCTGTAATAAGTCTGCATCTCCCATTTACCATGAATACCTGCGCTCCAGTGCGCTTTATGAAGCACTAAGCAGCAGCCGCGCGCCCTATGCGCGTGCCATTCCCCAGGAGATCAGACGTACCGCATGACGGTAAAATTTAAACTAACAAACAATTACACGGCGCCCACACTTAACATATTTTAACTCATACCTGCACACAAAAACTCACACACGCACAACCATAATACATTTCAAATTCAATACACACAACTAAATAAACAAATTTCACATTTACATACCACCGTCACATTTATATCAAATCTCCGCTCCGCTGTTTACTGCAAGGCATTTCCTTGCGAATTAATTAACAACACGGTAAATGAAATTAACGGTAAAACAGATGCTGGTGAATGGACAAATGTGCATGATATTATTGCAAACGGTATGGAATGTTTGAAGTAGAAAATAAGCTTGCGTGAGCGAGTTTATTCCTTCTTAAAATGTCCGACATCAGGAGAGGCAGACAAAATGGGGTGAGTAGGTGATGAGGGAGGATCCAACTAACTTCATCACAACATGTAATACGCAATCTGGGACCTAGATATGCTCATTTGCAGTTTGCGCAACCTGTTATTTTGATGGTGAAAACTGATTGACAGTTTTTGTAATTTTCTCCAGCAGGTCATGATAAGATTTTTCAGTGTGTTGACTGGAGTGCAAAAATAAATGGAAAAAGGGTGATATTTGATTAGCTGTCACAAACACAACTTGTAACAGATTGCTTTGAAATTCAGCACAGTGGTGAAGCATGCGCTTATGTGTCCACTTGCCAAATTTTATGTTTATTTAATGTGAGCCTCTTTTGCATTCTGTGCATATTATTTAGAGTGGTAAAAATTGATTGATGACAACCATGCTGTTTGATCAAAAATTTGAATTGAATAAATTCGAATTAGGGAAGGCCAAATATGATTTTTATCAAATTTGGTTCAAATCAGCCCAGCGGTTTCACAGATTTTCATTTTTGCTAATGACCCTCATTTGCATAAAATTCAGTATGTCAGACCCGGCTAATGGTATAGATCACTGGAATGACTGGAATGTTAAGAGTTGAGTATGAGTGTATTGGTTTCATGTCCCTAGTTCCTTCTCTTTTTGAGTTATATGCACTAAAATGGTCATTTTACAAACCAATATGGTGGCTGTATCATTTTTGCTGTATTCAGACTTTACATATGTGCCTACATCAGGGCCGACCCAAGCCTTTATGGTGCTCTAAGCAGAATTTGATTTGGGGGCCCCTCAGCGCCGCCAATACTATTGACTATTGTCAATACTTGATCATTCGCTCACTATGATTACTGTTGACATAATATTAGGGCTGGGCGATATGGACCAAAAATCATATCTCAGTATTTTTAGGCTGAATGGCGATATATATCTCGATATTTTCTACAAAATGAGCTAAATGTTCAGTTGTAAGTCAAAGCCACATGTGAGATGTCACAAGCACTTTTATTAAAACAGACTGATCAAAACAAAATGCAAAGACAGGGTTTCCTTCCCTATTTGAAAATATACAGCTGCAAAACATGTAAATTATATAAAATAAATTGCCTATATTAAATAATAATTGGCCTATCTCTGAGACTGTTCCTTCAGTTGTTTTCAACAACAATAACAGTCTGATTAAAATACAGTACAGTTACAGGTTTTCCTTTCCTGCTTAACAAAACACACAGCTGTGCAAATAACAATAAAACTGTAAACAGAACAAAAATAACAACATGCCTACCCTGTTTGAAAATGAGCAGGGTAACTCTTCAATCAGGATCTATGGCAAAGTGGACCAAAAGTTTGACGTGTGTCTGTATCTACCTTTTGAAGAAATAAAACAAAAATGGCCAGATGGGTCAGCAAAGATCCCTAAAAGAATTCAAAAGAGATACAGTTGCTGGATTTAAAGTTACATCCACTAATGAATGAATGACCTGGCGCACTTATCGCTAGCTAGTTAGCTAACTAACATTAAGTTGCTAGATAGCTAGCAAACCGTACTTAAGATCAGAAGTCAATACCTTGGCTTTCAGTACGAATGTTAAAATGAACTATTTGTTCATAAGAGACATAATAAAACTGTATTGGTTTGATAGCTAGCAACGTGCGTGAAAGCCAAATTAGCTAGCTACCTAGCTTCTTGCATATTCAGCTGAAAAGTACAAATACCACCTTACAAAAACAACTCTAGCTAGCTACAATACAAACAAAACAATAAATGTAACTAGCTAGTTACTAAAACATTCCGCTGACAAATACAAATATCACCTTGCAAACAAACACATAGCTAGCTAGTTACAATAAAAACAATGTAGAAAGCTAGATAGTGTGGTGGATCCGTTCCCTGTCGGATCCGGGCAAGTGGAGAGCCGCCTTCCATACTTTATATTACTTTCCCAAAAATAACAAAGAGTTGTGCAGAGTCTGATGTAATTAGGTTTATTGTATATGTTTCAATCACATACAGTAAACTGGGCTGGTCCATGTGGAGCAAAGCAGTCACACCCTCGCTGAGACCCAGGTCTGAAGCACCCTCTGAATTCCCCTTCTTTTATACCCTTCTCTTAGTCCTTCCCATTCCAGAACCTTCCTACAACCTCCTCCCATTGGGTCCTCCCCGTATTTTTCATTTTCTAAGATTCTAGAACTTTCCACAATTATTTCTCATCTTTGTTGGTTTTTCTAGGGAGTTTCCACCAATATCTTCATTAGCTTTTTTTAAACTACCTGGTGTCATCCCAGGGCTTGACTTGGAGTTACTCCAAACTTTCAAGGCCGATATTACCTGGACTGCATTGACCTTAAGCAGAGTATATGAACTAAAATGACACTCTCGGCAGCCTGCATGATCTAATGCTTGGTATGATCTCATGCTTGGCATACGCGTGGCTTGAAACTTGTAAGATAATACAGCGCTTCCCACCACAATAGCTTGCTAGCTAATTTGGCTTTCACGCTCTTTGCTCATCTGTCATATTACAAAGAGCTAGCTAGCTATCAAACTAACAAAGCCTCATCGCATCTCTTTTGACCAAGTAGTTAATTTTACCACAGACACTGCAAGCAACCTGTTCTAACAACTTTAGTAATGTTAGCTAGCTAGCTACCAAGTTAACATTATAGTTAGCTAGCTAGCTAGGTAGTCTGTAATGAGTGTATTAGCCAGATAGTTAGCTAAATGCGCCCGGTCTTTCTTTAAACTTAGTGGATATAACCTTAAAACCAGCTACTGTTTTGTTTTCTTTGCTTCCCTGGCACAAAAGGGGGAATAAATAACAACAAAAACAAAATAAACAAAAAAAAAACATTGGCTATCGGCCAAATTGTTATTTTAAACATCGGTAATTGGCCCAGAATTTCACAATCGGTGCATCGGTAGTTGCTAAGATGGCGCCATACTATGCCGACTCGCTAAAAGCTGCTCTCACCTTTTTGTTTGTTTTCATGTTATATGTCACTTTTTTTGAACAAAACACATCTTGCACAATTGTCTATGACCGCCAGACTTTACTGGACATAAGACTAGATGTTCCCAACAGCTGGAAGCCGCGGGACTTATGGAAAGAGATCGACAAATGACAAACAGGTACCACCATGGAGTAATGGCCGCAGACAGCACTGCCGGCGGCGAGATGAACAAGGTGGCGCCCTGGTGAGGCTACGACGGTGTCCCACTCGGCCCCCACTTCCCAGCATACTGCTGGCCAACGTCCAGTCCCTCCACAACAAGCTGGATGAACTCCAATGCTGAATCAGCCCTCAAAGGGACATGAGGGATTTTTGTGTGCTCTGTCTTACAGAGACTTGGGCCCTAACACACCTGATAGGGCTATACAACTGGAGGGTTTTTCTGTGCACCGCACAGACTGTTCCAAGACGACTACTGGCAAAGCAAAGGGAGGTAGTGTATCCTTCTTTATTAACAACTCATGGTGCACTGACGTGGAAATAGTCTTCCAGTCCTGCTCGCCAGTACTGGAACAACTAACAATAAGGTGCAAACCATTCTATCTCCCAAGGGAATTCCCCTGCGTGTTGCTAACTGCTGTCTATATACCGCCGCAAGCTAATGTAGCGGCACCGCTGGACAAACCGTATAGAGCCATTAGCAGGCATGAGAATTTGCACCCTGAGGCCATTTTAATTGTGGGGGGGACTTCAACCACGGTAACCTGAAATCCATGCTACCAAAATTTTACCAACATGTCAACTGCCCAACCAGAAGCAATAAGACTCTCAACTACTGTTACTCCACGATCAAGGCAGCTTATAGGGCTATCCCACGACCCCCCTTTGGGAAATCCGACCACCTGTCAGTGCTCTTGCTACCGAATTACAAGCATAAAGTCAAGTGTGCGCAGCCCACTGTGAGGACAGTACAATGCTGGACTACAGAATACGAGTCCAAACTTCAGGGATGTTTTGAATCAACAGACTGGTCAATCTTTAAGGATTCAGCCTCAAGTTTGGATGAGTATGCTGAATCGGTCACTGGCTATGTTAGATTCTGTGTGGATAACTGCACCCCAGTATGGACTATTCTTTCCTATCCCAACCAGAAGCCCTGGATCAACAGCGACATTCACCTGAGGTTGAGGGAGTGCACCACTGCTTTTAAATTGGGGGACAAGGAACACTACAAAAATCCAAGTACGACCTACGGAGAGCTATCAAAGCCGCTAAAAGACAATATAGGGACAAACTGGAAAATAACTACAGTGGCTGGGACACGCAGCACATGTGGGGGGGCTGCAGGCAATTACGGACTATAAACCTTCTCTCCCGGATAAGCTTAACAACTTTTATGCCCGCTTTGAAGCTCACAACTTGGATCCAGTGACAGCAGGACAGTGCCTACCCGATGTATTCGATCTACAGGTGATGGAGGCTGATGTGAGTAAAACTTTTAAAAGGGTTAATGCTTGTAAAGCTGCTGGACCAGACGGCATCCCTTCCCGTGTCCTCAAGACATGCTACACTCAGCTATCTCAGGTCTATACTGACATTTTTAACCTGTCCCTGTCATTGTGTGTGGTTCCTTTGTGTTTTAAGAAAACCACCATTGTACCTATACCTAGGAAAACACCTGTCTCATGCCTTTATGATTATCGATCTATTGCTTTGACCTCTATTATTATCAAGTGTCTGGAAAGATTGGTTATATCCTATATAAAACATAACATTCCTGCTACCCTTGACCCATTACAGTTTGCCTACTGTTCTAATAGATCTGCAGATGATGCTATCTCACTTGTTCTGCATACTGCTTTAGTACACCTTGAAAAGAAAAATACCTATGTCAGAATGTTGTTTATCGATTATAGCTCTGCTTTTAACACAATTGTACCATCCAAGCTGGTGTTGACACTCAGAGGTCTTGGTCTGGGCAACTCTATCTGTAACTGGCTACTTGATTTTCTGACAGGCAGGCCCCAGACTGTGAGAATAGGCAAAACACACTCATCTACATTAGTTCTAAGGACCGGCGTGCCTCAGGGCTGCTGTCTCAGTCCCCTATTGTACAGTCTGTTTACACACAACTGTGTTGCCAAATATGAGAACAACAGCATCATAAAATTCGCAGATGACACCACAGTGATTGGCCTGATAAGCGACAGTGATGAGAGGGCCTATAGGAGGGAAGTGGAAGAGCTAACCACATGGTGCCATGATAACAACCTCCCTCTAAACGTCAATAAGACAAAAAAAAAATTGTTGGCTTAAGAAAGATCAGAGGAAATCACATTCCTATTTCCATCAATGGGTCATCTGTTGAAATTGTTGACAGTTTTAGATTTCTTGGCATACATATCTCAGACACCCTCACATGGTCTCTTAACACCAATTGCATCCTCAAGATGCTGTACCACAGAGAGTGTACTGACAGGCTGTATCACAGTGTGGTTCAGCAACCTGACTGCTACAGAGGACTGTAAAGACAGCAGCAAAAATCATTGGCACAGAACTACCACAACTTCATAACATCTACACAACTCGATGCAAAAAGAAATCCCAAAACATCATTAAGGACACCAGCCACCCCGCTCATGTTCTGTTCTTGCTCCTTTCATCTAAAAAACATTACCGGAGCATCAAATCATGCACCACCCGTCTCAGTAACAGTTTCTTCCCATAGGCAATCAGGTTGCTGAACAGCTGATGCAACCATATGCACTACACATTGTTGTTGTATAATATGTAATGTTGTGTAATAATATGTAAAATTGTGTACTATGGTTGCCCTGCATGTTAAGGCAGAGAGAGTCGGAGCACAAGTATTTCGTTGTATTTTTAATACACATGACAATAAAGTTGAAGTTGAATCCCTAACAGCTGCACAATATATCAACAGTGTGACCTACGCTGTACCTCCCTCGATGTTGCAGGAGAACTTGTGAGCAAGTGGTGTCGGGTTTGTGCGCAGATGCAGAGGGAGAGTGGGGGCAGGGTCGCACGGAGAGTGTGAGAGAGGAGAGATGTTGGCACGGCTTTATGGAAGAAACGGGTTATGTAATGCAATATCAAACTATATTGATATAAACGGTATTGTCTCGTCGTATATCTCATTTGAAAATATATCAATATACCTTAAAAACATTTCAAGCTTTCTTGTGGGACATTTCAAACGCTCTTGGGGGCCCTCTGGTGGCCACGGGGGCCCTAAGCAGGCGCTTAGTTCGCTTATGCCTCAGGCCGACCCTGGCCTACATTTCTGTAAAAATGTGTGCATTGTTGTAAAAGTGATGGGGAGCTATAACCTTTTGGGTTTTATATGGTCAAACACTCCTGGATTTATGGCCGTTTTGGTGTATGTGCAAATTGATTGATTCACAGTAGCCATACCGTTAAACACAGAAACTCCTCTTGAACAACCTTGATGAAGACCATCCTTAGGATCACTTAGACACCAACTTTGTGGAATTTTGTTCAGCAGTTCAACTATTTATGAGAAGATGGTTTTTGGATGTTTTACAAGTAGTGAAAAATAGTGGTTCATTCTGATTGGCTGTCATGGGCGCATTTTGTAACCAAACACTTTGGCTCCTTATTAGAAAATGACTACATGTATGTGCCCCAAAATTTTGAGACCAAATGACTAATTGAGTGGTAAGATCAATTAGACAATTAGATCACAACCCAGACGCTTTTCATCCCATCCAGATCCTCCCTGTATCAAGACCTCTAGCCTAGACTCTACAAGCCTTTTCACTAATGCCACTGTCAAAAGCCTTGGTGTAACACTTGATAGCAAACTGTCCTTCTCTTCTCAGGTGTACAGATTCCTTGTGTACAATATTCAAAGGATCCGTCCCTACCTCACTATGTATTCAACGTAGCTCCTGGGTCAGGCCCTGGTCCTCTCACACCTGGACTGCTGAAACCCTTTGCTTGCCTTCAAGCCTGTGCAATCAAACCCTTACAACTAATCCAGAATGTACACAATTCGTGCAGCTGCAAACTACATTTATGGACAGTTACTCCTCACCTCACTTCATTGGTTTCCTGTTATCGATGGCATCAAGTTCAAAACCTTGATGCTGAAATACAGGACAGTGAATGGGACAGCCCCTTCATACCTACGACTGCTCTTCAGACCCCATGTTCCATCAAGATCGTCATGCTCTGCAACCATGGGGAAACTGACTGACTGAGGAGGGTCACTCTTCTCAGACACAATTCCTGTCAGTACTGGTCTCTCAGTGGTAGAATGTTCTAGTGTACTTGGTTTCTGTTGCATAGGCTGCAGAAATTAACTCACTGGTCTGTGAGTGTTGTTAGCCTGGTCACTGTTGCTCATTTAATGTTAATGAATACACTTATATTCTATTGTGCTGGAAGTCGCTCTGGATAAGAACATTTGCTAAATGAATGTAATATAATGTAAAGTTGTGGTCATTTGCATAATGCATCATAATATTTTGTGATGTGGTCCGAATTGATTGGGTTATTGTTTACTGGAGCTAAAAATCTGAAATGAACAAACTTGCCTTGGAGAGCCCAAATATGATGTGTAACAATTTTCATGAAGATCAGTCCAACAGGTTTTGAGAAGTCATTTATGCTAGTATGCCAATAAGCCTAATTTGCATGAAATCTATTGTGACGGACTTAGCTAATGTCATATACCAAAATCTGTGAAAGGAGTGGGACATGACAGAATTGGTTTCATGTCAGCAATACAGCCATTTGAAATTTTCACACTGAAAACAAAGTGGTGCCCATACCACGTGCCCCACTGGACAAATATGGTTGTCTTTGGTGGTCTTTGACTGTGCATAGGTCACTAGAAACTGTTCAAATTTAATGTTATCAATTAATGTTATCTGTATCCAAGTTCTACCTAGTTGAAAAAGTGGTGACATGATCATTTTAAAAATTAACTAGCTTTGTGTGCATTTTCTGAAGAAAATGTGAAGTGTGCTTGCCTATGTGCATTATTGAGCATACGTGGTATTCGAGTTGCCGTGTGCTGTCTCCTTCCCCTCTCTGTGTCTGACGCTGTGAGCTCCCTTTGACAAAGGAATGTGTTTACATGACTGACCTGAAGATTGAACTGGGTGCCTATTTGGACTCATAATTCAAAAAGTTTTCATCACAGCATTAAACCGGGCAACCACAATAATAATAATCCTTACAATTACAATAGGGTGTATACCCACCAGTGGTGCTTGGCCACCTAATAATAGTACATTCTTTTTTTATTATTTAGAAGGCAGACAGCAATGTGCAAAAACTGTTCGGGAATCTGTTGCTTGACATTTTTATGCAGCAATATAGTTCTGACAATCTGAGCTACCCATTAGGCTGGGCTGTTTTTTGTAGTCGTAGGCCTTTCTAGAAACTTGAGTTGACTCTGCGAATCAAATATCTCCATATGTTTACTTGAGTTTAAAGGTATTGCTTACATCCTTTTAGCAAATAATCAAGACTATATTATCTTTAAGTACACTACAGATGAATATAGTGACATTGTAACAAATGCACTAAGAACTTTAAATATGTACCACTGTTGTAGCCTAAAGTTCATATTACAACAGGCAACTGTGTGCACTCGAGGCAATTTCAATACCACTGCAGTGTTATCATTATTATCATTATATCACTAATAAAATAAGTATGCAGATGACACGCTTTGATAACACCAATAGAAAGGTTATATCTGCAGTAACACAGAATGATCTTAACAGCGTGTTTTAGACACAAAAAGTATCAATTCCATGTGTAAAATGACCTGAGGGTGTGTACACTTGTGTGGTGTTTCCAGTGTTGCTATCATTGCCGCGCTGACTCGCGGTCAGCAGAGAGTAGCCATACAATCTCTTTTTCAAAACTTGTCCATTTCCTGACTTGGAAAGAGTGAAGGTTTTACAATGTATGCACTTCACCAAGCACTTTGGCATTTTTGTTAAATAAAAACGTGTATTACTCTGCGTTTACTTTATTTCTTTTGGTGGGACTTTACAGTCCCAGATAATAGCGGTCTCTGGGTTTACTTTTTTATCTTTATTTCCCTAATCTGAGGCAACCGAGGTGAGCCGAGCTCAGTGTTTGCTTGTAGGCGCAGGATCAAATACTTTTTCAGCACGTAACATTTGTCACCTACAGTATAGACAGATTGACAATTATAATGTGGCAAAGAAGGGAATATGAGAATGTGCAATGTCCTTAAAGTTGCACAATTCACTCAGAGAAGCCGACTGGCAGCAATAACACTTTAAGTTTACCCATAATATTATGTCGTACACAATCTTGAAAGCAGCCACCACATGCATTATCACAGGAAATCAGACACTGAACACCAGGCCTCACAAGCACACAGAAGGACATACAAACAAATGAGAGAAATCCAAATCATAGTGCCATCATACGGCACTTTTCCAGCCACCTACAACACTGCAATCCAGCAACATACAAAGGAAAAACCATCCCACCACGCAAAACACACACGCAAAACTAAAGAAAATTATGTGCTCTCGCCCAATACATAGAAACAGCATTAACACCATGCCAAAGCATAGAATGCTGCTATAGCTAATACCGCGATAGATAGACCTGCAATTTACTGCCGATAAACCTTAAAAATTCTTAAAAATTGAAGCTATGCGAGAGGAGGCTGCTTAGTAGTGAGCTCCGAATCTCCTCGCTACAGTTATCCTGTTTATTATCGTTACCGGTGAAAATTGTAATACGTTTTGGTTGGTAGACAATACTAGGACTGGAAGATGCCAGGGACATAAAAAGGCATTTACAGTCCCATGAACCTGACGCCGCTCAAGACCAAGATGGTGTGGGCTGTTAGGAGACAGTTCTGCTGAGCGGCACAGTATTTGATCATTGTGTATTAGAACACAACAAAGGGATGTTGCCACATCTGACTGGCATAGTATTTGATCAATGTGTATTAGGATACAAAAGGATGCCGCTGCATCCCACCATAGCCAAAAGGTGGCAATTCACAATTACTGCTACTTCCAGTCCGGGGAACACGGGGTTCCCCATGACCATATGTGGACTTCCCTTCCAGGGGGTTTCCTGGCCATCACATGTAAATGTACCGCTTGAAAACTGTATAAATGTGAACCATACATTGTATCTGATGAACTTCTGCTCCATGCTGATGTTCCCATGGCCGGCTGTGCAAATAAACCTTTGTGTCTTTCACTACGAACATCGGATCTGCTTCTTTGTCGGAATAAAACTTTTGATCCTCTGGGAGTTGACTAACAGGGTCAAAGTGAAAGCGACAGCAAAGCTCATGATGTAAGTCAAGACATTGCTAAAATCACAGAGCATTCGGACAGCAGCCCAAGTCAGGCGACAGACCCAGACCAATATTGGTGAGATTTTTGAGATTTTTGGCGGACAGAGACTTGTGCTGCGAGTGGCGAGGAATAAAAAAAATAATAAAAACAATAATATCATGATTTTTCCAGTTTTCTCCAGAGCCACGCAACTGAAATGGGACAAATTTAAGGAGTGCAAGAAACTACTGCACAAACGCAAGGCAAAATTCTCATTGTGCTACCCAGCTAAGCTGAGAATCTAGGCCAAAGAGGGACCAAAGGCATTTTACTGCCTGCAACAGGCTATGGCCTTCATAGAAATGATGGAGTGAGGAATTAGCGACCAAATGCCTTGCATATCACAGTGCCTTTATACTGGACCAAAAGGGGATTCCTTTTCTCTTTTTTTCAAGTTAGTGATTTGTCTACTTTTTGTTTAATTTTATTAGGTACCTATTTTTGTTTATTGGCTGTTTACTTAAGCCTATTTTAAGCCTAACAACCAACATGAGCATTATAGTTTACAGTGATCTATACAAAGACACCGGACAGGAATATTCGGTAGCAGTGGTGATGCGGAGAAAACCTTGTGGGCGAGTCATGGACCGTCGGATTTCCATGGAAAGGACATTTCTTGAGACTGTTGTGTGCAAAGTTGAAGTTCAAGTGCACTTTTTTCATTTTGTTGGGATCATCTGTTTTATAGGGTCACGTCGGCACTGCAGTGGTTTGTACAATCATGGCTCTTTATATGCCTAATGTATGTCATGCTTTAGAGTAGGTACAGCGCATCTCTCCATGTGGAATGTTAATTGGCTGGGCCACCCTATATAGAGGAGGAAGGTTATGTCTTAGCTTAAAGCAAAGCAAATATGATATAGTGTTCCTCCAAGAAACATACCTTTCTCCAGAAGAATCTGAGAAACTCTGCAGGGGATGGGTTGGTCATGTGTTTTATAGTGTTGGGTCTAGTAACAGTAGGGGAGTCATAACATTGATAATAGGGGTGCACAATATTGGATTTTTGCCGATATCCGATGTGCCAATATTTTGGCCGATTGCCGATGCCGATACAGTGTAGATATATATAGATGCCGTGTAATTTAAAAATGGTCTCGCTCCCCTCCGGAAGCAGAGAGTGTTTCAGATACTTCGAAATATGTCCATACAGCTGACATGTTGCAGCTTGTTGCTGGCGCTCATAAACATTTAGGGTCATCGCCTGCGCATAGTTAACGCGTCACCTTATCGGCCAGGCACATCGGCAGAAATTTTCATATCTGCCGATGCCGATAATTAACTTCTTAAGTTTTTATCGGCCGATACCGATGTCGTGCCGTGCATCCCTAATTGATAAGCAAGCATCTACAATTTAAATGTCTCAAACAAATCAAAGATACCTTAGGCAGAATTATGATTGTTTTAGCTGAAGTACAGGAGCAAAATCTGATTCTGGCTTATATTTATACTCCTAATGGTGATGACCAGAGATTTTTTGCAGACCTTGAAGGGAAGTTACAAGCAGCAGGGAGCTATGGCGTTGTTCTGGGGGGAGATTTCAATTTGTTAATGGACCCAGTCCTTGATCACAGTGATGCAACAGTATGTAGAACACCTAAAGCCACTCTGACACTACAAAGAATGTGTGGGAGTCTTGGGCTTATTGATATTTGGAGACTCTTGAATCCATCTGGGAGGGATTTTTTTTTTTTTCATCCATGCATAAGATTTACTCTTGAATAGATTTTTCCTCATATCTAATCTGCTAATTCCCTTTGCCACTCGATGTTCCATTGGGAAGATTGTGGAATCAGATCATCCTTGGGTGTGTTTAGAACTCATGCCTTGTAGTGAGAGAAGAAAATTGTATAGATGGCGTCCTAATTCATCCCTTTTACAGGACCGATATTTAGGGAGACGTTAAAGACAGAAATCAATGAGTATGTAGAGGACCAACTGGTACTCTGTATCCTCTGCAGGAGTGACATGGGAGGCCCTTAAGGCTGTTCTTAGGGGGCAAATTATTCAATATGCATCACATATTAAGAAGCTCAAAGCACAAGAGCTCCTGGACTTAGAAAGTAAAATTAAAACTGTGGAAACAGAGTTGAAGCACCCTATGTCAGATAATGGTCTGAGAGAGCTGTCTCAGTATTGTTACAACACTATTTTGTCCCAGAAGTTAGAATTTTCTCTATTCGGGACAAGACATATTTTGAGTCAAGGGACAAGGCAGGGCAATTGCTTGCTAGTTACATCAAACAGAGAGAGTTATCCTCCATCATTCCTGCTATTATGTCTCCTACAGGGGAAATACTGCTTCTACCAATATTAATAAAGCCTTTAAAGAATTTTACACTGATCTTTATCGATCAACCTGTACTTCTACTGATGAGGATATTAAGAGTTTCTTAGAGACATTAGGGCTACCAAAATTGACGAAAGAGCAAAAAGAATATCTTGACTCCGACATTAGGGCTACCAAAATTGACGAAAGAGCAAAAAGAATATCTTGACTCTGACATTACATATGAAGAGCTGGTAGATGTTATAAAAGCCTTGCCTACAGGTAAGGCACCAGGCCCAGACGGCTTTACTGCAGTTTTTAGATGTTATGTTACGGAGCTGGCTCCACTTTTGTTAAATATGTATACAGAGGCATTGGAGAGAGGTGTATTGCCCCCAACTTTGTCACAGGCCTTGATCATTCTTATTTTTAAAAAAGATAAAAATCCTTGTGATTGTAAAAGTTATTGTCCAATTTCTTTGATCCAAGTAGTTGTTAAAATACTCTCTCAAATCCTGGCAAACAGATTAAACAAGGTAATCACATCTCTAGTACACACTGATCAGGTGGGATTTATTTATGCTCGGAGCTCCTCAGATAATATTAGATATTTCATTACTATCATGCCCAGACACCTATAGCTGCTATTTCTCTTGATGCCGAAAAGGCGTTTGATATGGTGGAATGGGGCTATCTATTTAAAATTTTGGATGTTTATGGGTTTGGGAGCAATTTTATAAAGTGGATCCAGTTATTGTATAAACAACCAGTAGCTGCAGTGCAAACCAATGGGCTAATATTAGATTACTTTACATTTGGTAGGGGAGCCTGTCAAGGCTCTCCACTCTCTCCACTGTTGTTCTGTCTGGCTGTGGAGCCTTTAGCTGCTGCCATAAGAAAAGAAACAAATTTCCCTGGTGTTTAAGTAGGAGGAACTTTGCATAAACTCTATGCTGATGATATAGTTATTTGTCTCTGAACCGAGCAGATCCATACCATGCCTCCCCAGGACTATTAACTACTTCTCAAAGTTTTCAAGGTACAGGGTGAATTGGTCCAAACAGAAGCTCTCCCCTTAACAGCTTATTGTCCGTCTACAGCCTTCCAACCTAGAGCATTTCAATGGCCCAAGCAAGGCATTAGGTACCTGGGCATCCTATTCCCACCTCAGGTGAGAGACTTTGTCAGAGTTCATTTTGACCCATTAATGCAAAAAAAATTCTTGTGATGTTGATAAGTGGGCTTCTCTTAATTTATCTATGGTTGGGAAGGTTAATGTTATAAAAATGAAGTGTATTCCTAAATTTAATTACCTACTACAGTCTCTCCCATTAGAAGTCCCCCTTTCATATTTCAAACATTTTGAAAAGTCGGGGGGTGGCTGATTGGCTGATTTTGAAGTGAATATTATTCTGTGTCATCTATAAAAGAAAAATAAAAAATGTTAGTCATAAAAAAACACAAGGCATTAAAATGTGGGAAGAACGTGAGTGGGGGAAGCAATGCAGCCAGTTATGTAAAAACTCCGGACTGCTACTTACATACAGCAGCGTGTTACTCAGCAGCGAAGGGCAATAAAACCAGTTTAAAATCAACAGATCGCAGCAGCTTCTCCCAGCTCGAGGACTCCTTACACACTTAGCCGGCCTGCCAACCCAACCCAACCAGTTTCCCACATCCACTTTAAAAGACATGACTCAGTCGCAGGGGCAGAGCCGATGGCTCATTGTAGAGGGGGCGAGGACGTGTAGTGGGCCCTTATATAGCCTATTATAGAGTGTATAGAGATCCAAGGGTAAACTTATGGAGACAGAAGGGCAAAACGGAGAGAAATGCAGATTACAATGAGGTGTGCTATTTCAGCACACCTCATTGCGTGAGACCATTTTTAAATACCACGGCTCCGATAGCAGTGACGGTGATGGGAAATAAAACAAGACAGCTGGCGATCGCCTAGTTCCTGTACTTTGGGACTCGGACAGAAGGCGTAATTTTTCTGTTTGTACACTTACACAAGGATACTGGACAGCGAATAAAGTTTTCTGTAACTCTATTGTGCTCATTCACTCATGCACTGCTCATTCAAAATAAATATTTCGGCGAGAAACTTAGCTAGGGGTCGGTCGAAACCATTACGCCCTCAGTCTGACTTTTTTTTTTTGCTGCAATCAAGACACACAAACAAACTTCATTCAAAATGTTCAACTAAACAACAAAAATGCATGTTCAGTCAGGCAGATTGGGCCCAAAGTGGGCCCCTTTGTAACTGGAAAAACCGTGGGCCCGGGGCGGCCGCACCCTCTGCCCAAACACTCCCCTAACCCCCCCGCTACAGTTCAGTCGAGTTGCAGTCCGATTGGTTGAACTATCGCACCTACCCTCCCATCGTCTTGACAACCCCAATCATTCACTCCTGGTCAATTAGCGTCGCTCATGCATGTGAGAGCGAGAGAGTATCATGCCTGAGAAACATGCACACCAATAAAATAACAACAATCAAGAAAAATGTGTAGACCAGCTACACCCCCTAACACTAGATTCACTTTACATGCCTACACACATTTTTGTAAGTATAGTTTGTGTATGATCAAAATAACAAATATACACTCAGTGACCACTTTATTAGGTACGCCTGTACTCTACTATGCATGTGGAGGTCTGGAAGTGTATAAAGTGTGCCGTAAGTTACAAAGTAAGGCCTGTTGTTGGGGAGGAAAATGGGAGTTAGACACTGCCCAGAAGGTGGGCCTTGAGTGTAAGATAAAAATAGTTGGACTCTGTGAGGAGGGGGTTGCAAATATTGGGGCTCTTTGTTCAGTGCAATACAAAAGACTGCTTAGTGCCTTACGTTGTTTGAGATACTCTCCCTGATGCTGCCGAGTGTGTATCTATGAGACTGTCTCCTCTCAGATCTGCAATAAAAGTTTTTGGCCTGTCATTATTGTGTAGTGTTGTGTTCCATTTGCCTAATTTTTGAACCCACTGTGATTTATTACCTGGCATTGATTTTTATAGGTGAAGTAGGAGAGGGGGGGATGAGACAAAATTTTCTTCTACAATGGAGAATGGTGCGAAAAACAAAAAACATCCAGTGAGCGGCAGTTCTGTGGGTGAAAACCCCTTGTTAATGACAGAGGTCAGAGAATAGCCAGACTGGTCCAAGCTGACAGGAAGGCGACAGTAACCCAAATAACCACACGTTACAACAGTGCTATACAGAAAAGCATTTCTGAACATACAACACGTCGAACATTGAGGTGGATGGGCTACAGCAGCAGAAGACCCCCCCCCCGGGTACCACTCCTGTCAGCTATGAACAGGAAACTGAGGCTACAGTGGGCACAGGCTCACCAAAACTGGATGGTAGATGATCGGGAGAACATCACTTGGTCTGACAAATCTCTTTCTGCTGTGACATGCAGATGGTAGGGTCAGAATTTGGTATAAACAACATGAATCCATGGATCCATCCTGCCTTGTGTCAACGGTTCAGGCTGGAGGTGGTGGTGTAATGGTGTGGGGAACATTTTCTTGGCACACATTAGGCACCTTAACACCAATTGAGCATTGTTTAAATGCCACAGCCTGCCTGAGTATTGTTGCTGACCATGTGCATCCCTGTATTTATGTGTATAGGAACTACTTTCCTATATGATACATTGGGTCTATTTTATGTTGCGGACCCCTATTACATTGATTGGTTAGTAGGCTGTGTATTAAGACAGTGATTCAGTGAGAGATGCTTTGATGTATTAAATGGGCGAGAAAGTCACATTAAAAGTTGTGGTGAACTTTGTTGGCTGTACAGCGTCATTGTGTGAGTGTACAAACACAGCAACTGGCAAGGAGAGTAAAATCATTGGAAAGGAGCATGTAACAGACACGCCAGACGACTGTTAGCGCACTGCACTGCTCTCAACCGTGGAATAGCTAGCAACCTGTCTGCCTTTACCTGCCTGGTGAGCCTATGCTACATGGCTAGCTGGCTAGCTGCAACTGGAGGAGGGGACAGGCATCGCGAAAACGAACAGTGAGTAACGTAAAAGAATCACAAAGAACGGTGAAGTTACCCACCAAAAACAGAAAACATGTACAGCTGTGTTGGACAGATGGCTGCTTTTGACAGTACGGTGGAAGAATGGGGAATGTACACATGTATACAATTTTATTTGTGTAGTGCTTTTTACAACACAAGTTGTCACAAAGCAGCTTTACATTGTTCCTAGGCTTGAGACCCCCTGAGAGCAAGCCTAAGGCAACAGTGGCAAGGAAAAATTCCCTAATTAACAGGAAGAAACCTTGAGCAGAACCCGGCTTAGAGGGGGGGCCCATCTGCTTCTGGCCAGCACTGGGCAGATAGAATTATAGAGAATACTTAAAGTTTTACAATGTACTTTAAGACAGTTGAGTATCGTGTATTGATAGAATTTTCCTGATTTTGGCAATAATCCTCAAATGAAAGAAAGCGGTTCTGGAGGTGTTTTTTATGTGTGGTTCAAAAGAGAGCTTAGGATCAATCATGACACCAAGGTCTTTGATGGTTGCACTTGAGGCCAGTGAGACACCATCAAAATTCAGGTTCCATAAGCATACCCAGCATGACCAAGAATCAATAGCAGAATACCTTGTTGAGCTAAAGAGGCTCGTAAAACACTGAATTCGGCGCGGGATTGTCCAACGCGCTCAGGGATAGGCTGGTGAGCGGGCCGAATACTAAAAGCATACAGAAGCGACTCCTTACAGAGAGAGAGCTAACACTGACTCGTGCTGTAGAGATTGCAGTATCAATGGAAACCGCAGCGAAAGATGCACTGTAATTGCAGAGGAAATCCACTGTTGAATGCATTGTAAATAAATTCGCAACAAAATGTTCAAAGAAAGCACCTGCATGCTTTACATGTGGAAAAAGGTCACACGATCCAACAGAATGTTGGTTTAAAGATAAGGAATGCAACCAGTGCAACAGAAGAGGACATATGCAGAAAATATGCAACATTTGTGAATCAGAATGAGAAAAAGTGGAGACCCAAGAAAAAGGATAAAAGGGTGAATTAGATTAATGAAACTGATTCAGGAGAATCTGATGAAGCTTTGGCTTACATAGAACTTAACTCCATGAAAGAAAGTGATTGCAAAATGTTATGGGTTACTCCAGAAATTGAAGGAAAGAAATTAAAAATGGAGCTAGATACTGGGTCAGACCTGTCAATCATCTCGCTAAAGGATTACAAAGCAAAATTGCTCGACATAAAACTGAAACAGATTTCAGTCTTATTGAAAACATACACAAGGGAGAAGATTGCGCCAGTAGACAAACTCCAAGTGAATGTGAAATATGAAGACAAAAGGCGAATACTGGATTTGTATGTACTGGAAAATGGTGGTGTACCCTTATTTGGACGAGAATGGCTGCGAAGTATCCAGCTTAACTGGGAGTCCATAAAAGCAATGCAGCTGAATCAGAGTGAATCAACACAGGAGAAGTTGAGTCTTCTATTGAACCACTCAGCACAAGTGTGTCAAGTCAAGAGGGAATTGGGACCTTAACCCTCCTATTGTCCTGGGGTCATAATGACCTGAAATCATATTCAAACCTAAGAAAATGATATAAAACCTTAATCTAAGTACATGGCCTCCTATGCAGCTCCCCAAAAATGGAAATTTGGCGATTTAAAAAAAAATAAATAAATAAAAAATCATTTTCAGTGTAGCTGCCACAAAAAAAGTAACGCCTATTGTCTTAAGGTCAATATGACCCGAGATAACTTTTGATGTTGAACTATCTTTATGAGCAGCTCTGTCTAACCACAAACTCATCAAGTATTTCCTCATACTTATAAATACCTGGCACTAGGCCCATTTCAAAGATATTAGCACGCATGTGTCAGAACTCAGGCGCAGACAGGAAGACTGGTGCACAAGGAGTTTATGAAATCCAGAGGGTAATCCAAAAATCGTAGTCAAAACAGGCAGAGACCAAAACCAGCAGACACAGCAACCAAAACCAAAAGGGCAGATCAAGGAAATGAAGTCGAGAAAAACAGACAAGGCAACAGAACTGGCAGGCAGACACGAAAACAAACGGCGAGTAGCGAAACAGAAGTCTGAGACGAACTGGCAACAAGACAAGAAACAAGCCGGGAAGATATAGGGCTAGGCTGATGAGGGGATGGGATGCAGTTGCGCGGGGAGGCAGGTGGAGACGATCGGGTAATCAGGTGGGCGAGGACAGGGCGGAGAGCAGAGCAGGCCTAGAACAAAGAGAAACAGTAAACAAGAGCACATGGACAGGGAGAACAAAAACAAAACCGGCTAAGATGCCGCAGTACTGACAGCATGCTAGTTTAGCATGCTAGGTTGCTGGCAGTACACAATTTCCATGTTTTTCCATACTGTATTCCATACTGCATCAAAACCACGGATGCCCCCTGACCTCTAATGATTGACTTGACATTTTATACATGCTCAACTATTAGCAGCACAGAAGTTGACCTTGCACAAGCGTAGACTTTTCCTTGAACAGTTAGGGAAAGATCTTGTGGCACCTGTTGTGGCACTTTGGGTATTTTTAGATTATTACCATTAAACGCGGGTCAGATTGATTGTCCCCTTAGGAATACAATGAAACTGTATTATCACATATAGTCAAACAAACACACGTTCAGCTTTTCACATTCACGTTGAGTCCATTAAACCAACAGTTTATAAAGTCCAGCCGGCAAGCGCAACAAAATGAATGTCGTCGCATGCACCCTGCTCACGCTTTGAATACACAGTCTCCAAACGTGAACAACTCAAACAACCCGCGGAAAAAAGTGGTCCCAAAATCCAAAGCAAAATCTCTCAATAATCCAACAGAAGGAACAGAAATATAATCCACAACGGAAGATCAAAAAGAAAAAAAACGATGTCTTCCATCAAGAAAAAACAACCCCAGCAGCAAAAGAAAAATAAAGGATCCTTCTCACCGGTGTTGAGGAGACCGTCGGATGATTTTCCTCCCGTTCGGCTCTTCAAGCACGGTAAGTCCTGATTTTTTTCCGTAAGTTAAGTTAACTCGCCAGGTCTCTCGTAGACTCCCTGAACGTTCGTTCTCCTTTTTCCCTGCACTTCCGCACTTTTAACAGATTCAAAGTTCAGCGCGTCAGCTGACAGGGGAGTGACAGGACGTCCCATCAGCTGACGCTTTTGACAAGCAGCTGATCCGTTTGCCAGGTAGCTGTCACTGATCAGACGTAAACAAAACAATACATTCAGTATATTAGAGCAGACATAGGGCTATGCATACAGACAAAATGATGGACACATAATTAGGGAGAACACTTTTTGACACATACAAAAAAAATAATTTAAATTTGAAGTTATAAAGTGAATCCTAATTAAACTTATGTGGTGTTGCTACATAGTCATGGCACAGAGGGAGCGCATTCCACGTAATGTAACATCGGCATGGCTGGTGATTCAGGCAAGAAAAAGATGTGCCCAAACACCAAAGCTAGTGCCGACACCAGCCCCAAAACGTGCGCGATGTCATCATTGCACAGGGTCTGATAATAAAACCCCAATGATCTGCCAGAGATGCAAGCGACATGCAAACACATTCTTACAACTTTTTCCAGTCATGGTTTTGGGATACCACCTCATGATTTTTCTACACACTGTCAACACACTGTATAATAAGAGGGACTGCACGTAAAAAAACTCATTAAAAAAAAAAAAAAAAAAATAAAAAACCACCCCCCCCAAAACTTCACCAAACTATCCCTTTACCCTTACCTACCCACATCTACCCCAATACAGATCAGGCACCTTGACGAGGTGGGGTAGCTTCAGTGTCTCAGTGATCATTTGAGCTATACTGATAGGGGCTGTACCAATCCCTGTGAGGTCCAACCATAACAGGAAGGCCAAGGGTGAGAGATTAGACTAAGACCAGCTCTTTTTTTGTCTATTATTCATTTGAATAAGTGTATGTTTGGATTATATGGATGTTGGAAAGAGCAGTAACTCAAAGATTTTGCTATCAGTCTTCAACAATCAACTTGTCTTGGTTGAAGCAAAAAAAAAGAGAAAATTCCAATTCTCACGCTTCCATTGGGCAGTTTAGATGTGTTCATGGTAATATTACAGAACCACAACCTCCTTGACTTAGTTTAAATATGTCTGTAGATAGTTTTATTGGCATTCATAAGTTTGTAGCTTTATCTTCTTTCGCTTACAAAATTTGAACATTCAGATGTTATAGTGTTATATAATTTATGTGAGACAGTTTCAATTCATAAATATCAGAATCAATTACATCTTAAAAGGCTAAGAGTTGTATTTTGGGAAATTTTATGACAATTTTACCTATATCCAAAACATTTTCCATGCTTTTGCAGTGCATGGGACCTTTGGGGGGTGCTAGAGAGTTAACAAAACAGCTTATGTTGTTTATGACTATTTGGTTGTATTCTACACTTATAGCTGTAACATTGTGCCAAATTTCACATTTGTATTCAAAGGTTTAGTTGAGTTATGAGATAAATTGGACCCCGGGTCATAATGACCCAAAGATAATAGGTGTTAGTATTTCTTAAGACAATAGGAGGGTTAAAACACATGAAGGCACACATAGCAATCGAAGAGAATGTACAGCCCAAAGCTCACAAAGCTCGTCCTGTGCCATATGCCTTGCGTCCAAAGGTAGAGGCAGAGCTGAAACGCCTAGAGGAGCAAGGAATTCTGTCAAAAGTTGAATGGTCAGACTGGGCAACACCTATCGTGCTGGTGGTAAAGAAAAATGGTGCACTACGCATTTGTGGTGATTTTAAAGTGACTGTAAATCCTGTGCTCCATGCAGACCAGTACCCACTGCCACACATAGAAGATATCTTTGCGTCATTTGCAGGTGGGCAGCGTTTTTCAAAGATTGACTTGGCCCAAGCTTATTTGCAAATGGAGATGGAAGACTCGTCCAAAAAGTATCTGACAATAAAAACCCACAATAGACTTGTTTTTGGAGTTATGTCAGCCCCTGCAGTGTGGCAGAGGTCTATAGATCAAGTCCTGCAGGGCATTCTAGGGACTCAGTGTTATTTGGATGATATCATCATCAGATGACAGCTCCCATCTGGAAAATCTTGAAACAGTCTTCACTAGGCTGGCAGAGTTTGGACTGAGAGCAAATAGGAATAAATGTGAATTCTTTAAAGACTCCATAGAGTACTGTGGACACAGAATTGATAAGGAAGGTCTTCATAAAGCCCAGGATAAGATTAATGCAGTCCTGAAGGCACCCAAGCCCTGCAATGTCAACCAGCTGCGTTCATTTCTTGGCCTCATCAATTATTATTCTAAATTCCTTCCAAATATAGCAACTGTGCTTCATCCTTTGAACTGCTTATTACAAGTGAAGAGCACCTGGAAGTGGACCAAAACCTGTGAACAGGCATTCAAGATGGCAAAACAGTTGATTACATTGGAAAACTACAACCCAGACTTGCCACTACGTTTGGCTTGTGATGCTTCCCTGTACGGCATCGGTGCTGTACTGTCTCACAAAATGCCCGATGGCTCAAAGCAGCTGATTGCTTTTGCTTCAAGGTCACTGAATTCGGCTGAAAAGAACTATGCACAAATTGACAGAGAAGGCCTCAGCCTCATTTGGGGTGTGAAGAAGTTTAATAAATACTTATATGGGAAACATTTTACCTTAATTACTAATCACCAACCTTTAGTGGCTATCTTTAACCCTCATAAACCCATCCCCACCATGGCAGCGGCACGTTTACAGCGGGGAATAGGCATTGTTTTTAGGCGCCCATAACTACACAATAGAGTTCAAAGGAACCAAACAACATGCAAATGCTGATGGACTCTCATGCCTCCCCTGTGAACCAAAGGAAGGAGACACATTAGCAGATTCAGCTGAGATGTTCCACCTGACACAAATGGAGAAGTTACTTGTCACCAGTGCCCAAATTAGAAAGGAGACTGGCCGAGACCCAACCATGACCAAGGTTTTTGAGTCAATGGTGAAGGGGTGGCCTGTTAAGAGCAAAGTGGACTTACCTGAGTACTTCAGTCAACATCAGCAGCTATCAGTGTGTCAGGGATGCATCATGTGGGGCACCAGGGTCATAGTCCCACCAAAGCTTCGGTCTCAAGTTCTGGATGCACTTCATGAAGGACACCTAGGTGTGGTGAAGATGAAAAGTCTGGCAAGAAGTTATGTTTGGTGGCCAGGAATTGATCACCAAATAGAGGAACTAGTTAAGTTGTGCTCTGGATGTCAGCAAACCCAGAAGCAGCCACAAGCGGCTCCACTTCACACGTGGGAGTGGCCAACCACTGTCTGGCAGAGATTCCACATTGATTACACAGGACCATTTCTTGATTGGATGTTCCTGGTGATTGTTGATGCCTACTCAGAATGGCCAGAGGTCTTCATTGTGAAAAATGCCACATCCACAAAGATCGTGGAGATCCTCCATACCCTGCACATACAGGCTTACCAGAACAATTGGTTAGTGACAATGGCAGTCAGTTCACATCAGAAGAATTCCAGTCTTTCACCAGGAAAAATGGCATCAAGCACCTTACCATCCTGCAAATGGCAAAGTTCCTGCTTGCTTACTGCAACACTGACCATTGTACAACGGGTCAAGCTCCAGCTGTGATATTCATGGGAAGATGTCTGAGATCACGTCTGGACCCCATAAAGCCTGATCTGCATCAAGATGTGACTCAGAAGCAAAACACCCGAGCTGAAAGACAGCCTCCACTCAGAGGTTTTGAAGTCGGACAACAAGTACTTGCCAGAGATTATCATCATTCCAATCAGAAATGGCAGTGTGGTGAAATTGTGTCTAAAATAGGCCCTGTGTCATACACTGTGAAGGTTGGGCATGACATGATCTGGCGCAAACATGTTGACCAATTGTTAGATGCAACAGTTCAGAATGTAGTCATGAAGGACAAGGCGGAAGCTGTGATTGCCTCAGAGAACGCTGAGGAGGATGCTTCCATAACACCAGAGTTGCTTCATATTGTTGACGACAATCATACCTCCAAGACTGTCAACTCAAACAGTTCTCAGGATGCTGTTCCAGACTCTAGTTTGAAAGAGAGATGTTATCCTGAGAGAGTTCGCCACCCACCTCAAAGATTGAACTTGTAATTGAAAAAGGAAAAAAAAAGAACGGTGTTCTAGTTAAAAGATCTTTACACTGTCATTGTTGTGTGTTCATTCAATTTATTGATTGTTTGTTAACATGTGTTCAACTGTCAGGTTCAGAAGTAACCAAAAGAATGCTGACAATTCATAGGCCATATGTTTGCTGTTTGATTGTAATCCACATCAGTGCTGGAAGGGAGGAAATTTTACACTATATGGCCAGAATTATGTGGACACCCCTCCTAATTATTGAGTTTAGGTGCTTCAGCCACACCGATTGTTAACAGGTGCATAAAATCAAGCACATAGCCATGCAATCTCCATAGACAAACCTTGGAAGTAGAATGGGTCATACTGGAGAGCTCAGTGACTTTAAACGTGGCACTGTCATAGGATGCCATCTTTGCCACAAGTCAGTTCGTGAAATTTCTGCCCTGCTAGATCTGCCCTGGTGACCTGTAAGTGCTAGTATTGTCAAGTCAAAGTGTCTAGGAGAAACAACAACTCAGCCACGAAGTGGTAGACCACGCAAACTTACAGAGCAGGGCCGCCGAATGCTGAAGCGCGTAGCGCATAAAAACCACCTATCCTCTGTTGAGTCACTCACTACAGAGTTCCAAAATGTCTCTGGCTGCAACATCAGCACAAGAACTGTGCTTCGGGAGCTTCATGAAATGGGTTTCCATGGCCAAGCAGCTACACACAAGCCCAACATCACTATGCACAATGCCAAACAACGGCTGGAGTGGTGCAAAGCACGCCGCCACTGGACTCTGGAGCAGTGGAAATGCATTCTCTGGAGTGATGAATCACACTATCTGGCAGTCTGATGGACGAATCTGGGTTTGGCAGATGCCAGGAGAGCGCTACCTACCAGTATGCACAGTGCCTACTGTAAAGTTTGGTGGAGGAGGATAATGGTCTGGGGCCGTTTTTCAGGGTTTGGGCCAGGCCCCTTAGTTCCAGTGAAGGGTAACATTACTGCTACAGCATACAAAGACATTTTAGACAATTGTATGCTTCCAACTTTGTGGCAACAGTTTGGGGAAGGCCCTTTCCTGTTCCAGCATGACTGTGCCCCTGTGCACACCATAAAGACATGGTTTGACGAGTTTGGTGTGGAGGAACTGCAGTGGCCTGCACAAAACCCTGAACTCAACCCCAGTGAACACCTTTGGGATGAATTAGAACACTGATTGCGAGCCAGGCCTTCTCGTCCAACATCAGTGCCTGACCTCACAAATGCTCTTTTGGCTGAATGGGCACTAATTCCCACAGACACATTCCAAAATCTTGTGGAAAGCCTTCCCAGAAGAGTGGAGACTGTTATAGCTGCAAGGGGTGGGGGGGGGCAACTCCATATTAATGTTACCACAGCAAAGAAGCCCCAACTACGCCACCCCTCGGTTCCCAATTATGTCTAGAGGGGAATTCCCAAGAATACACAAAAACGCTATCAATAAAAATATTTCCTTTATTCTTCCCAAATTCATAAAATACACTCCATTAGTAAAAAGGGTAGGCCTACCCCCGAATTAGCTTCCCCCAGGCTTAGCCAGGGCAGTCGAGAGAGCACAGGGAGCTAATGCTGAGCCAAATACACACGTGACATTCAACTACCACCGCAATTCTTAGAGAATTCGTATATCACACTACACACTTCAATAATAATAATGGCACTCCTCGCGAAGCTTGCGGTAACCCGTGCAATTTACAAGAGCTCAAACGCAAAAAGCTCCCTGCACCCCAGGACCTTGCCCTCACCTTTGCCGACTTGGGGGAGGAAAAGGCAGGTGGTTTACAAACAAATGCATAAAAAGTGTTACGGCCACAGTCGTCGCCGGGATCCTGTGTGCGTATTCAGGATCACATCCTTAAGTCTAGGTTGAAATTTGTTAATAAAGATCATATAGATCCATGAATATTTAGTGGTTAGCTGCAGGAAGAGATCCTCCTAACAGTGGTTATCCTTGGGCCTGAGATGAAGCCATATTGTAAAGGTGCACCTGTCCCTTTAAGTGTTTGGTTGGGTCTCATGGGAAGGGGGGCGGAGTGAGTGAATGCCGGGAAGCTTGAAGATGGTTGGTCGGTCATGGCCACCTCGGGGGCCTACGAGTTGCCAGCGCTGCCAGAGCATCTCCCCTGAGCACACAAAGCTCCGGAACTCACGAACCGGGGACCGACCGTGACCTGGAGACCTACCACGAGGGGCGTTGACGGTGCGTGCCCTAACGGGAGGAGGATCGCAGCTAGCTTTAAGGAAATCTCAAACCCTGAACAGACAGAGGAAACACAGACTGAGCTGGCCCGGTTGAAGTGGAAGACTGCATGCTGGAGCTGGCTGGGGACGCGAGAGAGTTCGTATGGTGGGCAGTGAAGTGTCCTGACCCGGTAAGCACCTTTACCTTTAGTGGCTGCCATTTCAGGCCCAGGATATTTCAACTGTGGGGCAGTTGAGGGAGGCGTGCAGTGAATGTTGGGGTGGCAGGGGAGGTTTCCAGGAGATTTTACCCCCTAGACAACGAATGCTTCTAGCACTGTTTGTGCCCTGGCTTACCTCCCGTGCACGCCCGTAACAAAAGATAGAAACAAAACAAAAAAAGGAACTAAGTAGCCAGCCAGTGCTACACAAATGATCACAGCAGACGGAGACAATAGGAACTACTTTCCTATATGGTACATTGGGTCTATTTTATGTTCCGGACCCCTATTACATTGATCGGTTAGTAGGCTGTGCATTAATACAGTGATTCAGTGAGAGATGCAGTGATGTATTAAATGAGCGGAGTGACATTAAAAGTTGTGAACTTTGTTGGCTGTACAGCATTGTGTGAGTGTACAAAAACTTTATGACCGCGGTATACCCATCTTCTAATGGCTACTTTCAGCAGGATAACACACCGTGCCACAAAGTACACATCATCTCAAACTGGTTCCAGGAACATGACAATGAGTTCAGTGTACTCCAATGGCCTCCACAGTCACCAGATCTCAATCCAGAAGAGCACCTTTTGGGATGTGCTGGAATGGGACATTCACAGCATGAATGTGCAGCCGACAAATCTGCAGCAACTGCGTGATGCTATCATGTCAGCATGGAGCAGAATCTCTAAGGAATGTTTCCAGCACCTTGCTGAATCCATGCCATGAAGAATTCAGGCCATTCTGGGGGCAAAGGGGGGTCCTACCCAGTATTAGAGAGGTGTACCTAATAAAGGGGTCACTGAGTGTGGAATTCATCGATTTCTTGTTACCTGGAATTTGTTGCTATGTACGAACAAATTCACGTCTGCTCCAGGCCACATACGCAAACACACAAACTTGAGTGAAATGGCATTTTGTTTTTAATATTCCGGTAAATGTATACAAGTGTCAAATTTATGTGAGAATAAAATGACCTTTGGCAGTTGAGATACCAAAAACAATTGCAGTAAACCAAATCAATTGGCAGTAAACCAAAAATATACTACGTAACTAACAGGGTCATGTGTAATCACATACATAGCGCGCATGCAAACTGATACCGAACTTCACATATGTGTCAACAGCAAAGGCAGTCATGTGCACGTTGCCATGGTAATCACTGACTTTATGTTTGCCGCAAAAACAAAAAATGGATGTGAACGTTAGCGTTTGTCAACATTCTAGTAGATAGAAGGAAGATTTCGGCTAACATCAAGATTTAATAAGATCATGTAAGCCTCAAATAATGTTCAGTATTCCAGTGTGATGAGATCTTTACACCTATAGCCGAGTCACCTCTCCAAGAAAAACATGACAAGGAAAGTGACAGTGTCGCCAACCACTACAACTCTGAAATCCCAGGACACACACACCACACCAGACAGTTCGCTAAAATAGAGCTTTACACCACTCAGACAAGAGTAACCATAAGGGGGCAACAGCCATTCAGTCACTCTGGTCCAACCAGGGTCTATAAAACAGCACCACCTCACACCACACCGGATCAAAGACCACTCCAAGGTTAGGTCAAATCATGCAATTATTCACAAGAACCACGTATTCCCCTTATATAACACATTACCACCACCATGTGTAATTCAAGCAAACAAGACAACCCTGTATTAACCGAGATCCACTTCAGTCATTTCGCCCTCCATATGCTACCACCAATCTAAGGGTGGCCAAGACAACCCAAGGGAAGTATGATATATTTAAAAAAAAAAAAAAAAAAAAAAAAAAAACACTAAAAGATGAGAAAAGGGAAAAAAGTCAGTTCGGTCAGGGTCCCTCCCGACTGGAGGGGAAAAAAAAAAAAAATTTCAGTCCCACCACCTAGTGCCTAGTGCGCCTAGTGACTCTCCAACTCGGGACAACAAGTCTGTCCGCACTTTTATTTTGACGAGCAACGACGCTGCTGCGGGGGTCGCGTGATGAGGTTGCTCCCCTGACATCAGCTACCAGGAAGTAGGCCAGGTCGCCTCAATCCCATGGCGGTCAGCAACAAATCCGTGTGCATGGGCTACAGTGCACAGCCATGACATCGACACGCACACAAGAATGACGGGGATCACAGTTCCTGCAACTGGGTTCGGGAGCACTGTGCGGACTCGGCCACTCAGTACTCAGCTCCTCCTCCTCGGTCTTTCTCCCCGTGGCTGCACAGCAACAGTCTCGATAGCAAGACTCCACCATCGTTAGCCAGCACAGCCCACAGACAAACGGGGTAGGAAGAAGTCCCTGATCTCCCCATGCAGGGTTTTGTTGGCAACCAAGTCGGGGCAAGCTGAAAGCAAAGTGGTGGTCTGGTCAGCTCTCGTCGGTGGCTTGTTTCTCTGGGAAGTGTTCTCTCTTGCTGCTCCTCAGTTGGGCCCTTTTATTCCCCTGTTTCCCCCATGCCAATTACTGGCTGGACCAACCCGCAGTGCAGCAACATCATTCAATTGATTACCCACAGCTGTCTGCGATCATCCCTTTAAGTGGGTAATCATCGGGAGTGCCTGTCTGAACACAACAAAACAAACCATCAGAAACCCAGCACACCCACAGCACAGCCCAGCAACTAAACCCATCCAGATCACACACTGGACAAAAATGTCACACACCCCCAGCATCGTCCCCACACGAAAACACTACTGTGCATGAAACGCAAGGAAGAGGGTTCTGCCCATATAAATGGAATATTCCATGTCTATGATTAGGTCTGCCAGACATATTACTGGCATTATCATAGGATAGACATCGAGAATTACTAAAGATGTAATTGCTGCACAACTTAACAGTGTGCAGATATTTTTTCATTATTTCAAAACAGCAGACTGAATTTAACATAACGTCAAGGGTGTTATTGACTCCATAAAATATTGTAAATAGTGTATTGGAGAGTAGGTGTCAGGAGCGGCAATAGCTCGCCCCTGAACCCCAACCGGTTCTTTACCCCCTGGGATCCACCCACCACAAAGGATGCCAGGACAGGGTAAGTAAACACAGAGCGAGACTTTCACACAATTTAAAAACAATGCATACGAACAGAGACGCCAAGACTCTCACTATTTCCCCCCTGGCCTGGTTCGCTCCCCTCCCCAACCTGCTCTCTCCTCCTGGGACCCCTCCACCCTAGCCCGCAGGTATGGGCGACCCCCACACACTGCACACACACACACACACACACACACCACTCAGACTGCTCGGGTCTTTTCCCCACACACGTGCTAATAACCACTCCTACCCCCAACCCCCCTGTGGCCATGGGGTGGGGTTCCCACTCGGCCAACTCAGCAGGGAAGGGGGGTTGCCACCGGGGCAGGCCCTCACACACACACTCACCCACACACAAATACAAAACACAAAATACAATAATGGTGGGATGTAGCTTGGCCCGCACCTCTCTGCTGGGCCTTACTACATCCCAAAATTAAAACCAAAAAGAAAAGAAAGCACACCGAGGTGGAGGGCACACGCTTGTTCTCACTGTCCAGCCTCCCAGCAGCTGCCGTAGTCCTCGGTTGTTGGCTCCTCCTCGTCGACGCCACACCATTGGGTTGGGAGCTCCACAACGCCGTACTGTAGGAAGGGGGACAGCAGCAAGTCAGTGTTACTCCAGCCCCCCGCTGCTACCAGTCCCACATCCAAATGCTTCCCTGGGGTGCGGATGTTCCTTACAACAACGGAGTATCCACTCCCCGTGTCACGCCTAGCACTGGGGGGTCCGAGGCCACCGTCTCTCCACCTGCCATCTTCCCCTTTCCCTGGCTTGTATCAGTCCCAGCCCGTGTTGCTCCATCTCGGGAACTGCCACCAGGAAGGCCCGTGGTCCACTCCGCCCCGACAAACACCACAAGACAACACAAGCCACACAGCCAAGAACCCAAGAAGGAAAAAGAAAAAAATCAAAAGAAATAATTAATGAAACTAACAAAAATAAAGTTCCTGGTCTGCAACCTCCAGGAACCTAAAACAAAACCAAACAAAAGAAACTACAAAAAACCTCCAATTGATTCCCAAAATAGCCAGCTCTGCAATGAAAAAGAACTAAACCAAAACCCCATCTAAAACTGCCCACACGTAGAGCCTTCCTCCCTGGCATCCCTCGCAACTGAGCCTCACAACCCTCCTAAATACCTGCCCGAGGCCCTAATTAGGAACAAGGAGCAACTGCGAGCCCACGCTCCAGCCGTAGCCACCACCCAAGAGCCAATTAAACGATTATTCAATTTGCCCTGGAATGCATGCTACAGGTGCCTCACCAACTTACCTCCAGGGAATCCAGCCCAGCCAATTAACCCTGTCAGGACTCCTGACATAGGCTACTCATAGCCTATATTTTGTTTGGTAAGAAATTTCACGTCTTAGAGTAATGCAGATGCGTATGGGGCACCGAATGTAACAGACCTTTTTTCGTGGACAGAATGCCTTATGTACCACGAAACGCATAAACTCATTACGAAACCATGTAACACCGTAATGCCTTTTGTCCACGAAAAACACAAACTCGTTAGCATTGTATCCACGAAATATTGAAGAGAGTACATACTTTCGTGCAGGAAACAAAACGGTTGATTCCTGTCGTGCACTGAATTGACCGTTGTGCTTTTCATTTTGTGGACAAAAGGCGGAATGCACTTCGCACTATGCGGACGAAAGAAACTCGTTTTGTAGACAAAAGTAATTCTGTCCACGTAATAGATGTCCTAGGCCAGCATTTATGCCGTTGTGGCACGAAATGCAGAATGCGCTATACTATCATCATTCCGTGCCATCAAATGTTCATTTTGTCCACTTAACCGTTTTGCTATATTACTGAAAGTATGATGCACGAAATATATATACTGCACGAAAGGGATTTAGCACAATATATTCCGACTCAGCAGTTACAGAAGGCATTCCGTCCACGAAAGCAAAGGCTGCTTAAACTTTCGTACACATCAATATTTTGTGGACACAATGCTAACGTGTTTGTGTTTTTCGTGGACAAAACGCGTTACAGTGTTACATGGTTTCGTAATGAATTTATACGTTTTGTAGCACAGAAGGCATTCTGTCCGCGAAAGCAAAACATTGATGTCTATGTCTACATTTTTACATTTAGGTCATTTGGCAGAGGCTTTTATCCAAAGCGACTTACAAGTGAGGAACAGCAAGCAAGCTACAGTAATGTAGAAGACCTTAGCGTAAGCTTTAAGTGCAACCTAAAACAACTAAACTCTAAGTAAGTCAAGGAAAGTAGAAAACAAAGGTAAACAAGGTGAAAGGTGAAAACAAACAGTTACAGGAGAAAAAAGCGCGAGGCAAAAAGTGCGCAGAGATGGAATTATGTTGGAGTTGTAAGAAGTATTTAGGAGGCACGTGTCTGGTCTTCGTGGCACAGAAGGCATTCTGTCCACGAAAAAAGGTCTGTTACACTTGGCGCCCCATAGATGCGGAACGTCATATTAAAAAGACAACATCCTCCAGTTCAATTGATATTTATTACATTACATATCTTTCAATGTGTGCTTACACAGGACGGGGAAAAGTATGCGCTGGCGTACAAAACACAGCTACAACAGGTCCTGTTTACAAACGTGAAATGCTCGTGCATTAAAAGATAACCACGCTGTAAGTTAATATTGCCTATTTAAGCTAAAAGTTTCTACCTCGATTTCCTCCTCTAGAACTCATCGATTACATCATTAAAATCCAGCTCCCTGAGCTCAGATTCTATGGCCATCAAAGAAAGAGAGCTAAGTCGATGCTGCCCCATGGTGGTCCTAAATTCACCCTTGATGCGTGCCATCTATGAAAAGGACTGTTCTCCCTCACAGTTTGTCATGGGTAGGGTGAGGAAAAGCCTGAGAGCGATGAAGACATTGGGGAACATTGACTGGAGGCCATTTTTAATTATTAGTGTGATTCAGGGGCCGTTCGTTCCTTAGGGTGGTTGGCGACGCACCACCAAATGGGGAAAGGGAGGGAATTTTCTATGACATTCTACCACAGTGTTATGCTAGCTGTGACTGTTTTAGACAGTATGTCCTGCCTCTGAATATCATAGTCCAATCAGAGTCAACTCGTGTTCCGTGGAGTACCGCCCCTTTCGGGCGATTTCAGTCTGGTTGAAAATCGCCCAGATCGCTCTGATAGACTCTCATGTTGAGGCAATTTTTTTTCGAACTGCAGGCACTGCAATGCAATCTGTATGGGTTCTGGGTGGGCTTGCACTAACATGCTTTCGTCATACGTAACCTGGTGTAGGGATCACCGGGACAGCCAACGATCTTGTCACATTCAAGGTCAACATGGCTAATGTTACCTCAACTCAGAGCAACTCGAGTAATCAGGATAAACTGGCAACTAAAGAATTAGGACCTGTCAAATAATGAGAGCCGTTGCGTTCCACTTATCACATTTATTATATAAATGAGCGGAACATGAGGTGCTAGTGTTTTTACATGTGTACACCCTCTCTTACAAGTCTCTCTCTCACTTCTTTTTCCAGGTCTCCCCCAATCCCTGGACTCCCACCAGACACGTGCCTCCTGTTAACCCCGAATACACAACATGGCTGTACGATAAGTAAAGATGCACGCTCCAACATACATCTTTGACAGGACCACCCAGACCAAATTTAAACATCAAGCAAGTATCTCCAAGGGGAAATCGTATAACTGGGGATTTTCACAGAGCTGGTATGAGCGGAAAACGTGGCTAGCAGGCTGCGAAGTAGCTAACGCTTTGTTTGCAATGTGACAATGTCAAGTTAGCTAGTTAGCTAGCTGTTAATTTACCCATTGAACGGGTCCCCTTAGCCATCATCGCAACAATTGTCCCCCCTGAGAGATTTGGCAGGAGCTGCCACTGGTGTGATTGCTTTGCAAACACAATATTGTTATCCAATATTTTTATTAGTGTGATTGCTTTGCAAACACACTATTGTTATCCGATAGTTTTATTAGTGTGCTTTGCAAGCACACTAATGTTATCCAACAGTTTTGTTAGTGTGATTGCGAAGCGAAGCCCGTCCGGTCTGACCCCGATCGGGTTGCTTGTATACAGCTAAGCCGTACCCACACTCGTTCTCCGGTTTTTGTCATTTTTTCACCCCTTTTTCCCATAGACTCCCATTCATTTTCAAAATCACCCCCCTCACCCTTCATGGCCTTCCCACTCGGTAACTTTTCACCCCATACCCTATATACCTCACATGTTGCCTCGGGACAAATCACCCAACACTCATCCAAGACCATCTTGACCCACACTCTTTTTGTCATTCACTCATCCCTCCATCCTCCCATTGACTTCAATTCATTCTTCAAAGTCTAACTGCTTGGTCACCTTTTGGCCTACGGTCATAGTACCTCATGCCACCCAACACTCATTGAAACCCATACTGACCTGCACTCGTCTTTTTGTCGTTCACTCATCCCTCCATCCTCCCATTCACCTCAGTTCATTTTTAAGGTCCTACCACTCGGTCACCTTTGGCCCAATAGCCACCATACCACATATGCTGCCTCAGGTCAAATCACCTGAGCCATACTGACCCGCACTTGTCTTTTTGTCGTTCACTCATCCCTCCATCCTCCCATTGACTTCATTTTTCAAAGTCTCACCACTCGGTCCCCTTTCAGCCTACGGTGACAGTACCTCATATGCTGCCTCAGGTCATGCCACAAAACACCCCTTGAAACCCATACTGACCCCACACTCATCTTTTACTCATTTATTCATCCTTCCATCCTCCCATTCATTTCAGTTCATTTTTGAAAGTCTTACAACTCGGTCACCATTTGACCAATAGCCATGGGGCCTGATATGCTGCTTTGGGTCTTGTGACCCAACACTCACCAAAAGTGGGTGTGTCCCTAGGAACCATATTGTTTACCCTAGCAACTGCCTAGCAACCACTTAGCAACGCCCAGCAACCATATTGTTTACCCTAGCATCCACTTAGCAACACCCTGGCAACCACCCAGCAACCACTTAGCAACACCCTGGCAACCACCCAACAACACCCTAGAAACCACCTCATATACCTTAGTAACCATCTAGCAACGCCCTAGCAACCACCTAGCAACAGGTTAGCAACCACTTAGCAACACCCTAGCAACCACCTTATATACCTTAGCAACCACCTAGCAACAGCCTAGCAACCACCCAGCAACAACCTAGAAACCACCTAGCAACTCTCTCGCAACCACTTAGGAACTAGCAACCACTTAGCAATGCCCCAGCAATGCCCAGCGACCATATTGTTTACCCTAGCAACCACTTAGCAACACCCAAGCAACCACTTAGCCACATCCTAGCGATCATCTTATATACGTTAGCACGTTTTCGCTGCCAGGTTGCAATCACACTCTGCATTTTCTTCAGGAAATGCACTTTTCTAGTTATTTTAAGCAATTTGGATGGAGTTCTGTCTGATTTGCTACTAACAGAGAACAGCTAATATTAATTTCATCGCAATTTGTTCAGAACGAAGAAATTGTGAGAATTATTTATCATAACATTGCAAACGCTGTTTTATAACAGAAATCAAGACTGCTAGCTATCAGTATACTGACAAATTCTCATTTTTTTGTCAAAAGATTTACCTGAACCAGTTTCCATATCTCATGTATTTAGATTTTTCGAAGAAAATCATGGCATGTTCAATAGCTTGTAGGCATATACATCCGTTTTTGTTTCACTGATATCTATGAATGTCGACAGGGATAAACAGCTACATGCACGTGCACAACTTAAAAATAGTGTCATCTGAGTACCCTAAAATGATTTTTTCGACATACATTTGCTGCTTCTACATAGAACGAATCATAAAATAATTAACTGGGGAAAATATAACAGTCCATTTTCCTCAGGATTGCGACATGTTCGTTTGGCAATATTGCTACCGTCTATAATTTGGGGAGGACGTTATTTATAAAACTGATGCTTTGCTAATTAGACTGGTTGTAAATAAACTCTTGAAGGCCCAATAGATATCTTTTTATTAATTTATCTCCATAGTAGACCTGAAGACTTTCAGTGATGGACAAAATTGCGAGCTTATTATGGTTGATTCCTGGAGGATGGAATTTTTCAAATGGAAATATAAATATGTCCATGATATTCTGTTTGGGGATGTGTGGCTGTGTTGGAGTCAGAGCAGTATGAGTTTTGCGCTTTCTTAGGTGCTGGTCTTATCATTGTGAGACTGTGGCAGTTCATATTATGCTTAAGATATCCCCATAACAAGGCTACCATCTAACCCAGGTGTTCAACGCCTCAGAAGAACAGGCCATGGCTCCCAAATTCCCTCATGTGCAAATCTTTATGGCTGCATTGGAATTAATCATAATGGAAGTTATGGATCTACTCAGGGTGGATGTGCCCTGGTCCATCCCCTCAGCAGGTAATGAACACCTGACATATTATTTCATAGAATTTAAGGGGAATGCTGTAGAACAGGTAATCACAGAATGATTGTTCCAGTTATGATAATCCTAGGATGAATCCTGACTCACTTACCAACTGGTGTATGGTAAATCACATAATCTCCTTTTAAATAATAAAAATTTTGAATCCCAGATCCCAGACTTGGTTTATTTTGGGCTGGGGGTGGGGGGGGGGTGGCTGTGTCAGTCATGCTGAGCAGTGGTCAGGAGCCAAAAAATCATTTTGACCATGTTTCAAAGGTGACTCACTGAGCATGCCATCAGCAGATCAATTTAAACATGGAGGGTGCTGCAGCTCCAGTGAGATGATATTAAAATATACCATACTCCAGGGCCACAGCTGCTTTTCAGGAGAGATCCGGCTTTTGGATATGACTGGGAGAAGCAGCCCCAGAAATCCCAGCCATGTCATATGACTCTGTGTGTATTGTCCGAACCCCTCATCAAATTTGCTTCACTTTCTTTCAGAACTGATGTCATAAGCAGCTGTGGAAGCTTAGAGACTTTATAGCTCATTAACAAATATGGCTCTGGTCATTTTTGCCTTTCTTAACAGGTGAGGATAACACACAGTACCACCAAGACAAGTATGCCTGTTCTTTCTCCACCATGATCAATGACTGGAGGAGGGGTTTCCAAGAGGGCTCAGGGGGACAGATAGCCCCAGACTTCCCTTTTGGATTTGTACTTGGATTTGTACAGGTACTGCTCAAGATTCAATCAAATTGAGGGGAAGGGTTCATTTTGAAGTACCAGGCACAAGAAGGATATGGCCTTTTGATTGCCTAGCTTAACGCTTTCCTTGGGTTTAATTTGCCCAGATCTAGGTCTTCTCTTAGTGCTACTTCTGTGTTCCAGCATCCACCCACGCAACAAGCAGGATGTGGCCTACAGACTGACACTGGGAGCACGAGCAGTGGCCTACGGAGAGAAAGGTGTGTCCTTCCAGGGGCCTTTTCCTGTAAAAGTCCTGCTGAGTGGAGACAGCATTAACATCACATACACTGAGAGTGTCTCTGTCACCCGATCCAAAACTATATTTGAGGTAAATCTTCATTGGACAATTAAAAAAGTCAGCAGCTCAGCTCCCTTGTCCGTTATAGTATTAAGGGAATGACAGTTTGACTTTTGAGTCATACTTTGTAACCATGTGTTCAGGTAAGTGCCCTTCTAAGCAAACACAGAGGCTAACACCAGTAAAGTCCAGAAAATTACAATTCAGTAAACATTGGCCAGCCTGGACTTGTTAACACACCCCAACCACAGTCCATGCACATTTGTTGCCTGGGGTTGTGGCTAATTTACCCACCATCCAGCTGTGCTGCGCTGTAGAGATCCGCTTGGTAAGCCGCTGCTCGTAAGTCATCTTCTCTTGTCCATGTTGCATCAGCTAGCTCCGTGGAAGGCATTGTTGATGATAACTAAAGTGTAACTCTGGTTAAATCGATAACCTCGGTGACTTTGCTGGATTCTGTGCAGCCAAAACATTGTTGCGCTCAGACTCGCTTAACAATTCACGACTGAACTCAACAGTTCCCCTACTGGTCCCTCTCACACTTCTTACCCCACCCCCCATTATCACGGGTTCCTCCTGCACCATTGCATCTCTAATTTTACATATAAACTGAGTATGTGGAAGTAAAATTTAGATGTTAAAACCTGAGCTTAAATAAAAGTCAGACCATACTTGAAATGCATTTCCCATAGACTTCTAAATTAAAGTTTAAATTAAATCAAAAGTTTATCCATTTACCTGTTTTTGTAAATTACTTAAAAAATGTCATAACTGATGGCTAACAATGTATTTATCAGTGTATTTTCTGACTGCCAAGTGAAGCCAAAACCTTCCTTGAGAAACATGTCTTGTTCATTATTATAACTTTGGTTTCTTCCCTCCAACCTGGCCCTGCCTCCTTAGTTCCCAGTTCTGCTGCACCGAGGTCAAGAACAAAAGCACATCTAATGTGGGATGGGTCCCTGCTACCAGGGGTTAGTTGCCCAGTGTTGGAACATGATGTCCGCCCATCATGCCCACATACACACTCTCTCTCTCTCTCTCTCTCTCTCTCTCTCTCTCACACACATCTGAAATGTTGAAGATCCTAGGTGAGGAGCAGTTTCTTTGGAATTATGTTCTTCTGTTTTGTTTAATATTCTCATGTGCTGAATTACACTGTTAAAAACAGATTTTAAATAAACATCTACTGTGTAATTGAATCTTTTTGTGCCATGCAGGTTAGTGTTACAGCTTACAGTTTGCTGTTGGCTATACATCTGCAAGTCAAACATCAAACTCCTGGAAAATCTCAAAAACAAAACATCTTCTAGTGAAATGTTACTCTGTTGAAACACTGGTAGATTTTCAAATTGGTGCATTGACCGCCAGCCAAACGTCCACTGCATCACAGAATCAGATATTCTTGCTGGGTCAGAATTTTTAAAAAAGCATGCTGCATATTATGTAAAGTATAATTACCGTGGTACAACTCAGCTTGTATGTAGGAACAGCGTCAAAGTAGGTTTCAACATGCATTTGTGCTCAGAAAAATTATTGAACAGCAAGACATTAATCCAATAGCAGACCCTGAATTTAGTGCAATAGACATCTGAACCTCACTGGGTTTCCATTCACTTAATGGAATCAAAGGTGTAAACAGATATACAGTGTGCCTTTGGCAGATAATTCTACCAAAAAGTAACAGGACTTGGGGAGTTATGGATAAAACGTTCTCATTCCAAGAAATTAATACCATGGTCTTAATTACTCTTTCAGAGTCATGGAAGACTTGCTAGTAATTTCTCCTAGAAAGCTGGTGGTATTGTGCCCCACTCCTCCTTTAAAATGTTATTAAGCTCACTGTAATTTAAGTCAGTGCATATTCAATAGTATTTTCAAAGACAAAAGACAAAAATATTTTTAGATTACACAATGGAGGATGAGTGGTAGTACATTTGTAACAAGGCCAATTTAAATGTAGAAAATGAATTTGATATATATTGTGTTATAGCTGCATTTTGAACAGAAAGTGTTTTGTTCAGCAACATGGAGTTTATCTTGCGGCCCTTATATTTTGGCTGGGCCATTGTATGAAGTTTCTTTTTGATTAGGTGTAAAAGATAAAACAGTTTACTTATTCAAATACTATAATCATCCGAGACTTTTAATGAAGGGAATTGCGAGACAGCTTATTGTCCATGACTTACATCCCCAGCAACCAAAATGTCTTAAACACTAAATATACGTCTATTCAAAGGGACAGTACACATACCGGCCAGCAGATGGCACTATGGTCAACAACTGCCGGTTCCTTACAAACCATTTGTGGCACCATCATGTCTTCCTTTGATTACAGCTTAAAGGTGAAGACATGGCGACACATTCTCGTAAAAATACACAGTAACAGACATGATTCTGTGGTCCTTAAGAAAAAATACTTTTTTGGCAATAATTTCTACACCCTCATCTGCTTTGCTGTCAGCCTCTAGTGACTGGATGGTACATCCAGCACAAAGCAGGGCAGAGGGATGGAGTGTTGTCACTGGAGGTAAATTCCACTGTCCTTTGAGATGCAGGGATTTGGGGTCAGGCGCTGAAGTGCGAGGAGGAGGAGGAGGAGGAGGAGGAGGAGGAAGGCTGCAGGCTGGGTGAGCCAAGGAGTCGCGGGTGGGCAGACTGCGCAGGCCGTCCTGGAAATGGCAGAGAGAGGAGGAGGGGTTACACTTCTGGATGGTCTCGGGCCCCAAAGAACTGTGTAAAAAAATCCACCTTTGGGCACATGACCAGAGTGCACAAAACAAACACTGTCATCGATGTTCATCTCACCTCCACTTACTGAGTACAATATGTATGAATTTTTCCCTCACAGTAAGGGTGGATGTAGACTGGATGGGCCTCTCTAAATGGGCATGTCTCAAGCGGCTCCACACAAACACCGATGTCACAGTGTGGGGCTTTTAACACCATTCAGTGTGTGATTGGATGATGCTAATATGGAAGGGCCACCAGCATCCAGCCCAGGATAGAGACCATGATGGCCATTATGCCTGGGTAAGACAAGCTGCTTATTAAATTGAAGGGGAGCTACGCTAACAATACACATTTTCACATGGACATCTGCAAGTAACAAACCAATTGAAGACATGCCATTGCAACAATATAAATGACGACACACTAGAGGTAACTAGCTGAGCGTTACTGGACAACCCCATCTGTCCATGAACCTCTTCCATGTGACCAGAGATGTGTCACCGGAAAGCGCGGACACACCTGCCATGCTATGCTCTGCTGCTGAGCCCTCCTCATAGCCCTGCTGACGCTGGAAGGCCTCAAAGTTAATGGAGGCGTCGTCCTCTGACAGGCCCTGTGGCAGCCGTCCGTCGCCAGGGCGACACACTTCGAAGCGCACCCAGCGGTAGCTAAGGGGGGTTGGGGAGGGAGCCATGAGAGCAGGTTTCCTCACACATCACAGACATTATGATGTCATAATCTGCAAGCGCAGACCAGCGCTTGTAGATTACGATACCCAGCTAGTGTTTCTCAACCATCAACAGTAAGTGGAGCCCCATTTATCTGGCTCTTAACTGAATATTTTAAGGCAAACACCCCCCCCCCCAAACCCCAACCCCACCACCACACCATCGTGACTGCCATACAACTTGTTCTGTGACAGCAAAAAAAAAATCCTATACAAGGATATTAACCCAAGCACTTTAAACCAGTTAAGTTTTGGTTTTTCCACTTCTGCTGTGTATATGCAATGTTTTGTATGTGTATATGTATGTTTTGTATGGTGTTTTTACAGACGACAAACAACCCATGAAAATTTGCCAATAGCTAAATGAGACACTATACACAGCATGACATGGCTTGAATAAAAAAGAATGTAAGACTTGCTTGCTGCATTTCCGTGCCCCTGGGCAACTCTGGATCAGGTTCTGGATGGTGGGATGGGAATACCCGAAAAAGTCGGCTCCAGATGGCACGATGGGGCCCAGAGGTTTACCCCTGCATGAATCAGAAAGGTGTAAGATCTTACACCATTTGCATGACTGTTACAATACCTTACTTAGCACTAATAGTTGTGTTCAGTTTGTGTTCAATCCCTTAATTACATACATATTTCATCAATTACAATGTAGCCCGGGTCTCTCCAGCAGCAGTCTGTGTCCCTACTAGGGGTAGCAATATTCTTGGTGGTGAACGTGACCGTAATATGTGTAATGCCATATTTGATGCTATTTTACAAAAACAATTTCCTTTAATTATTTACTTAATATATGCATCTATTAGCTCTTCTAATGGTGTTCCCACCCCCCACAATTTATGTTGAGAAAAAACACAAAAAGAAAAATATCCTTGTTTAAAATCCAGTGAGCAGAGCAGACTAGTCATGGCCCTGATTTAAGTGTTGCGGTAAAACGGCTCACCCCATTCACTGCAGATTTGGCTTTTCTACTGGTTTTACAATGGTGTATGCTGAAAAATATGCACATAGCTTTTTCACATCTGAAAAGAGGGAAGCTATAAAAGAAGTCTGGGAAGCAGTGAGACGAGCTGTTGATGTTATGTGCTCCACACCTCAAGGTTGCGATGGCCTTCAGCAGGTTGGTGTGGCAGGTGAGGGCTGAAGAGGCCACTATCGCATTCTGAGGGTCCTCTTCCGGAACAATCTCAAACTGCAGTGAGCACAAGGCGTCCATGAGCAAAACACTCGGCACTCTTTACCACACGCAGCTACTACATACCAATCATCTTCATCTATGGTGGTCATCATATTTTTAATCTCATGAGACTGGAACATGTGAAAATGCCACTCTCAGGCAAAGGATGCTCAAGAATCCTTCTTTCTTCTCATTTTGATATACAAGTCTCTGCAAGAACCTGGAATCCTAAGGGCCCCTTATTCAGTGAACTGATAGATTTTACCATTTACCAACTCTTACTCCTTCCTTCTGAAAATGTACTCTGTGCTCTGTTTGGAGACAGTACCACTGTAACAATGCTTTATACGAAATATATTTTGATTGCTTGAGTGATGGATGGCATGTGCAGGACTGGGCCCTGTCAGGTGAAGGTGCGTGTGCATGCACACCTGTGGGCCAGCACCCCCGTCTTTGATCTGACAGGTGTAGAGGCACTGCAGCTCCGGGCTCTTCATGCTGGCAAACACGCGTGTGCTGCAGAAGCCTACAGGGTAGATGGCGTTCTCCTCGTGAAAGAGGGCCCTGTCTGTGATGATCTAGGGAAAGAGATGCCATTCACCAGCACCGTTAATCACTTCAGTGACTGCACAAGAGGTCTGTGACAGCCTGTCCCTGCGAATATTCATGAAACAGTTTTGGTTCCAATGCTTCCAATGTAAAGTGCATAGCACGTGGTCTGACATCTCATTACTATACATTCAGTATCACTGTGTTAAGTCCCTCATGGTTTCTTGTGACACATAGCTGTCATAGTTTGAGCCTCAGTACCTAGAGATCTTACGTACTTTCTCCTATCAGAAACTTATTTCAAAGAGACAGTGGGGGTCCTTCCTCCAGTCAGTAGCCCTGTTTCAGGGAGATGCAGAAGGCATTTTGTCCAATCAGAAACCTTGTTTGTGGCAGCAAGACACTGACCTCCCCCAGGCTGTACACAGTCAGACCCCCCAGAATAATGGGGAAGACGGGACGTCCTGAGGAGTCCAGAGGGATCGGCTGGACCAGCTTGCGGGCTCCCCCCTCCATCACCTTCTTCTTCTTGGACACCTTCTTCAGCACTGGAGAAAGACACTGAACCACAATTTACATTCATCTACACAGGGGCCCACAAGCCATATCGACAAGGATTATGAACACTTATGGCTTTAAGAAGGGAATGGAAGAAAATCCAGACTGGACCACCAGCCCTGCGACCGCATCTGCCTATGTGCCATTGTCTAAACACTATGGAGGCTATGAGGGTTAGGCGATTCCCTCAGACTTACCTCAGATATAGGTATGTGCTTAGATATATTTATTTATCTATACATTGCTTCCAACTTAATATACTGTATATTTAAATAGCTGGATGTTTACCGAAGCAATTTAAGTTTAGCACCTTGCTCAAGGGTACAACAGCAGTAGACAGCCACAAAGCAACCAGCAACCTTCTGGATGCTGGCCGTTCAACCCAGCCACGTCATCACTTCAGATGGCTGCCACTCACCGTCCTCTCTCCCGTTCTCCCTCCCTCGTTCCTTTCGCTCTTTCTTGGGCTTCCTTGGGAGGCCCTCATCACCCCCAGACATGCTGGGGCCCATGCTGTGACCTATTGCCAAGAGTGACGACCCCACTGAGCTGGAGCTAAAGGCCACAGGGGCATAGGCACTGGTGCTGGGGGCAGAGAGCAGCTCCCCCTCTGACAGAGACTGGTACTGCAGCAGCGTCTTAAGAAGGAACCTGCCAAGACAGTTCAAATACACAACATGCACATATTTTAAAACTTATTCTGAGCATATACTTCTTTACAGTAGAAAAAAATACATACCGTTTGAATGGATATGGATGGATACAATAGGTATTTGGATTTTCACGTTTCAGACTTAAACATTAATGCCTGGGATGGGAAATTCCAGTGCTCTTCAATGTTAAACTACAGCCACTACATGGGTAATGACTCCCTTCATTTGCCCATGCACCTCTAAATTAGCTGTTGACTGAAGGAGAACTCTGAAACCTGCAGAGCTGGAACCACCTATCTCTGCTAGAAGCTACTGTAGCGAAGGGAGATAGCAGTCACCCCACCCGGCCTCAAACCCAGGTCTACAGGGTACCAAGCCTGCACCTTGACCGCAACACCAAAGAGCCAGGCTCGTTGGTATGGCAGTCAGAGCGCATGCTCAACCGTAGTGACAGCACTCCGTCACACTGCCCTCCCCTTCGGGAAGCGCGCACATGTGCTTCACGCACAGAGGCGTACCTCGCATATTCCCCCACCGTACTTCTCCCATCCCAGGGTGCCCTACTCACTAGTGCTTCACCCATCTCTGGGGTCCCTCACACCGGGGTCAACCGAACCGGGGTCCCTCATATGGCTCATACACTGGGCAAGCCTCTGATGGCCTCACAGCAAGCCATCCCACTTCTGACACCATATGTAGCGAAGGGAGAGAGCAGTCACCCCACCCGGCCTCAAACCTGGGTCTACAGGGTCCCAAACCTGCAGGTTGACCATAACACCAAAGAGCCTGGTATGGCCGTCAGGGGTCCTTTCTCCAGCACTAGTGAATGGGGCACCCTGGGATGGGTGAAGTATGGTGGGGGAATGTGCGAGGTACGTCTCTGTGCGTAAAGCACAGGGGCGCCCTTCCCGAAAGGGAGGGCAGTGTGACGGAGTGCCGTCACTACAGTTGAGTACGTGCTCTGACTGCCATACCAACGAGCCTGGCTCTTCAGCGTTGCGGTCAAGCTGCAGGGTTGGTACCCCGTAGACCCAGGTTCGAGGCCAGGTGGGGTGACTGCTCTCTCCCTTCGCTACAGCTACTTTAAATTCAACAAGCAGAGACATAGGTCCAGTCTTTAAGGAGTAATGCAGTAAACTGGCACTTCACCAAATCCTGGCCTGGAGTGCAGGCTGAGGGTAACTTTCGGAAACAGGTGAACGTGGTGCACAAGGACAGCAGCATGTGACACTCATCTCAGGAGAAGTAAAGACAGGCACACCTGCGCTCCTCTTTCGCGCGGACAAACTTCTCCTCCAAGTGGGCCACCTCATCACAGAGAGCTGCATTCTCCTAGGAGGTCAAAGGTTATGAGTGTTAGGCCATTCACAGGGCTTAAAGCAACAAATTTTTCTGAGCCTTTCGTTTTGTGGGGGGTGGGGTGGTAACAAAATGGGACGCACATGGGACGTACATTTAGCGTTACCACAACAGCTTTATTCAAAATTGTAAAAATCCCCAAAAAAAAAAAAAAAAAAACATTAACACAATTTTGTATTACCATGCTCAAATTAAAAGTGCTTCCTTTTTACCTTAAACACTATTAAAAATGAAAAGTGCAACTTCAATAAAAGTTGGTCGAGTAGCAAGATGCTGTGTTACAACTTTGTCCAAGTCATCATCATAGAATCAGACCAGAACATCGAAAATTCTGTCCATGTTGTGGTTTGTGGACTCGTCAACGTTCAGTGAAAACATCTGTTTTGACAGCTTGTGCACTAAACATTGCCTAATGTGACAGGCAATGTCGTAAGTGTATAGGTAGCTGCTCTGTGTATTTGACACGCTAAGTTTGGAGAGTGCAGTTCTGTCCTGTGATGTTTTGCACAGGTCAACTACTGCTGGCGCTATGCTGAAAGACAGGTCATGTTCCACTATAAATGCAAACTTTAGGATTGCACACACAGTCTTGGATGGATGAAGCAGCAGCAGCTACAGTGGCCACAGCTCCCGGCAACGGCCGAACGTTTTTCCATCATTACCGTTTTCATCTAACCAAGCCTACCGCCATTTTTCATCCTCTGTTCTATTGTGCTTGTGTCTGCACCAGCCTTCACAAGTTTTGCTTCCAAGCTCCATCTATTTGAATGCATGCTAGCCTATTGTGCAGTAATCAACTGATACAGTCCCCGCAAATACTTCCTGGCACCGCCTCACAGAAAGTTGAAATTAGTTGCCAACTGGATAAGAACAGCACTCTTGTGCCAGTATGTCACCTAAACAGGCTACCATTGGTTAAAACTCATCTGAAAAAACACCACGTCAGTGATTGTTTTTAGTAAAATTGTGTTCCGGTCTGGTAATATCAGAGCCCGTATACACTAGTAATAATTCATTCTCTGCACGCCGGATTTCCAGCGCAGGGCTGGAGATCTTTAACCCATGCAATCAGCAGGGGGCTCTTACACAGGGAAACCTGGGTAACAACAGAAAGAATGTATGAACTTTAAACATGTTAGTTGAATGCTCCTGTAAACACAATTTAAATAAAGCACCACTTAGCTTGAGAGTGGAGAGATTGTTACCCCACTTACAGCATATGGCTTAGCACAACCAACACAAGAAAACAGAAAAATAGAACATCAAGTTCAGAAGGATGTTATTCGTGACCTGATGAAAACTCACAGCAATCAGTACTGTCAAGCACAAAAAAAGAACTACAAGCTCACATATATGATGGTGCGGGCAGCCTTGCGCAGCCTCAGGTACTTCAGCCGGTACTTTTCATTCTGGTTCTTGCGGAAGACCTTCTTGCATTTGGGCCTGGACTCGGAGAGGCCTGGTGGGGAGGGGAAGGGGGGCAGCGAGGCGCTGGAGCTGGAGAAGGTGGCCTGGGCAGGGGATGCCAGGAGCGACTGGGCCGCAAAGGCCCTCAGCGCCTGCTGTCGCTCTCCATCCGTCTGCATGCATGAGCGAGGAAACCAGAGTCAGAGACCACAACCACAGCCCGCACAGACACCCATCAGTGCTGATCCGCCACCACGTCCTGCAAAAACATTGCTAACACATCAGCATGTCAGAGTACAGGTCAATTCCCTTTCGGTTCGGCCCATTCAAGAAACACAGTGATATTCACTTAGCTGAAGATCGCCTTTTGTTTTCTCTGGAGGTTTCTCAATTCTTGGAATGATTTTCTGTCCATTCCCTGAACTGAAATGGAGCTGACCATAACTGTACAATATGAGACACACGAATACATGTCGCTGTTTTTGTGAGTTCATTAGGAGCCCTTCATTTGGAAGTCGCTCTGTCCATGATGTAGACATACATTTCTCCCTGTTATCTGCACTCGATGCTGCTTGTCCTAATGGCCTCATAGGTCAATAACAGACATTGTAAGACAATAAAAGCGCCTGCTAAATGAATAAATGCAAATGCTAATGTATATGTAAATGTGGCAAGAACATCAGAATAATGCACATATAGAGTATGCCATAGGGATGACAAGACAAAATAACACTGAGGTTTGAATCAATAGAATGAATGAATCTCATGGGATCTAGTAAATGGCTGAAACAAACAAAGAAAAAAAAAATAAATCATGTAAAATCTCTGTAGGGACACTTTCTTGAATGCATACTTTATACTTCCCCCTGTCTGCCAATAGAATAGGGAATTCCTCCCCTTGCTAGTAAAATTATTTTCTTGTTATTCCGCTCCATTAAAGCAAACCTGTTTCCTCTCACCTCACCCTACCAGTGGCCACTTACCAACAGTGCAAAGACCCCATTTCTGTTCTCAATCCTCTTGAAGCGCCTGCTCCCTTTCTGAGTCTGCAACATAGTGGAACACTGAGTCCTACGCGCCCTTCCAAAGCAAGAGCTGTTCCTCAATACCAGATCAACCTGCACTTCAGGAGAACACCTCCTCACCTCCTCAGTTTTAAACATCTTTAGATAACAGCAATACAGTTCAGAGTTCTCAGATTAAGCAAAAAAAAAATTGGTGGCACCTTACTTCACAGCTCTGGTAGCACTTAATGACAGTGCAGTTGTTGCCTTGCTCTGCATTTCCATTTTTTAACACTAGATATGTTTGCTGTATTTACCAAGAGGAAATATTTTCACAGCAAGAAAAAGTCTTGAACTGGGCAAAGAAATATTACTTTTTTAAGAACCACAAGCCAAAGAAGTCTAATTTGCAAAATTAATATTATAATACATCATTCAGATTAATGAACCTGTAATGAATAATCCTTTTTCTTTATTACATAGCAATCACCCATCTTTGTCTTCTAGGCACACAGCAGATGTCTTAGGTCCCTAATACCTGCTGCACTGCAAAACTGAAGCAGCTCTAGCTCTGGTTGAACAGCACAGCCACTTAGCTATCCAAATCTGCTCCATCACTGCTGTAAATTCTTTCCTCAAATGCTAATCCAACAGAACAAACAGCAAACTGAAAGGAAAATGAGAAAACCGTATGCAAGATAGAAAAAACAAATGTTTGAACAAGCAGGTTAAATGAAGATGCATACATTCTTTTCTTCCACAGGGTTGAAATTAGCATTGCAAGAAAACTCTACATGTAATCCTTGTAATGGGTAGCATCTGAAGTTCTGGACAGACATTAATACAGTGAAACCAACATAATGGAGTGTGAGCTTACAAAATTACAGAAAACTAAGCAGCCAGGCATATTAGTTGATTTCTCACAAAGGAAACATGCTGTAGATTCTATTTTAATATTTTCAATATGGTACCTGAAGCATGTATTTTAAAGAGCTCAGGTTCCTGAGAAAGCTAAGTGTGTGACATACTTCACATCTTACCTCACGGTACATCACAGCTTCAAGACTTGACTTTGCACTGCAGATAGAACATAGGTACTTAACCTTTGACCTAATAATAGTTATTTCTTGCAATATAATACTTAACACCATTATAGACTTAAATGACTCGACAATCCAAATAAGAAAAAAAATTAATTATAAAATTACTAAAATAAGGAAAACATTCCGAATTAAGTGGGATTTACATTAACATTACATTTAAAGGCTATTCCAGCAATAAAGGATTACTGTTCCCTTGCATTAAGGAAATGATACTGTAATGAGTTATTGAACGTCCATACTTTGACTGCACCAGGCCTCTATCAATAATCCTCTGCTTGATTTCTTTAATGTGCATCGGCCTCCCGGCCTCCTCAAGGACTATCTGAAAAGGAATGAGGAAAAAGGTATGACTGTGCCTGGATCAAAATGGGCACATTTGAAAGTGCAGCATTCTGTAAGATTAATACTACATTGACAAAACCGAGTAGAGCAGGCCACGCATCACACCTGTGCAGCATCGAGCCATGTGAGATTGGGCTTGTCCAACAGGTCGCTTGGCGTTTCCCTGAAAAGAGAACAGATAGAAAATTCTTGTTTAATATGATTAATTACACTGTAGGTATTTTAGTGTGCATATCATTTACTCTGCGATGAGATACAACAATTTAGTTAGTCTCCACCTACATGATACAGGGTGTGAGTTAGTAGCGTAATAGTATTTCCCTAAATTAATCTGTTGATCAATGTGAATGATTTCTCCCAATACAAGAGTTCTATCTGGGTGCAACGTGTGCTGTTTTCTTGTGTCCAGTATTTATTGCATATCGTGACGGGCGTTAGTTATAGTCTACCTTACAAATTATACTGGCCAGTTATTTATAGTCAAACCAGGCAGATCACACCAGTATTGTCTGTTGGGTAGGATATCTGTGCCCACGTCATAGCCCTTACGTCTCCAAAGTTTCTGATGTTCCCGACAGGCTTGCCATGTTGTCCAAGGCGGGGAACAGTGAGTAACTGCCCTGTCCGTCTGGTTCCATTTCTGACTCGAAGTTGGAGAGAGTGTTCAGGGGGTCCATCGGAGATAGCCGGGTGCTTGGGGTGTGAGTGGTATTGGATGGCTGCAGCAAAACACAAACGTGAACTTGGCCATCTTTACACACCACGTGCAAAATATACGAGGGACGTCGATTCTGGACAACAATTTTAGCTAACCAGCAAGACTAATAGTTATTTGTTTTTAAAATGTAGCTTTATATTCTGTATACACTATTGTTATATAGCAGCAAGCCGCCTATTTGCATTGCTCTCAGTCGATCAGTTGCCTAGCTCTTTAACGACCGATCTGAAGCTATGAGCTAACAAATAATGTTACCATATTAAGTAACCGACGGCTAAGTGCGGTGTTTGGCCAAGTCATGTTGTATTTATGACCCCACATCATTACTGTAGGCAACATAAACACGGATGTCTTGTGCAGCCCTACATCGACAGTAACTTACTTTGCTTCGTTAACCAGCTAGCAATTCCATTTACACGTTTTACCTAGCTAGCCAGCCAACAATTGTGGTGGACGTATCCGTTGTAATATTCGTTACTTACTCCGCTTCTGTCAGTTCGAGGCCTTGGTTTCTCCTTTCCGTGAATCATTGGAGATTCCTGCAGCTCTTCGCCAGTGTCCATTGCATTGTTCAACCAGTGGGGCTAGAAGGGTGATCAGCTTGCTAGCGGAACTTTATATCAGACTTATTTACTTTTCAAACTGTGCTATTAAACAGTACAAATATTTTTATTTTATTTGTATTCTTCGGCACCACATAACCCAATCCGTATCTTCTCGGAACCCAGATGACGAACTTCCGCTTTCGGAGAACAGTGCGTTTAGGAGCACAACTAGCTACTACTGTGTCTTCTTCTTTTTTGATAAATGTAATCAACTAAAGATGCATATCGCCACCTATTGTCGTGGAGTGTGGATCAGACGAAGGCGAACGAGGCGCTCTCGCGCGTTGGTCATGGGCCTGTATCCCCTCCAACATTTTTTATATAACAATGTTCTAATAAAGTCTAATATCTCTGGGCTAAGACAAGTGGTGAATATTTGACTCACCTTTAAGATATATAGGGCAAAGGGCAGAGAAACTTCTCCTCAGCTCCCCACTACGATGGCCAGCAGCAGACTTCTGGTGGACGCACCTGAGATTAGGCTGACGTCGTCGTTAAGTGACGTCACGGGTTTTAGAAAGTACCGTAATTCCCCGAGAAACCGGTCTTCAGAAGCGTAGTAGCACGAAGTTTCTTTTAACGGCACAAACCAGCACAAACGTAGCACACACGATTGAGCCCACTTTGGAGCGATTTGGACAATGATGGCGGCTGAGTGACGTCACTGGTCAGAAAATGTAAAGTTTCATTTGGCCTACTTAAAACCCTTAACAGCACAAACGATGATTTTTTCGGCACAAACAGCACAAACGCAGCACACACTAACAGCAATACTTTCATTAATTTTCTGATGACATGGGGGGCCAGCTTCACGGAGGTGTCAGGTACTTACAGTTGTTAGGCATTAATGTGTCCGGTACTGTAATAGAAAAAATCTGAAAAATCCCACTAAAATGAACAATTGACTTGCACGTTTAGGTGTTCATCAAAGACCTGTGTACAAATGTGCAGCCTCTAAAAGTGCAAATGAAGAGCTGGATGGCCAGCGTGTCCGCTGTTAGGAGCATATTCTTCCATGCGCGTAAGTCAAAAAAAAGCGCGCCACTACGCACTTTTCAGCCTACGCTTATTCTCCCCTGGACCCATAAATGGGTCAATATGATTTGGGCGCCATGAAGGCAGTTACGCGCCTTGGGCGGAGCAACCATTTACGCCTATTCTGCCCTTGACTTACGCGCTTTTCAGCAACGCGCTTCTGAGGGCTGTAGTAAGTCAAGCGCCACTACATGGCGAAACACCATATTGCCTTTTAAGTCGGCAGTATACATGTTACATTATTATACATGTACAAATAAAGTTCAACATTTATGAAATTTGTGTGTCATTATTTTTAAACTACAGTAACATTTCTTGTAACCCTATATTACATTGTTAAACAGAAAAAAAACGATTTACATCACATGGTGTTGTGAACAAGCCTGGTAAATAATTAGTTCAATTAGAATAAAACAGAAATATCAATTAAGATGAGTAGGCCTATAAATAGCAGAGCGTTACCCATTCATTAATCACTTTAGCTAATCGAGAGTACTACAGAAGAGTCAGGATGAGTGATTACTAATGAATTTTTAATAATAGGCTACTCAGCATGAGTTCAAGCCTGGACATTGGAACATGCATTTTGTTGCACCTTTTCCTCAATACTGCGTTTTATTAACCCTGTGGCGCCTACAGTCACACCGGTGTGATTAGCCGTTTTGCGCTTATGCTAAAACGATTAGAAAACCAGACTGGAAAAATTCTAGCTATGATTTTAGCTTTGATGAAACAGAGATTTAACATTTAAAAATATAGCAAACGCTAACTGAAAACTATGAGAAGCTGAATAACGCTAATGAAAACATAACAAACCATGTAACATAACATGCGCGCTACATAGCATAAAAAATAAGTTACGTGCGAAAGGGTTAATGAATCTCCACACGTCAAACATGTCTTTATACATAGGCCCAGCACGTGTGGTTTTAATATATTTAGTTTATTTCTGGGTTTATGTCATACGTAGAAACAAATGCTTTCCTTTGAGGTGATTCGTAATATAGCTCTCCCTTTGCATTTATTTTGAAAATCAGAGTCTGGTTTATGGTTTGAATGGATTTCAATGACGTTCACATGGTAAATGCGTAAGTCCACTTTCCCCGTTTTCCCGACAGCCAAAATAAACAAGGCTGTGACTCAGGCCATGTCCACACGTACATGGGTATGTTTGAAAACGGGGGTTTTCCCTCCTTCGTTCTTAAAAAAATCTCCGTCCACACGAAAACGCAAACACACGCTGTCAAGACCATGCCAAACCAACGAAATATTGATGTCTACGAAAGTTCAAGCAGCCTTTGCTTTCGTGGACGGAATGCCTTCTGTAACTGCGGAGTCATGGAATATATTGTGCTGAATCCCCTTCGTGCACATCATGCTTTCAGTGATATAGCAAAACAGTTAAGCGGACAAAAAGAACATTCGATGGCATGGAATGATGATAGTATAGCGCATTCTGCATTTCGTGCCACAAAAGCATAAATGCTGGCATAGGACATCTATTACGTGGACAGAATTACTTTTGTCTACAAAATGAGTTTCTTTTGTCCACATCGTGCGAAGTGCATTCCGCCTTTTGTCCACAAAATGGAAAGCACAACGGTCAATTCAGTGCACGAAAGGAATTATCCGTTTTGTTTTCTGTGCACGAAAGTATGTACTCTCTTCAATATTTCGTGGACACAATGCTAACGAGTTTGTGTTTTTCGTGGACAAAAGGCGTTACGGTGTTATATGATTTCGTAATGAATTTATGCATTTCGTAGCACAGAAGGCATTCTGTCTAGGAAAAAAGGTCTGTTACATTTGGCGCCCCATAGCGCAAAAAAGGACTTACGCGCGAATGGGAAAATACGGGCCTTAATGCAGGAAGCTCATTATATCGCGTGTGGCCAAGCAGATAGTAAGCAGACCTTTCACCCGCCCAAAACTGTGTGTTTTGATTGTTACATGTCTGCGTTAACAAACGATCTCTGTTTAAAACTAGCATCAACAGCAGAGCGATCAAAACAGCAGATAGACTCGCATCGGCTTCATTCATTATCGGGTTAAATTTTTATTGTTAAACAATTGTTGCGGATGTGCAATTTTGGCAAAACTAATAGTATGTCTACTTTTGTTCCTGGCGGATGTTTCTCACAATGAAGGCGACACAAATGCACATATTATTACGGAATGCCGAGTGAATGACAGTAACTGATTTTAAGAAACAGTTTATGACCCTTGGATATAAGTTAAATTCTAAAGTGAAAGCGACGGGAATCTATCAGTTTGTCCATTTAATCGTTGTGGTAACTCATCTCATACTAACTTATTATTATATCGAATACACCATTATGAAATGACAGCTGTTAACAATTTATGTCACTTACACGTCAATGCCAGCAGTGAAACGCTGCGGTGCAAGTCCAGGGTCGTAACTGTAGTAACCGATAAAACCATGGTCACAGACCCGAATGTTGTGTGGAGCGGAAGCTCCTGTCCTCACAAACACAGCCCATTACGGTATATGTTAGATAGGCTACCTGCATTTAACACTTCCATATGAGAAACTGTCGTTTTTCGCGCAGGGTTTAAGTACAAAGAATATCTCAGAATGACCGCCTCAAAACAGGACTATCTCTAGCCCTCCTTGGTTATGTGCAATTATTTGAGATCAGATGTCAAAAGTATGACATTGGAACCAAAAGAAATGTTAAAATCTGGGTTCTTCTTGTCGTTTGCATTGATATAGTGCTCCGAGCATAAATTTAGTTAACTGTCCAACGGGATTTTTTTGTAGCAAGGCCGTACATATTTTTTATGCATTAAACTGTCAAACACGTAAGATATATTTTGGCCACACAAACATTTCCTTAAGACACCTGGCTTCTATGACTGAAAGTCACTGAGGTTTCAGGTTGTCTCATAACAATGTCATCATCATTATGAAGTACAATGAATGTTGTCATCCTCTTCCTTCTAGACAAAGCATTTTGTAATTGTTCAGCAATGATCAAAGAAAGATTGCATCTGGAAATCATTCATCAGGCATTTCTGACTATTGTAATTTGCACAATTACATCATGAACAAAGTAATTATAGTTCAGAAATGCTACTTCATCGTCAGACTGCAAACGGTCTTCTTTCAGAGGACAAGGCCTGTAGCTGGAGTGACATCAGGTCTAGCGGCCTTACAATACATCTGTCCTCAGCGGTGTGAGGTCAATCACCTGTCCATTTTTAAATATATCTTAGGCACAACATACATTGAGGTATGAGAATCTTTAGGTAAAGTTTGCACGTTGCATGCAGATCACTGTGTTTGGTTCAAGTGGAATCGCTGGCCATCTTCCGACACAGACTGAAGACCCACCTCTTCAGACTGCATCTCGGTTCCACTTCTATCCTCACCCCCTAACACATGCTACTTCTTGCATTTCATGTTAATTTTATGTGTAGTGTTATGATGAATTATGAATTTGTGTTCTAGGGACTGTTGTATTGTAGTACACTTGGCTTTTGTCAGAGTGCACAAGTTAACTTGTGGTAGGGCTTGAATAGTGTTATCCTCACACTCACTGGTCTGGGAGTGTTGTTAGCCTAGTCTGACACTGTTGCTCGTTTAAATTGAACGGATACACTTATTTTCTATTGTGATGGAAGTCACTCTGGCTAAGAACATCTGCTAAATGCATGTAATGTAATATAATGTTATGTTGTTGTAATCAGACTTGAGAGCAGATGTCCAGATTGGCATTTTCTGAGAACCCTGAAACACAGACAAACACAAAAATTAACAAGTGCAATTTTTGCTTAATAACAAACATTTTGCTTAATAATATTTTTCAAATAGATCAAATCGTCTCGCTGCTTATTGAGAGGAAATTAGGCAAGGAATATTTAGTTAATCCTCAATCATAAGTTTTTAATCATTTTAACCTCCATTTTACCAATAGTGAGGCATCTGTTAGAAGGTATATTTTGAAAACTCAGGCTTGTTTTCTATGATGCAGATAACCATTTCTATGGTGTGTGACCACTGGAGAGAGACTGCTATTTTTAGCCCTGTTAGGCAACTACCATTCTGCAGCACATCCTGCTGAGTGTGATCCGTTTGTGTCAACATTGCTGACACTTACAAGGGACACAGACTTGTATTCTTGCCATTTGTTGCTGGTCACACTGCCATGTTTTAGTTTCAATGGCTTTAAGTTTTTACTAAATTGCTTATAGAGTTTTTTAAACAAATTATCAATGTACACTTGTGATTTTAAATTGCAACTGCTCCCTGCTGTTGTACAGTGTTATACTGAGTTTTCGTGCTAGTAGTTATAAACATTAAAAAATAGCATTATGGGAAAGTGGGAAATATTTCTTTGCGTTCACATTTTATTTGAAATGCCTGTTATTTGGAAGATTTAAAATTGTTCTGATTGATATTTGGAAAAGGTCATTTTTTAACATGCTTTAATGTTTTTTTCTAGATGCCAAACTCGTTATATTGAAGGCCTACCAGCCCCCTCATATTGAAGCTCAGATTGGACACTCTGTCACTCTGAGTTGTACATTTAACTACACTGGAAACCAGGATGATCTCAGGTTTGGGAAATTCAAATACATGCAAAGACACTTGGGAAATAAAGAAAATAAAGAATATGAAAGAAATGTGATGTGCTATCGTGATGTTTCCAGAGAGAAACATTTTTTGTGTGAATTGTCTGTCAACATCAGCAATGTCAGTCTAAAGGATGAGAGTGTGTACTACTGTGAAGTGTTTATACCTAGGCCTGAGGGGTCAACAGAAGTGAAAGGCACTGGAACAGACCTTTCACTTCATGGTGAGTGAATGTTCAATTTAATTTCATGTTGAACATGACAATTTTAAAAATAGAATTTTTTTGTTGTAATCATGTAACTATGAAAATGTTTATAATTACCCATTCATTTTAACAGATCTACTGTGCAATGATCAAATGAATTTCACATTTTTATTTTTCACTTGAATTACACATGTGATAAATGATGTGTAAGAAAGAAATATATGGCCAAATACCTAGACAACCATGAACCTCCTTTGTGTTTTGATTCTGAAAGAACAGAAAAACAATGAGAAATGTTTTCATGTACATCTTTCATGTTTGGACCCGTACATTTGTAATGATTTTCTGTGATGAAACTGACACAATATTGCCCATTCTTGGATTTTAACATTACTGATTGAAAATATTGATGGAATATTTAGGCATAATTTTACCTAATTAACCCTTTGTGTTCCAGCAGCATATGGGTTCTACCCTCAGAACCCCTCAGTGCTCTGGTTCCACAGAAATACCTCAGTGGCACCCAGCAACATCACCACTAACATCACCAGAGAAGATGATGGCACTTTCACCATGAGCAGTCAGTACATGTTCATCCCCTCAGAGGCTGACCACACTGCAGAGTGTCTCTGTCAGCTCTCTCACCCAGCCTGGAAACTGCAGAAAAATGCCAGCATTAAGCTCAACATCAGTTGTGAGTGCTCTAAAAGCAAGGAATTTTCTTTGTTCATGCTGGGCTGTGAAATGTCATCAAAGGCCATCTAGGTTTTGTGATATGCAAGGATAACATCCAGTGGAAGTGTTTAGTTTGACCAAACAACTGTGGAGGAGCTGACCTCGTCAGAGCTGTTGGTGGTACTACACATTCTACCAAACAATTCTCCTAGAGTTCATTTTTAAATAAGTATTTCCTTGGGAAGTGTTCAGACTCTTTTCAAGTTCTCATATTTACACAAGTTGTGATAATTGTAAGGGCTGTAATTTAGTTTTTCTGACCAATCTGAATTATCCAATAAAAATTAAACTAACCTCTCATAGGCACTGCAGGAAACAGAGACTATGAAGCCTATAAAGACTATGAATGATGTTTGCTAAAGAAATGCAATATATTTGTGTAAAGTTTACCACTTGCTTAATTTTGTAATTGTTATTTAACACAAGCACAGTGATTTTGGAGAACTTGTATCAATGGAGTAAAATATAAAAGATGTAGAAAGCTTTATCTTAGGGACAGTGGTGTGTTGAAGTGGAAGGAGTAGGAGTTGTAAGAAAAACTTGCTGGTTTGATTCCCAGGTGGTACATTGCTGTTGTACCCTTGTGCATATGAATATAAGTGCTTCATTAATATAGTCGCAGTCAGAGATGGGCAGCATTTCTGTTACTTGTATTTGAAATACGTATTTCAATTACTTTTGAGTATTTTGTAATTTGTATTTGACAGGGCTGAAAAAATTCAAATGTAATTTGTAACAAGATACTTTAGAGTGGAGTAATTTTGTATTCTCAAAATACTCAAAATACTTTTTTACATACTGGAACATGGGCGGCGCGACACTAGCGCGCAATATAAACATTAAATTTAAAGATCCAATCAAAGTCAAAATGGAGGACAAACTGGAGAAGCTTATACTGTGTGTGTCAGGCTTTTCAGAGTTGTATGACACCACTTCAAAGTGGCACCACAACCTCGTTAAATTAAAAAACAAAAAAAACGATGCATGGCGCAAAGTTAGCATTGAGATGGGGCTAACAGGTTTGTAGATTCGGCTGTAATAATTTATAGTCATTAACTACATACCCGGCATACTCAGAAGCTTGCTATGTCCCTGGTTATTACCTAGCTAGCTAGCTGCTAGCTAGCTTAGTTGTTCTGTCAAAGTGACAAATCCAAATGTGAGTTTATAGTATTTACGTTACAGAGCTACAAAAACTCGATAGCTAGCTAGTGTATTAGGATCCCTGTAAGCACACATACATCACCGAGATGTCTATGCGATGTATGCCGATCTGGAAGAGGTATTTAAAAGAGCGTTTGCTCATCTGGAAGATGTCTCTGAGTCATCAAATTTGAATGTCTACGGTTTAACAACAAATTACTAGTAAAACCTAAACATCCGAAACATTTTAGGGAGTCAATAACACCTTGAAACACTATATGGCCAAAAGTATGTGGACACCTGACCATCACACCATCACCATCACACCTATATGAGCTTATTGGACATCCCATTCCAAAACCATGGGCACTAATATGGAGTTGCCCCCTTACAGCTATAACAGACTCCGCTCTTCTGGGAAGGCTTTCCACAAGATTTTCAAGTGTGTCTGTGGTAATTTGTGCCCATTCAGCCAAAAGAGCATTTGTGAGGTCAGGCACTGATGTTGGATGAGAAGGCCTGGCTCGCAGTCGGCATTCTAATTCATCCCAAAGGTGTTCAATGGGGTTGAGGTCAGGGCTCTGTGCAGGCCACTGGAGTTCCTCCACACCAAACTCGTCAAACCATGTCTTTATGGACGTTGCTTTGTGCACAGGGGCACAGTCATGCTGGAACAGGAAAAGGCCTTCCCCAAACTGTTGCCACAAAGTTGGAAGCATACAATTGTCTAAAATGTCTTTGTATGCTGTAGCAGTAATGTTACCCTTCACTGGAACTAAGGGGCCTAGCCCAAACCCTGAAAAACAGCCCCAGACCATTATCCCTCCTCTACCAAACTTTACAGTAGGCACTGTGCCTTCCGGTAGGTAGCGCTTTCCTGGCATCTGCCAAACCCAGATTCGTCCATCAGATTGCCAGATAGTGAAGTGTGATTCATCACTCCAGAGAAAGCGTTTCCACTGCTCCAGAGTCCAGTGGCGGCGTGCTTTGCACCACTCCAGCCATCGCTTGGCATTGCGCATAGTGATGTTGGGCTTGTGTGCAGCTGATGCTGATGTTGCAGCCAGAGACAGTTTGGAACTCTGTAGAGAGTGACAGAGGATTCAACAGAGGATAGGCGGTTTTTACGTGCTACGCACTAGAGCACTCAGCGGGCCCGCTCTGTAAGTTTGCGTAGTCTACCGCTTCATGGCTGAATTGTTGTTGCTCCTATACGCTTCCACTTGACCATAATAACAGTTACATCTGCACTTACATTTGCAGCGCAGAAATTTTGCAAACTGACTTGTGGCAAAGATGGCTTCCTATGACAGTGCCACATTTAAAGTCACTGAGCTCTCCAGTATGACCCAAGGTTTGTCTATGGAGATTGCATGGCTATGTGCTTGATTTTATGCACCTGTTAACAATCGGTGTGGCTGAAACACCTGAACTCAATAATTAGGAGGGATGTCCACATACTTTTGGCCATATAGTGTATTACAGTATTATTTATCCGCCAGTGTCATTATCAGCGCTCATACATAACATAACATGGGTATGTTTCATGCCTTTCATGGTTAAAGTCTGTGTTGTTATCATAAGTGTGTGTTGATATCATACAGTGAGTCATTTCACAGTACATCTGAAGTACACATTTTAAACTTTAGCTATGTAAGCAACGTTGATGTAACCGGTATTGTTAACCTTTTTTTATACCATTACATCATACATGGCCAAGAGACTTTGCTTAGCTGGAGAAAATAATGATAAATGGCATTAAGTGTGGCATTAAATATGTACGGTGGCACATACAGCTATACCGGTCGACACGTTTGTTGGCATTGTTGGCAGGGCAGCCAGAGCAAATTTTGACGCTCTCGCCACTCCTGGTGTGAACGTATGTCATCGGTGATTAGTCGACGTCGACTCGACTTTCATCACATAACTGTCAACTTTAAAAAATCTGAAGTCGTGCAACCCCTACTAGATACTGGTAGCAATGTTAGTACCATTACAGAGAGTTTCCTCAGGGAACATTTATTTACATTTACATTTATTCATTTGGCAGACGCTTTTATCCAAAGCGACGTACAAAAGTGCAAATAGTGAGCAAACAACAGGCACAAGAGCAAGATGTGTAAAGGTCATACAATGCAAATAGTGCTGAAGCTGAGCGCAAGGTTAGCCAACTAATCTGAACTAGGATTGCATCTCAAATACAATTACAGAAAAAAATGGAGTACCGCTATACTACCTAGGTAAGTGAGCAACAAGTACAAGGCAGGAGTCAGATTCTCAACATCAAAGTTACAAGGTCGAAGAGGGAGGTATCAGTCCAGGTAGAGTCTGAAGAGGTGTGTCTTCAGCGCACATCTGAAGGGTTGGATTGATGGAGTTGTTCTTAGGGGGGTGGGGAGTTCATTCCACCACTGGGGGGCGATGATGGAGAAGCGTCGTTTTGAGGAGTGTGGGCCTTTCGTTCTATTGGTGGGTGGAGCGAGGCGTCCGGATGTAGCAGAGCGGAGTTGACGAGCGGGTGCGTAGGGTAGGATGAGGTCCTGGAGGTAGGTCGGGGCAGTCTTTCTTGCAGCAGAAAAGGTGAGAGTCAGGGTCTTGAAGCGGAATTTATCTGCAAATGACAAGGACCTTATTTCTACATCTGAGTGGTTAAAAGTAACTGCAGCTGATGGGTTGAATAAACCTTACACAGGTTATCTGGAGCTAGAAGTGGAGGCCATGGGACTTACCATCCCTGAGTGCGGGTTCCTGATTGTTAAAGATCCGCCAAATTCCACTTCAGTTCTGGGACTATTAGGTATGAACATCATTAAGAGGTGCAGAGAACTGGTGCAGACAGAATTTGACACCAAGTTAGGTGGACAGCTTGAGTCTGGTTGGAGGCAGGCATTTCAGCAAATGCAGTCAGCATGGTAGACAAGGCTAGCTTCAGCTGTGGGTCTGGCAAGGGTGTCGTTCACCTACCAGCCTTCTCTGTAGCTACAGTGCTGGCCAAGGGACTCAAGACTGTGAAGGAGGATGGCCCTTTATGGCTATTTGAGCCTGTTAGTGCTCCATTACCAGGGGGTCTACTCGTTGTGCCCACCTTAGTGACATCAGAGAATTATGTGGGCACAACGAGTAGACCCCCTGGTCATGGAGCACTAACAGGCTCAAATAGCCATAAAAGTGTCTCAGGAAGATGTTTGGTTGCAGTCGAGGACTAGGCTAGGGAGGCTGTCTCCTGTGGAGAGTATCAGCGGGGGTGAGTCCTGTGAAGTGAAGTTCCACAGAATATCAGCAGACATTCAACGGGTTACTGTTGACACTGAGGCAAGCAAGCCACCTGTTCCACAGTCCATTCTAGAGAAGGTTAAAGTGGGAGGTAGCCAAGAGCAGCAGGCCCTGTTGGGTGAGTTACTTGAGAAGTATTCTCATATATTTGTAGCTGAGGATGAGGACTTAGGCTACACCGACAAAGTGTAGCATGAGGTACATTTGACAGATGATATACCAGTGACCCAACCTTACAGAAGAATTCCCCCATCACAGTATAGGGAAGTAAGGCAGCATATAACCAAACTGTTGAAAAAGGGGGTCATTCAAGAGAGTGTGAGTGCATATGCCTCATCTATAGTACTTGTACGGAAGACTGACGGTACTTTAAGTTTTTGTGCAGGAAGCTTAATGCTAAGACAAGACGCATTTCCTCTGCCCAGAATTGATGAGAGTTTTGACGCATTGGATAGTGCCAAGTTCTTCTCAACTGTAAACTTAGCTAGCAGCTATCATCAGGTGGCCATGCATGAAAGGGATAGGGCAAAGACTGCCTTTACCACACCATTCGGTCTATTTGAGTATGTTCTTATGCCTTTTGGTTAGGGCTGTGCAATATGATGATATATATCGTGTGATGATAGACAAACGTCTATCGTTTCATATTATGCTCTATCATTTATTTTGTTGTGTCACAAATCACACACTTTACTGGAATATTTTTCGCCATTTGGACGACACTTTGCCTTCTTCCACATGGCACGGATGCAGGCAGGAAATTTGCATGAAGGCAACACAAACAAACATGGAGGAAAGTGAACGTGACACAGAACTATAGTTGAAAAGTGTTTTCTGTCTACCTTTTTATATTTTATACATTAATATTTTATATTTTGTTACATGCTTACATAGGCCTTTCCATGTGGTCATTTTATATAAACTATTTATTCATTGAATTTACAGAAAGTGTGCTATATTGTGATATGTATCATTATCGGGATATGAAATGACTTATATCGCGATATGAGATTTTGGTCATATCGCACAGCCCTACTTTTGGTGTGTGCAGTGGGCCTGTGACATTTCAGAGACTAATGCAGGCCACCATGAGTGACCTCATCTTTCAAAACCTTTTAGTCTATTTAGATGATCTCCTCATCTGCTCTTGAACATTTGAAGAACATTTAGAGAGGTTGGAGACAGTGTTTAAGCATCTAGCTGAGACAGGCCTCAAGGTTTAGTCACAAAAGTGTGACTTTCTGCAGGAAACGGTATGGTTTCTTGGTCATCAAAGTGTCTGCCGAAGGTGTTGGAACAGACCCCAGTAAGGTCGCTGCTGTCAGAGAGTGGAAGGTTCCTGGCAGTGTCAAAGAGCTCCAGTCATTTATTGGGTTTTGCAGCTATTACAGGAGGTTTATTAGTGGCTTCTTGCAGATCGCTGGGCCATTACATGACTTGGTGAATCATTGTCTGCATAAAGGAAAATCAGTTAAGATGAATCACCTGTTTCACTCTCTGTGGACAACGGAGTGTCACAATGCCTTTGAGCGACTGAAGGAGAAGCTCACCTCTGCTCCTGTGTTGGGCTTTGCTGACTTTGCCCGTCCATTTATTGTTGAGACGGATGCTAGTCAGCATGGGTTAGGTGCTGTGTTCTACCAGGAGCGAGGGGGCACCAAAAGAGTCATTGCTTATGCTAGCAGGAGACTACATCAGGCTAAGAAGAATGATCACAACTACAGTAGTATGAAGTTAGAGTTGCTAGCTTCAAAATGGGCAGTAGCTGAAAAATTTAGAGGCTACTTGCTTGGGTCCAAGTTTGTGGTTTTAACTGACAACAATCCTCTCTGCCACCTTAAAACAGCTAAGCTTGGAGCCATAGAGCAGTGGTGGGTTGCACAGCTTTCTGTTTTTGATTTTGGGATTTTGAAGTATCGCCTGGGGCACAGTAATGCTACTGCAGATGCCCTATCTAGGCAGGAGTTTGCAGGGGAACCCAGACCAGAGACAGAGAGTGAATTTGATGGGTTTGTGGCAGTCTGTAACCTGATAACAAGAGGGACACAGGTAGAACCAGACCTGGCTTTCAAGGGTATGGAGTGTCTTAGAGTCAGACAGATACGTGCTCTGGAGTCAGGATCCATTGAGATGAGTGAGACTCCGGGAATACTCCAGGATATACCTGAAAGAGTTCAGGAAATTTTGGGACAGGAAGAGACCACCAAATCACAGGGAGTGGGTAGCTGTGTCAAGACCTGTCAAGAGACTGTTGAAGCAGTGGAAAAACATACAGCAAAGAGAAGATCTACTGTACTGGTCATAAATGATCCCTGTCATGGTCATTTTTACCTGTGTGTTTAAGGGACCAGGTGTTAGAAAGTGTCCATGGCATGAGGGCACCAAGGGATAGAGCGCACGGTAAACCTACTGAGACTCAGATGTTTTTGGATAGGAATGCATGAGGACGTGGAGAACTGGATCAAGCAATGTCAGTGGTGCATGCTTGCAAAAATGCCTCAGCCTAAGATCCATCCTCCTTTCAAGGCATTTTTAGCCTCCAGGCCACTAGAGGTGATAACAGTGGAATTTACTGTCCTAGAGCCGGCTTCCAATGATCGTGAGAATGTTTTAGTAGTCACTGATGTGTTTACTAAATTTACCCAGACCTATCCCACCAAAGATCAGAAAGCTGACACAACAGCCAAAGTCTTGCTGAAGGAGTGGTTTTTGAAGTACGGTGTCCCAGAGCAGTTGCACTCTGATCAAGGCCAGAACTTTGAGAGTGAGGTTGTTGCAGAACTGTGTAAGCTCTATGGAGTCAAAAAGACACGTGCTACTCCCTATAGGCTACAGGGAAATGCACAGTGTGAAAGATATAACAGGACACTGCACGATCTGTTACACACACTCCCCCATGAAAAGAAAAGGCGTTGACCTGAGTATCTCCCTGAGTTGGTTTATGCGTATAATGTCTCACCACATTCCACTACAGGGTACTCACCCTATTGCCTACTCTTTGGGGTACAGCCACGTTTGCCAGTGGGTGCTCTGCTTGGGCAGGAGAGTGTGTCAGAGAGGAAACAGGACTGGTTGTCTGTGCACCAGGAGAGACTCAGACAGGCCCACGAACAAGCAAGGCAGTATTCAGAGCAAAAAGCAGCTGAGAGAATCTCTTTGCAGAATGAAAAGGTGTTATGTCCTGTCCCCCCATAGACATTGGTCAACTTGTCTATCTGCATCATAGGCCACTAGGGAGACATAAGATACAAGATGCATGGGGTCCAACTGTGTACAGGGTAGTTGACTTCCAAGGCACTACATACACTGTTGAGCCCTTAGAAGGAGGCCCCAGCAAGAAGGTTCATAGGACAGAATTGCATCCTTGTATTGCCCCTGTCCCAAAACCAAGGACAAAGACAAAACTGCCCATTTGTGGTCAACCAGTAGCTTGCCTGAGGTTTCTGAGCCTGAGTTTGTAGTGGTGGAGGAGGTTTCTGCACAGCCATCTGAATGGCCCATTGCCACAGGGTTAGACATACCAGTTCAATTCAATTCAATTCAATTCAATTCAATTTTATTTGTATACCGTTTTTACAACACCAGTTGTCACAAAGCAGCTTTACGTTGTTCCCAGGCCTGAGACCCCCTGAGAGCATGCCTAAGGCAACAGTGGCAAGGAAAAACTCCCTAATTAACAGGAAGAAACCTTGAGCAGAACCCGACCATGTACTTTAAGACATTTGAGTTTGGTAGACAGTAGTAATTAACAGCAGAGTAATTATAAAAATGCCTCCAAGGATGTCTGGTTCTTGGACATTTGAGTTTGATAGACAGGGCAGTGATTAACAGGACTGGAAATAAAAATGCCTCCTAGGATGTCTGGTTCTTGGAGCAGGGGTAGGAAACAAATAGAAGACAGTGATTAGTGACAAGAATGGCAGGAATGTACAATCAGAGAGGCAGGAGAGGGGCTACAGTTCCAAAGGTGCCAGTGTGCAACAAGGAAAAAACCCCGGCAGGCTAACATTATGGCAGCATACCTAAGGGACGGAAGGCGAGGGACCAGCATAGTCATGAGGGCGACCCTAAGGCAGTCAACACCAGCTCACGGCACAGAGTCCATGATAAAGTGACAGCAATGACCACTTAGTCCAGCAGAGACTCTATGATCCATGCCAGCACCAGTCCATGTCCCTCAGCTGAAGGATTTACTGTATAGATATGTTTTGAGCCTAGACTTAAAGGTTGAGAGAGAGTCTGCTCCCAACTCCTTGGTGGGTAAGCTGTTCCACAGGAGAGGGGCTCAATAGGAAAAGGCTCTACCACCTATAGTAGTTTTGCCCAATCTTGGAACAATGAGAAGCCCAGCATTTTGGGAACGAAGGGCTCTTTGTGGAAGGTATGGGTGAAGGTGAAGGTCCTTAAGATAGGGCAGCCTTAAATGTGCGTAAGAGTATTTTAAAATCAATCCAGTATTTAATGGGTAGCCAATGGAGAGAAGCTAGAACTGGGGTAATGTGCTCAAAGTGTTTAGTTCTAGTTAAGATTTGAGCAGCTGCATTTTGTACCAGCTGAAGGGGTTTTAGTGAGACATTTGCACATCCTGACAAGAGGGCATTACAGTGTCTAATGTGGATGTTACAAAGGTGTGGATTAATTTTTCAGCATCATTAATTGATACAATTTTCCTGATTTTGGCTATATTTCTCAAATGGAAGAAGGCTAGCCATTCCAAGAGGTGTTAGTTTTGTGAGTTTCAAAAGATGGCTCAGGATCAATAACGACACCAAGGTCTTTGATAGCTGTACTCGAGGCAAGGGAGACACCATCAAGGTCTAGTGCAAAAAATGAGTGAATTTGCTCCTGATTGAATTTTGGCCAACAACCAATATTTTGGGTTTGTCTGAGATAAGGAGGAGAAAATTTCAGGCCATCCAATTCTTTACATCTGTTAGGCAGGCCTCCGTGTTTGATATATTCAGAGGGACATCGGGTTTGAGTGATATGTATAACTGAGTGTCATCTGCATAACAGTGGAAACTAATGTCATGTTTATGGATGATATCGCCAAGAGGCAACATGTATAACGAGAAGAGCAGAGGTCCAAGCACAGATCCTTGTGGTATACCATATCTTACTCTGGAAACGAGCGGAAGATGGAGACAAACTGATATTGTTCTGATAGATAGGACCTAAACCAAGATAGAGCCTGTCCACTTATGCCAACCAGGTTTTCGAGGTGGTCGAGGAGGATACAATGATCGATGGTATCAAAGGCTGCACTTAGGTCTAGGAGCACAAGAAGAGAGATACAGCCATTGTCACAGGAGAGAAGAAGATTGTTGAGTACTTTCAGGAGAGCGGTTTCCGTACTATGATGAGGTCTGAACCCGGACTGAAAGACTTCCAAAATGTTGTTAGAGTGTAAAAATGCACAGAGTTGCTTTGATACTGCTTTTTACAGAATTTTTGAGAGGAATGGAAGATTCAAGATGGGCCTATAGTTTGACAGGTCATTGAGATCTAGATCTAGATCTAGATGATCTCTTCAGAATAGGCTTGATAACTGCTACTTTGAAGGACTGAGGTACATGTCCAGATGTAAGGGAGGCATTGATAAGATTTAATAACGGTGTGGCAATTGCAGGCAGTAGCTGTTTTAGGAAGCCGGTTGGTATGGGGTCTAGTTGGCTGGTGGAGTTTTTAGATGAACTGATAAAAGAAGAGAAGTCGCTAAATTCAGTGGGTATAAAAGAGTCAAAGTGTGAGGCAGGCCTAATAGACATACCTACATTGTCTGGGACGGGACTGGCCAGCCAGGAGGCAGAAGTCAATGAAAATTTTTGTATTTTGTCTCTTATCTTTATGATTTTACTATCAAAGAAGTTCATGAAGTCATTGCTACTACAAATTGCTGGCATGTTAGGGTTAACTGATGCAGGACTCAGTTAATCTGGCAATAGTGCCAAAAGATATCTAGGATTGTCCTTATTTTTCTCAATAGGGGCAGAGAAATATCTGGATCTGGCAGCTATGAGGGCATGCTTGTAGGTGAGGAGACTTTCCTTCCACGCCAGGAAAAAAACTTGTAATTTGGTGGAGCACCATTTTCTTTTGAGTTTTCACGTAACTTCGCGTAGGTGCTAGCTTTTTGTCTGTGATTTTCTTCCTTTTGAGGGGAGCAACAGCATCCAGAGTTTTACATAAAGTAGAGTCAATACTGTCTGCGAGTAGATTAATTTCAGTTAAACTAAGGTTTGAACATTTACTAGAGGAGATTTCATTGTACAGTTTGTATGATGTAGGGAGCTCGTCGATAGGCTCGTCGAAGGCATTGGCTGTAAAAGAGCAAAACATGCGCCTAGAAGATGATTTGGGCTCCGAGTATGTGAAGCACGTTAGTGGTAAATTGAAAAAGATGAGATAGTGGTGCGATAACATGGGATTGTGTGGCATAATTTCTACCTGGTTAAAATCTGCTCCATATGTGAGGACCAAATCTAGAGTATGGTTACGGTAGTGCGTGGGTTTGTCCACAGCTTGATAGAGTCCAATAGGTTTGATGATAGACAAAAATGCTGTTCTGAACGAGTCATGTTCATTATCCATATGCACATTAAAGTCACCTACTATCACAGCCTTTTCTGTATTGACAACCAGGTCAGATAAAAAGTTGGCAAATTCCGATAAGAAAACACTATAAGGGCCAGGTGGCCTGTAAACTATTACAAGGGTAAATAGCTGAAATGCAGTCTTGTCGGGATGTGCAAAGCTAAGTACTAACAGTTCAAATGAATGAATGTTATACCCAGGTTTAAAAGTGGCACAGAGTTTGGAGCTGTGTACAGCAGCAACACCGCCACCTCTCCCAGTAGGTCGAGGGACCTGGTGAGTACTGTAACTGGGAGGAATTGATTCATTAAGAGCGACAAAGTCATTAGGTTTAAGTCAAGTTTCAGTCAGGCATAAGATATCAAATTGGTGATCAGTAATCAATTTGTTTACTAATATAGCTTTAGGTTCTAATGACCTCATATTTATTAACCTTAAGGACCATTTGTCTACAAGTACTACTTTCAGGTTTGTCAAATTTAATTTTTATCAAATTATCAGCACAAATGCCCCTACTAGATGTTTTTAAGAACATGAGAGTTTGGGACTGAGAGTCGGGGAACAGACATTGTCCACAGTGGCCTCAGACAGGGATTTGTCAGGATCAGGAGCCAGACTTAGGGGACTCTAGGGTTGGGAGTCAGGAGCTACAGCCTACAGATGAGTTGGCTGTAGGAGTCAGTGATGTCCGCCCAGTAGAGATAGGTGTGGGGGACAATAGTGCACCACAGACTAGGAGTGCACCCATTCCTGCTGTTAGGAGGAGCCAGAGAGCAACTGCAGGGGTCTGTGCTAACCCCTTTCATCTGCCTAAGTCAGCCTGTAATGCAGTGATTGTCAGCACAGATATGGTCTCTCAGGTGTTGACAAGCTTGGGTGCTGCTCTGTTTGAGAAGGCCTTGCAAGGGGTAATGGGATCCAATCAGATGTGCTAAGTCAACAAGGACGCTGACTTATTTTTCAGGGGAGAATGTAGCCAGGTGGTAAATAAAATATATTCCCCACAGGATAGGCTACAGAGCAAGGGTTGTTTTAGTTCAGAAAACATGTTTAAAAATTGTTAGAAAAGAATTTAAGTTCCTTTATTCACAGAAATGTTTTATTGTGAAAGCAGTGCACAAAGTAATGCTAGCAAGTTCATGGGAGAAGTCCAAAACTACCAGTTACAGTCTTGGCCAAAAATATTGGCACCCCTGCACTTCTTTCAGATAATGCAACATTTCTCCCAGAAAATTGTTGCAATTAAAAATGCTTTGGTATTCACATGTTTATTTCTGTTGTTTGCATTGGAACAACACAAAAAGCAGAGAAAAAAAGCCAAATCTGATCTCATACTGTACAAGAACCCCCAAAGAAATAATTGTGTCCTGTGTGGTACCTAATTCCATAGGCTACAGTGATATGGTCAGATGAGTCATCCTTCACCATATTCTCGAAAAGTGGGTGAGTGCATGTGTGGCGTACACCAAGAGAATGGTACAGGCCTGAATGCTTGACCCTTACAGTGAGGGGGTCCAGTGGCTCTGTTATGCTGTGGGGGGCGTTTTGCTGGCATGGTTTGGGTCCACTTGTCCGCTTAGAGGGAAGGGTCACTGCAAATCAATACAAAATTGTTCTGAGTGATCACCTTTATCCTATGATGAAACATTTCTATCCAGATGGGAGTGGTCTCTTCCAGGATGACAATGCTGCCCCCATCCATAGGGCATGAGGGGTCACTGAATGGTTTGATGAGTATGAAAATGATATAACATTACATTATTGGCATTTAGCAGATGCTCTTATCCAGAGCGACTTACAATGTTATCCATGGATACAACTGGTTATTTACTGAGGCAATTGTGGGTTAAGCACCTTGCCCAAGGGTACAGTAGCAGTGCCCCAGTGGGGAATTGAACCAGCAACCTTTCAGTCACGAGTCCTGCTCCTTCACCACTATGCTACACTGCCGCCCCATATATATGAATCATATGCTATGGCCTTCGCAGTCACCAGATCTCAACCCAATTGAACACCTATGGGAGATTTTGGACCGACATATTAGACAGCGCTCTCCACCACCACCATCAAAACACCAAATGAAGGAATATCTTTTGGAAGAATGGTGTTCCATCCCTCCAGTAGAGCTCCAGAGACTTGTAGAATCTATGCCAAGGTGTGTTGAAGCTGTTCTGGCAGCTCGTGGTGGCCCAACACCTTACGAAGACACTTTATGTTGGTTTTTCCTTTAATTTGTCATTCGTCTGTAGATGTACAATTTATGTCTGGCTACATATTGCATGGTACATGGTCGTTAACATTACAATGTATAAAGCTAGCGATGTTAACAAGCTCGTGATGCTGGCAAGCTGTCTAGCCTGGTGAATAATACTCCATCTGCACAGGAGGCGGTTAACACCAGAAAGTTAGTTGTTCTTAAGGCAACTAAACACGCTACTAGGTGGATGGCAAGATGGCGGCGCGCATAGACGCAGCGGCTCAGTGCTCTCACTCTCAGTGCTTTATATTGTTGTTTGTGTACGTGTTGTTTCTCGTCCTTACTACATTCTGTTGGGCAAACAACATCTACGACCGGCACGATCTCCTAAAGATAGGAGTTTTGAGCGAGAGGAGCGTTACAGCAGAGTTTCTCCGCTCACACGACATACCGGTGGATATAGCGAGAAGCCCCGGCTCTCCGTGGATTACCATCCCCGCGGGAAGGAGGCGGAGGCGGCGCAGGGAGAGGAAACAAAGGCGAGGCTGCAGGGCCGGCGCACTGGCGAGGCTACGTAAGCAGCTACACAAACCACCACTTCCCAGCCTTTTCCTCACCAACGCAAGATCCCTCGCAAATAAAATGGATGAACTGAGGCTACAGGCTGCAACGAATAACATCGTCAGGGACAGTTGCATTCTACTCGTCACTGAGACCTGGCTACATTCATCCATTCCGGACTCTGCTATCGAGCTAGCAGGCTACACGGCACAGCGTCATGATAGGACCAGCGACTCCGGTAAGAGCAGAGGAGGGGGACTATGTGTGTACGTCCATAACAACTGGTGTACTAACATAGCGACTGTAGCCGGTCACTGCTCCCCGGACCTGGAGTATGTGACTGTTAAATGCAGTCCCATTTACCTTCCTAGGGAGTTTACTGTGGTCATGATAACTGCCGTGTACATTCCACCGGATGCTAATGCTAACTCGGCTCTCGGACATTTGTACAGCAGCATTAGCTTACAGCAGAGCATGTATCCTGACGCCGTGCATATAATAGCTGGGGACTTCAACCACGCGGATTTGAAAGCAGTGCTCCCTAAATTCCACCAGCATGTAAAGTGTGCTACCAGAGGAGCAAACACACTGGATAAGGTCTACACTAACATCAAGCTGGGCTACAGGGCTAGACCATTACCACACCTGGGCCAGTCTGACCACATGTCCCTGCTCTTAATCCCAGCATACACCCCCCTCAGGAAAACCGGTCCTACCACCACCAGGACTGTTAAAATCTGGCCTGATGGAGCCTCTCAGCAGCTGCAGGACTGTTTTAACAGAACCGACTGGGACATTTTTGAACACCAGGACCTGGAGATGTTCACAGACACTGTCTTGTGTTACATAAAGAACTGCACAGACATTGTCACAGTGGATAAATGCGTCTGGGTCTATCCCAATAGGAAGCCCTGGATGACCAGGGAGGTCCAGCGGCTGCTTAAGGAGAGGAACATCGCCTTCAGGTCTGGCGACAGGGCTCTCTACAGCACGGCCCGAGCCAACCTGAAGAGAGGCATCAGAAAGGCCAAGACGGACTACAGGAGGAGGATCGATGACCACCTGGACAGCAACAACAGCAGGCAGGTGTGGTAGGCAGTCCAGCACCTCACCAACTTCAGGTCCGGCCCCGGAGCCGCTGAGGGTGACACCTCGCTGGCAGAGGAGTTGAACCTCTTCTTTGCCCGCTTTGAGGTGGAGTCACAAGATGCAGCCATGCTGCACCCAGCGGCCCACAGCAACTTCAGCTTCACCCTCACTGTGGAAGAGTGTGAGGTGAGGAGTACGCTGAGGGCCATAAACCCGAGGAAGGCAGCGGGCCCTGACGGCGTCTCTGGACGTGTGCTGAAGGGCTGCGCAGACCAGCTGGCTGGGATCTTTACTAGGATCTTCAACAGGTCCCTATCCCAGTCTGCTGTTCCACCCTGCCTGAAGTCCTCCACCATTGTCCCTCTGCCCAAAAAACCCTCCGTCACCAGCCTCAACGACTACCGGCCAGTAGCACTCACCCCTGTGGTGATGAAGTGCTTCGAAAAACTGGTACGGAGTCACATCATCTCACTCCTACCCCCCACCTTTGACCCACAGCAGTTTGCATACAGGGCAAACAGGTCTACGGAGGATGCTGTAGCCACAGCTCTTCACGCTGCGCTGACCCACCTGGAGCAGCAGGGGAGCTACGCTCGGCTCCTCTTTGTGGACTACAGCTCGGCCTTCAACACCATCCTCCCCCACAGACTGGTGTGTAAATTGTTGGACCTGGGTCTGCCTTACTCCACGTGTCTTTGGATTAAGGACTTCCTGACGGGACGCACACAGAGGGTCAGAGTAGGCCCCCACATCTCCACAGCTCTCAGCCTCAGCACCGGCTCCCCTCAGGGCTGTGTGCTAAGCCCTCTGCTCTATACCCTCTATACATATGACTGCACCCCTGTCCACTCCAGCAACACCTTTGTCAAATTTGCCGATGACACCACAGTGGTGGGGCTCATCTCAGGGGGCGATGAGTCCGCCTACCGGGACGAGGTGGAGAGGCTGTCAGTGTGGTGCAGAGACAACAATCTGCTCCTGAACACGTCAAAGACAAAGGAGCTAGTCGTTGATTTCAGGAAGGAAAAAAACGGACATTCGACCCATAATCATCGGCGGGAATGTGTGGAGAGGGTCAACGACTTCCGTTTTCTGGGGTGCACATTGAGAAGGACCTGACCTGGGGCACGAACACCACAAAACTGGTAAAGAAGGCACAGCAGAGACTCTACTTTCTGAGGGTCCTCAGGAAAACAACATCGCCCAGAGACTGCTGGTGTCCTTCTACCGCTCCACCATAGAGAGCATTCTCACATACTGCCTCTGTGTGTGGTTTTCCAGCTGCACTGTGGCACACAAAAAAGAGCTTCGGAGGGTCGTCAAGACTGCTGAGGAAATCACCGGGTGCCCTCTCCCCACTCTGGAGGACCTACACAGTTCCCGCTGCCTCAAGAGAGCCCAGGACATCATAAAGGACACATCGCACCCCGGTCACCCTTTGTTCGAACTGCTACCGTCAGGCAGACGGTATAGAGCCATTAAAACAAGGACAAACCGACTCAAAAACAGTTTTTATCCCACAGCTGTACAAGCTTTAAATATCTCCACTAAAATAAAATGTTTCACATATACTGTGCAATAAGGTTTTGATCTGTGCAATAAATGTTCAAGGTTCTACACTGTGCAATAAGGGTTCTCACTCTAAAATAAGGGATCTGTGCAATTTTTTCTGGCAGAATGTAGATATCTGTGTGTTTTTACTTGTGTTCTACCTCTTTTTACTTTTATACAGCCTTACTTTTTAGATTATTTTTTATAGTTTATTTATAAGCTCTTTTTACTTTTATTGATCATTTGCACTGTTGAGGTTTGCACTCAAATATCGTTGTAAAACGTTACAATGACAATAAAGAATTATTCTATTCTATTCTATTCTATTCTATTCTATTCTACTAATTGAAGTGGTTGGGTCTCAACTGCCATGTCTTTGAATTGGACAGAAATCAAGTTTCTACATACTGTACAAGACATACTATTTTCAGTATTTTTTTGTTGTTGTTTTTTTACAGTTTTTCTTAGAAACAGTAGCATTCTATTTCCTGTTCTTCCTTCCTGTAGGCTCACCAGAGCCTTGTGTACATTATAAAAATCTGAATGTTCTGCCATTTTGTACAAATTCAGAATGTCCAATGTTACAAATGTATTTTCCTGTATTTTGAAAATACAAAATACATGTATTTTATCTTGATACATTATCTGGCACCAGTATCTTGTATTTTATATTTTATTTTGATACATTTATTTGAGGGATATTTTGTATTTTGTAACAAGATACATTTTGATGTATGTTTGAGGCATCTCTGGTCCTTCCTCTAGCAAACTAAGGGATCCGGAATCACAAGTTAATTCAAAAAGGTGGTTTATTACTCACATATCCTTTTCAATTTGTTCACAACAATCCAGTTTGTTCACATCTTACAGTCGCCGGTCCCATTTCAATTTAGTAGCAGGCACATTGCATCCATTGAACACAAACACTAAACGATCCGTCCAGAAACTATTCAATTCTTTAGTTTGTTCGCTTTGCTCTGTGTTGCCGATTTGACTGTGTCCTAATTATTTGTTGTGAGGTTGTTCGTGCAAACATAGAATACAGACATATTTGAAAAACTGTATGCTCACCGCCCTCTTCATGCAAAAACTTGCTAACTGCACATTTTCTCCCTCCTTTTCCTTATCTAATTAACACACTCTTCTCTCCCAGTCAAGAGGGGCGTGACATATAATATAATGAACCAATTATATCTAAGACAACAACTGACAAGGCATACTCTACAAGCCCATTTAAAGGAATATAACAGAAAAACTACCTTTCAGTTCTGTGCTTAACCCATACGTCAACTGAATAATGATAAACTTTAACTAAGGTTCAAAATGGCTCCTACACATGGCTTGGTGCATAATGATGTTAAGACAGGCTATGCATACACATGCGGATAGGCAAAAGATTCAGACATAGAGCTGAAATATAGCAGAAATAAAGCAGCGATGAGGGGGCAAAGAAGTCCAGCAGGGCAGAGTCACCACGGGAACTTGATCTGATCATGTTAAAAGCATGGCTGTAAGCACTGATAGCAAGTTCTATGTCAATTGACCAAAGGTTGTGTGCAACTGAGACCCTGTTTGGGTCGTTTGCCTTTGATTTGGCTGTAATGGATGAATGATTTTGAAAATCAAAAATGCATCAGAGAACTTTTTTGAGGGTTGCTCTGAAGATGATCTATGCCAAATTTGATGAATATTGGACAAAATTCGTGGCCTGTGAAATTTTTAATTTTTTCATAAAAAAACAAAATGGCGGCCATGTCAATTAAGTTGACTTGACAATTCGTCATGTCTCATCTTTGGGATCTCCCAAAGTACTTGACACAAGAATAGCTTTTGTCAAAGGAAACACATCAACACTTACAACGCAAAAAGATGTTTTTGCTTATTGCAGCACCCCCAGTGGTCAAATAACAAAAAAAATTTAGCACAACCTCAGGAAGGTGTCCCGAGTCCATATACCAAGTTTAGTGTCAACACACCAAAGTGTTGCTGAGATATGCCCTCACTTCCTGTTTGGTGCCTTCACTGCCGATTTCGATTGGCTGTACTGAACAAACACTTTTAAAAATGAAAAATCCATCTGATAACTTTTGTGATGTTTGGAGTAAAGATCATCTGTGCCAAATTTGGTGAAGATTTAACAAAACTGGTGGCCTGTGAAAAGTTTTTAAACCTTTTGAAGAAATCCAACAGGGCAGCCACATCAATATGGTTGACTTGACAAGTTGCCATGTCTTGGCCTTGGGACCTCCCACAGTGTCACCAGACACAAGAATCATTTTTTAAGACAAACACATCAACAGTTATTAGCCGAAATGCATTTTTGCTCATTGCAGCGCCCCCCAGTGGTCAAATGACGAAAAAGCTTTTGGACATCCTCAGAAAGGGGTTCTGAGTCCATGTACTAAGATATTGATGGTATTGATACATCAAAGCATTGCTGAGTTATGACCTCACTTCCTGTTTGGCGGCTTCACCGCCATTTTCAATTGACCGTAGTGGATGAATGCTTTTGGCTCTGTCCTGGGGCCTCCCAAGGTATCACCAGACACAAGAATTACTTTAATTACTTTAAGGTAAAAACATCAATAGTTATTGGGCAAAATGTGTTTTTACTTATTGTGGCGCCCCCCAGTGGTCAAATAACGCAATTTTTTTTGCACAACCTCAGGAAGGGGTCCCGAGTACATGTACCAAGTTTGGTGTGAACACATCAAACAGTTGCTGAGATATGATCTCACTTCCTGTTTAGCGGCTTCGCCACTAATTTCAATTGGCTGTAACGGACGAACGATTTCAAAAATCAAAAATCCATGGGGGGCCAGCTTCACGGAGGTAACGGTACCTCATTTTTGAAAATCGGGCACATGGTTCAAAAGTTACGTGCATAAACATACCTCCAACTTTGACCTGTTGGTGGCGCTAGAGCGTTTGAGGCGCTGACATCAAACTTGGTGAAAAGAATCATGGGACTGTCCCCAATCAGTGTGCCAAATTTCAAAACTTTTTAACATATGATTCTAGGGGCTGCCATAGACAACCTAGCCAGAAGAAGAAGAGGAATAATAAGAATATAGCTGCAAGCAGCGATACAGGGGCCAAGCACAATGAGGGCCTGTTTTGCTACAATACCACGTAGTGCTGAAATGACGCTTAAGTTTTTGGGTACTTTCATGACATGGAGATAAAGACAAATATGAAGTTTGGTGTTAATGAAATAATTAAACTAACCATTACATGGTAGCCTTTGTGAATGTTTATTTTCACTGAAACCATTATGCGTGCTGAACTTGGCATGACTGAAGGGATCAGAAAAAGAAAGAATTATGATTTTAGGCCACGCAATTCAAAAGATATGTTAAAATATAAGTTATATGCAATATGTGTTATAGAGCGACCTAGTAGTCAAATGACACTAAAGCGCTTGGGCCCCCTCAGGGCATAGTCGCAAACACAGGCACCAAATTTGGTGTCAGTACACAAAAGGATTGCGTAGATATGGCCTCACTACTTGTTTGGTGTCTTCGCTGTTGACTTTGTTAGTACATTACTAGCGAATGCTTTCCATAAACAAAAAATCATGGATAACTTTTGTGTGGCATGGTCTCAATATGCTCTGACTCAATTTTCATGAAGATTGGAGAAAATTTGTGGGAGGAGTAGCGAAAAGACTGTTTTCATTAAAAATCAAAATGGCGAACAACCAAATATGGTGGAAATGAAAATTTTATGTCTCTTCAACTTGACCTGACCCAAGGAATCAAAAGAAAAAAGAATCATAATTCTAAGCTAAAGACATCAAACGTTATGAACAGAAATTCAATTTTTTTAGTTATAGCTAGGGGTGAAATGACACAAAACTACTTGGACACTCTCAGGACTGAAGTCCATATACCAAGTTTGGTGTGAAGACACAAAAGCATTGCCGAGATATAACCTCACTTCCTGTTTGATGTCTTGGCTGTCAAACTCATTTGCATGTGTAGCCCCTTTAAGTTACTATGGTATGTTACGGTAAACAGAACCTGAGAAAAGGGGTATCCTGAGTCCTTACTTAATTATTAAGAATTTATTATAGAACTTATTCTAGTCTTTGGGCTTTTATATACCGTTGGAAAATGAATGTACCAGAATAAACAACTCTTTCACCATTAAGTATATTAAACAAAATGGTATTTTACTGAAAATGTATTTAAATGAGATTGTAGATCAAATAAAATGTAAATAAAAAAAAATGGTTAAGCCAAAATTCGTTTATATCTTAGTTGTCTTCTTTTTGTTTTCAGAGCTATCTGACATGAAATGAACTTAAACTTAGTACCTCGTACCATACATTCAACTTAAAATATTCCAGTAAGGGTAAATTCACATAACTTCCCACATGCAGTAGGCTAAACACATTAACCACAATAGTGAATTCAATTAACATCAAAAGGTACCATCCACTCAGCGAACAACAACAGTTCAGTCAGTATCAACTTAAATGAGTGTTCCACGCAGCAGGCCTGTTTGTTGCTTGTGGTCGGAGAGGCCGCAAACTTAATGGCCGCCACTCGCGTGAGCAAAAAAATATAGGCGCCTTTACCTCGTAGTGGTTGAATGAATGCAGTTTCCGTATACCAGCGTTACACCGTGTGTAACTGTTCCTCACTCAGTCTCTGGCGCTGCCGCTGTCGATGTCGGTAGAGTCATCGGTGTCCCACTTGGTCAGGTGAACGAAAAGTCTCCAGTGTCGACCGACAGGGCAGCAAAGTCCTCCACAGTAATCCGGTGGCTCACGCAGTAGCATCGAGCTGGGCCCAGTACTTTCAATTAGCTGCACGGCTCCGCTGTTTTAGCACAGCTTACTAACTTACTTATACTGTGATTTCACATTGACGTAATGAATATGAGACTTTCTAATCACACTTCAAACAACTTAAACTCACTCCAATCGGCTGAGGATGAATTAACAACCTTTTTTTTACAAAATCACTCGTTCGGAGAGTCCATAAAACGTGATCCATCCTTCTCTCCCATTTCTCGTAACTCCCCATCCAATCAAATTCAAACAGATTTTTCCTGTCCAATCTAGGCTCACTTACCCAGCTGTTACTAGGTAAAATACATAACACCACATTATCACAGCTCAATTTACATGAAAATCAATGAAACCATACTAAACCTTCACATACATTGTTTTAAAATAAACAAAACATGAAATAAACAAAATAAAATATTTCAACCCTGTTACACCCTCCTCTCCTAAAGTGTCTGTGTCCTCATCAGACCACTCTAGTACTAAGAGTGCAAATGAACTAAGTTTCTATGGTTATTGTTATCCCTCCATGAATTATTGTAATTGTCTCATTCCTGGAACTCCCAGGCTTGTCATATGTTAATTTAACAACAGGTTTTATCTTTCTTTTAGGCCTATCTTCTAGGGAGCTATTACCTTCATTTTCAGACCCAGTCCTCCTCTCTGACCCACTAATCCCCTCTTGATTTACGGCCTCCACTACTCTTGATGCATCAGTTTCCTCCTCAAGGCCACTTGAGCTCTCCATAGCCTTTTGTGGACTGTTTCTACTGATCTTAACTGGAATTTCGGCATCACAATCCGCGGACTCGTCCAGTGACAAACTGTCAGAGGCCAAACTTTGATTTTCATCATCATCATCACTTTGGTGAGACAACTCTAAACTTGGAGGAGTCCTATCACCGCCCAACAAATCATCAACAGAATGCTGAGATCTCACAGGCTCATAACACTCAGAATCAGAAGAGGATTCAGACAGCTGTTGGTCATGATGAACATTCTCAGTCTCAATGTTGCTGACCCGCTTTTTGCGAAAATCTGCTCTAGTTTGTGGCTTCTTAGGCATCTCGCCCCCAATGTCTTGTCTAGGAATTCTAACCTGGGTACCAATGGGGAGTAAATGGTCTCTGTGGATAGTCTTAATTCCACCTCTGCCATCAACCTGCTTTATTTTGAACACAGGCAGATTTGGCAGTTTTCCCACCACAATGTACGGGCATGGATTCCATCTGCTCTCCAACTTGTGCTTCCCTCTAAGACCAAGATTTCGTAACAACACCTTGTCACCTATCTCTAGAGACTGAAAACTCACTTTCTTGTCATAATGACGCTTGTTCCTCAAGTGTCTTTGATCAGCCGCCTTGGACGCCAGTCTGAAGGCCCCTTTCAAATCCTCTCTTAATTTCTCCACATATCGGGTATGACAAGCAGTCTCTTCCACATTTAGACTAGTGTCAAAACACAGATCCACCGGAAGTCTTGCTTCACGGCCAAACATTAAATAGTATGGTGAATAACCAGTACTATCACACTTGGTGCAGTTATAGGCATGCACCAAATAACTCACGGTTGACTCCAAGTCCGTTTCTTTTCTTGGCTTAGCGTACCCAACATGGAAATGAGCGTTCTATTGAACCTTTCGGGCTGCGGGTCACCCTGTGGGTGATATGGGGTAGTCCTTGATTTGCGAATTCCCAGAATTGCCAACATTTCCCGAATTAACCTACACTCAAAGTCTCTACCTTGGTCAGAATGGATTCTGGCCGGAGACCATAGTGCACAAAGTATTTCTCAGCAACACTTTGGCCACCACACTAGCTTTCTGGCTGCTTGTAGGAAAAGCCTGCGCGTAGCGTGTGAAGTGGTCAGTCACTACTAAAACGTTACTCAGTCCTTTCGATCGGGTTCCATTGAAAGAAAATCTATACAGACTAAATCCAACGCCCATTACTGGAGATTTGTTGTAAAGGAGAAGACCTTTGGCATGGTGATTTAAACGCAACACATTGTCCACACTGTTTTATGTACTGCTCAATCTCCTCAGCCATCCTTGGCCAGAAGAACCGACTCCGAGCGAGCTCAACTGACTTCTCAATTCCCAAATGTCCAAGGTCATCATGCAGAGACCTCAACACCAGTACACGAAACTGCTTAGGTAAGACAAACTGAAGTAGTTCATCTCCAGTACCTCTTTTGGTCATTCGGTAAAGTAGTCCATCCCTTATAATCATTTTCCCTAGCTCTCTTTTCATACCAGACAGTTCACGACTAGCCTCCACACTCACGGGCCATCTTCCACTGTGAAGAGCCTGTATTACAGGTCCTATCATGTCATCAGCTTCTTGTGCTGCCTGCAGTTCTTCTCTGGGCACCTGCTCCAAGGTGGTCAACCCAAGCTGTGTGGGACAACAGTAGGCGTCTGGCACACAACTAGGAGGAGAACCCAACTGATCAACACATCTGGCAGGCACTGGGTCAGACGGCTGTAAGACATTGGCAGATAGACTTAACTCCACTTTGGGGTATAGTCACCCACTCATCTGCACTCTCATCAAGCACATTCCGCGACAGCAAGTCCGCGTCAATGTTATGCAAATACTTTATGTCGAAAGTGTAAGTAGACAATGCAGCCAACCACCTGTGTCCAGCAGCGCTAAGCTTAGCTGAGGTGAGGACGTAAGTAAGGGGATTATTATCTGTGCGGACAGTGAAACTAGCACCATACAAATAATCATGCATTTTATCCACTACGGCCCACTTCAAAGACAAAAACTCCAGTTGATGAATAGGGTAGTTCTTTTCAGATGGTTTTAGCTTTCGACTGGCAAAAGCCACCGGCCTAAGGCCCACAGGATACTCCTGATAAAGAACTGCACCTAAACCCTTCAAACTGGCATCCACATGCAAAATGTATGGCTTTTGGGGGTCCGCAAAAGCCAATACAGGGGCATGTGTCAAGCAATCAATGATCTCATAGAAAGCGACATCGCAATCATCAGTCCATCTAGAGCCAAAGGGCTCTGACTCTTTCAGATAAGTCTTAGTGGGGTTGGGGGCGAAGACTTTTCTGCTTTGGACCATAGCCTTTCGTAATATCAGTCAACGGTTTCACAATAGCTGCATAGTTCTCAATGAACCTGCGGTAGTAACCGCAAAATCCAAGGAAGGACTGAAGAGTTTTCAAATTAGTGGGTTTAGGCCAACTGGTGACAGCCTCAATTTTTGCTGGGTCTGGGGACACACCCTGTGCTGAAACAATGTGCCCTAGATACTTAACCTCTGGCATACAAATCTGGCACTTGTCTATAGACAGTTTCAGCCCGACTTCACCAAGGCGATCCAAAACCTTCATTAATCTCTCCTCGTGCTCCTCAAGCGACCTGCCGAACACAATGAGATCATCTAAATACACAATCACTTGCAACAGATTCATATCCCCGACAGCCTTTTCCATTAATCGTTGGAAGGTTGCCGGGGCCCCACTTAACAACTGTTCTAGCCGTGCTTTATCAGCAACAGCTAAGGGCAACCCACCTCTCTCCACTACTTTCAACAAGGACTGTTCAAGACGCCTTCTGACAGTTTCTCTCCTGATTGCTGCTTCAGTAGCCTAAATGCAAAGTACAAGTCTTCGCCTGATTCAGCAGATCCAAAAGCATCATCAAGAGATGCAACACAATCTGCAGGAGTAATATCTGCATTTGCTGCACGGGCTGCCTTAACTATTTCGAATGCTGGGCCCCGGACACTCTCAAAAATTTTCCTTCTTTTCTCTCCCTGAGAACATTCAGACTCTTCAATAAGAAGTTTTGCTTGCTCCTTCCATTGCTCAAACGAGTCTTCACCCGCAGGTGTAGGCAGCAGGCCAGAGAAGACTCTCAAGCGCCTAAGCTACCCCCTCCGTCAAAGGTTTCCTTGTTTTAGCCAGGAAGTCCCCAACTGCAAACACAGACTCAGTGGGATCAGATGGAGGGTGTGCAAAACAAGGAATGAATATCTTCCAGAGTTTTGCCCTCTGACTGCAACAAACTCTTCAATTTAGCACTGAAGTCAGACAAAGGAGGTGGAACATTTGAATCAGTAGTATCTGTTAAGACAATGGACCAAACATCACCAGCCGCAACAGGAATCTCTGAGGGAACACGATCCTTCTGTACACGTTCCTTGCACTCAATAGAACTAAGACACTATTAAGTTCAGAACTGAACACTTGTCCTCTGACACGAACAACACGACCCAAGCACTTAATAGACTGTACAGTTTCTTCAATTAGTTCGTTTGCAGGGACACTGTCACGGTTGGAGAAAACAACCAATAAAGAATGGGCTTCACTGATTTCCAAACCCGACACCAACCCTTTAACTCTAATGCTAACTTAGCACGATCAATCATGTTTCAACAAATGAACATACACCTATTATATATAGAACAGTTTTGGTACAATACGTTTCACTGTTAACCCAAGACTATCCCAGCGGTGCCTCCATTTATGTAGCCCCTTTAAGTTACTATGGTATGTTACGGTAAACAGAACCTGAGAAAAGGGGTATCCTGAGTCCTTACTTAATTATTAAGAATTTATTATAGAACTTATTCTAGTCTTTGGGCTTTTATATACCGTTGGAAAATGAATGTACCAGAATAAACAACTCTTTCACCATTAAGTATATTAAACAAAATGGTATTTTACTGAAAATGTATTTAAATGAGATTGTAGATCAAATAAAATGTAAATAAAAAAATGGTTAAGCCAAAATTCGTTTATATCTTAGTTGTCTTCTTTTTTGTTTTCAGAGCTATTTGACATGAAATGAACTTAAACTTAGTACCTCGTACCATACATTCAACTTAAAATATTCCAGTAAGGGTAAATTCACATAACTTCCCACATGCAGTAGGCTAAACACATTAACCACAATAGTGAATTCAATTAACATCAAAAGGTACCATCCACTCAGCGAACAACAGTTCAGTCAGTATCAACTTAAATGAGTGTTCCACGTCGCAGGCCTGTTTGTTGCTTGTGGTCGGAGAGGCCGCAAACTTAATGGCCGCTTCACTCAGTGAAAAAAAATATAGGCGCCTTTACCTCGTAGTGGTTGAATGAATGCAGTTTCCGTATACCAGCGTTACACCGGTGTGTAACTTCGTTCCTCACTCAGTCTCTGGCGCTGCCGCTGTCGATGTCGGTAGAGTCATCGGTGTCCCACTTGGTCAGGTGAACGAAAAGTCTCCAGTGTCGACCGACAGGGCAGCAAAGTCCTCCACAGTAATCCGGTGGCTCACGCAGTAGCATCGAGCTGGGCCCAGTACTTTCAATTAGCTGCACGGCTCCGCTGTTTTAGCACAGCTTACTAACTTACTTATACTGTGATTTCACATTGACGTAATGAATATGAGACTTTCTAATCACACTTCAAACAACTTAAACTCACTCCAATCGGCTGAGGATGAATTAACAACCTTTTTTTTACAAAATCACTCGTTCGGAGAGTCCATAAAACGTGATCCATCCTTCTCTCCCATTTCTCGCGTAACTCCCCATCCAATCAAATTCAAACAGATTTTTCCTGTCCAATCTAGGCTCACTTACCCAGCTGTTACTAGGTAAAATACATAACACCACATTATCACAGCTCAATTTACATGAAAATCAATGAAACCATACTAAACCTTCACATACATTGTTTTAAAATAAACAAAACATGAAATAAACAAAATAAAATATTTCAACCCTGTTACACATGTTACGGGTGAACACTTTGGAATATCTAAAATATTTGGATAACTTTTGTGAGGCATGGTCTCAAGATGATATGTACCAAATTTGCTAAGGATTGGACAGAATTTGTAGGACAAGTAGCAAAAAAAACTGTTTTTGTAAAAATTTAAAATGGCGGAAAATCCAATATGGAGGACTATGATGGCAATGGGTGCGCTGGACTCAGCTAGACCCAAGGAATCTAGGAAAGAAATTTTGAAAAAATTCCAACAGGGTCAGGAGTTATGGACAAAAATGTTACCTGAACTTTGACCTGATGGCGGTGCTAAAGGGCTTGATTTGCTGACCCCAAAACTGGAGATTGGACAGCTGGGACTGTCCTGTATGAGTGTGCCAGATTTCATAAAAAGCCACAAAGGGGTTCTGTGGGCTGCCATAGACTCCCATAGCAGAAAGTATAATAATAATAAGAAGAAAAGTGCATTTCCTGAAGAAAATGCAGTGTGTGATTGCGATGCGGCAACAAAAACGTGCTAATGTATATGAGACGATCGCTAGGATGTGGCTAAGTGGTTGCCAGGGTGTTACGAGGTGGTTGCTAGGCTGTTGCTAGGTGGTTGCTAGGTGGTTACTAGGGTTTTGCTAGAAAGTTGCTAAAGTATATGAGGTGGTTGCCAGGGTGTTGCTAAGTGGTTGCTAGGTGGTTGCTAGGGTGTTGCAAGGTGGTTGCTAGGGTAAACAATATGGCCGCTGAGCACTGCTAGGGTGTTACTGGGCGGTTGCCAAAGTGTTGCTAAAGGGTTGCTAGGTGGTTGCTAAGGTGTTGCTAGGTGGTTGCTAGGGTGTTGCTAAGTGGTTGCTATGCAGTTGCTAGGGTAAACAATATGGTTGCTAGGGATACACCCACCTTTGGTGAGTGTTGGGTCACATGACCCAAAGCAGCATATCAAGTCCCGTGGCTATTGGTCCTCCTAAAATCCACAACCATCTCCTTCGTCTTGGTCATATTTAAGAGGAGGTGGTTGTTCCCACACCATGCAACAAAGCGGTCCACCAGTTCCCTGTACTCAGTCTCCGGTCCACCACTGACACCACTATTGTAAGTCTGATGTACACAGGGTGAAGAGGAAAGGTGAGAGTACAGTTCTCTGCGATGCTCCTGTGCAGTTAAACACCTGCTCAGACACGCATCCCCTCAGCCGCACAAAGTGTGGTCTGTCCGTCAGAATAGTCAATAATCCAGGAGGTTGTGGAGGCATCTACCTGCATCTTTAGGAGCTTCTCACACAGCAGTGTAGGCTGGATTGTGTTAAAGGCACTGGAGAAATCAAAGAACATGATCCTCACAGTGCTGCCTGCTTTGTCCAGGTGAAAGTGGGATCGCTGAAGCAGGTAGATGATGGCATCTTCAACTCCGACCTCGGGGCGGTAGGCAAACTGCAGTTGGTTCAGAGAGGTGCTCACCTTAGGTCTGAGATGGGCCAATATCAGCCTCTCCAGAACTTTCATGATGTGCAATGTTAGGGCAACTGGTCTATAGTCATTGAGGGCAGACGGAGAAGACTTCTTAGGTACTGGAACAAGGCAGGATGTCTTCCACAGCACTGGAACCTTCTCCTGGCTCAGGCTAAGGTTAAAGAGGTGCTGTAGAATCCCACATAGCTGGTCTGCGCAGACCTTCAGGACCCTGGGGCTGATACCATCCGGACCTGCAACCTTGTTCTGGCACAGTCTCTCCAGCTGCCTCTTCACCTGATTGCTGGAAACAGACAGGCGGGTGAGGGAGGTAGAGGGGGGCTCAGTGTTTCTTGACGTGGGGGGAGGTGTTGATGAAGCTGTGTTGAAGTCCCTGGTGGGGGTTGGGTGGTGGGGAGAGGCACAGTGTGAGTCCGTGGTCTTGATCACTGGGGAGGTGTGAGAGGGAAGCAGCGGTAGCTGTGGGGGCAGGCAAGGAGGCAGCTGAGGGTCCTGTGCTGAACCTGTTGAAGAACATGTTAAACTCATTGGTTCTGTCCAGGCTTCCCTCAGCCTGATCCCCCTTCACCTTGAAACCTGTAATCTTTTTCATTCCTGACCACACATTCTGCATGTTGTTTTACTGGAGCTTGCTCTCCAGCTTTTTCCTGTATGCCTCCTTGCTCTCCTTCAGCCTCACTTTCAGCTCCCTCTGCACGCTCCTCAGTAATTCCGTCCCCATCCCTGAAGGCTCTCTTCTTATTATTCGGCAGTCGCTGGTGATCCAGGGCTTATTACTGGGGAAGCATCGCACTGTCCTGGTGGGGATGGTGTTATCCACACAGAAGCTGATGTACTCTGTTATACAGTCAGTCATGGAGTTAATATCATCTCCATGGGGCTCACAGAGTACATCCGAGTCTGTGGCCTCGAAACACAGCTGAAGAGTCTCATTTGCTTCCTGTGACCACCTCCTCACAGTCCTTGTGGTCACAGGTTGCTGCTGAACAATGGGTGTGTAGGTAGGGGTGAGAAGTGCCAGATTGTGATCTGATCTGTCAAGGGGGAGGAGGGCAGTGGAGCTGTATGCATCCCTCACATTTGCATAAAGTAAGCCCAGCGTTTTATTTTCTCTGGTGGGGCAGTTGACAAATTATTGAAAAGTTGGAGGTGTAGCAGAGAGAGAAGTGTGGTTAAAGTCTCCAGAAATTGCCATGAATACATTTGGGTGTTGTGTTTGAAGTCTGACGGTGGCTGAGTTGATGATTTCACACGGTGCGTCGGCAACAGCTGACGACGGGGTGTAAACAGCAACAAAAATGGCGCATGTGAACTCCCTCGGCAGATAATATGGATGAAAACTCAGGGCTAACAGTTTGATGTCCGGGCTACAGAAACAGTCCATCACAGTAACATGTCCAGGATTACACCATCTGTTGTTCACAAACACTGTGATCCCCCCTGCTTTCTTCTTACCGCTCTGTCTGCAATCTCTGTCCACCTGTACCGTCTGAAAGCCAGGGAAGGTGGCGTTAGAGTCTGGAATATGTTCCTGCAGCCATGTCTCCTCGTCAGCGCCCCGAGCTCATCCATCTTATTCACCAGGGACCTCACATTCCCCATGACAATCGAGGGAAGAAATGGTTTATATTTCCTCCTCCTTGCTCTCCATTTGGCACCGGCCCTGCATCCCTGACGTCTCCTCTTCAGGTCTCTCTCCGGGCAGTAGTGTAAGTTTGGAGAGCGCAATCAACTGGTCCTGGAGGTAAACAATACCCCCACTCCCGTTGGCATACTGACCCAGCACAACAAAAGTTAAAAGTGCCAGAAGTATCAGCAGACATCCGTTTAGCCGCACAGTATCCATATTAGCGTGAAAAATCCTACCATATAGAGTGTTTTGACCGAAAAAAGCACAATATAAACACAATAAAATACAGAAAACACGAGACTGTAACTGTAACAGGCTGTCACTAGCGCGGCGACTTGAGACTGCAGAGGGAGAGAATGGGAGGATGGAGGGATGAGTGAACGACATAAAGATGAGTGCGGGTCAGTATGGGTTTCAGTGAGTGTTGGGTGATTTGACCTGAGGGAGCATATGTGGTATGCTGGCTGTCAGGCCAAAGGTGACCGAGTGGTAGGACCTTAAATATGAACTGAGGTGAATGGGAGGATGGAGGGGATGAATGAACGACAAGTATGGGTTTCAATGAGTGTTGGGTGGCATGACCTGAGGTAGCATATGAGGTACTGTGACCGTAGGCCAAAAAGTGACCGAGCAGCAAGAGTTTGAAAAATGAATTGAAGTCAATGGCAGGATGGAGGGATGAGTGAATGACAAAAAGACGAGTGTGGGTCAAGACGCCTTGGATGAGTGTTGGGTGATTTGTCCCGAGGCAACATGTGAGGTATGGTGGCTCTGGGGTGAAACGTGACTGAGGGGGAAGGCCATGAAGGGTGAGGGGGGTGATTTTGAAAATGAATGGGAGTCTATGGGAAAAAAGGGATGAAAAAACAACAAAAACCGGAGAATGAGTGCGGGTACGGCTTAGCTGTATACAAGCACACTGATCGGGGTCAGACTGGATGGGTTACATTTGGTTTGGTCGATATCTCGAAAACTGTAGGAGGAGATGCAGGACAAAATTTGGTGGAATAAGAAGAAGAAGAAGAAGAAAAGAAGAAGAAGAAAAAGAACTAGAAAAGTGCATTTCCTGAAGAAAATGCGGAGTGTGATTGCAACCCGGCAGCGAAAACGTCCTAACGTATATGAGACAATCGCTAGGATGTGGCTAAGTGGTTACTACGGTGCGGCTAGGTGTTTACCAGGGCATTACTAGGTGGTTCCTAGGGTGTTGCTAGGTGGTTGCTTGGCCATTGCTGGATGATTACTATGGTATTTGAGGTGGTTGCTAGGGCATTATTGGGCGGTTGCCAGGGTGTTGCTAAGCTGTTGCTAGGTGGTTGCTAGTATATTGCTAGGTGGTTGCCAGGGTGTTGCTAGGCGATTGCTAGGGCGTTTTTGGGTGGTTGCCAGGGTGTTGCTAGGTTGTTGCTAGTTGGTTGCTAGAGTGTTGCTAGGCGGTTGCTAGGGTACACAATATGGCTGCTAGGGATACACCCACGTCTGGTGAGTATTGGATCACATGCCCCAAAGGACCATATCAGGTCCCGTGGGTATTGGTCAAATCGTGACCGAGTGGTAAGACTTTGAAAAATGAACTGAAGTGAATGGGAGAATGGAGGGATGAATAAAAGAGCAAAAGATGAGTGCGGGGTCAGCATGGCTGTCAGTGAGTATTGGGTGATTTGACCTGAGGCAGCATATGTGATAGGGTGGCTGCCGGTCCAAAGGTGACCGAGAGGTAAGACCTTTAAAATGAACTGAAGTAAATGAAAGAATGGAGGGATGAGAAAACGGAAAAAAGACGAGTGCGGGTCAGTATGGCTTTCAATGAGTGATTTGACCTGAGGCATAATATATGGTACGGTGGCTGTCAGACCAAAGGTGACCGTGCGGTGAGACCTTAAAAATGAACTCAGGTGAATGGGAGGATGGAGGGATGAATAAACAAGTAAAAGACGAGTGCGGGTCAGTATGGCTTTCAATGAGTGTTGGGTGGCATGACCTCAGCCAGCATGTGAGGTACTGTGACCGTAGGCCGAAAGGTGATTGAGCGGTAAGACTTTGAAAAATGAATTGAAATCAATGGGAGGATGGCGGGATGAGTGAACGACAAAAAGTCGGGGTCAGTATGGCATTAAATGAGTGTTGGGTGATTTTTTTCCCAACTCTTTTTATTGAAACTTTTGAAACTTCAACAGACATACAGAGTATACACAATGAAAGGCACAATCCACCCACATCCATTCGTAACACCATCAGCCCCCGTCGCACCCACCCCTCCCAACACAGGCCAACCCCCAGCAGACAAAGACAAACATTCACTTCAACAATCACACGCGTACACACACACACAAAATTAAAAAAATAAATAAATAAAAAAAGAAAATAAATAGGTAAATAAGTAAGCAAATAAATAAATAAATAATGAAAATAAAGAAGGCCTTCTCTAGTCTTCCTCTGACTCTTGGGGAGGATTAAGTGAGTTTATGAGTTGCAGAAAAGGATCCCAAGTGTTATAGAATGTCCTTATGGAGCCCTTAAGTGAGAACCTAAACTTTTCAAGCTTCAGATTATGGAGAACCTCCCTGATCCAGCGGGTATGTGACGGGGGACGGGTGAGTTTCCAATTAAGCAGAATTAATTTTCGGGCCAGTAGAGTGGTAAACACCAAGGCCTGCTTCGCTGCTTTGGGCAAATCTGTAATGGGGGAGATAACAAAAATCGCGGATAGTGGATTAGGGATAATGGCGCAGCCGTAGGCCTTACCCAGCGTATCAAAAATATCCATCCAAAACGATGTCAGTTTAGAGCACGACCAGAACATATGCACATGATTGGCTGGAGTTGAGTTGCATCTGCCACAGGCCTCACTAACGGAGGGATAAATTCTGGCTAGTCTAGCATTCGTATAGTGGATTCTGTAAAGAACCTTACACTGGATCAGGCTGTGACGAACGCATATAGAGGACGAATGGACCAGAGACAACGCCGAGTCCCACTGCTGTTCAGTCAGTTTAATATTGAGGCTGTCTTCCCATGCGGTTTTAATCGCAGTAAGAGGTTTTGAGGAGGCTGACCACATGAAGCCATACAGAACCGAAATGCATCTCTTTGTGGTGGTGCCCACTGCCAATAAGGTGTCTGTTAAAGTTTCAGGAGGGCAATTTGGAAAGTGAGGAAACTGCTTTTTCACATAGTCTCTGATCTGAAAGAAACGGAAAAGGTGGTGGCTCGGAAGGTTATATTTGGACGAGAGTTGTGTAAAAGATGAAGAAATATCATCTGTGTACAAATCATTCACCGACTTGATTCCATTGGCCTGCCAGATCCCGAATGCTGGGTCAGTTTTAGAGGGTTTGAAAATGCAGTTCTTGTTGATTGGAGCCAAAGCGGAGGGGCCCAGAAGACCAAAGTTTTTCCTGATCTGACTCTAGATCCTCAGTGACATGGCCACAATTGGGCAGCCACCTATGAGTGAAAGTAGAAGTGGAAGCTGTGAACACAGGGCTGGGATTCTTAGCTAACGCATTGATGGGCAAGAGCTCACTCTTTTGATAATTAAGTTTATAGCTAGAAGACACTCCGTACTGATCCAGGATACCAAATATCACAGGGAGAGAACTAACTGGGTCTGAAACGTACAGAAGCAGGTCACCCGCATATAATGAAACCTTATGGACCGTATCTCGACATGTGATGCCTCTGAAGCCCGCCTCTGAACGTAACCAGAGGGCCAGGGGTTCTATTACAAGGGTGAAAAACAGTGGAGACAGCGGACAGCCCTGTCTCGTACCCCGGTGTAGAGGAAAAGAGGGTGAAAGCGTGTTGTTCGTCTGCACTGAGGCCTTCAGTGATGAATACAGAAGTTTAACCCAGAGGACAAAGCCCTCGCCCAGCTCAAACCTGCCCATCACCTCGTAAAGAAAGCCCCATTTGACCCTGTTGAAGGCCTTCTCCACGTCAAGGGACACCACAACCTCTGGAGCTGCAGAGCCAGGTGAATGAATGATATTAAGGAGGCGTCTAGTGTTGTGTGAGGACTGCCGGCCTGGCATGAAGCCAGTCTGATCTAGTGCTATAATAGACGGCAGAACACGTTGCAGACAGAGGGCAAGAACTTTGGAAAGGATTTTAAAATCTACGTTTAAAAGCGATATCGGCCTGTAGCTACTACAGAGCAGGGGGTCCTTTTCCTTCTTAAGAAGAAGAGAAATGGTGGCCTCCAACAGAGTGTCCAGGAGGCGACGAAGGGCAAACACTTCATTATACATGTCCTTTAGAACAGGGGCGAGGAGGCTAGAAAAGGTCTTGTAGTATTTGGCGGTGAAGCCATCAGGCCCAGGCAATTTGCCACTCTGGAGCGACTTAATGGCCTCCTGGACCTCGGCTATGGTGACGGGCCCATCCAGGCTCTCGGCCATGTCATTGTCTATCCGGGGGAAAGTGATGCCGTCAAGCATATTGTCAGGGGGCTGAGGGCAGTTGGAAGCATACAGGCTAACATAAAATTCAGCAAAAGCTCTATTGATCTCTCTCGGGTCAGTGAGGGTCTCTCCTAAGGAAGATTTAACAGCTGGGATAAGCCTCGAGGACGCCTCAGCTCTGGCCTGATGAGATAGGAGCTTACCAGCTTTATCACCGGATTCGTAAAAACGCTGTCTAGATTTGAGCAGCAGTGTTTTAACTTTGTTGGTGGAGACAAGGTCAAACTCTGTCTGTAGTCTGAGGCGTTCTCTGTAGAGGTTGGGGTCTGGATTAGCCGTGTAATCACCTTCAACATCTTTTAAGTCATTGAGAAGTTCGGCAGTGCGGGAAATTTCAACCTTTTTCATGTTCAATATAAAAGAAATGTGCTGGCCCCTAATATAAGCTTTAGATGCCTCCCAAAGAGTTCCTCTACTCATTCTGGGCAGATCATTTAGCTCAAAAAATAACGCAATCTGGGAGTGCAAGAACTGCTTGTAGTAGTCTTCTGCCAAGAGGGCCGAGTTAAACCTCCATAATTTTAGGAGGCTGGGCCGGGCGAATAAATTCAGGTCAAGGGAGGTCGGGGCGTGGTCCGATATCGTGATGCTGTGGTAGTCAGAAGCAACGACATTGGAGAACAGTCTCATATCAAGAAGGAAGAAATCTATGCAGGTATAGGTGTGGTGGACATGAGAGAAGAAGGAAAAAGCTTTGGCTGTGGGAAATTTGTGCCTCCATGGATCTGTAAGGCCAAACTGGTGAGCGAAAGTGTGTAAGGTCTTAGCCTATTTGGTCAGAGAGAAAGCCTTGTTTGATGAGCTGTCCAGCAGTGGGTCCTGAACTAAGTTAAAGTCACCCCCCATAATTATGTAATGGTTCTCCAAATTTGGAAAAGATGTAAATAGTTTGGTCACAAATACACTATCATCCCAATTGGGGCCGTAGACACAGGCCAGTAGAATGGGAATACTTTGAAGCATCCCAGACACCATTACATATTGTCTGTCAGGGTCTGATGGACTTACTTGGTATGAAAGGAACATTTTTATGAATTAATATAGCAGTACCCCTGGCTTTGCCATTAAATTTAGAGTGAAATATCTAGCCGACCCAGCTTCTCTTGAGTCGTGGTATCTCCCTATTATGAAGATGCATTTCTTGAATAAAGTATATGTCTCCCTTAAGCTGTTGCAAGTGAGCCGTAATCCTGCCCATTTTCATAGCACCCCTCGTCCCCCTCACATTCCATGATAAGAACCTAAGGGCACGGTTTGTGAAAGCCATACCTCAATATATCCAAGGGGTTGGGAGAGGCGAGCCACTCAGTTGGGATACAGGGAGGAGGATGCACACGGGAAGTGCAGTTGAGGAATGGCTGGAAGGAAAAAGAGAAAGAAAAAAAAAACCCCTGAGCACACACACTCACATACACATACACACACAAGAAACCACAGGCCTGAAATTCCCACAAACACAAGTAAACTTCGAGTGTCCATTGCACAAAGGTGCTTACTCCAGACACCAATAGAACTTCCATCTAATCTCAAAACACTCCTACATCCCATCAAAGTAGGGCATTGAGGATTTGGTCAGAACAATGTTTAGTGCAGATGAACCAGCAGAGTATAGCAACATGAACATAGGGTGCAGTGGCAGCCAAGAATAAATCCACAATAGCTGCCATGTATGAACTTAAAGAGAAGAGCTCAACATAGTTCTGTATAAAAATTTGTAAAACTGAAAAAATGAAATTGGGGTCAGCTCAGCCAAGGTAAAAAAAAAAAATAATAATAATAATAATGATAACAACAACAACATACAGTAGAGAAGATTAAAGGCTGAGCAGACCCATCACATTCAAAAAGTCTGTAATATATTGAAATGTCCAAAACCGTAATGGGGATAATATAAAGGCAGAGTGGTACAATAAGGCACAATCGTTCCATTATAATGATACAAGTCAGCAGATCAGACTACTTACCAGGCACATATTGATCAAAACAGAGAGGTAGTGCTAACTAGCATGGCTAGGCAAACCAGCCAAGCTCTAACTAATAACAGTGACCGTCAAAAGGTACTGTATATAGTGGCAAGACCCAACAAAAGTCAGTCCCCCGCAGTATCTTGGTCCAGGCGACAACGAGAGGCGATAAAGTCCTTAGCCTCCCCCGCAGAAGACAGGCGTTTTCTGGAGCCGTCCTCAGTCACGATAAATAGCTTAGCCGGGTAGCGCAGGGCAGGCTTGAGGCCGAGGTTGTACAGCTCCTTCATAACTTCCCGGTACTGGGCGTGCTGCTCCAAAACTTCCAGGCAGTAGTCCTCAAAAATATGGATGAGGGAATCTTTATACTTCAGCTTACCCCGCAGTTTCCAGGCCTCACGCACCACCAGCTCCCGGGTCTGAAAGCGGTGGAAGCATATCACCACGGGCCTGGGCTTCTCGGAGGGCCCCGGCTTAGCAGTTAGCGTGTGGTGAGCCCGGTCTAGTTCCGGAGGCGAAGTGAGAATGTTGTCACCAAGCACTTTAAACAGCAGTTGGGAGGAAAACACTGTTGGTTGGGGGCCCTCGATGTTCTCAGGAAGGCCGATTATCTGTATATTATTACGGCGGCTTCTACTTTCGAGGTCGATTAGCTTAGCCTTTAGCTTAGCATTCTCTGTGGCCACTGCGGTTAGCTTCATCCCGACATTTTGCTGGTCGATGTCGGCCGAGTCCGCGAACAGCTCCAGCTTCGAAATACGTTGTTGATGGTCTGCAATGGTGGTCTGAAAACTGTCCAACTTGGCCTGAAACTTCAAATATGAGGCCCTAATCTCCGCTAGAAGCGCCACCTTATGCTCCGCTAGCATTGGAGTTAGCAGGGCTGTGATGGTGCTAGCTGTCGGGTCTTCCCGTTCTTGTTCCTCTTTCTTCATTTTCTTCGATATTTTTCAACATAAAAAAATGTGCCGCAGTGTATGGTAGAGATAACTCCGCTGGGTATTAGGTTTAAGATGGTTTAATGACCAAGTAGAAGTTATAAAGTTTGGGAGCGCAGACCAGAGCGACTACTCCATCTCGCTGCTCACCGGAAGTCCGAGTGTTGGGTGATTTTGCCCGAGGCAGCATATGTGGTATGGTGGCTGTCGGGCCAAAGGTGACCGCGCAGTAAGATCTTACAAATGAACTCAGGTGACTGAGAGGATGGAGGGATGAGTGAACGACAAAAATACAAGTGCAGGTCAATATGGGTTTCAATGAGTGTTGGGTGGCATGACCTCAGCCAGCATGTGAGGTACTGTGACCGTAGGCCGAAAAGTTATTGAGCGGTAAGATTTTTAAAAATGAATTGAAGTCAATGGGAGGATGGAGGGATGCATAAACGAGTGAAAGATGAGTGCAGGTCAGTATGGATTTCAGTGAGTGTTGGATGGCATGACCTGAGCTAGCATATGAGGTACGTTTGCTGGTGGCCTAAGTGTGACCGTGTGATAGGGCTTTGAAAAATGAATTGAAAACAAAGGCAGGATGGAGAGATGGATAAATGAGTTAAAAAACTGATTAAAAAAATGACAAAAACACAAGTGTGGATCAAGACGGCCTTCGATGAGTGTTAGGTGGCATGACCTGAGGTAGCATATGAGGTAATGTGACCGTAGGCCGAAAGGTAATTGAACGGTAAGACTTTGAAAAATGAATTGAAGTCAATGGGAGAATGGAGGGATGAGTGAATGACAAAAAGACGAGTGCGGGTCAGTATGGCTTTCACTGAGTGATGGGTGGCATGACCTGAAGCAGCATATGTTGTACGGTGGTTGTCGGGCCAAAGGTGACTGAGCGGTAAGACTTTGAAAAATGACTTGAAGTCAATGGGAGGATGGAGGGTTGAATAAACGAGTAAAAGACGAGTGCGGGTCAGTATGGCTTTCAATGAGTGATGGGTGGCATGACCTGAGGCAGCCCGTGTGGTACTGTGACCGTAGGCCGAAAGGTAACTGAGCGGCAAGACTTTGAAAAATGAATTGAAGTCAATGGCAGGATGGAGGGATGAATAAATGAGTAAAAAAACTGATTTAAAAAATGACAAAAAGATGAGTGCGGGTCAAAAACGGTCTCGGATGAGTGTTGGGTGATTTGTCCCAACACTCATCCGAGACCGTTTTGACCCGCACTCATCTTTTTGCCTCTACTCTGAAGAGGCAACATGTAAGGTATGGTGGCTGTGGGGTGAAAAGTGAGCGAGTGGGAAGGCCATGAAGGGTGAGGGGGGTGATTTTGAAAATGAATGGGAGTCTATGGGAAAAAAGGGATGAAAAAATGACAAAAACTGGAGAATGAGTGCGGGTACGGCTTAGCTGTATACAAGCAACCCGATCGGGGTCAGACCGGACGGGTTACAGTTGGTTTGGGGTGGATATCTCGAAAACTGTGGGAGGAGAAGCGTCCCCAAATTTGGTGGAATAAGAAGAAGAAGAATAAAACTAAAGTATAACAATAGTCTGCTTGCAATGCTTCGCATTGCAATCACACTAATAAGAAAAGCTAGAAACACAATGGCTGGCTACGCAGCTTCCCTGCTTGGCCCCCAAAAAGGTAGACACACAATGGGTGCCTACGCAGCCTCCCTGCTTGGCCCTCAATAATTTGATGTGCAGTTCCGTTAATGCAGTGAACTTTGTGTGCTTTGCTTTTGGAAGCAACATAGTGCTACTATACTCTTAATTCATTTATTATAGATGGTTTGAATAGTTTATTTGATTCGGAATGACCCTAATGCATAATAAATACCGTTCAACTCCCCTAAGGCTTTTCTTGCTACGTCCCCGACTTGACTATTCTGAGTATTCTATTCGTTCCTATAAATAAACTGTTCAGTTGTGGCTTGGCTGCCTTTGCACTTTCGGTAGTAAAAGAAAAGACCCCTGTGTCCGTTCGAAAACAGTAACCACAGTTTCTCAAATTAGACACGAGCCCATGCTTTGGGAGTGACTCACTGACATGCTAGCATACTGCAGAAATCAAATTTCAGATAGCGCTCCATTTTCCCTTCTTCGCAGCGCCAGAAAGTTTATGAAATACAGTAGTCACATACGCACCGTCATTTCAAACAGTTCTCTCACAATAAAGGCAGAAGAGAGGAGAAAGCAGAGAAGTAAGTATGATCTACAGGAAGTGGAGCGCAAACCTCCGTACGGTGATTATTTAGGGTAGCGCCAGAGTTGGATTTATGGGACGCAGCTGTTGGCTGTCTGACAGACCCCTCTGATCAGCGCTGCTCGTCAGAAACCGAACAAGGTACGGAGTGCAGGGACGCTGTGTCCAGCAATCACACAAACGGTAGGCAAACCCCGTTTATGTATTACTGGGTTACTATTGCTCGTTCTCAGTGCAGCTCATGTTACAAAATGTCACCGCTAGAACGCCTCATATTTTCTACTCTGAAGTGTATTTAGGTAAAGACTCAACGATCTCATTTTGTAATTTGACCTAACTGAGCATACGACCCTGTTAATCTTTACCTTGATACGATTCTTCTGGTCAAATTTGATTTCTGGATAAAAGGGGCTGGATAAAACGGTGATGGCGAATATAACTGCATTTTTCCTACATGTTCTGTGCGGCTTTCACTTGCTGACAGTGATTGTTCGTTTTACACGTCTTAAAGTGTCAAGTTTAATCATGCTTTTAGGATTCTACAGTAAGCGGAAGGCTTGATGTAGTAGTTTTCTTCTCTTTTTTTGTAGTTGCACAGTGCCCTGAGGCGCAGTTTTAATTTGAGCATAGAGTATCAAGAAGTATTTTTAGGAGTGGATGCATGACTGCAGAGTAAAGATATGAGGAGCGGCGTCTGAGATGTAGAGGAAAAGTTTGCACATTTCCAGAGTTCCTGTGGGCATCGATTTTTTTTTACTCCCGACAAATACAAACATATAAAAACCTCCATAACGGAATGTCCTCGAGCTAAGAATGAAGGAAAGCAATTTTAAAGGAGCAATTAAGTCTTTATAGCTCAGTTGGCTTTTGGAGTAGGTCAAGCTAACGTGAGGGAAGGCCTGGAATTACCGTCATACCCTGGCTGGTGGTGAAAACAGTATTAGGAGCATAAGGTTAAATATCAGCAGGCACCAAGATAATTGTAATGTTAAAAATACATGGAAAGAATGCTTTTTGCCCCCTGTACAGTTGGAAGGGGAGTGAGGGCTGTGCTGGGACAGTAAAAGGTTTTTATGAGGCCTCTTGAGGGATGTTTATAAAAGCTATTTTATTATGGCTGACTTACATAAATAACCATCAGGGCAAAGTGAGGCTGGGGAACAGGTAACAAGACTGGCATTTAACTTCTCAAAATAACATCAAAAAAGATTTTGTGCTAACGGCCCAGTGGCAGGGGACTATTTTAGGGACTGTTTATCTGGGTTGTTATGGTAAATCCGGTCAGTGGCCAGGCTGGCACACAGAAACCGGAGCTGTAGACTTTAAAAATTCAGACACAAGCTGTTTCTACTTTGTCACACTGCCTTGGCCTCCATCTAAATGTTACCCACTCAAACAGCCAGAAAAGGGAATGCACTTCCAGCAACACTTCAGACATTTTTTCATAGCTTATATGAAAATTATCATGGATAATTTCCACCTTTATAATTATTAATATGCTTGTCCATTGGGAAGACTCTTCATTATAGGGAGGGACCATTTAGGAATTCCATATTAGTAAACGCAATATAGCTACATTCTCTGTGAAACACTCTAATGGGTAGCTACACCTTATAATCAGAGGCCAAGCCTATGAACCGAGCTGTTTCATATGAATCTGTCTCATCAGTCTGAATTAAATAATGCCTATTTATTTGGTGTCTGATTGGCACCAACAGTTAAGATCTGATTTTTATTGTGTTCATAACCTGGGAAAAATGCAGGACAAGCACCCAAGACAAAAGCACCATGGAGACTAACCACTGGGCTCTTAAAGGTGGTCCTTACAGCTCACGGGAAGAAGAATTAGCTTTTTAAGCTACATTACTCTGTGCTGTGGTGAAATAAGGGTATTTTTCATCTCTGGCTGGATTCTGTGGACTAGAGATACTCAGTATCTATTATGCCAACGTCTTTATTTCAGACTGAGACTGGCATCAGAAAATGACTTGTGTCCTGCAGAAAAGACTCCTATCACCTCTTGTAACCCCCCATTTATCATTTCTTCGGAAACATATTTTGCTGCTGAATATGACCAGATGGAAAGCAGGCTTCCTTACATAAAGAGTCCTTTGGCAAAATGCACAAAGTGAATATCATTGGCTGAAAATGTTTTTCATATTAATGTCTGCCATGCATGTTCTGTACCAGACTTACTCTGCTTTTTCTGCACTCTGTGTGCTTAGATGTTTCAAGGTCACTTGAAATTTGTCATCAATGTGCAAGTCTTCTAAAGCAGTCAGCTTGGAATAGAATGAACATTTGATTGGTGAAACAGGCTTAAATTGATAGGTAAGAAGTATATTGTGTTGACACTAGTTGCTATGTTTCATCAGCGTAGAGGCTCTGACAGAAACACTGAATAAAGTGTGCTTAACTGTGAAAACCTGACATGGAAGGTTTATGTTTTGAAAATTAAGAATGAGTCTTATGCTGTCAAAAGGCCAGCAAAAAAAGCCAGCAAACATTTCAGGACATATTTTGGTCCTGTTTTATATCAAGTATAGCCTTAATAAGCATTTGTAACACCTTCATTAGCAAGGTATCACCACTTTATAAAGCTGTTACAAGCAATCAATTTGTAGATACAGAGCGATATACAAGATTTCACATTCATGGTTTCCTTTTTGAAATAATATGTATAGTATCATACTACATCATCTGCCATAAAACAGTTGTTTAAAAAGGCTATATGAAGTATGAATACCACACTTGAAGGTGGTTTTGAAGGTGTTATGTAATACTGTATGAAAGCCTTATGAAGTTTCACTTGGTTTAAAATAGGATCAAAAGTTTAGTTTATAATATTTCAAATGGAACTCACTGAAATTCAGAAAACATTATTTGAACAATATACTGTACAAATGTACACCCCCAGCAAAAAAATGGGCCAAGCCCAAAATGGCAAAACATTAAGCTTTTAATGGTCTTAACAAATCATTGGTCAGGAAATTAGCAAGAATTACAAATACACAAATACACTCCTGAGACCTTCTGTGCTACCATTTGCTCGTTAACTTTTGCTGCAGTGAATTGTTTGGGAGAAAGCTGGAAACAGGGAAATTCACTCATATAGTGTTCTTATACACAAAGGTAATGATAATGATTAAAATGTTTGATATAAAATTCAAACTAACACATGTCTAGATGTACAAAAATTTCCACAAATATCTTCTGGGATGTTTTTTTCTGAAAAGATGAGTCATTATTTGGTGACCTGCCACACCTGATGCAGCCCATCAAAGGCCTGATGACAAGCTCATACGTGGAGCCAGGAGAGATCTACAGTATGCAGTGTTGTGAGTCCCAAGGTAAAGGAGTGAGAAAATCTACTCCAAAAAAAGCAAAATATCATCCAGGGGTTGCTGTCAGAAATCGCATAGCTGGTCTTCGTCAGGCCAACTGTAGTTATTCTGAAATTTACAAGACCCTAAAGGCAGAGAAAATCCTTATTACTCTATCAGCTATTAAGAGGTCAACGCTTTGAAACAACAGGTGATGTTGCCAGAAAGAAGGATCTGGAAGGCCCAAAGCCACATCATGCAGGGATGACCACCTGCTGAAATTTACAGTTCTCAAAGACAGGAAAAAAGACTACAAAAACTGTCAGAAGAATTCAAGACCTCAGACGACAAGACTCTTTGGAGAAGTACAATTACCAGTAGGTTGTCTAATGCAGGTTTTGTGTCTAGAAGATGTGTTAAAAAGTCATTGCTGTCTGAGAAAAACCTCAAAGACAGAATTAAGTTTTTGGCAGAATATGGAAAGCTTGATTCAGAGTGGTTCAGCAGAGTTGTGTGGAGTGATGAATCACGGTTTGAGTTGTATGGTGATGCTCCAGAGAGGTGTCTTCGAAGACCTGGTGAGAAATACAATATGGAATGCATCTCTACCACAGTTAAGCATGGAGGAAGAGGTGTGGGGAGCCTTTTCAGGTGCTGGTACTGGTGAGCTGCTTCACTGTGAAAAGTCAGTTAATGCTTTGGAGTACAGGAGAATATTGCAGAAAGGTTTGCTTCCCACAATTGCAAAGTTGTTTTCTAAAAAAGGAACAATCAGATGTTATTTTTCAACAAGATAATGCTCCTGCCCACACTGCAAAGACCACCAAGAAGTGGCTTGAGAACAAGTCCATCAGGCTCATGTTTTGGCCTGGCCAGAGTCCAGATTTGATCCCTGTAGAGAATATTTGGTGTCACATTAAAAAATTAGCCGAGAAACATTTTTCAACTACTCAACTGTTTGAAGCCATCAACGCTGAGTGGAACAATATTGACTCTTCCTTCTGTAAAAAGTTGTCTAGAAGTTTACCCTCAAGACTTCAACATTTAAAGAAATCACAGGGGAAAGCTATCCCATACTAAGTTACTTTATCTATTTGTTTAATTCTTGCTAATTTCCTGAAAAGTGATTGTTATTAAGATCATTAAAAGCTCAATGTTTTGCCATTTTGGGCTTGGCCCATTTTTTTTTGCCCAGGAGTGTATGTGTAATGAAATTATTGTCTGGGATGCACAGGATAAATGTGATATTTGCTTTGGAGCTCTGGTTCTGCCCCTCACGGTTTGGCATTTGGCCCCACCCCTCAAGGCTCTTCATGCTTAACTGAAACAGACTAGCACAAGAGGTAATCACATGCACATCCACACTTTTGTGGGAGGTACAGGACAAAAATGTTGGAAAAAGAGAGTAGTGTACTACCCTGATGCCCTGCATGGACAAGTATTCTTAGGGATCAAAAAGATCTGTCCAGCTGTGTACATATATGTCAGGGCTCAGGCAGGGACTCACGCGCAGACAGCGAAGACAGGTACACGAAGGGTTTATTGAAACCAGAGGGTAATCCAAAATCAGGGTCAAAACAGGCAAAGTCCAAAACCAGAAAGACACGGCGAACATTCCACAAAACAGATCCAAAAATCAAAAACGAGAGAACAGGCAGAGCAAAACAAACCGGCAGGCAAAAACAGAACAAACAGCGAGTAGCGAAACAGTAAACTGAGACAGAACTGGCACCAGACAAGAAACAAACGGGGTATATATAGGGAAAAGCTGATGAGGAGGTGGGATGCAGGTGTGCAGGCAGGCAGGTGGGGACGATCAGGTAATCAGGCGGGCGGAGACAGGGCGGAGAGCGGGGCGGGGCTAGAACACAGAGAAAACAGAAGCACATGGACACAAAAAACAACAAACCCAGCTAAGAAGCTGCAGTCCTGACACATATAAACAAATGTTTAGCTCTTTGGGACATCAGAATAATGTGCAGACACTTATTATTTATTATTATTTTGTATTATTAGTAAGAAATAATTGGATGGATACTTGGCTTCTGATGATTGGGATGAGAGATACTCAGCTGTTAGCAAAGACACATATTGGCACTAGGCAACACACTGATTACTACTGCCAGAACTGGGGCCTTTTTATTAAAAACTCTTTACTGTCTGCCACATACACATTTAATAATGACACATTCACTTTTAATTTAAAAAATGAAAAATGATACAATGAAACTAATGTGTTAACAATAGTTAAAGGTTGGTCCAAACAGAGCAGCAGAGCAGCTTTGAACGGCAGTCCAAAATGTGTGCCTTTAATTTACCAACGTGGCTGCAATTCCACCCCCTACACTCCTGTTGGTAAACAACAATCGCTATGAAAAAGCATCTTGTTGAAAACATCTGTTAACATCATGCAAAAATGATGGCCCTGCAATGAAGACGCACTCCTGAAAACCATGACACAAGCTATGTTTGTCCAAGCATCTGGCCAGGAGTAAATCATTCATGCCATGCTTTGTTTGGTGATTACTGCCGTGCATCACATCTTGTCTAAAAAAGAAGCAACACAGCAAAAATCACGCAGGTTGATTTTCACTCAAGTAGTGCTACGGTAGCAGCTTTCTAGTGATAATGGATTTTTTTTTGTGTGAACGAGAGTAACAGTAGAGGGCCTCAATTATGTCAAGTAGTATTGACAAATCTGCATTCTTGGCCTAAAAGCTAAATGGGTTTACAGCAACATAGTCTGGGAAAAGTGTTTTTAAGTTTTTAGGGTAGACACAAACATTACCTGAACATGCAGCTCTTGCATGTGTTCCATTGCATTCCAGTCTGTAACTTGACAGTGTCTTAAGTATTGTGAGTTGAAGACCCCGTGTACTGGATGCCAGAATGTCAGCTGCTCTGCTTAATGGTCACTTTACTGTTTGTCTACCTTGTCCTTATTGCTACTCATCAGCCATATACTGTAACAGCTTTACTCGTTTGCTTGGCTTCCCTGTGAAGGTCTGCCTCCAGTCTACATGCGCAATCACGGCCACAGTGCACTAAAAATGATTGGCTTACTGCAGTCATTACGTCCTCATGGGTACAGTAAATCTCCAAAGAAAACGATGCTGTTATAATTGAGAAGCAATAAATCGCTGCCATAAAGAGCAGGCTCAGTGGCTTTCATTCAGTTAGAGTGAGGCAGTGGAGCAGGTGCATGACCTCAGCTTTGGAACATGTTCATCTAAATGTGGACGCTTGAAATGGCATGGTGACCTCATGCTTGGCAAAACAGCGACAGTCAAAGAGCAGTTCAATATTAGTCAAAACCTGAAAAAACTTCAGGCCAACAGGAATCCAGTCTATTAACTTTCATTATATAGCTTTCATTAACAGCACTGTGGTGGTGCCAAAATGAAGTGAAATAAAGTGTGCTGATTGTAGTGGTTTGGCTGTTACTGTTGTGAAAGTGCAAATAATGAAGGTGTCAGGAAGAACCATGCAGGGCTCCTGAGTGACACAAATGTTAAAGGCACTTCCTTTAAGCACAGGCTGAGCCCCATGGCCTAGGTTCAAAACTATTCCTATTACTATTACTACCAGAACTACTACTATCCAAAACTTGAGGTGAAAACCAATGGGTCAAAAGGACATCAGAAGCTCCTAGCAGCATTTTGGCCTGGAGTTTATTTGCTATCCCAGCACTTTGGCACACATCACACTGTCAGGCTTCATTGATATGCTTGTGCTCAGGCAACATGCTGAAACTCTGGCATGACAGGTACATTTAAGTACAATGGTTCAGAGTATGCAGGGCTCCAGACTAACCTTTCCACTGGTAGCACTGGTGCTACCAACTTTCTCAGTTGGTCGCACCAGCACATGATTTGGTCGCACCCTTTTTTTTTTTTTGTACAGCATGGTATTAATCAATGACCTGACATGCTGATGAATAGTTGTCTTAATTTGCATACCCTAGTTTTGCATTGATGTAAAGATTGACAGTGACTTGAGACATTTGCAAAATATTTTAATCTCAACATTACGTTTCTCTGCCACAAGCAGTGGCTGGCAAAATAAGTCATCTTCTATTATATAATTTTAAAAGAAAACAACAAAAATGTTATAAATAAATAAAAGCAAAGCATAACAACAGCATGTATGTTTTTACATGTAGTCTTTGTTTTTACTTTTCATTATATGTTGTATTTAACCCTTTCGCGTGTACAGTCACACCAGTGTGATTAGCCGTTTAGCACGTATGCTAAAACCGGTGCAATTACATAGCATAAAAATAAGTTATGTGCGAAAGGGTTAATTGCCTTGGGTGTTATTACTGTTTACTGCTGCACAACCAGTTGCCCCTCTGGAGACAAATAAAGTTCAACTTAACAGCAGCATTCATTCAAAGTAGTACTTTTTCTTCTTCACTGGCTCAGTCGGTCTCTCCCTGCAGCCACACGGTGTAGACGGCGTTGTTACGTGAGTCAGCGAGCAAGCGAGTTTCGAACCTGGGTTCTCACTTCTCACTGCCAACCCCTTACGGCCATTGTCGTTGCCAGTTGAGCTAAAGGCAAATTGCCCTCAGCCTGTTGGCAGCAACGCTAGTTAACCAGGTCTCAGGGAGTGACGTAACCGCTGTAACCGCTCAGCTACCTGCTACCCACTACCTAAGGCTTTACGCAGGGCTCACACGAGCTACTCACTTCAGCTCTGCCACACACTGTCATCATCATCACACAGACACACACCAATTCTCGCTCCCTCCTGGTGTTTCACGTGATATACGATGATGATTTTTAAAAAAAACAAATGGGGGGCATATTTGCAAGTCGCACTGGTGCGCTTAGTTATAAAATTTAGTCGCACTGTCTCCAAAAATTGTCGCAAAATGCGACTAAATGGTCGTAGTCTGGAGCCCTGGTATGTGGCTTCAGGTTTCTTTTTCAGGATCAATATGAACAGACGTGATCACATTACTGCATACTGGATCCTTCCTTCACCAAACTCACTGTTCATTCATGGCATTTTCTCTCCAATGTCTAGTACATAAATGGTGTGTGAGCAGCTCAAGGCATGCAAGTCTTGTCCTTTATCTTGAATTCTTGAAGACTAAAACTGTTAATTTCTATTTAGTTTTTTATTTCTACTGACATCCTCTTTTAAATATTGAGTGCTTGGACATTTTCTGTTTCTTTTGCCTCACTAAAATAGCGTGACAAACCATTTAAAAACATAAGAATGATAACGGAGCTTCCAGGCTTCAGCTAAATGGTAATGACAGGTAAGGGTACCTTACAGCTGAAAATAAAAAAGCAAGATCAAGGCTGAAATCCCTTTAGTGAAAAAATGGCATTGATTTTCAGTATAAAAACATGGATGTGATACCATTCTCCAAACCCAAGGGGATGAAAAAAGTTGTATGGCCATGCTCACATCATTCTCTCACATCAAATGTGCTTCTTCTTGAAATACATTACACAATCAGGTAGGGATGCACGATGATGTTGGCACGACATCGGTATCGGCCGATAAAAACTTAAGAAGTTAATTATCGTCATCGGCAGATATGAAAATTTCTGCCGATGTGCCTGGCCAATAAGGTGACGCGTTAACTATGCGCACGCGATGACACTAAATGTTTATTATGAGCGCCAGCAACAAGCTTCAACATGTCAGCTGTATGGAAGTATTTCAAAATATCTGAAACAGATAATAAAATTGCTATTTGCAATGCCTGTAAAGCACCAGTGATGCGAGGAGTGGTAAAATATATAGCTAAGTTTCTCACTCTGGGAGGATCCTAGCTGCGTGCTGCTAAGCTTTTCTCTGCTTCCGGAGGGGTGTGAGACCATTTTTAAATAACGCGGCTCCGTAAGGAGAGAATGCGATTTGAAATGAAACAAGACCGCCCGCGATCGCCAAGCTCGTGCTGTGGGACTCGAACGGAGGTCCTAATGGTTTCAACCGACCCCCTAGCTAGGTTTCTCACCCTGGGAGGATACTGGCTGTGTGCTGCTTACCTTCTATTTGCTTCCGGAGGGTCGTGAGGCTATTGTATCGTGGCTCGGTAAGTAGAGAATGCGATTTGAAATGAAACAAGACCGCCCGCGATTGCCGAGCTCGTGCTTTGGGACTCGAACAGAAGGCGTAATTTTTGTGTTTGTACACTTACACAACAACACTGAACAGCGAATAAGGTCTGTAACTAGGGCTGTGACGATAACCGCATCACCGCAATACCGCGGTCATGAGACGCCTACCACGGGGTTGAGCTCATTACCACATCACCGCAATTATTTATTTTTCTAGTGAAAAACTGCCGGCGTATGATGTGAAACATAAGCTATCAGCTATGTTCATTGACCATCTTCCTTCATATTTTCAAGGTCTCTTGGTGACTCAGAACTTTTTCAAGATTGCTGGCAAGACTATAGCGCAAACACGAAGTTTGGCATGTTAGGGGGCGGGATGGTCCGTTAAATTTATAGCGGACTCCTTTGTGTATCTGATTATTAGTAGTAATTTGTAATTTTGTATAGGCTTGACTACTTATACAATGATACAATGATCAACTTATACAACTTATACAATGATCAAGAATACACACAACACACGCATATAAAATACCGAAGCATGGCACGACCTAAAAAACTTGTGTTAAGCTATTATAATGCTAAATGTTGGCAATGCTAATTTGTTGCTTTATTACCGCTGGAATAAAAAATCATTACCGTCACAGCCCTATCTGTAACTTTATTGTGTCTCTGCTCATTCAAAATGAATATTGCGGCTCCATAAGGAGAGAATGCGACATAATAATAAGACGGCAACCATAACAAGACATAAGTTTCCCTCTGCTTCCGGAGGGGAGTGAGACCATTTTTAAATAACGAGGCGCATATATATATAAAGCTGAGGGTTAAAACTTATCTACAGAGCGAACTCTCCCGTTCTCTGCTATACCTGTCTTAACCCTTTCGCATGTAGGCCCAACTTATTTTTATGCTATGTAGTGCGTGTTATGGTTCATTATGTTTTTATTAGCGTTATTAAGCTTCTTATATTTTCAGTTAGCATCTGCTAAATTTTTTAACGTTAAATCGCTGTTTCCTCAAAGCTAAAATTAGCTAGAATTTTTCCAATTTAGTGTTCTAATCACAGCGGTTTTAGCATATGCTAAATGGCTAATCACACCAGTGTGACAGTAGGAAAAATATAATCAATGAATTATTAATATTGTAATGACTAGAACTCTTGCTGATTTATTGTCACATCCTGGCTGTTATAATCCTAATTTTCCGTATTGCATTTGAAGCGGCCCTCTATTAGACTACTTACCTGGCCGGACTTAAGCGACTTCAAATAATTAATTACTTTTTTTCTGATTAGATAATAATAGCCATGAAAGACAAATAAAATGTTATCGAAATAAAAGTTTGTCAATGCCATTATTACATCACTATAACTATAGTAAGCATAGGCTATATGGAGGAAAAGTAAGGAAAGAATGGGCTCAAATGTGCAAAAAATAGAAATAGTAATTAATTAATAGTAATTAATAAATTAATTCATGAATAGTCATTAAGTAAAAATATAAAAGAAAGTATATAAAAATTTATAGTACCTTTATAGACGACCGCTATGCCCCCCCACGTCATGGTCCATCGCAATGTTTCACTGTAGACATCGTCATATGCCAAATTGGTAGACATCGGCCAACACTAATTGCAGCTGAATAAATGAAAACCATTTCAACCAAAGTCTGGTGTTCATGAAGAGATTATTTATTTTTGGAGCTATACATCAGTTTGTGGTCAATTTTTCCTTTATTGCCATTTTTCACTTTTTTTGAATTGATGAACTTTGGATGTACAATGTTTAGCAACTACTGTGAAAAAAGATGACTGCTCTCCAAGGAGATGCCCCTTTGAAATGGTCAGTGTGTTCAAAGATGCTGTCAGCTATGTTGCAACCATCAAGCAGTCAAAGCATGAGCTAATGACTGACATGAGCAGTTTGGATCAGAGGCATTGTGTAGCACCACAGAGCTTTGAGGCAGTTTTTTATGAGATTAAGAAAATTAGCAGCTAGGTGAAGCAGTTAATCATGTTTGTCAGATTGTGCTTGCCAAGCAAATGCTACTGTCCCTGGGAACTAATTCCTCGGGAGATGGAAAATGTGGCTCAGATGGGAAGCACTTCTGCTTATCACACCAGATGCCTCTTTTATTCACAGTATATATAAAGGCAAAAGCTTCCTTTTAAGCTTGAGAAAGGTGTCAAATGTTCCAGAAAGAAGCAGGTCTGGATGTGATCTCAACCAAAGCAAAGAGAAACAAAAATATCCATAAATAAGTTGCAATGTTCCATCTTTGTCTTATCATGCTACAGTGAGATACCGGCCAATTCCATTGTTTTATAGGCATTACAAATGAATACTTGTGTGATTTTAAAAAGGAGCCAGTGTTGCTAAGTAAGCAAATAAACCTTAGTCAGGGCCATTGACATGGGGTGTGGGTTTAATCATCAAATACCAACTTCTGTCAAAATTCAGGCTTCAAACTGACAATTGTAAAGTTGGATATTGTGTAAACTCTTTTTGAGTAAAGGCTCTCCATGCCCTTGTTTCATGACTTGGCTGATTCACTCTGCACTCAGTAGCTTTGCTAAGGTGTCCCATGACCACGTTCCTCCACAGCCAATGGTCCGGGAGCAGTACATCAGCACGACCCAGGAGAGTGGGGTCCCTGCCACAGACGCTGAGTATGTGTACATGATCGGGATCTATGGATGGAGGAAGCGCTGCCTGTACCTCTTCGTCCTCCTCCTCATCGTCATCCTCGTGGTCAACTTTGCCCTGACAATATGGATCCTGAGAGTGATGTGGTTCAACTCGGTGCGTAAGGCCTTGGCATGTCTGGGCTCAATGTAAAGTATGGTAACCTCGCTGTTCTTATGTTAACAAAATCCTCTCAATCTGGGCTGTTGCATTAGCAGGCTTTCATCCAAACCAGTCCATAAGCCACCTGGTTAAACTACTCAAAGGAATTTGCCTACATCCTCAGTTCTGAGAGTGGTACTGGATTAAGGAGAGTCACAAATCCTGTTGGTGTCTGAGCCCTCCAGGACTGAAGTGTACCCCTGGAGTACCCCTGCTGTAAAATACAACCTCTTACTGCTTGGTTTTATCCAGCATAGCTTTATTTTTGTCACACAAGGCAAAGGACTCACACATTGCTTTTTGTAATGTTAAATACTGCTTAAATGATAATACTGTTTTATGAAACAAGAAATTCATTGCCCAGCTAGGACAGTTGCATACAGATATAGATAGGATAGGTGAAAAATGCGTTGAGATAGTGGATGCCACTATGCACCAGTTGCGGGTAGTAACTGAGGCCGAGGTAGCGGTCACAATATTTCCTTTATTTACAGTCCTCTGGGGTCTGTTCCGACAGGAGAGTTTGTGTGTGTGTGTGGTTCTGCAAATCAAGGAACAATAAATTATTAACTTGAAAAAAGGAGATATTATACATTTACACTTCTAAACAACAATCTGTCAACATACGTTGATTAAGAAATTAGAGTAACATTAGCATCCTTTACAATATCAAACATAAACAATGACACATACAGTAAGGTACACAATATGCTATAACCTAATATACAGCATGCACTAAAAGCAATGCGATTATACAACTCTACATGTGCAGTGCGCATGCGTGTATTGGCACCCGCATTACAAGCAATGGTAAACAGTTCAGTATTACTATTGCTTAGATGAGCACTAGACCAACACAACTGTCACACAGCAAGTGTAGATAAACATACCAAATGCCCTGATCACACAACATTTGCTGCGCAATAGCCATAAACATGTTTGTTATTCAAAGGGATAACGGTTAAGAAACGTAGCAGCGAGTAGCTAGCTAGCATTGTAGCTCACGGTCGCATTACAAATAGTAAACTTTTTTACTGTTACAAACAGAATAACAATGTAACATGGACATAACTTACTTGTATCTGAACGCACACACAACACAGTGACACGATGGCCCGTGTACATGCAAACAACAGTAAAAGTCCGACAACAACAAGCAACTTTCGCTCGGCAAGACGGGTTTTCCTATTGCTCTAGTCCAGCGTTTCTCAAACTTTTTCAGACCAAGGACCACTTTATCATTAAAAAAAAATCATGCACCACCTAACCCGCGGACCAGCCCCCAAAAAAAAAAGACTACCAGAGAACTTGATCTTGAACTTGTTTTATGTGAGATTAATTACTGTTTAGGTTCAGATTAAGCATTTGCTACTGCCTTTGGTTGTGATGTGATGAATGAAACATGAATTGGTAGGGATGGGCAGCTGTATGAAGAGGATTTATTTGAAAAGAACATAAATGCTCACTGTCACTATTAAAATAGTAAATATGAACTCAATGTGAACTAGTTCAAAATTGAAAGAGTGACCTATGCATGTGAATTTAGCCTATTCATTTTAATCTGAATGAACCGATTTTTAACTGGCTCTTGTGAAGCTATGAACTTCAGCACTGCTAATGAAATGACAAATTGCAAATAAGCATAACAGTTTTACAAATAGCAGTCAGCTCACTCATTGTTGTCTGATTATTAATGGGATGAATGGTGCTGCTTACTAAGCATCATTGACTCAATGTCTGGCTCCAAACTGGAGAGTTTCAATCTCATACTGGGGGCCACATTGATCCTGTTACGCAGCTTTGTTTTCAAACCAACCAGTGTGGAAAATCCAACTTCACAGTTGTAGGTGGTTGAAAACGGCATTAACAGTTTCAAAGCAGACTCAGCCAGCTCAGGATGTTCAGGTTGGATGTGGACCCAGAAGTCTGTCAAGCATTTTTCTCTAAATGCCATCCTGAGTGTCCCATATGATGCAATGTCCACAAGACTGTCAACCTCCCGTGCTGATAGTTTGGAACTGACACGCTCAATGTGATGTTTGTCTCCAAATGGATTTCTGATCCACTCAAAGTCCACATTTGATTCTGGGAAGTATCTTCCTAAGTGCGTGTGAAGGCCTTGCAGATGTTCCTTGAAGGCTGCAAGGGTGTTGCCATCCAGGACCTCTTCGGCTGCGAGGAGAAAATCCACCAGAGTTGGGAAACAGTCAAATTCCTGGTGATCAAGACGGGCACACCACAATTCCATTTTGATGCGTGCAGCTTTAATTTTGTCCTGCACAGTAAAGACTGTGACTGCTTTTCCTTGCAGTGCTAAATTCAGGGTATTGAGAGTGCTGAACACATCAGCAAGGTAGGCTAATTTTGCGAGCCATTGAAAATCATGCATTCTGTCATACAGTTCATCAGTTTGATGCAGAAATAACTTGACCTCATCGCGCAGTTCAAAGAGACGGGTGAGAACTTTCCCACGCGATAACCAGCGAACTTCAGTGTGAAAAAGAAGTTTTGTGTGCTCGCTCCCCATTTCTTCACACAGAACTTTTAAAAGACGTGTGTTCAGTGCCTTGCTTTTAATTAAATTTACTATTTTAACGGACTCGTCCAATACTGTTTTAAGACACTGTGGCATTTTTTTCACTGCCAGTTGCTCTCTGTGGATGCAGCAGTACGTTGATGCGGCAGAAGGAGCGACAGCGCGTACACGCGCAACCAGGCCCTTGTGTTTGGCTGTCATCGCCGTTGCACCGTCAGTGCAAACGCCAACACATCTCTTCCAATCAATGTTATTCTGCACAATGAAGTTATTTATCGACTCAAAAATCGCTTCTCCTGTGGTGTTGGTTGGTAGGGACTGACAGAAAAGAAAATCATCGTGCACAGCACCAGCATGTCTATATCTCACAAAACACAGAAGATTTGCCTCATTACCGATGTCCGTGGACTCGTCCAGCTGCAGGGAAAAAAACTGACTCTGACGTAGACGTGTCACCAGCTGATCTTGGACATTTTCAGACATGGATGTTATGCGCCGCTGGACGGTGTCATTGGACAGAGGTACTTTGTTAATTTCATCACTTGCTTTCTCCCCCAGTATTATGTTGGCCATAACCTTCACAGCTGGTTTAAGTAAAGTCTCACCTATTGAATGAGGTTTGCCAGCTTTCGCGACCAGCAGGGAGACCTTGTATGAGGCTTCGGTAGCCTTCGCGTTTTCCCCAGGCACAAAAAACTGCGAGGCTTCCTTCCTCATGTGTCGCTCAAGCTCTTCACGTTTTCTCTCAAAAAATGACACAGGTTTGCAGATGTAATCTTTGTGTTTTGTCTCTAAGTGCCGTCTGAGTTTAGCAGGTTTCATTGCTTCATTGGCCAATATGTCATAGCACAGAACACAATGAGGTCCAGAAAAATCCAAATTTTATCTAGTCGCTATGGTATTTTCGTTTAACTTTCGCACACGATTTTCCAGAATCACGTTGTGCTAGCTCCTGCATCAAACTATCCTGGGACTCGACGCTAACGGAATCAGCATGTCTTTGCACCTCGTTGCTTACATCGTATGTTTCTTGAAATTTTCTTTTAACTGACCCTGTCTTCAGCCACAGATCCATTGGCGTATTGTTAGTATAACTTTTTAAGTCAGTTTATGTCTAACTTGGTCACTCGTAAAGTTTCTGATTCCCTTCACACTCAGAAGTCACTTCTTTGATATGACAGTGCTGTGGAACCTAACTAGGCTGTATAGAGACAGTGTCGCAAGACGAGAGACTGTCTCGCACACTGTCAGTTGAACTTCAAAAATGTCCTCGCGATCGTCCACAGCTTGGCCGGAACACGCAATGGTTGGGTAAAAGTCACAATGCCAACGGAGAGCCAGCGTTGGTTCATGACGGTTATGTGACCGTTGGGCTAAAGTGGCATCCCAACAGTGTGCCAACGTTGGCAGCCGACGGTGACGGTCGCCAACCATAATGACCATGAGCCAACGTTGGCCCAACCACCGCATGTTTACTGGGACGGTGGGTTTGCGTAATGTCAGACAAATTCAATAAAAGGCTACTGTCTCAATTTAGGCTACATTTGACTAGTTTTTAATTTAGAAAACAACTGATCTGTACTCATAACTTTGCTTTGGGAGTCAGGTGGGGGTGATTTGAGAAACACTGATATAAAATCAGATTTTTTACGACATCCTCTCGCGGACCACTTGGGGGTGTTCCACTGGTGGTCCGCGGACCACACTTTGAGAATCACTGCTCTAGTCTACTACACAACAAGTGATGCGCTCCCCACAGACACAAAGGCGCTTCCAACGCGATTGGTCTGCAAATCAGTCTCTGATTGGGCCGAATGCCTGTCAATCAACCCTGAATCAGTCATCCTTTTCCACAATAGGATGCCATCATCTGTGAAGACAAAATCCCTATATTCCCCTGAGAAGAGCAAATCAGGAGAGGAAAATCCAGTGGATCTCATCTTGGAGTAATCCATTCCCCATCACTGTTCTGGAGGGCATGGGCGGGAGGGTGGAATTTGACCATCTACTTGACCCTGCTGCTTTAGGCCTAGGTCCTCAGTGTCAGGCTCATCCTGCAGTTTATTAGCACATATACCATGACCAGATTTTCATTGCCCTTCAATCTTTTTTTCCTCCATCTAGGGGGTCCCAGGCAGGAACAGGAGGGTCTGGTGCTGACAACATTGTTGTGCTACCTGCTGATCTGCTAATTTAGACCCCACCACTTCCAGAATGGGTATAATGAGCCAATACATCAGAACTCCTATACTGCCGTACAAAGGCAAAGCGCAGTAACTACATATTTAGTCAAAATTGAGTTAAGACTCGAAATGGGCTTTGTGACATCTGTTATGTATTGTGACAAAGTCTCATGGTTAAATTTTGTCCCGTTTCAGAGAAATGAGAGGTTCAAAACTGCAGTAACTACAAAATCCCAACTAATACCAAGGCAAACCGCAGTAAGTGATGTTACTGCGTTCTGGCTTTGTTTCCTGGCTCTGACATCTCAGATACTGCGGTCTGCTTTGGTAGTTCTATCCCGACAGGGAATACGATCATACCACTCCCTCACACATAAACACCATGGCTCTATCCCGTGGAAAAATGATGGTGGAACTCACGCTAAAACGCATATATCCAGAGAAGGGTAAGGAAAATAGCAAAATATAAACACCAAGCAAGGCAAATGACAGCTTTAGCGGTTTTATCAGTTAAAATTGGCTAAGTTACTGCCTAGCCAGCTGCTAGCAAATGACAGACATTTTAGCCTACCTGCTTCCTTGAAGGCAATATCCACTCTGACAGGGTAATGATAATCCGATTTATATTCGTGTTGATGTTTCTTGATTGGGACATCTCTTCACATTTCAGACTGCTAATCCAAGTGACAGAAGTTACTCCTTCAAAAGTTAGCTGGGTCCAGTAAAGTTGTAACATTAGTGAGAGTTAGCTAGTTAGCTAGCTACATAAGTGAGAGTTAGCTAGTTAGCTAGCTACTTAGTTGAGCCTCCTCAGGAAAGAGGATGAGCATGCACGGCAGCAGCTGTTTTGAAATAGCTGTCAAATCTGTCTGTGTTTACTATCCTCAATTTGCAAACCACGTTAGATCACATCATTGAGATAAAATATCATGTTAGCTTTACTGAGCACCGGTGAAATTCAACGGTTGCCAACCACAGATATAACTCTGATCATATCAGTGAGTCACAGGCATTTGATGTGTCAGACAGGAGCTCATTAACACGCCCCCCAAAAATACAGTCCTGTTTTTAACCTCTTGCCAAGTTAGCCTTAAATAGGCAACCCAATGTGAAGATAGATACAACTGCTTGTATTATTATAGCTTTTAGTTACATAATCAATAGATTTAACAGAACTGGGCTATTTAATTTGTGTCTGTGTTATATTTTCAGTTGTCAGAGTCCAATTGCCAATTATGTGTCACATATAGGTACATAGGATATATTCATCTATAGCAATTGTGTTTAAACAGGTTACTATTTATAAATAAATAAATAAATACATTCATTCATTCGTTCATTCATACATTCATTCATTTACATTCATCTTTCTTTATTGCAGTACATTATGAGGAAATTGCTCCAAAAATTTCTAAGGCAGAAGCAGATAGGGAAGAGGAGAAGATGAGAAAGCATTATCTGGAAGAGTTGTTTGCCTCACTGGATGCAGATTGTCAGTCAGGTAGTTACACTGAAGAGTGGGCAAAAGAGTCTGTAGCTCCAAGTAACAAACAGGATGAGGACAGGGTGATGAGGGCTGATGACAGTTATGAGGATGAGGAAGTTGATTATTATGATGAGAGGGATGCTACCTATGTGCCAGAGGATGAGGATGATGATGATGAAGATAGTGATGATCATAGCACCCAGATTCCACGGATAGGGAAGCCTTGTGGTGAAATGTGTAGAAAAAATGCACTAAAAAAATAACAGAGGAGCAAAGGAGACTGATATTTGCAGAATACTGGAACATGTCCTACACTGAAAAGAAAAACTTCATTTTCCATATGGTCTCACAGCGCCAGACCAAATACCACACCACAGCTGTTCCGAGCAGACGAACCAGGTCACTCAGCTACCATCTAAATGACATCCTCGGCCAGCGACAGGAAGTCTGTAAGACAGCATTTCTAACAACTTTGGGCTACCATCCAAAAAATGATAGACTGATAGTAACTGTTCAACCCCCTCAAGTCTAGTACCACCAAAAGAACGTAGAGGAAGGCATACTCCCATCAATAAAATTGACATGGCCCCAATATTTGAACATATTGAATCATTCAATCCCACTTCCAGCCATTACAGACGTGAGCATGCCCCACGTAGGCGGTACCTGCCGAGTGACGTCAGCATTCAGCTGATGTTCAAAGATTTTAAAGAAAAAAACTCTCTCAAATGTTCATATGAAACATATAGGAAGGCTGTGAAGGAGAGGAACATTAGCTTCACTAAGCTGGGTGAAGAGGAATGTGAGCAATGTTTGAGGCAAGATGTCCATCGTAGAGCAGAACACCAGGCTGAAACCAGCATGCAGGAATGCCAACCCTGTCAAAAGTGGGAAGAACACAAGAGGAGAGCTGAGAGAGGAAGGCATCACTACAGGTTGGATGCAGAAAGGGAGGAGATTGATAGCCTCTCAATCGGTAGTGTTGACCTGCAGAAAATCATCATGCTGCCCCGAATGCCTGGAGTGAAGACTGCAGTATTTACAAAACGCATCTCAGCCTTCCATGAGACCTTTGCCACTGTGGGGAAAAAAAAATCTTCCAAGAAGAATACCATTTCCATCATATGGCATGAAGGCATTGCTGGAAGGAAGGCAGAGGAGGTGGCATTGGCTTTTGTTAGAGCAATTAATCAGGAACGGGACATAAAACACATCATTTACTGGGTTGACAACTGCACTGCACAGAACAGGAACTGGTGCCTCCTCACAACTTTTAGTCACTGTGGTAAATGACCCCATGACCCCTCTCAAGGACATTACTTTAAAATATTTTGAACCAGGGCACACCTTCATGAGTGCAGACAGTTTCCACCATGGGGTAGAGAAAGAGATGAGGAAGCGGCCTGGAGGTACTGTCCTGGATTTTGAAGATTTCAGGGCTGTCATTGCCTCCTCCAACTCTGGATCTCCACCACATTGACTTTCCCAGAGTCAAAACATCCTGGCATGGAGGGCTGGCCACTCACTGGCTAAACTGAAGAACGCACCAAATCTCTCTGACATGGCTGTTATTCAGCTAAGGAAGGGATGGAGAGAGATGTTCTACAAACTCACATGATGACGAGGAGTTCACACAATTGGACTTCCTCATGAAGAAGGTAAGAGAGAATAACAGAGAATAAGAGTTAGAGTAAAGTTTGTTTGTCATATACAGAGTTCTAAACAGTGTACAGCTTCCAGTGAAATGTAATTCTGGTTGACTCTAGGTGACTCTGAAGTATCCAAAACAGCTGCGACCTGGAGACAAGGGGATAGAGAAGGAGAAGAAGTTGGACATAATTTCCAAGCTTTGTCCAATGATGCCCCTCAACCGCCGTCAGTTTTGGGAGAACCTGGCTGAGGAGGAGTGAACATTTGGGACGACTGAACAAGCCACACACACAATTCTACACACACAAACGAGCATGTACACACATGCACACTCGACCACTCACACAAGCACACACACACACACACACACACACACTCACAAGCACTCACATGCACACACACCTACATATACATCACCTACTTGTTGTTCTATTCTATTGTTTTTGTTTAAATGAATTTGGTTAAAACTAATGCTGTTCTTGCAACTAATGATTTTAAAGCATTCTGGGCTGCAGAAACTGACATAGTTCAGTCCATTGAATCCACCCTTAGTTTTGGGAGAACTTGGCTGAGGAGGAATAAACACACTTGCTTGTTGATCTTCTATTGTTTAAATTTTATTCACAATTTTATGTGAATTTTTAACTTCTGTTTTTTAACTTCTTAACTTTTTTAACTTCTGTAATTAAATTTTTAAATTAAGTTCATTTGTAATTAAAATTAAAATTCTAATCCAAGCCAGCATATCAATATTTATTTATTGTGGGAAATGCTAATGCTGCTTAGGAAAATGATGACAATGAGAATGACAGTTTCTTCAAAGTTTAACACATTATTGTCAAAACACATTGTGATAAATAATATATAGTTTAACCTGTCATTGTCAATTTCTTAATGAGTAAAACACTGAGGTGAAAATGGTTACTACAGATCACTTTAAATATTCACAACTTGCAAACATCAATAAAACTATTAAAGCTATTAAAAACAATCAACATGTACTAAGAAACACAAGAAAGTTGGATGAACAAATTTAGTTTGAAGATACTGCACTTTGCCTTTGCAATAATGTTATTGTTGTTGGAGGTCATCCAAAGGCAAAGTGCAGTATCTGCTTTTTGGGGGTCAAAGGTCACATCAGTGCTCATGGTTTTTATTTATAAAAATTTTCTTCCTAAGAAGACAATATATGAATGCATTACCAGTAATCTACCCACAACATGTTGGACTGGCTGGTACAAAAACTTTAGAGGTATTTTTCTCAATTTCAGTGTTCGTGTAGTTACTGCATTTTGCCTTTGTAGGGCAGTATAGTTGCAACAATGGCAGAGACAATTTTTCAATGTGAAGCACACAGAGCTGGATATCTGGTGATAATAAATAGAATATCTGTGATATTAGTCTGCTGCTGTGACTGGCCCTATGAGCACGGGCAAAGTGATTGGTGCTGGATTAGGTGTTGCTCCCTGCGGGTTTTACATAATTTGCATAAGTGACATTGATTCACTATAGCATTTGGCACCAAACCCAGGTGGGATGATTACTCCAGGAGAGCGGTCACTGCAAAACTCCAGTGGCTGTCAAAAGCAATCCAGCCGGTGTAACCCATTACAGAACCCAGCCAAAGTGGACCAGGCATGGGTCAAACTGCTGGTGATGTCTGGTCCTGATTATACATAGCTGTTGAAATTTCTTAACTCCAGCACTGGATCTTGGGCACATATGAGTCTGTACACTTCTTACAGTCAGTTTGAAGCAGTTTTCAGAATGAACTCAGACCCACACAAGAACAAGACATATGAAACTATTGGTTTTGGTCATAATACATTTTAGTGCTTCTCGTAAATACCAGGTCTGCCTCAAACTATTCACACATGCTGTGGAAAAGCATGCGAGAGAGCAGTCTAAAACTGAGCACTAGGTAGTAGCCAGGTCATCCTTACCACCCTTTAATATAACGGTTGGCTGTTGCATTGACCGTTGATTAAATCAGAACAGTAATTTTCATCACAATTGCTTAATACAGATGTAATATTTGTTCAATCAGATTATGTTTAAAGTTACAAGATCATATAAACCTTTAATCTGGGGTGACCCATTTAGGGCTTACAGCTCAGTATCATAGGCATACAGGACAGCATGGCAGTTAAATTGATGTTGTTTTTTGATGCGATTCTTGCCACAGTCTGAGTATATTTGGGATGCTAAGTGTTTTTGTTTTCCTCGTCATGTCCCTGCAGGAGGGAATGGGACTGTTGAAAGTGAACGCTGACGGGCTGAGGCTCGAAGGGGAGTCTGAGTTTCTCTTTCCGCTGTACGCCCAGGAGATCCACTCCAGAGAGGTAAGCTGAAGAGAAAGCCTGACCTCCCCCCACTGTCTGCCTCATCAGTCCCTCCTGGACTGTGTCTCAGCAAAACAGGACCGCCACAGAGCTGTGCTCAGCTGGGACCGAGGCCACCTGTTGTTATGCTTATTGTCAGGTATAAAGAGAGTTCGCCAGGCCAGACGTCAGTAGCTAATTCCATGCACGCATCTTTGCCCTGCTGAGATGAGCTTGCATTGTTGCGTCACTAGAAAAACACATCAGATCATATCGGTTCTGGTTGCAACCCTGTTGCTGTACATTTCATTCCTTCTGTCTTCCTCTGGTCATCTGGGGCCACCTTGATGAGGATGTGTAATCAAGTGGCAGACGCTACAATTTTTGCCTCTGCGCCAGCCCTTGCTGGTCGGAGTTTGGCAGTCCTGCCCGTGCTGCTTATTTTTGTAGCTTTGTTGGCCGCTTGAAAATGACAACATGCTCTCCATTTATTATTCATCATTCACCTTAAATATTTACTTATTTTATTTATCTGCCATCTGGTGTTACCCAACAGTGTTTACAAAGACAGAGTGAATACCGTTTCCATCTTCTAAATAAGTTATGCTGGCAGTTTGTAAAGGTTACACCATTTTGGAGCCTACATATTTATATTTGTGACTACTCATTTGCTAATGCGTTTCATGCTTGTTTTAGCACTGCCCTTGAGAAATCATTCTTTTCCTCTTGAAATGAGGGGAACATATTATGCTGAAGGTTTTTGGCGCTAATTTCAAAATCAGGCTGGAATGAAGTAACTAAGTCTCCTGTGAGAAAATAATACAGATAATAATATCCCCACTGCCTCCACAACAGTTTTTTTTGTCACAATTTAGGTGAACATTCGACAAGAAAAAGTTTCATGTCAGTCAGGTCATTTCAGGTCAAGGAATCATTTCTGCAAATGACTACCATCAATATGGTTGTTACTGTGGGTGGAGCCGAATCCGAATATGGTATTCGGCAAAGCACATATAGTGGGTTTTTACAAATATTTATTTTGTACAAATATTTTTAAAATTATTTGTTTTCGGGTAGAAAAAAAACATCAAATAGCTGGTGTTCCTCATGACTGTGAGTGCGGTGGGTATTTGTACTCCGCCTGCTTGTGCTGGCACGACAGGAAGACAATAGGAGAGTGGAGGGGAGAGAGAGCACAGACTGAAAAGGAGCAGCGCAGCCTGATTAAAATAGTCAAAACATAGTACATTGCTGCGCCACTTTTTTATTTTGATTAGGTTTTTTTTTGTTTTTTTTTGTTTTTTTTTTACCTTAACTGGTTTGCTGAGGTAGTTTATTATAAAATTACTTGTCTTTTGTTTTCCTGTTGGACCTGCAATATGTGAAGCAGAGTTTGTTTTACCGGGAGGATGAGATTAGCCTACGTTAGCTCTGGCAGTGTAGTTACTAGCTAGTTCACCTACACGCTGTGCTCACTGCTCAGTCAGCCTGTGTGTCACACCGTTGCAGATATCACACTGGAGAAATAGAGCACTATTTATAGCCATTCTAGCAAAGTTCCTGTGCCACTATTTCAACTTAGAAGACGCAGACGCAGCGGAGCTTGTTTGACCGAGAGGAGACTAGGCTAGCATTTGTCTGTTAGCCCTGTAAATTAGCCTATATTGTTGGCAGTGTAGAAGTAGGTCTACCTTTTGTGTGATTGTTTCGAATTGCATCTTCACTTGACAAGGATTGAGATATTTGCATAGCCTGTTAGGCTACTCTCCTTTTTGCAGACAGCAAGATCTATAGTTAGCTCCACTGATAGCTCCATTACTATCTATCTACTAGTTAAGTTACCTCCATTTCAATGGTGTTTATGGTTATACATGTTTATTGCTGGGTTTATGAAAACTATAAACCAATATTACATTTAAGTGTTCATAATTATTATAATAGTTTATTGAAGAACACTTATATTAACACTTTAATATCCTAAAATTAGAAGTGTAATAAAACAAAAACAAAAACAAAAACAGGATTGTTATGCCTATTTCCGCTTTTACTCAAATACAAATACAAATTTTGCTGCCTCAACAAATACAGATACAAATACAAATCCTGGGCTCTCTGCACATCCCTAGTTGTTACCTTTTTATGTAAAAGTGCAGAGTCTAGTTTAGCTCTTTTTGAATCACACTGACCCAAAGGGAGGAGCTTCTTGTTGTCTCTGCCTTATTGTCTCTTAAGTGAGCTGTCTATATCAAAATATCATATTCTTTCAGATGGTTGAACTCAGAACATATAAACATAATATGGTAACATTTGACATCAGTAATGTTTTGTTATTTATGTAAAATACATTTAGAAAACATACATAATAAAGTGTTTCTCTTATTCTAAATAGTTTTAGAACAGCATTTTGGATTTGTATGAAGAACAAACAGGCTGACTAACTGTATTGCATGTTGTCCTTAGCCATCAGTTTGTCCAACACAAGACATGTCATGGCGATTGGCTGTCTCCAAGATGACCAAAAGTTTGACGTTTACTGACATAGAAAGACAACACTTGCATAAAGCTTTGAATCAAATTTAAGGAAAATTCACATTGCTTTGAAAAGGTTTTATGGCCTTCTTCTATCTAGAACTAGAATCTGGACAAAGAACTAGAACATGTGCAAACAGCGTATTGACTGAAATGGTACTACAATTAATTAATCTGATGCAGGACCCAGAAGGACCCAAACATTTAGTCTTTACAATAATGACAATGAGGATAAATAGGTTTTGACTGTGCAATGCACAATATGTTAAATAATCATATTAATATGGGCCCTCAATGTAACCACTCTATCCTTTATTGAGTAATGAATTTAATCAAGTGTTATGTTTTTTGTTGTTGTTCTGTATTTTCCTACATTAGTCATCCAATATTACCCGTTACAGTAGTCCCCCCTTATCTACGGGGGATATGTTCCAAGACCCCCAGTGGATGCCTGAAACCGCAGATAGTACCAAACCCTATATATACTATGTTTTTTCTTATACATACATACGGGTAGCGTATACAGCATGGATAGGCTGGACAAAGGGATAATTCACGTCCCTGGCGGGATGGCGTGAGATTTCATCACGCTACTCAGAACGGCGCGCAGTTTAAAACTTATGAATTGTTTATTTCTGGAATTTTCCATTTAATATTTTCGGACCGCAGTTGGCCGTGGGTAACTGAAACCATGGAAAGTGAAACCGCAGATAAGGGGGGACCACCGTAATTTCAATGACTGCCAAGCTTGTGATGGTTGTGTGAGGGAAAAGTGTAATACTTGAAACATAAAGTAAAATTAAGGACAGTGCTTCGTAGTGGATGGATTGAGTGCCCCCTTTAGTCTGGGAGGTGATTTATGCTCAGATGTAGCAGAGCCATGAAACCTGAATCACTGGCTATTTACTGTATGTTTCCTCGCTGGAGATCAGCGAGACAAATCTCAACTGAATATTTCTGAAACACAGTTTCACGTCCCCTTTTTTCAACATGAGCTGATGTCAGTTTTCCTCTGCCATTTTTATGGTTCCTTGGGGGCTTTTATTGGTCTATATAAAATATAAAACAAATTGATAAAAGTGAAGTAATATTTATAACATGCACATAACAGAGAGCTATTACAAAAATTGTTTCCATTGTAATACTGATGTCTCCAGGGAGATGAGTGCTTGGGCACTTAAATTACCTTGTATTGTATAGCTAATTCTTTTTTTCTGTGTACGTTGAATGTCAGAACTTAGCAATTCTACAGTTTAAGACATTGAATTACCAGAGGGAAATGTCCTGTCACATTTTACTGTCCCCAAAATGCCTTTCTAACACATAATCATTTCAGGATTATTTTAGCAGAAGTTGGGTACGACGTGCACCTTTTAACATTACACTGCATGCAGTATTTATTTTTATTTTTCATTTTTTGGATAGGATTCGTCTCTTCTTGTGCACTCTTCCCAGAATGTCACTCTTACAGCCTGTGATGGCAGTGGGGATGTCACTGGCAGCCTGTCTGTGGGTAAGAATCAGTAACTGTGGTGGTCCAATTATGCGTGCACACACACACACACACACACACACACACACACACACACACATATATGTGTGTGTGTGTGTGTGTGTGTGTGTGTGTGTGTGTGTGTGTGTGTGTGTGTGTGTATGTGTGTGTGTCATTATATGTATCTCATTATATACATATATACAGCATATATACAGTCCTTACAAATTTTTGACAGGTAAAGTAATCTCAGGGTTCAGCTAAAATGAAGAGGATCTCCTTATATGTAAATTAATGCAATCTCAGTGCTGGATACTGTAGTGATGTGTTGCAGCTTTGTATTGTTAGAGGGAGCAGTGGTTGCTTCTACAAGTTCTAATCAGTCAAGCGCTTGTTTTGTGCAAGAGGACTCCAACAATGACATTGGCAGAAATGCCCTGCAGCCAGTATCATAAACCAGCCTTAATGAAGCCATAAACCCTTATGTAGCTTTCTAACCCTACCATTTGTCATCACAGATTTCCATTTAAACTTCAATGGGCTAAAATACTCTTCTTTTCATCAGCAGAATAAAAGTAACACATCTCTATTAAAAGACCCAAAGCTTGGAGAGACTATTACTTTGACACCTTTAGTCTTCGTCCTGCAGGGCTTCGGAAAAAGGGTATGGTAATAAGGGAGAGGGTGAAACCAATGTAACTGTTTCTCAGGGTTGTTATGTGTTAATTGCCATCATATATTCATGCACCCCTATGTCTGAATCAGGTTTTGGCTTGCCAAAAATGGCAAAAAGAGTGGACAACTGTCTCCTTAGGATCCGTCAGCCTCAAAATATTTGACAGCATTTTTATTTCTAGATGAAAGTTGGATTCATTTTAAATGTTACTGACAGCCAGTTCCACAATTCCCCAAACTCAGTGTTTGTCTGTGTGCTTTCTTAGAGGGGATGACTGAAATCAGAGGGCTGTTTAGTAGTGTAGTCTGAGGTCAAGCAGTTCCTGGCAAACTGATCCTTGTCGATCACCTGCCCCGTCTCACAATTTTACTGGATCTGCATTTGTTCCAGGCCCACAGATAATGGAAGCCTTTGCGCAGTACTTTGAGGTGACCTCGAATGATGACAGCACGCTATTCTCCGCAGATGAGGACGAGGTGGCGATAATGGTGGAGAAGCTGCGTGTCACTGGTATGGCAAATCCTCTGGTACATTTTCCTACATCTGATGGCTGCAATTACCAGACCCCTGCTCATTGTCCACAAACTCCATGATCTCCTAGCTCATCTGGACAAATCCCGTTAAGGTGAAGGTTAGAGTTAGCTTAATAACACTAATGAAAACATAACCAACCATGTAATGTAACACATGCGCTACATAACATAAAATAAGTCACGTACGAAAGGGTTAAGGAACAGCTGTAGGTATTGTCAAACACTGCTGCATCATAGGAAATTTGAAAAAAAGAGCAGGCTGGTAGGCATAGTGTTTGTGTCTGTGATTTTAAATGACCTTGTCTTCAGCAATCTGTTTATTTATCATCAGTCTCCCCTGATGTTTTCTGGCAACTTCATGGGGCCACTTTTAATTGAGCTGGGGACAGGCACACATGGCTCAGCATGTGTGTCAATATGCATGCCATGCCCACACACTGTCAGACCTCATCAGTGGCAGAGAGTATCTGCTGACAGATCCATTATTTCAGTGAAGTAGTGCCCCGATGGGGCGGAGGGGTAAGTGTGGCAAGATGTTTCACACGAGGGTCAAAGGTCACTGTAGATTAGCCAAACAACTCAGCAAACAACTTCCATCTGAAGTTGAGCAGAGGGTTATTATAGCCAGCACTCATATCCCTTTTTCATTTGTTCTGGTGATCCATGAGCTGGAAAACAATATTTTTTACTCCATTTTTTCAAGGTTGATGGTTCACCTCAAGGTGATCTTCTAGTCAGTGACAAGTGCTACAAAAAGAACAGGGTCATCTCTGTATTTTTACTTTATCTATTTTTACTTTATCTATTTTTGCTTTTCAATATGAGGGCTATAATAAACTCTTCAAAACCATTGCTGGCACCCAGACGGTGTGTTCCTTATATTGGCTGTGGGACACAGATGGTATACTCCAGGGCAGGGTACTCAACCTTTATTTCCTGGACATTTGCTGGACATTTACTAATCTATGCAAGTCACTGGATAGTGTTACGGCCAGACTCCTGCCAAAAGTGACTACAGGCAGTCACAGGGCAGTTTGTCAGACACGGACAAGGACTCAGTCGCAGACCACGGAGCTTGATTCCGAACGGTTTATTATAAACCGGCAGGCAGACTCGAAAACACGAAACAGGCAGGGTCGAAACCAGAGAGACAGTCCGAAGGGAAAATCCAGGATCAGGAACAGGAGCAGGCAGGGTCGGAAACCAGTCGGGCAGAGTCTCAGGCAACAGGACAAGGCGGCAGGCAAAACTCAGGTCGGGGCACAAGCGAAAGTCAAAAAACATGAAAACAAGCAAGCAGAAATCAAGACGCGGGAACGAGACAGGTAAAACACACTGTAACGAACTAGCAACGAGACAGGAACAGGCAGGGCATTATAAAGGGCAGAGCAGATGAGGCGAAGGGGAACAGGTGAGCTAGCAGGCAGGTGGCGGCGATGCAGTAACGAGGCAGGTGTGGACCGGGCAGGGAACGGGGCAGGGCTAGAACACAAGGAAAACAAAAGCACATGGACAGGGGAAGAACACAAACACACAGCTAGGGGGGCGGGGTACTGACACAGTTAAATAGATAAATACTCCGCACATAAAATACAACAACCCGGCTACTCACTCTTTAGTTTGGTCCAGCCGGGCAGACGACGCAGCGGCGAAGTGCTTCGAAGTTTAACTGACTGTGTAGTATTGATACGGGTCGGAGGAAAGGTAGATGAAAAGATAGCAGTGCACAGGAGTTTCGGAAGGAGTGTTTTGAGAGAGAGAAGAAGGTAACGTGGAGCAGAGAAGAGATGAGTTTGGGAGATCACAAAAGAATGAAATAAAACGGTGGGGACCGGCCAGTCTGCAATAGACCGTCGGACCAGTTCCACCGTCCTACCCAAAACAACAAAACAAAAACTAGAAAATAAACTCGACCAAAAAATGCACCACCGTCTCACGGGCTTTACACACACAGTTGCACATAAACTCTAAATGAGAAAAACAACTATTCACACAATATACCACGCTGGTACTCACAGTAATTCCCCGACGACTGTGCTTGCTTCCATAATCATTTAAAATACCTGAGGTGCACCCCTTCGTGCCCCCGTGACCCTGACGTCACGTGACCCATAACCCCTACTTCCGTGCACCCTTTTCCTGACATCATGTGGCATACCCGTAACAATAGGAGCATCTAAAATTTCTACTACTTTTTGTTCGCTAATGTGTGCTCCTTTATTGGTTATCTCCATGTTGTTATCTCCATTATCACCATTGCCAATGCTGACATTTTGTACAATTGAACCTTTCACCTCTACTGTGCAGTGTTTTATTTGTGCAAATTCCAGTGTTGGATGTGTCCAGTGAGGGCAGTGTTCTGTAGGCTGAATTTACAGCACCACTTCTGTTCACATGGGAGAGCTCAGTGCTCTGTTAGTTGGATCTAAATTCTGCCTCAGGCATTATAATACCCCCACTATAATAATACCCCCATCATTAGCAGCCTTTCTGTGATGTTTTGTCTGACTCTGTATTGTTAAAATAGTACAAATTTGAATGAATTATGATGGATGAAAAATAATCCATAAATGTTATTCAGATAGAATGTCCAATGTTCAGGGAAAGACTGATGGAATTCTTGAAATTAGTAGTAATTACATTTGTGTCTACTTCTTCAAAATGGAAAGAAGCAACCATGAACTAATTTACAACATCCATCCTACTTCTTGAATGTTAATTTTGTCATTCTAGCACACACTCTATTCACACACTCAGTGAGAATATGTGTCAGAGCTTGGTAGATGTAATGTCTGTCCTGAATGGTTCTAAAATGCTGTATAATTTGGCCTGACCAGTTGGCCAGAGCTTCCACAAGTCAGCTTGAGGTAATAAAGCCTTTACAAGAGCACCTGTTGCTAATGTACCAGTCCTGGACAAATAGCAGCTGTGAGCTTGATAATCCATACCCAGTGAGTTCAAATACGCTGCCAGCAAAAAGTCATTGTTTTCTTTAATAATACCAATATAGTGCATTTACAACAGAGTATGTAGGCTTATTACTGAATTTCATAATACCATTTTCCCATGCACGGTTTATCCTTAGTTTCTAACTTCAGGTTTAAGGCAACAAAATATTAAATATGAACATTGAGGTGGTATTATGCTAATTGAAGTTTAGTCTAGCGCTGTGTCTGACACTGACCCATGTTTGAATATGGTTTGTGGTGTTCTGTCCATGCAATTTTTCATACCACCTTATTAAATGTAATTAAGATAAGAACGGCTGCTAAATGACAAAATGCACATGCACATGAAATGTAAATGTCTAAGTTGCACACTGTTCTTTCTGTAGTCTTGTGGTTGCTGACAGAGCCCTTTGTGAGCTTCAGACATTAAAAGCAATGGCACAGAGGCTATAAAAATGTGATCTAGGAGACAGGCCTACAGCTGGCAGGAGAGCCAAAGGGCACATTCGAATGGGGCAAATATAGACATGTCATCACCTATGGCTGGATGTGGCTGGGCCAACGGACACATACTCTTGTCAATGACACCATCTGACATATTTCCAAGGAAACAGATGGGCACCAAGGCGTGGAGAAGAGCCATTCAAGTTCTGTGTATTGTCATGCTAAACCCTGCCAGTGCACTGATATTGCCTTCTATTCTTGATGGGAGAGCAGGGCTTTAAAAACCCTTTAATGGGTTGGGACTGTCACTTGCTGTCAATCACTGACTTGTGTGAGCCCATTAAATGACATTGATCTCACCGGTTAAACTCTACAATTGATCAAAACCAGTGTGTAACTGACAACATATGATAACTCTAGCCATTTTGGGGTTCATGAAGCCTCAATCTCCCTTCGTTTGGTACATGTCCGGAGTTTTATCATTAATTAAAAAAACTTTTAAGGTACATGCAAATGATTATTATTGTTTGCTCCTGCAGGTCCAGAAGGTGGTCTGTTTGAACATTCTGTTGAGACACCCCTGGTCAAAGGGGATCCCCTCAAAGACATACTGTAAGTGCTAAGACTCCTGCATTGTGGACAGATGTGTGCAAAGAGGAGGACAATGGCTTTGATGTAAAGCCTGTGTACCATATTGTCCTGTACATAGATATGTGCCAGCAACAGGCCATGAACCAGAAGTAGGTGCGTGAAACTGTTAATCAACCCATCCTTAGTCTGCTTTTGATTGCTTACTTTTACAATGACCAAACTTTTAGAGAACTTTTTAAATTTTTAGAGATCTGGATTAATACATTGTAGGTACAGTGCCGTCCACAGATAGATTTGTTCATTTTATTTATTCAACATTTACGGACAATAATGCATAAATCGCTTTTAACATGAAACGCGATCCCACCGGAAAGTGATGTTGCAGTTTTACGACCTCTCACCCAACCAAGGACCACTACAGTAAACAGGAAATTCCCCCCACAGCGATGCCACTAAAAACCGGGTGCATTCCGTACGTATCTCTCTTGCTCCATACGTCCGAAGGAGACGGACATATCTCTCTTGCCTTGTACGTCCGAAGAAGCCGGACGTACCACTTATCTCTCTTGCTACGTGCGTCCGAAGGAGACGGACGTATCCCTCTCTCGTTCCTGGAGGCCGCACCACGCGGACGGGACACGGACAGCCGAGCCGAAGGCCCTGTCCTGGCGTAGATTCTCTAAGCTAGCGACGCATTGCTAGCGGAGATCAATGCAGCAAGAGCCGAGTTTCAGCGCCCACAATCAGAGCAGCACAAACTCACTACCAGCCGGAGACAAAGGTGCAACCGGATCCACCTCAGCGTGTTCGTTGTTCCGAACTGATTTGTCACACACACTATTCACCGCGCAGCGTTAGTTAAGATACCACACAGAGACATAGGGTCTTTGCATGCATATCCTCTTACGAACCCCGGTACCTGCTTTTAATCCGCACAAAATAACCCCGCCGTTATCAATCGTCCGAACATATCCTGTACCAGACAGATGTTATGTTTGCTCCCACATGCACATAACCAACTCAAACTCGCCGCCACACGCACACACACTAGCGCAACACATTAACCCAAATCTACACATAAGTGTAAATACATATACATGTTCGCTCATTGTACATATGACACGTGTGCCTTACTATTTTGATGATGTATATCAATAAATGCATTATTTTTCCAAGGTTGTGTGTGTTGTAATGTTACACGTGAAATGAATATCTCCAACCTCTGCTGATCAGAATTCTAAATGCCTTCACCTCTTATTTGAATCATCAGTGTTATTTGTTTAGTTAGCTAAATAGATAATATTGTGATTTGATTGAGATTAATTATTGATGTGGTAATTTTGATTATGATTATTAATTTAATTATTAATTGAAGTTCCAAATTGATAGTTTAGTATATTTTATGAGACTGATATACGAAACTGAGACTGATATTTTATTTTAACCACTATGGTAGATGCCATATTCTGTATGACGCCTCCATGTGTTTAATTTAATTATTCCTTACATAGTTGGTGCCCCACGTAAGGAAGACTAATCGTAGGCTTGATCCCCTACAAAACTGGTGCCCCGTGTGAGGATCAGTACTGTTGGCTGTTATTCATAAGCGTGTGATATTAACACCATAAACCCTTTTCACATAATTTCAGAATTCACAGTTCTGAAATCAAAAGTTAAGCGATTCCCTGACCTGCCACCAGGTCCTGGCACTTCACTGCCTTAAGCCTGCCACAGGAGCAGCATTCCAATTGTGCTTACAAAAGTGCACCTTGGTGATCGTTGCTTAATTAATTTCAATCATTTTAGCTCACAAGCTATTAGGAGATCAGTTTAGTGATAGCCATCACTCCCTCGCTAACACTCATTAAACCTTAATAGTGTTACCAGTCAGAACTTGCTATTGCTGTCACCCAGTCCAGTTAAACCTCCTCCACAGAAACTGGAAGAGTTTCTGTCCAGTACTTGAATACCACGATATTCAGTACTAGTTAAGCCATTCGAGTTAACCGCATTAACTCAACTGCTTCTTTAATTGAGCCACAGCGTGCTACCAGCCCTGTGAAGCTAACTGAAGCCATAGAGCTTTGTACCTAGCTGCAACTGCCACATGTTACAGCTTGAGAAAAGTGATACAATCTTCAAACATGGAGCTCACTAATAGCTAGACCCTTTTCTATTAGTTGAGAGGAACCAAATTCCCAATTTAAAACCATCACCACGGTTCAAAACTTGTGAGTACACTTGGATCAACTCCACAGTATTGCTTTAAGTTGCATCAAGATGCAATCATTAACTTTGGGATCATTATCGCAAACTGCTAGCTTAGGACACCCCACAAAGGGACCTTTCATAAGCTAGACACGCAAGCACTCACTTTCAAACACAAGTTTAGAAATGAGAATACGTGGCCAAATACTACCATGATACAGCCACCAGGATTTAAATGTCTTTCAGGACAAATTCAAGTCTGCCAGGATCAGACCAAATTACTACACCCAGTAGTCTTAATTGTCATTTGATCCGCACAATCAGTCAAAACAGCTGCTCCCGGATCCTTCCATAGATGGTTATATCATATCAGGTGCCACTCATATCTTTCCTGTACATCTCTGTCTCTAACACCATTGACTCATTTGTCTCTTACTAACATTCCGGTTCCTTACTAAACCTGAAGGATAGACAAACACCCACTGGTATTTTTGTTTGATGCTATTTGCACACTGTCATTTTGTTATTTAGACTTTGTCTTTTGTAACTGTGATGACATGTTATTCTTGCTTAGCCAAGTTAGTTAGTATCAACAAAATGCCAGGAATGTTTACAACCAATATGAACTGCCCAGATGTTACAGGCCTAAATGAACTGATTAATGGACTTTTGCTGTGGACTGTACATTGGACTTATATGCTCTCCAGGATTACACTCGGGTGAAATCCTGAGACCAAAGGGGGGTCTCAGGATTTCAATGAACAAGTAATGACAGGAGAAGCACTCCCGATTTGTAATTTACACTTGAGCTGTGTTTCCAAGAGAAACGAATCAGCTATGGGCATGTAGGATGATATTAATAGGCATGCACAGGCCACATGGAGAGAGCAAAAATGGAGCCCTGTGTATGTGTCACTGACTCAGTGCAAATGAAACTATTGTTCAGTGGAACCCACTGGAAACCTGAAGTCATTCTGTCACACCCGCTCAGCCAATTCTGTTCAAGGTCAAACAAATCACAAACTTCCTCTCATGAATGTGTAGACATCATTCATAAACCATTCATGCTGTGGTTTAAAAAGATTTGACTTTCACTTCTGGTTTTTATTTTGTATATCTGTCAACGCTGAATTCACTGGCAGCTTTGAGAATTAAGTTGATCATCTACTGCCACCCTCAGGCCATATGTTGCAACTGCAAGTCATGCTAAAAATCAGGGTTCACCATAGTTTGTTTATTTGTCTGTGAATCAAACATCATCTTTTTCAGTGCACCCTGGCAAATTCGAGCACAAACAAAACAGAGAGAAGAGACGAGTGATAATTAAAAGCACACGCATGTTGCTGAGTGGGGGCAGGTGACTGGTGTCCTGCTGTGGTTTCTGTGCTGTGTCACCTTTGTCTCTCACTGGCTGACTGGAGATTCCCACCCCTGGCTTTAGGCTGGAGTCGCCCACCCGGTCCCTGAGCATGGACGCCCCCAAAGGAGTCTACATTAAAGCGCTGGCGGGGAACATTGAGGCTGTGTCCAACATGGACGTCCTGCTGAACACAAGTGCGGGAGGGGTGAGCTGCTGTTCTGTCACCAATGGACTAAACTCAGTGTCCACATCAGGAAATCCCAAGCTTTTATTGTGCTGCCAATGTATCAGATGAAGCGAATAGGTTACTCTGCTTGACTGTGCTCCCAGAGCCAGAGCTTCATGAACTTAACATTACATGTTTCTCAGTATTAGTTATGCAATCTCATATATGCTGATATATCTGCCATTAGCCTGCTGCCATACTTAATCTCCTGAATCAGAGGTGCCCACTCCTGGTCCTGGAATCCAGCAGGTTTTACGCTCTCTTCAAATCACTGGTACTCTCAGAGCGAGGAGGACAGCTTCAGTTGGTTCAGTTAAGGACGTCATTCATTGAGACATTATTAAGCCCTTCATTGAAAGATGAATGTTCTTGAGGGCTCTAGTGATAGGGGTGTGAGGCTTTGTAGTGGGTGGAGCTACCATGTGTTGTCATATACTGGCTTTCTGACCAGTCAAAATACTTTACTATCCCTGTTCTAATTAGAAGAATTATTGTCTGTGTAAAATGTAGCTTGTGTCAGCACTGTAGCTTTGTGCGTGCGTGTGTGTGTGTGTGTGTGTGTGTGTGTGTGTGTGTGTGGAGTGGAGTGCTTGTTCGGCTTTATGAACCAACCCATCACACTCCTTCATCACTTGGCAGCTGCTCCTGGATGCTGAAACTGTGCGTCTACCCAAACTGCCCCTGGGGACAGGGGGTGTATCAGGCGCTGCCGGCCCCCAGGGGCTTTACGAGGTGTGTGCATGCCCCAGTGGAAGGCTGTACATCTCCAAGGCCAGCGTGACCTCCACCTGCCACAGAAACCACGACTGCTAGAGGATCACGACCAGGCACCCGCTCTTCAGGGACGTCGAACATCATGGAAAAATCCCTTTTTTATACATCCATTAACGTGTATATTCAGTAACACCCAAAAGATAGCCACCTCAAAGCAACAAATACATGGGACTTTGTCCCTGCTGAAGGATTCAGAGCAAACAACAAACAAGCACAATCAACTTGTCTTTAAATAAAACTGCCACCAAGAGGAGTTCACCTTTGTGTTGTTCCCATGGTAACATAACATTTGTTGGCATGAGGGTGTGGACTGAGCCAAAGACCCACACATTGAATTAACTGTCCATTTTACTACATTTTACTGAAAGAGGACAAGTGGCTCCCACAGCCATAGGCAGTCAATCAGAAACACAATGATAAATCTGTGGCATGATGTTTCTTTGTATATTTAAAAAAAAGATTTTATATTTTCTGAATGAGGGCTAGACAACTAGGAGCTGGTAACAGCTCACATTCTATGCAATATGTTTTTTCTGTGGTGCAATAATACAGCAAGTGTGTTTTGACTTAACTTGCATGAAATGTATTTTGGATTTGAATCATTACTTATATGTACAGAAGAAGCACAATTCATACTGGCTTTGGTTTGTGGCAGAATAAATATGAAGGAGAACCAGACTCTTTCTTCAGATAAAAAAGTGACGTTTTCTTATTCTATTTTCTGTGTGCTACCATAACGTGAAGCTGGACCTGTTTGCTTCAGAGTTCAGACACATATGGTCACCTTGAAAACATTTTGTAGTAGGATTGAACAATGAGACACAAATGCTGCTACTCTCAGAGGTTTACCAAGGTTTTGCAGAAAGATTTCAGATAGTCATAATGGTATTCAGATATCTCACCCACAGGTGACAAAAAGCAGCGCATATCTTTCAGTACTCTGAAGTTGAGATTTGGGAGAAGCTCATGAGCAAGAAATGGTGGAGGCTAAACCTGCAGATTCCCCTGAATCTAGTTGTGAACACTTCACATGATTAATATGTCAATTTTATATATACCAGTTGCATCTGTGGTAGCATTGTTCGTGCTTTCTCTGTAAAAAAAATCATAAAAAATCATAAGGGGTGACAGGAAATCATTTTAATCTTAAGAAAGAGACTTAAGTCTGGTCTTTATAGAGTTAGTTCTATAAGGGTGTGTTTCACATGAAGTACAGAAAGTGTTCAGTAGTAATGCCACCACTTTGGATGCAATAAATAAACAGCCAGGTCACCCTTATCTAAACTGGCACAAGCAGTAATCATGAAAAACAGTCATGAGAAGGTTCAGGACAGTTAACTTGTTTGCAACCTCCAATATTTCAAGATCAAGAGCTTCACCTGGTAACATTACTCATCTGAAGGATTGTGAAGTATTCTTTGTTATGAAGTGGATATATATTCATTTACGCAGAAAAAAAAGCATTCTTATGACCGCTCCTCCTTGAATCTTTCTGAAAATGTTAAATGTTCAGCAGTGTGCCCAGTTGTTTGGGGGGCATTTCTGCAAGTATTCATAAGCTGAAATGACATGCTTTGTATGTATGAATAAAAAAGGTTTGTGCCATTTCTTAAAATGGTCCTCAGTGTCATTAGATTTTTTTACTGTCCCTAAAAATTCAATTCAAAGTGACATTTAAAATGGGCTGAACTATATTGAAGATGCTTTTATTTCTGTTCTGAATTCTTTAACTTTATTTTTTCATCTTTTACTTATTCCTGACATCAAATACTATTTGCACTGAGAAAGGTGGCTAGAAGACTATATGATCTATCAGCTTCATCAGGGCCAATAGTATAAGATAAGTTTCATTTCTCCAATATCCAAAACTGGGCTAAATTAGAACACATCAGTTATGTCTTCTGTGATCTGATGGGTTGTAATTGGTCAACACCCTCCTGTGGATATTGGCAGTATTTCCAAAAGACAAAAATAAATGTCCGTAATCAGGGACATACAGGAGATGCTTCAGCCAGAATATGAACATAATAAATATTTGTCACTCTACATTATTCTTCTTTTGTAAAATTAATGTGCAAAATTCAATGCTGTTTTGAAATGAAAATCCATGCATGTGCGCGCAATGCATTTTAGTTCTTTGCAGTTCTGAGCCAAATGCCACTGCAAGCGGTTACAGGCCACAAAGCCTCATGACACTGATTTTTAAGCACACTGAAGCTTGTTTACAGTAAGCACATACTCAAACAAAGCATTTTTGCTGTCCTTTCCTGCAGTCACATATGCCACCCCTGCAGTTTATTCCAATTCACACAAAGGTGCCACACATTTCTAAACCACATCTAGCACAATTTTTGATCAGTTATTTGATTAGTTATTTTTGATCAATATATCACAAGTAAAGAACATGAAGCACTGGCCAGGTTGGAGAATGTCTGTGGGGGTGGGGGAAAATACCACTGGCTTGTGTCAGTTCATTACATCAACAGCTACACTTGACACTGAAGCACTTACATAAAACTACTGGCACACAGAACTGGCCTTTCCCTTCTTTTAACTAGTTTATTTTGCATCAGTGGTGTTCTTCAAATGCATTTCCCTTGAACCCAAAGAGCACACTGATGGAAATTTTTCCTCATCAACAGAGTTCAATAATCTCTTCTTGTTGCACTGGTTTATCTTCAGAAACATCTCAGATCATAGTTATTGTTACTATCTTATGGTTCATGAATACAGTGTACTAATAGGCATGTAATGCATTCCATGAACTTAAATAATCACTGTGTATCCAACCACGCTCAGGTACCTATCAAAATACTTTGAAAGCTTTACAGCTCAATTTTTTCTGTCCTCCTGTAATTCTGCATGTGTATGTAATGTGTGTTCACCAGGGCCTTTGCTATTGAGTAAGACAGCAGATTCTTTTTCTGGGGGGTTTATTACAACTATGGCACTGTTTACATAAAGCAGGAAGGTATACAATGACTTTAGTTTTTCACTATGAATAGATGGATAGCCTGTCACCAGCACTTCACTCAACTGCGCACCATCAAGCCATTTCAGATGTGAGGGAGCATGAAACAGGTATGACAACATGAGAGATGGCTGTTAAAATAGGGTGGGTTGCTCATGCACATAGACATAAAAATTTACCCCTTGTCATCCCCAGTATTTTGCTTCTGTGACAGTCCCAGCAGTCATTCATCAAGAAAAAGCATACTAAAATGATATACAGCAATAAAGTCCTTTTTTAAAGGAGAACCACTCAAACATTTTCAACTGACAAAATTGTGATAGCATTGGAGTAACAGCAAAAAAAGGAAAAACTTTGGCAAAATAACATGTGGCATTACTTTGAAAAGGAAGACAAGTTCATAGTATTGATGTGTGTTAAATGTTTAAGCTGTCATTACTGCACTTGTTGCCTGAGGTTACAGCCTGATTCTCAATCTTCCAAATGTGGGTCTTGCAATAGCCAATGAAAACACTGTCAGCTCTTTGTACCTTGATTTAGATTGTCACCTGATTTTAGCTTTTTATGACAACAAAAATGTACTGTACATGGAAAAAAACTGACATCATAGTATTATACAGGGAATCACAGATGTAGTGTTTAACAGTTGTGCTCCAAAGACATACACAATCCATTTAACTCTGCAACAGAGTCCCAAACAGTGACAAAAGAGCCAAGATATACATACATTGCTCTTACTCCTTTAAAGGTGACAAAACTGAAAATTATTTCAACGAATGAGCCAAATACACTACAGCAAGATAGGTGTCTTGTGACATTCAGAATTGTAATTCACAAACTGTATCTCCCAGCCACTGGAAGAGATACGAGCACTCTACAAGTGCATGTGCAAAATGTGTTTTTGAGAGTGCCACTTGCAATCTTGTTGATTAACAAACAATATGATATGCTATACAGAATTTTCAACAGGAAGTGGATCATAGGGAATGAACCAAAATTGGTATGAATGAACCTCTTAAAAACAGACAAATAAGAATTTGTAAGTTCATTTTCAGGTCTTGCCTTTATAAGATGCTGTGCTCGCATTCTGCAACGTTTAAGTTACCTTTCTCAAAACAGCATACCTGCTTTGATCTTTCATGATAAGAAATCTTAATACACTTAATCTGTGAATTATGAAAGAAAAATGCACTTTTATAAAAGGTAAAGTAAAAAAGCAGCATATTTATATTCATTTTCCAGAGAGCAGAGATATAAATATCATGGGACTTTGGTTTTTTTGTTAAAAAAAAATATTGCTGGGGTTTTCTTATGTACAGCAATGCAGCTAAAAGACAAATTGTGTGTTTGTACTGGGCAGAATATCAGCAATTTATTTTCAGGCTCAGAGTGTCTCTTTTTGGACATGAAGCAGCCATACATTAAAATACTATGCATGGGCTTTGAGTATCAACACTACTTACCTAAGCTGCCAACTGGATACATAATTTCGCCTCAACACAACAATATATTCAGCAACACTGGACACAGCTGCTAGAGTTCCTATTATCTGAAGGCTCTAATACATATATTCCTATCTGACTGGACTAATGCAACAGAGTTATACTTTTTGCTGCACAAAAGTCTCAAGTTTAATAATGATCCGAGCTGTGCATTCCATCACTCTCATTGCCACCTCAGAGGTGTACCTGTCATTGGGAATCTGGGGGAAGGGCAAAAGGTCAGGATAGCGAGTCCTTAAGCTATCCACACCATAGCCCTCCAAGATGTGCACATCCTTGGCTAGCCCAGCTAACTGTGAGTTGTACTCCTCCACCTTCTGGGCCAGGGCTGTAGGCTTCACATCCTTGTCAGACTTCCCCCTGACGGCATAGTCGGCTGCTATCAAAGCCAACTTGGTGGCCAGGTAGCACTTGAAGCAAACCCACTCGTTGGCGTTCTTGTGGAGGTCGTTCCTGGCAGCGGAGAAATTGGCCCTCGCTTGTCTGAGCCACCTCCGAGCCTCCACTGGATTGCCAACGGACTTGAAGGAGGGTGGCACAAAGAAGCGGTTGGAATGCGAGGAGCCTGCATAGCTTGTGTAGTGCTCTCGGAACTGCTGCTTCTCCGACTTATGGCTTGTGGCTTCCTGGTTCCATGAGGTGTAGAACCTTTGGAATGAAAACTTCTCGGACTGGAAGCGAGTGGATGAGGTGGAGAAAGGCCTTCTGGAAGCTCGGTCTGCACTCTGGTCTGCCAGTGACTGCTTCTCCATCCTACTGATCTCATTCTGCAAGTGCTTGAAGACCTCTGTAGCAATCTCCAGGTTCTCTGCATTTTTATCTGGGTGCCACTTGAGATACAGTCTACGAATGATCTTTTTCCTTTCAGACTCAGGAAGCTTCCATGCTTGCTCTATCACTGAGGTCACTTCTTTCAGGATTTCTGGTAATGCATTGAGTTTTATCTTTTCCGGGGGCACCTTTGTGGGAGGAGCTCTGTGATTCTCCTTGCCAGGGAAGAGAGGAGGAACCATTCTTGGACCAGGGGAAGAACATTCTGAAGGGCTAGTTGGTGTGGAAGGGGCACTGTCTCGGATGTGTGTGCTTTCGTCTTGTCTGGAGAATTTGTATAAGTCGAGGGAACTGACTATTTTATACTCGCTGTATCCAATATCAATTTGGAAGCATTTTCCAAGGAAGCTTGGGTTATCCTCTTCTTCTCTGTCCACCTCTTGAACAATGATAGCATATGTGTAGGTTGGCTGGTAGGTGCCATAGATGTCACCTCCTTCAGAATCGACAAGGTACCCCACATACTCGCCCGGGTAAAATACATTCATGGGATCCATGAGGAGTATGTGGTGAATTTCAGCAGGTATTGGGGTTCCAGGAAGAGGAAGTTCAAGTTTAGAGGGTTCTGTGGAGTCGTACTTGACACCAAGGTTATCCAGCTTCTCAGTAATTCTATAGATGTCATTGCACCCCAGCATGGCTATCAGATAAGAGGTATCAGATATCAAATTGTCTGTGGCAGATTTCAGAGTCATAGCAAGAGCTAGGAGGAAATTGATGTCTTTGCTGTCAGAGTGCTGAATATACAGATGGATGACAGCATTGCCATATCTTTTCAGAAAGGCCAGGGTTTCACTTTTGCTGTGTGGAATTGGACTGCAGCCTTTTACCCGCAACGTCGTCTGCAGCTTCTCAAAGCAAGACACCTTGAGACCCTCACAAAGGGCTTTGCATAGTCGGATGGCTTTTTCCTCATTCACCAGGAAGGCGTTGTCATTCTCATGCTTCATTATGCGAATAAGCCCTGTGATGAACTGTTCAGATGACAGAAGCAGCTGTAAACGGCCCTGAAGGGAACAGAGAGCTCCAAACTGACACATTTTGGGAGACTCTTCATCAAGCTGCTCTTCAAGAATGCTACTCAAGAGCCTGGGCCTCAGCTTCTGTGGAAGGAGCATAATCATCTTTGTGTGGAAGGCATGGTCTTTGCCGAGGTAACACTGACTCAAGTCCACAAGCATCTGGACACCGGAGTTACCCTGGATTCTGCTCTTGTAGTGTGGCGCATCATCAAACACTAAAGTGTTAGACTTGGCTAGTCTGCCATCATGACTGGGCAGGTAAAAAGTCAAATCTCTGAGGTTTTCCAAGTCTTTGCGGATCTGCACAGGATCATTTTGAAGACTTTTGAAAAGCCCAGACACAGCCCTCTTCACAGTTCTCATTTCATTTGGGTCAAGCTGCTTGCCCTCTGAATTTCTGTAAATGCGGCAAAGTACCTCCACATATTGTTTTGTTGACACAACATCTTCTGTTCCTAACAGTTTGAACAACTGGTGAAATGTACCAAGCTCTAAAGGAAGCTTGTACAGGTATGGTTTAAAATCAGATTCATTGTCTAGATTTATGACAACTTCCTCAGGTTTTAAAAGTTTCCAGCCTTCCTCAACCATGACAAAGGCCACCCCTCTCAGCTGGTAGCGAAACTCTCGCTTATCTGCATTGAGAAACTCATAGGTACACCTTAGGACTTTGTTTCGTGTTTTCACCATGTCATCATCAAGGTTAGACAGGCTGCAGATATTTTTGCAGTTGCTTATTACTTTGTCCAGGGGTGGCTCCAAGTTGACGTTCAGCATTGTCAAAACTAGATCTAGCTGTTCTTGGCTAGAAAGGGTGCTTCCTTCCTGATCTTTTATACCAGCTGGAGTGGCTTTTTCAGGGAGGATGGGGCAAGATGTCCAAAGCAACTGGATGATATCAGTTTGCTTGAACTTCGGATTCACCTGAGAGCCATTGAAGCGAATGAGAGGAAGAGTGCCAATCATTTCTTGGTGTTGAGCATGGAGCCGGATGAGTTCAGCAGGTGCGCGCTCTGGGCACAGGAAAGGTATCATTGAAAGCTCTTTGAGAAAAGTGCCCACAAAAAGATCTGTTCTCTCACTGAAGATGTGGTTGAGGAGAACATCTACAACAGCCTGGGCTTTTTCTTTGGACCAGCTCTCTGTCTGGGCTTTGATGCTGACTTCTTTTGCAAACTGCAGAACTTGCTGCTGAGAAACAATATACTTCAGTCCTATATTTCGCAGAAATGTGATCCACAAGGGGAGGAAGGAGGTCCCATTCCTGGGCTTAGCCACTTGCTCGACTTTTTTGAAGAAATCATTGGGTATGAATGACTTTGCTGGCAACATCACCTCAAAAACCCTCACAGTCTGATCATAGAATACTTTTGCAGGCTTCAGGCGGTTGTTGGAATCATAAATGAAGGCAAGACCCTCCAGTTTCTCATAGAGCTGATCCTTCATCCCACAAGGCTCCTCCATATTAAGGAGTCTCTCCTTCAGATATATGAGGTGTTCAATTTTGGCCTCGTGAGACAGGCTGTCAAACTTGGGTAGGAGATGCTTTAGATAGACTTCAAGATCATCAATGGGGATACAGCCAAGGAAGCTGTAGAGTTCTTTCACCTGTGGATTATCGACAAGGAATGTGGATGATGTTGTGTGGGCCCACTTATCCATATCTGCAGATGGGATGCTTTTTGTAAGAACATAGCAGGACCCAAAGTTTGAAATGCTAATGTATCGGCCACTGACTGCCTTGTAACAAGGGAGCAGCTTAAGACTCTGCACGTCCTCCTGGGACAGGTTGATCAAATTGCAGTTGAAGTACAAGAGAAGTGCCTCAAAGTCCTTGTCAGTCAAGCTCCCAGTCTTAAAGGCTGAAGTTTGAATCATGTACTCCAGGGCCTTCAGGATGCTGGAGGGATTCTCGATATTTGCTGTATGCTGAGCAAGAAAAGGAAGGACAGGATTCTCTTTGGAGCAGATCTTGTTGACAGCCAACTGAATGCATCCCCCTTTCATGAGGGTGTGAAATACCTTGTCATTCTGTCCATTTGGAAAGATAGCAGCATATATCAGGCTAGGTGGTAACAAAACATCATGCTCAGGTACGACCAACTTGTTGCTGGAGACCATGAACTTGATGCCTGGCAGCAAGGCCCAGTCCTTTAGAATATCCAGTATGGTTTCAAATTTGGGCTTGATTTCTGTCTGATCATCTTTGAGGCAGACATTCTCACTAATGAAGTGCCATACACTTTTCAGCCAAGACTCACTGGCGTAGTTGTCTTTCCACCGCACAGAAATCCTTGTGCGATACTCCCTTGGTAGGACTGATCCCAACAGATCCCCAAAGCTGCTGATATCAAAGACCTTTGCAACACCGGACTTCATGAGGACATTGCTGTATCTCATATATAGTGTGTTCATGAACAGCTCTTTTCTGGAGGAGATAAGATCATGGTGCACGGAAAGAAATTTTGGTCTTTTTGAATCAAACACTTGTAGAATGTTGTCCATTGTTATCAACAGTGGCAGCCCCTCTATCGTGATCTCGTCTTCCTCAATATCCTTGAAGCAGTAGTCAACCAGTAGTTTCAGGCTGTGGAAAAGCTTGAAATTTGACTGCTGGAGGCGGCAGGGCAGTTTTCCAACCTGGCAAGTTGTGTCTGGGGATGAGAATGTGAGGAGAAAGCTACGGACATCCTCCGGTGTTACATAGCTCACTGGGATCCCAGCATCCTGCAGGCAGAAGTACAAGCTGGCTGTTTCATCACAGCTATGGACCAAGTTGAAGCCAACCTCCAGAAGCATGGCCTTCAATCGGTACACATTTTCAGCGACAGTCTTGCGAGTGGTAATGTTGTACTCTGTGTTTTTCAAATGCTGCAGTTCATCCTGAAGGAGGTTGTCAAAGAACGCTCGACTTTTGCTTTCGGTAGATGTGTTCACCCAGGATATGTATATGGCAGAATGCATGTCTGTGTTGTCTATGTGTGGGGCTCTGACAACTGGCAGTAAACGCTTCAGGTCAGCATGAATGCAGTTGTACACCGCTTTGACAAGACAATACCAATCTGGTTGAATGTCAAGTCTGTTTACAGGGAAAAAGAAGAGGAATTTCTTTAATGAATCTTTGACAATGTGGATTGGTGTTCCCTGCAACACAGTCATAGTGGGATCAGGTCCTGGAAAGAACCGTCTTTTCAGCTGAATCAACAGTTCCACATAGGCTGGTGCAATCAAAGCCGTCATCAGGTTGTTGTTCCAGTCGCTCCTCACACCCACTCCATTGTCATCTCTCCAGAGGTTTCTCCTGGCAGAGTCTAAAGCAAAATGCCCATTTACGTGAAAAGGAAGGCCAGTCTCTAAGGAAAGAGGCAAAAAACAGAAAGCTCGGTGGGGTTTTTTGTAGTTGTGGCTGATGCATGCTGCTACACCTCCTCGTGGAAAGAGAGTTATGTCTTCATTTTTGTGTGCAGAGATAACACTCTTTGAGACTTTGTTGATGTTGGAAAAACCAGAGCGATTGCAAACCAGCCAAGTGGTTAAATTGCCATCTGAGTCCTCTATGTCCATTGTGTAGGTTATCTGCTGGACTGGGATTTGTGTCAGCTGCTTCTTTTTTGTCACACTATCCACTACAGAGGCATGGAACTGTTTACGTTTTAGACGATCACCATCTGTGATTTTAGCGGTCACAGAGTAAAGCACTTTCAGGTCTCCTGTGGCCCCATCTATTTCACAGATGGAAATCTTCTCCATATGGTTTAGGAACATAAGGAGCTCTGCTCCATCAGCTTTCAATTTATCAAGGAGATTTTGCACCATCCTATCTGAGGCTGGGACCAAGCTGATTTCTGAGTTTTTTGCCATTTCAACAGTACGCAAAGGAAATCGAAACATTGTGCAACGTTCAAGCTTGAAGTGAGATCCCAAGTACAGGTTCAGCACATCAGAAAACTGGGTCCTGAAATCAGTGTCCAAATCACGAAACATTCTTCCTGGACTCACAGATGTGGCCCCTGGTGCATAACGTGCATGAGGATCAAAGATGCATAGAATGTCATTGTTTGAAATGAAAGAGGGGCAGTCTGTTATATGATAAACTGAGTTGAACCCTATGCCGTATTGTCCGGTTTTGCCTGGATTTGCTTCCTTTGTCCCCCGTCCCAGATTCTGGATTCCTCGCACATCGTCTTCTGTGAATGGCTGATTGTTGTATACGCAAAGCGATGGCCCTTGCATGGGGACCCATTTGTCATCGAAGATTCTGTCTGTGGGGTGGAACCTTGGGTCAAACACAAAGTATATTTCTGTGGCTTTGGCATCATCTGCATTTTGAAGGAGCTCTTTCAGCATCTCCTTTTCAGATGGGTAGGCATTAAGGATGCTTTTTATCCTGCTTGTGAGTTTCTCTTTCTGGCCAAACTCACTTCCAAGTGTGGTGAAGCATATGTTGGACGCGTACCTCTCCAATGCTTTGTGACGTTTGGGCACTGCTCCTAATTTTACAGCCACTTCTCTTGGAATGTCAGCATGACAGTACTTCACTGTTGTGTCTCTAACTTTGATCCAAGGACAGTCATTGTAGCACAGAGTTTTTGATAGTTGCAGTGTAAGATGGGTGTCTGGCAACAGTATCTCATATGTACCTTGACAGAATTCTTGGTTTTTGTCTCTGATCAGACCCCATATTCCTTCACTGATTATTCTGCGGCAGAGCTGAAAGTTGTCCTCGGACAGTGGTTTTCGTCCACACTCTTTTTTCACCAACTCAAGAACATTGGCAAAGTTCTCAACAGTAAAGCTTGACTGAACCCCAACATTTTCAAAGAGTTCACGGCAGCTGTTTCTGTATTTATTGGGAAGCTGGTAAAGATAAGGTGCTGCATCAAAGTTCAGGTGGAAGGCCACCTTCGATGGATCAACATAAGTATTCTCAACAAGTATGGAGGAGAATGTTTTGAGCTCTTCCATAATTTTCTCCTTTGCTGTGTCATCCTGCAACATTTCCTCATGCAGGTATTTGTAGCAGGCATTGGTGATATTTTCTTGATACAAGGTAACTCCGTCAAATGACTTAGAAAGTTCCTTGAGCTGGCTGACTACTAGTTCAACTGTCGGCTTTTTTATCAACCCCAGAAAGTCTTTCACAGCCAAGGTGATCATGCCACATCCTTTAAAAGATGGTGAGTTCTCATTAAGGATGGGCTTCATCAAGCATACAGTGTCCTGGTGGTCCGTGGTGTAAAGATCAGTGGCAGCAAACATGGTGGAGGGCGGGAATTTATTCCCATACCATGGCAGTGAGAAACCTGCCGGCTTTGTCAGGAAAGGGAGGAAGTGTATGTTCTGGAGCTTTTCCAGGTGCTCGCTGGTTTTTGGGTCTCTTATTTTCAGCTTCTCATCAACAAGGCTCAGCAATATGCTGCTCCGGAAACATGCCGCCGTGTGATCGGCTTCGTTCAACACAACCACCGACTCAGCGCGTTCGATCAGGTCTTCCCATGAGAGGTCATCCTTAACCATTCCCAGCTGTACCAACTTGACCAGACACACTGGGTTCAGGTAGTCCTTTGTGGTTCCTTCTGGGAAGCGTCCATCCTCTGTGTTGTATAGCTTTGCAACTCTCCCCTCTGGATGGATCAAGCGGGAGGGAACAACAAGCTGATGGGACTGACTGGAGCATGGAATGCAAGGTGTTACTTTGAGAATAGCAGCAAACTCCTCCAGCTTCTCATTGAGGACATAGTGCATTAGTGGGTCCCTCAGGTCTTTATCAATGTCCTGGATATGTGGAAAGAAGACATCTGTGAAGAACTGTTTCTCTGTCAGTGTGTTCTCCATAAGCTTCCCCTTGCATCCAGCATCATCAAAGCCTTCCTTCACCCAGTCTGGCAGCTCAACAGCACAGAGGTCTTGGGAGCCACTCTTCTTGAGGTATTTCAAGAAAATCTTGAAGGCTGCAGGGCCAATATCAGGTCTGCACAGCAAGGAGTCATCCAGGAACCTGACATATTTGATTGACACCCAAGTGCTGCCATCTGAAAACACCTTTGAAGCTTCACTATCACCCCCTTTGGCTATTTCTTGGTAGACTCCTTGGCTGATCAGAGTGAAGTCATCGTGCACAACACCAGGGTCAGGCCATGCTGCATAGTAGCTGTAATTGACCAGTTCTCCATTTTCAGCCATATTACGAAGCATACTAAGAGCTGCTAGGTAGGCCTGGACAATCACATGCCTCATAAAGACTGAATTCCAGTTTCCTTTTGTGTCTGTCTTCCAGATCTCTTTACGATTGGATGTCACAGCAAAGCAGCCATTGATGTGGACAGGCAAGCCAGTTTTGATTCTAAGAGGCAAATAGCAGAACACCTCTCCAATTGGAGTGGGGTTTGTCTTCACTGTCCATGTCCGATTTTCTCCCTCTGAGAGCAAAACGGCCACACCTCCACATGGGACCAACCCAAGACGCCTCCCACTTTCACTCAGGGAGAATTTGAGAGCTTCAGTCACATCCATGCATGAGCAAATGAGCCAGTTTGTGAGGTCAACTGCCTTTTGTGGCATTTCGTCAGTGAGCCTTTTGTTCTGGGCTCCTTTGGCAGCCATCTCAAAGTACGAGGATGGGTCCTCATCTGAACCTCTGAAGAGTGGGGACTGGAGATCAACAATACGTCTGAACACGTTATGGAACTCTTCGACCACAATCCTTATGATGCAGCCAGATTTCGGGACGTCAGCGGGCACCCTGTTGGTGTTTGCCACCTTTTTCATCACTTTTGCTGCTGCCTTCAGGATACTCAGAGGCCCATATGTGGCCTTAGAGGACCAGACACTTTTGTTCATGGTGACAACATCCTGCGCAGCCGCAGGGTTTGGCTCTTCATACTTCAAGTACTTGAGGACCATGGAACCAACATGCTGGGTGAAAAGTATGAGCCGATGGCCACAGATGCTGAACTCATCCACCAAAGAGTAAATGTCTGTGGTGTTGTAGTAGATGCTGCTGATCTCACTCACTGACGCCTCCTGCTCAGTCCTGAAGGGGAGCCTGAAGAGGGTCCCGTTGTATTTATAAGGGGACTCCTGCGCAAGAGGCAGCTGACAGTTGAAAATATTGATGAAAGGTTTGAACTGATTGGGAAACTTCCTCAACCGTTTTTGCTGTTTGCTCCAGTTGATTTTGATGCCAGGATTTGACCTGTCTCTTATGTGCTTGCTGATGTGATTGATGTTGGGATCGAACATGATCATGAACTCTCTGCTCATGATAATGGGTATGTCAGTCACATGGTAAACCGAATTAAACCCCAAGCCAAATTTGCCTACTTTGTCAGCCTCACATCTCTTCATTGACCCCCCTAACCTGGTTATGTTCAGGAAGTCAGTATCAGAGAAGACAGAGTTGTTGAAGGACCACAAGGCAGGGCCATGACAAATAGCCATGCCAGGGTCTAACAGGTTCTCTCGAATTTCAAGATTTTTCCGCATGTCAATCAAGAAGCTGCACTCTGTGGCACTGGCATCGTCAGCATTCTGTAGGAGCTCTTTGAAGATGTCTGAAACAGACGGATACTCCTCTAAAATGTTCTTAATTCTTACTGTCAGAGGCTCTCGCTGACCTGATTGTTCAAAACCAAGGTTTTCTGGATTGATCAGTCTTGTGCTCAGACAGGGCACATTCAGCCATTCCGCAGTTTTCATGGGGATGTCATCGTGAACTAAAATGATGGGTTCTGACACATCATCAAGCAAGTCATTCAGGTCATCCACTTTGATGTCACAGTAGGTGCATTCATGGATGGGTTTCATGGCCAATTTACCTGGATCCTTGTAGCAAAGGATGGGAACATGCATGTTGAGATCAACAGAGATTTGATTGTTGTACAGCCATCTTAAGATGTTGATCAGAAGAAGGAGATTGTGTTTGCTTTCCTCTTTTGTCATTTCCTGTTCACTCCTTTGTTTTATGGTATTGACCACCTCAAACACATGACTAGGGACAACCTCTTCCACTGAACCACAGAACTGAAACAGCTTGTGAAACTTTGCTATCGTTTTTGGTAAAGAGTACAAGTAAGGCTGCAGATCTAGGTCAGGGATGGGTTTTAAAACAGTGTGACAGGGAGAGGAGAATGTTTTTCCAGTCCAGACCCAATCAAACGGCAGTGACTTCATCGCTTCTCTCGCCCCTTCTAGATGTGCTTGCATGAAGTCGTAGATTTCAAAAAGAATCTGTTGGAACTGGTACCAGTCCTCTGTGGTAAAAGCTTGGGATCTGTGCCAGTCATTGACTGCCTTTAAATGTTGGAGCACTTGATCGACCTGAGGCTCTATTGATAACTTCAAGGCCTTTTTCATGCCTGCAGAGGTACGTTCCACAAGAGCGACTGAAGAACCTACCAGGACTGCATGAGATATGTCACACATTTCAGAGAATGAGCTGATGTTAAAGGAGTCTCCCATCCAGGCAAGGGAGCGTGGATAATTCAATGGCCTCTCTTTACAAACTGGCACCCATTTTATTTTCTGCAATGAGGATTGGGCTTCAGGTGACTTCACCAACTTTGTCTGCTTGTTCAGTATTGTCAGCAGCGTTTTGGCTTTCTTCAACAAGAGGTCCCACTCAGGTTTGCTGTTGCTCTGCAAATCTTCGATTTTGCGTGCCACCTGAAGAACGTCTTTCTCTGTGAGCTGTACTTCATTCCTCAGTCCTAACTGTCGAAGGGAATGGAGAATGTCTAGCGATGCAGTGTATGTGCTTGGAGGAAACCTGTTCTTCTCTTCCATATAGAAGAGGTTCTGTAAAATCTCCAGCTCTGGATCAAACAGCTCAGTGGCAGAGACAAGCTTTCCCGCAGAAATGTGGATGAACTTCAGACATGAAAGCCACTCAATTACAGATGGATTTTCATTCTTCAGGAATGACAAATGTTTCAGTGCCCAGAGAATGATTTTAGTAACTTCATCTTTGGCATAGAAGCCCTTCTCAATGTCTTGAACAATCATCTTTAAACATTCAGTGCTCTTCACCTGTTCCACATTCAGTATTTTAATCAGGCGGATGGCAGCCTCGTCACTGCTGTCGATGATATTGATGGACAGCCTGACATCTGATGGAAGCTTGGCACTATGGTGTAAAGCTTTGGCTCCTTTCAGTGCGATAAATATTGGTGTACCTTTCTCTGTGCAGGGTCCTATTTTCTCAAAAATGGCGAGCTCCTGAAGGATGCGCTTCTCTTTCTCGGTGATCTCCGACAGGCCAGCTAAGAAGCCTCTCAGGGCAACCTTCTGTTTGCTAGACAAGGATGAAATCTGGTTGACAACCCTCTGGGAGGTGGACCTGTCCATCATTTGCAGCAGTGCACTGGGTGATGATGGGTGGATGTAGTTCTTGAGGAGTGGGTGTTGCAAACACAGGTCTAGCTTTTTCATGACAATTCCCCCAAGTTTTTTCATGACATCCGGAAGACCTTCTGGGACCGGGGCCTCTTCCTCGTCCATGAAGATGATGGGAGATGGAGTTCTGAGACGCAGGAGTTCCACTGAGTCCATGCCATCTTCCAATGGTGCCTGTGGGATCAAGGGCATGTCTTCGAAGATGCTAAGGTCATCAGCAAAATATATGTAGAGATGCTTCCAAGTCATCTTCAGCCAAGAGATGGAGGGATGTTTCTTCTCTTGGTTCCCAGGGTTCCACTGGACTGAAAAATCTCGTGAAGGCCATGTTGTTGTGAGTATCTCCTTAATTAGGCGAGCAGATCGCTCAGGTGTCAGTTCCTGTACCTGGATGCATGGTCTCCCTGTGAACAAGAAACAGAATGCTGTTAATATGTATAATATAATACATTTATATATTTCTTTTTAGCAAATCATTTTTCTCTACGGCTCCCTAATTCTAACCAGCTTACAGTCTAGAGACAACAGCTTGCGCTGACAATGCAGATTTCCAGTGAATAACACCTTAGCATTATATACTCAGAAGAGACTAGTTTAACACAAATGATGGGTTGTGAATTGGAGTAGCCATTTTTATACTCTTGGTGAAATGAAGAGAAATGTGACATTATCAGTGTTTATCAAAAACACAAGGCAACACATTTCCCCCTAAACAAGGTCAGTATGACTCCTGACTCATCAGGTTCAGCCCATCTGTCCCTCACTGCAGGTTCCAGCAAGGAGATCAGTAACTCCTCCTAATATACAATAATGTACTGCAGCTAATGTCAGTTAGGATTCTGCACCTGCTTTTATGTGGCGGGTGCAACCACATGTCAGATCAAGCAAAAACTAACAGGGCTCTACACTCATACTTTCAGCTATGGAATTTATTCCCCTCTGGACATTTTAGTGAAGTTTATTAGTTTTACTCTATGGCTCCAGGACCATTCCTGGCAGTCTGACACATGTATCAACTGATTCATGCAATATGAAAACACTGTTTACCCATAGATAGAATATCACAGACCCGAATCAGACTTTGACTTCTACAAGATTTCTAAGACATTTGAGGAACTTTATTATCATCATATTACAACTTAATGATACTGAAATACTATGCAAGAAAATGGCATTTATTGGAAGTTATTTCAGGCAAATGCTGATTTATTTCAGTGCATATAGACAAATATGCAATGTGAATATGAATCCATAATTTTGGTACTGAAAATCTACACAGTAACTTCTACAAGTGAGTTTTCAAATAATAGGCTGGTACAAAACAGATAGGTACAGGGACTACATATAACTTATAAAATGTATGCATATTTCCAAAAAACACAGTTGATGTTGGTATGTTTCTAAACGCTAGCCACAATATATGCTGCTATCAGGACATACCTGTCTGACACTGTAAAATTTAAAGCTAAAGCTTTATGTATAATTTAAAAATAAACCCCAAAAACCAGTTTATGGAAGCACTGCCTGAAGATTAAAGTCAACATCACACATCTTTAAACACCATGCATGACATGCTATAATGTGAGAAAGTTTCTGCCCTCTGTATTTTCTAATCATGTGGACATTGAGTACAACATAAGATCTGGACATGCTTTCTTCTTCATTTGTTAGTGTTCACTTGCCATGTCACAAACTACAGTAAATGAAGTTACACCATTTTTTCTTGGCTCAATTTATTTTTATTTATGGTGGAAGTTAACACAGATGACCTTATGTTCTCCAACAAATACAGCATCGTTTCTGCTGCAGACTTTTGTAATTTGACAGACCTGCCTTGAAATACATTACAAAGGGATGTGATTATTATAAGAACATTTAATTCAATTAAACAGTTTAAGCTACGATTGTCTAATTTTAGGGAAAGAGGCTGAGAGTAAACATTAGCTGTAAACATTGTTTTACTATAAAAGACTGCAGTTTATTCAATTTTCTTCATGACTTGCAATTATTTATTCCATGACTATGAGTCTGTAGGATTGCTTTGGCCCATAAATGTGCAAGAATGGAAATAATATTCCAAGCTGCAGTTTGAGAAATTCAAGGTTTTACTAGAAGCAGACAAGCATAGCCTGCATTCAGTATACTAATCTACTTCCAGTAAATCCTATACTGGCTCAAACTCCTGAAAACTGCAAGTGATATTTCCATCTACATGAGTGACAAAAGAATATAGTGAAAGAGTAACACAGCACAATGTTAAATCATGTCTGATTAGGTTAGTTTTGTCACACAGAAACATTCTAGAAGTGTGAAAACAAAAAGTCTAGGAATATCGGGGATTTCTAGACATGTATTAAAAATCACATGACCAGACAGAGGGACATTTTCAGGAAAATCACCCAGGCCTACACTCAAAGACTGGCAATGCACATTTACATGGGGCTCCACGGGATAATCTCCTGTGAAAATATTTTATCGTCACTATTGGACTAGATGTTGATTTTAGAATCCAAGAGTATTGGCAGGCTTTCAATGAAATTAAATTGTCACCTTGAGAGTTATTTGTTAAATATAAAAACTCCTTGCCTGCTTTAATACCTTTGTGTATTCAAAATCATCAATGCTTTTCAATACACTGATTTACTTGGCAGCTAAAAATGTTTTTATTCTCTGCCATTTAGGTGGTTCCACTACTTTGTTCTACTTTGTCCAGAGATCTCACAGAGTCCCAGGAATGTTGTGCATTAGTTTCAAACAGGTTAATTCTAGAGACACACTAAAGGCTTGGCAAAACCACACTCCAAATAACTCACCTGAGCAGCCCCAAAGAAACTGCTGTACTGGAAATTAATGGAAATACATCAATGGCAACGTCAAGGTGAAAAAAAATGTAATAAATGTGAACCACACTTTACTACACATTTTGCTTTAATTTGCCATTTTTATATGTAATAAAAATTGAACCATCAACCACGGCTCCACCTCCACGATAAAGCTGGGGAGGAATGGTGAAGCACACCAGGTCACTCGGCTGGGGGCTCATGTCTCAGTATCACAGCTGCCCATCTATGACTGAGCAGTCATTGTATACTCACTGAGGTTACAGAGGACATATCAGACAGAACACAGCAGCCACCTGCCATAAGAATATAGCTCCTCTTTGTTCCACTGACACCTGGGTGACAGATGTTGAATTTTCCATATTCTCTACAATGGCATTAACAAGTGAGGGAGAACGTCTCTTCTGCATATGCATAGCAAATTTTCACTTTTACTTTTATTCACTTTTATTTGTTGGATTTTTAATACACATAACACTATTTCAAATCATGCAACCCATTTATAAACAGCAGAATCCTCATAGAGAAAAACTATCATACTATCATCGAGGTGGATGAAATGCAGAGGGATCGTAGCTTGTTGTTGGCAGGTAAAATTGTGTGCTGCAGCCACAATGAGACAGATGTGTTGGAAGAGCAAAGCCAGCAGAATCACTGTGGCACCAATGAAATACTGAAGGAGAGAGGAATAACTTTGGGTATCCGTGCTTCCAATAAGACAACATCAATATCTAAATACAAGGGTTATGACAATGTGTGAAAACAGGGCAAGATGTTGTGCTGGACAGGAAGTATGCAAAAGGGCTGAAAGACTTTCATTGTAATCTGATTCACTGTCCACTTGAAGGGAATTTGAAACGTAATGGAAAGTGATCTGTTGATCTGGGAAAGACAACCTGCAGCTGGACTGAGAAATGGGAACTGTGCAGGGAAAGTGGACTGAGAAATAAGGGAAATAGTAAGTTGTGGCCAGAGTACAATACAAATCTCTGGTCCTCGCCTTTTCGTGATGCAAGAGGAAATCGCTGTTACCTCCAATGCATTATCAAACCATATAGCACTGCCAGACCACTCTGCTCTGCAACCACTGGTCTCCTTGTCACCCCTCTCTGAAAGGGTCCATACTCTCAGTCATGTGTGTTCTCTGCTTTGGCACCCCAGGAGTGAGATGGCCTTCCAACAACAGCTGATCCACTGAACATCTTCTGCCACAAACTGAAAACCCATCTATTCAAACTGCACCTTGGTTCAACTAACACTAAGCATTCATGCCATATCCTCAGAAAACATTTGCTATATCCTTGCACATACTATGGCACCTAACAGAATATGAAATATTGTGAAATGACTCGTACAGAATTGTAACATTCTGGACCATTCTTACAACATTTAGTATCATCTTTGCTTTTAGTCTAACTTTCTTGTACTTTGTACCAAATTTATATGCTGTCCAATCAGAGAAGACCGGATGAGAGTGTTTTTGAGTGAGGGCGATGATGAGACTTGAGAGCAAGTCACGAGGCTGGGCAGCTGCAGCCAAAAAATGGAGTGACTCCTCTTGGCTTTGTAGCCAATTGGCTCTGGACCAATGCCAGCCCAGAGCGAGTGGCGTCTTGGGTTCAGTTACCAGAAGATGAGGACGCAGGCGAAAGGGCCAAAAGACAAGAAGTGAAAGATTTGGCTGTCAGTTTTAATGTGTCACCTGAGACATCCAGGTGTGCGGCAAGCTGACAAGGTGTCTGACAAGTCACAAGTGCCTGGGTGTTGAACAAAACCTTCAGGGGTGAAAGGAAAGCCAAACAGCCGTTGTGGGTGCAAATGACAGGGACTGTGGAGGCACATAAGGCAGAAAGCTCAGTCCACGAGGTTAGCCAGTAATTTAGACTGACGGAAAAGTGATTATGCACAAACGCAGCCTGCACTCCTGACCCTTGGTCTCCAGCTAAACACAATACTGGAACAAAACACACTGAACCTATTGCTGAAACCTTTTTACAGTAGACTAATGCTCTGTGACCAATTTCCCCTGTTCTTACAAGCCCAGCAATTAGTTGTCTTAAGGTTTAATGCACCGGCAATGACACAGCATTGATTTAGTTGGTGGCTGAAGGATATTTAGGAAGCTCACTGGCAGTTTTTTTCTGGCATTCTAGGGCCTGAAACTGATCCATAGCTCATATTTCTGAATTATACATAAGATTCAGCATATAGAGTTTGGACTTGTCCAACAAGAAAACAGTTCTCTTATCAGTGTTTGCATGGCATTAAGCATTCATAATGCAAAAATTGTAACCTTAGGTACCACAATTTTGCTTCCCTCTTAATTGTAATTAACAGCAATATTCCTCACGTACATAGCAATGCCTTACACTCATCTGTGATTTACAAACACATAGGAATCTTTCTTTGTCTGATGGGAACCATTTTCATGTTGTCCTTTGTGATCTTACTTTTAGAAACACCAAGAATTTTCCATCACAATGCATCTCCAGGATCATTACATTCTGATGTATAATCCATAATCCAGGAGTATACATTCTGTCTTTACTATATAAGCGACATGATATGATATTTATCATGAATGGGAACACTTTCTATCCATTTTGTATCCAACATCACAGTCTTGGGGATATTTGGAAGAAAGTCACACAAACAAAATGGGACTGATAATCGCCACCACTCACCTATATGCCCTCACAACAGAACAAAAATTAATTTGGTACAAGATCAAAGTCCATTCAGTTTGGTGAACTACCCTCCAAAAGCCAACCAACCAAACAATAAAAAGTATGACAGCTGTGTTGTGCCTTCAGCATGGAAACCTGACCCAACCTGCAGTTCACTCTCTAAATAAATGATATTAGAGAGCGGAATCCATTTCAGCGAGAGAGGCTGGTACAAAGCTCAGCAGCTGCATCTGTCTGTGCAGAACACACAAGCCTCGAACATGAGTAAGCCCTACTGTCCACTACAGTCCAGCCATTTCACATGCAGTTCCATGTCTAGAATAAATCTGAGACAGCCACATTACATCCAAATTAGACACCACTGCAACAATGGTTTCCCTTTCTCTCAGTCTGTAAATATGTTTGGAGATGAGAAGGGTGGAGGAATTCGTCCAGATTTTATGTTTCTGGGGTGATGAATGCCATTCAGGGGTTTAATTGACGAGTCTGTTAATTCAGCATTTTCCCCAACTGGCCCCAGTCCCTTTGGCAGACTCCTGGGTTGGGTATGTGTGAGAACGTGTCTGGTATTTGATCACTGAAAACGGAATGTGTGGCACCAAAACATCTCTCCGATCTGCCAACTCACTATTGCATACACAGACAACAGACACACACAAAGACACACACACACAAACCTGAGACAGAGGAAAGATTCTGCCATTCCTTTATGCATGCCTGTAGCATTACACCAAAGACATAGAGCCCTAGCCATATAATCTGTATAAAAAAGTATGAATTACATTGGAAATGGTTTGTTATGTAAGGGCCATACACTGGTACCAGTGCATGGAGATTGTCCTTTGGATTGTAGGTTGACCTGTGCTTTAACTGTATCCTTTGCTTGGCAAAGTGGGGAGCCTTTGGAAAAAAATGAAAACCGTGTAGCACTACTGATAAAGGCATTTAGAAGGAACTTTCCCAATAACATTGCTTACCGCACTGAGGTTTAAAAGCCCAGTGTTACCTTTAGAAAAATAAGAACAATACAAACCTCATACAGCACGGATCTGATACCCCACCATGTCATATTGAGATGGTAGAGTACTGGACTCATCTCTCACCAGACTACATTAAGAAAGATTTACCTCGGCTCTTGGCTGCTTCCTTTAGGCTGTTCATGACTGTTGGTTTAATACTCTCCAGAATAAATCTTCCCTCAAGTCCTGGGTAAAGAGACCTTGAGAAAAATCAGAGGTTTTCCTTTAGAGAGTAAATTCTCTGTGAACCTTGGTTCAGGAAAAAAAAACATACACCTGTGATTTTTAACACTTTACATTTTCACTTGTATATCACAATCACATGTATCTTGCATTAGCTTCACTTCAACTCTATAACAATCTTGTTACACAGGTCATCAAATCGTGCTGTTTTTAAAAACATTTCTGCACATATATATTAATGTGAGAAGTCTTTCTTGCTTTCTGAAGTTATGCTCCAATGCTAAAAAAACAGTACTTTCAACAAATTCTCAGAGTTGAAAATCTAAAAATATGAATTTTCTTTATGTTCTCCTTTTTCATACTTTTTTCTGGAATTGGCCATTTTAGATTAAGCTTGCCTCTCTGCAACATCTGCTACACTCGCACAGGACAAATACAATCCTCTGATACACTCACAGGCAGCCAATGGCTGTTATTCACAATACAAGTTCCACAGTCCACCACTGAACAAACAAATTGCAGGGCAAGTGCATCTCCACTGACATTACCCAAGTGGCTTGCAGGCACCTCACTAGCCACTACAGGGTACTTATCAGTGTTGAGACAAGGGGACCCAGACCTATGAGTATGGAATGGAGTATTCTGTTCTGACTTTCAGTCCTCTGTACTGACCTTCTTCATGTCTGAAAAGGAGATAAGGAATGCCTGCCTAACAATTACGTAGTTAATAGGCATCAGCAGTGATGGCTAAATTATCCTGTAATATTTATTTTTAATGGTTTAAACAAAACATCCACTCACTAAAACACTGAATACTGGGTAATGTTCAGCTTCCTTTAGTGACAGATTTGCTACATTGAGTTCAGTGAGATTCCAACAGAAAATAACCAAATATGTATGCACTATCAGGCAGGTAACTAGTCAACAGAAGAGAAGACATAGTGTGACATTTGTTGCAAATTAACAGTCATACCGTGGGTACTCATCTGAGGCGATGTAAACTGCATCCTTCTCATTCACGGATGAGGAAAATGCTACAAATGTGTCGTTCTGCAGTGGGAGCAGCTCCAGGCCAATGAGGTCACTGTAGCAGCCATCACTGAGGACAAACTCCAGCAGGAGGAGCTTCTCCTGCGAAGACCCTTTGTGTCTTGTCTTCCTCAGCACATGCCGCACCAGAGCAGGCGTCACCTTTGCCACCTTTCCCAAAGTCGGAGGATATGCAGCCAAGACAGCATCCACAGCAGCCGGTACCTTGGCCACTCGCATCCCTGAGCTCTGGAGGTAGCTGATCACAGCCTCTGTGCTGTCCTCGCCATCGTCCAGCTCCGAGAACACCGCCTGGTCCACTGTGATCCAGTCACCACTGAGGGAGTAGATGACCGGCTGCTGGATGAGGTCCTGAAAAAGGGGCTCCAGAATGGGTTTCCAGTGGGCCCGCACCCTGCTAGGGTCAGGCCATGCCCTGTAGGACCCTTGGGCAGAGAGGGGGAAGTCCTGGTCCTCCTTGGTCTGGATCCTCTTGATGACCTCCATGACGAGAGTGAAGTAGGCCCTGGGGATGACTGTGACGACCAGCAGCTCATTCCAGAGCGCCGCCGGGTCCCTCCACTGGTCTACCTCCCGCCACTTAATGCTCCGCCGGTTGTCGGTGAGACCAAAGAAGCCACTGACGTGCACAGGCAGCCCAGTGGTGCTCTCCTCGCCCAGTGGGAGTGGAAGAAAACAGAAGGCCCTCCCTGAAAACCCAGAGCTGGCCCCCTCATCGTCGTCCACTGGGGTCAGGGGCAGGGCGATGCCAATGGCAGGGATGAACTTGAGGTCATCAGCCAAGGTGTCCAGGTCACCACACATCCCACGGCCCCCGACCCCATTGCAGACCAGCCAGGTGGTGCTCTGTGTCTCCTTTGCCGTCTCGTCCTGCGTCTCGATGTTCACCTGGTAGGTGGCACAGGTGACTTTGCCGCCAAGGACACCGTTGCTGTAGCTGTCGATCGCCAGGCCCAGGGTCTTCAGGGAGCTGGGCCGCTCCAGCTTCCGTTCAGGGTCCTCACTGGCCGTGACCCGGAAGAGCATCCTCTCTGTGCCGTCTGACTCACGCGCATGCAGTGAAACCTCCTGCACGCTCTTAAGGAAGAGAAGCACTGTGTCGGCGTCAGCCTTGAAGGACTCAAAGAGCTCCAGGACCTTCTCCTTGTTGTAGATGTTCCCGCTGAGCTGGGAGGGCCTCACACGGAGTGGAAAACGAAACAGGGTGCCTGGGAAGCTGCCGTCTTTGATGGTCTTCTCCGAGCTCCCGAACAGGCCGATGTAGGGGGCGAACTGATCCGTGTGCTCTGTTATCTCCTTGATGTCCATCTTCAGGTTCCAGCACTGTCCTGATTCATGTGGCCCAAACAGGGTTTGGTGGGGGTCCAGCATGCCAATTTGATCACCACTGAAAATGCTGGGGACATCTAAAACAAATTAAAAACCCTTTCAGCTTAAACATTCAGGGAGGTGTTCAAGCTAACCACCTTGTTGGCTTTTTTCTTAACTTTGACTGACATATTTATGGAATTTGCAGTATTTATTCATTCTTAAACATAATCGAGATGCAAGCAGTCACTTATAAGAAGGAAACAATAACACAATGCAATATTTACTTAAATTCATTGCAAAAATGTCAGGAAGGAGTGCCAAAGTTGAACTTCACTTTCCCCCATACTGTACATTGCTCTACATCATTTACAAAATATTAAGAAAAATTATACAGAAGCTGACCCACATGTGAATTAATATTTTGATGGGAAAATCCTTACCTGTAATGTGGTATACTGAATTGAAACCAATCCCAAATCTTCCAACTTTCAGGGGGTCATCCCTCTTTCGACTCCTTGCTATTTCCTGAATACCATTCCAATCCTCAGTCGTAAACACTGCATTATTGTACACGTACAAAGCCGGGCCTGACAGAGAAATTGGAAAGATAAATTTGTGAATGAAAACATAATTTTTTATACAAATGTAAGATTCATTTTTAAACTAGACCTCAATTATTTTGATCCAAAGGGCAGTATCCTAAATCTTAACAATCTACATTCACGTCATTAGCACAGTTTTAAGCAAGATTAGCGGAATCCAATGAAGTCATCTAAATGAATAAAATTATGACAGAGCTAGATTGGTAAAGAGTTTGTTCCACATTCTTAAAATGTCTGAAAATGAATGGGAGTTAATGGACACAAGTGACTGCCAATAATCCAAATTATATCAAAATAATCCAAATTAAATCTACTCTATCTACACTAGTGGTTTCAGAAAAAGGAACCTGCTGATAAAACCATATCATTTCCAAATAACTTTAATGAAGTTATGCTCCATAAAAATGCCTGAACACATTTCAAGGTGGTTTCTTTACTTTAAAAAAATGGGGCTGTGACCCATGAAGGATTTCAGCCCATTTGACTCTCCAAACATGGAGCTGCTTACCCCCAAAAACCAAGAATAATGTAGAAACCAGAATAATGCTGTAGACCTCACAGGAAGGAATACAGGTCACATGATACCGTGCAGAGCTTCCCCTACCTTGATACTGCGCCATGTCATGTGACCAAAGCGATTCTCGTCCATACTCTGTCTCATCGTACATAAACTTCACTTCAGTGGCACCTGTGCGTCCTCTGCATTCTGAATCAGCTCCTGGAAGAAAAAAGAGCCACCTGGTTTACATGTAAGTACTAGCACGATGGTCAAAAAACGTTTATATTTATCTGCCACCTTCTGTTGTGTCTTAGAACAAAGAGTGGCAATAAAGTTCATACACACAAAATCAACTTGACCTACTTTGAGCCAAATACAATTGATGCTGGACCAGTACCTACCAATTCAACATTTAAATCATGACCCTCCCTTACAATTTTGAGTTTGCTTATCCCATTGCCCAACAATCACTTTAGTCTGTACATTGCCAAATCACATGTGCGCTTCCACGCTCTATTGGACCGAAAAACAACCACAATAGGGACTCAACTCATGTTTCACATACTTTTAAAATCTGTCCCCCTTCTGGATACCTCTGTAGAATATCTTTCAGAAACTCAACCAGGGGTGGTGTCGTCTGGCCAAACCGCCCTGTAACAAAGCAGACAGATAAATGTTGAGTTGTGTGGTGTCTTTTTTAAACAACAAACTACTTCAACAGAAACACAGAATTTGGCGTGACATGCTGCATCACAAAAGGACCCCGTCTTTCTATTACATGATAACATTAATACTATTGATGTTGTTGTTCTATATATAAAACTGTACAAATGTATATATACTGTACATAATAAACATTATATATGTGTGTGTTTGCGTATACAGCTACTACTAATAATCAATATTTTATTTCTTTTTCCCTTAATTTTTTTCACAATGTCAGTGAATACATTTGACTTTACTTGTTCATATACATTCAGTTCGTGGGCTTCTGTCACTAATCATAAGCAATTAGTTTAAGCATAACCTAAAGACTGTGGCAACAATAACTACTGCCAATCAGTTGATAATACAGTATTCTGGTAGGACTAAGGGAATATTGCCAATATTTGCACATCTCAAACTTTCTCCTTAATAATGACTGTGAAAGATTATTAAAGTCTTTCTCATCACAATATTTAGGACTAAAATAGGACTAAAATAAAAAATATTAAACTTTGATGTGTGTTCTTAACTTTGACCGTAATCTAATCACTGTGGCAGAGATTCCTAAAGTCTTTCAGTTGACAGTAATCAGGTAGGCCTCAGGGAAAATTTCCCTGGTTTGGTGTGTGTGACAGAGTCTCAAGAGGTTCCTACCTCCCCCTTTTAGGCCCCGTCCTTGCAGTGTCATGAATATTTCATGGCTCCCAGGGAGCACCAGGCTTCCAGTCTGAACTCCATCATGCAGCTGAAAGGGTCAAGACAAAAAGAAAAGCCCTGTGAGCAAAGTGCCAAAATCTGGCCAGTGACAGATAAATACTCCCATGAATACTGCCAATGCTTGACTGAACTGTCCTAAAGTCTTCAGCAAAATGGTGTACGGAAACAAACAAGAACGAAACATTAACTGCCCAGCCACTGATGCTCAGTGTCCGAATGGGTGCAGAAATTTATTATCAAAATAAAAGCTCCTGATGTGGGAAAGTTTTGCACCTGCTAACAAAAGTTTGTGTAATTATGCTGTCTCATTATGCAGCACATGAAGACATTCCTTCCTTTGCAATCGGTCTGCCCAAAAAAAGCATTGTTGGACTATGACCTTAGTATATTTCATTTTAAGCGTTGGAAGTAACAAAGAGCCAACCATCAAACGTTCACTTCACAGTCAAATCTGATCTTATTGTGTTCCCCCTCGGTTATTTAAAAGACCTCCCCCCTGACCTTAGCACAGCCTTGGGGGAGTCCACTGTATGCAGCCAGGTCAGACATTTTACACATGGCTTATTTTGGGAGTTTCACACGCCCTGGCTTCGCTAAGAGCTCCTGTTGAGATGCCAGTGGGGCCTGTGCTCTCAGGTAGCATTGACTGCCCGGCATAACGCCAGAGCTAGGTGATACTTTCTGTGGTTCACCAAGACCAACTGCTCGTCCAGCCTCCAAAAGCAGACACCCCCACTGGCCCGCTGAATGAACTGACTGAACTGGCAAGCTGATCACTCAAGCAGCTTGCCAAACAGCAGGAGACAGAGGGATATGATCGCTTCAGTTCAGCTTTCCTGCAATTGGTGGTTGGTTATTACTGTAGCCAGAGATGGGCAAAAATACATCAAAATGTATCTTGTTACAAAATACAAAATACCCCTCAACTAAATGAATCAAAATAAAATACAAAATACTGGTGCCAGAAAATGTTTCAAGATAAAATACATGTATTTTGTATTTTCAAAATACAGGAAAATACATTTTTAACATTCTGAATTTGTACAAAATGGCAGAACATTCAGATTTTTATAATGTACACAAGGCTCTGGTGAGAGTTTGAACCCTACAGGAAGGAAGAACAGGAATTAGAATACTACTGTATCTAAGCAAAACTGTAAAAAAAAAAAAAACAAAAAAAAATACTGTAAATAGTATGTCTTGTACAGTATGTAGAAACTTGCTCTCTGTCCAATTCAAAGACATGGCAGTTGAGACCCAACCACTTCAATTAGTAGCCTATTTAGTTGCCTTTAAGAACAACTAACTTTTCAAATACACAATATGGGCAAAAGTATGTGGCATCAATTGTTTTTATCTTTAGCCTTTACCTATGGCGTTCAACATGTGTACATTCTAAAAAGTGAGATATATTTTATATGGTTATTGCAGTTCAGATAAAATGTTTACCTTGACTCACAGTCCACTGCACTGGTTGAGGCAGGAAGCATGTGCTACCTTGTTTTTGGGGGGGGGCGAACTTCACAGAAGATGTTTACGGAAATACTGTGAGTAGTGTGGGCTTACAAAATCACTTTGTGTGAGTGTGTCTAAGTGTATTGTTCTTCATTTTAAGATGTATTTACATGAATTTTTTATGTTTTATGGAATCATGGGGAAAGTATTTTGAGTATTTTACAAATACAAAATTACGCCACTCTAAAGTATCTTGTTACAAATTACATTTGAAATTTTTCAGCCCTGTCAAATACAAATTACAAAATACTCAAAAGTAATTGAAATACGTATTTCAAACATAAGTTACAGAAATACTGCCCATCTCTGACTGTAGCCTCAGGTATTTTATCTGACCATTTTGCTCTTATATTTGAGTTTCAGAATCAATCAAGAGCCACGATCCTTCAGATAGCACACAATATCTTTCTTTCATTAGTCACCCCAGAAATAGTCGATAATGATGTAAAAAACGTAAAAACCTTCAGTGAAAAATTTAAGCAACTGATGGGGACAAAGCACCATAGTGTGTAGACTGAATAGCGTCCTTGTTTGGTACCAAAGACAGTTGTGATTGTTACTGTAGAAGGACTCTGGACGAGATGCTCAGAGCTTTACATGGGATGCTGCTGTTATACCCATGCACTCAAGCTCTTTTCCTCAGTTGCTACAGCTGAAAATTCTAGCTAGTCCATGTGGATCACAGAGGAGAATGCGGTCCTTAATTCTATTGGGTAAAAACTGTTCAGTTTGCACTCTAAGACACCATTCATAGGGGCATCTGCTGGTCAAAAAAAAATTGATGCAATGCGATTTAACATGATGACCCCACTAATCGCAACAAGCCATGAACCTATGAGCTGCAAGAAATGTGGTGGTAAGTGTGATGTAATAATCGCACAATTCTATGAGTTTTGCACAAGGTTTTGCTGTATCACCTGATTTACAAGCCCAAGTCAGAAATAATATCTGGAGCATTCAGAGCAGTAGTGTTAGGTTGACCTGAGGGCCTGCTGAGGCCTTCAATATCCAATTGTAGGCTATGCTGCAAAAGCTGGCTTCCAGCAACAGTTTTGTCGTTTCAGTTTTGGATTAAATGAAATGTTTATTCAGTATTATATTCATTTGGTTTAGCTGTAATATATCTGTCCACTACAGCAGTAGGCAAATCCCTGCACTCTTTTCCCATGTCATTGACAGTTGCAAGACAATTAAAAGCAGTTGATTTGGACATTGAAAATGAGTTTCAATAATGACCACAGATGGGGTCAGCTGAAATTCAAATATATTGAAATGCAATTCATGAACTGAAAATTGTCTTTCATTTTCATTGAAGATGTTTGAATTCATAAATTGAATTTCAGCTCATTCCCTGACTTGACTAAACTGTAATAGAATTGACCCCAGCTCTGATAATAATTCTTCATCTACTCTCCACAGAAAGCTTGTAACTGATTTAAAAAGGTGGAAACAGAAGTGCATTTTTCCCCACAGCTCCTCAACAGTCATTGCAATCACTGTTCCCTGAATTACTGCAGTCACCTGGGCCACTGCGACTAAGGCAGCTAATTTTTCGTGCTGTCCTGGAGGTCTCACTTCTCCTTCCCCTCTCTGCCTGGACTGTGTGAGTGGCAGTTCATTAATGCCGACTGGTCCTGTTTTGAGCTGCCAGTGAATACACTCCCTACCATCGAGGTGGTGTAACAAAATAATTATAGCTCAATACAGAGAAGTCAGGAGGTCACAGCACAGGCATGCAGGACTGGCAATGGTCTCAGTGGAGACTGCTTAGGGTGCAGAATGTCTGAGTAAAAACAGAGACAGAGGGGAAGCCCTTTGCTAAAAATCAAACACTTACTTGGCATCCACAGTCCAGCAAGTCAGAATGATACATAACCACAACATGATGTGAAATTGGCACCGGCATACAGTGACACCACTGTTTACAATTCAGATTTACAGAGTTTAAGAAGTCACTATAGACAAACAATTTACATTACAGTCAAGATTCAATCTCAACCACAATGGGGCTTGGCCCTTAACTGTGAGAAATGAATTTAAACCAATGTTAACTGTCTTTTTTATTAGCAGTGTTTTAATTTAACTTCAATTATTTCATAATTTATTCAATAATATCTTCGTGAGAGCTGAACACGTTTGATTAAGGGCAAAGTGACAGACAAGGCTTCAACTGAATCCAAGGCTAGGCTGAGGTTGTTTCTCATATTTTGCCTTTAACTGCTGTTCATACATGATTTGGGAAGCCATTGAACTCTTACAGTGCCAGCTAAGAATTCATTGACTGGGGCTTGGGTGGGGGCAGATGGGGGAAGATAGTTGACTTGTTACTGCCTGAAGAATTGCCAAGAGCTGAAATACTCAAACTAATGAACGACGCTGAGCGGCTGCCAAACCTTTCAGATATCTGCTTTTAGAATTTAAATCAAATTAAGCTGTTTTTCCAAAGATCCTAAGCTTGCGTGAAACACTGTCTGACTTTTAAATAGACACTGGGCTGTGCACATATGTACTTTGAAGGGCTGCTTTATTAAAAATGACTGCTAGTTTAGGCCCACCCTGATATCCAATTAGAGCCTGACATTCATTTTAAACCCACCATATGGATTTGGATACACTTGACCAATTACAAATCAAGTGAGTGGACTTCCCATGCCAGATTTACATCAACAAAACAAAAATGTGATCGGCCAACCAAGAAGTTTCCCAAATTTCTGGGACTGACAAGTGCTGACCCATCCACTGCTTTCCCTCTTTAATGCTTGCTGACACAGTGAGTCTAGCCTTGTTTACCCTGGTAAAGAAGTGCGAAAATCAGCCATCACACCAGTGCTCAAATTAAACAAGGATGCAGTCATAATTAAGTGTAATTCATCAAGCCACACTTATAGTAATAATAACACCAATACTAATACTAATCATGCTATTAGGTTCACATTCAGCAAATCATGACCTGTTTATGTCAGAGTGTACTCTTTCAATTATCTTGTTTTCTTTTTTTATCTGCCCATGTTTGGAATATTCTTTATGTCTGTAGTGAAAATCTCATTTTTATGGAGGGGTAAACCAGTCATCTGAAAAAAATATGTTGCTGCTGTGTTGCTGTGTTGTGTGTGTGTGTGTGTGTGTGTGTGTGTGTGTAGGTAGGTGGATGTAACCAAACACAATAGCTCTCAGTAATTACAGACCAAAATCATGATGAAGTATAAAAATTGGAGAAAATGAATACCTGCTTTAAAACATAAATTTCAAAGTTAAAGACATAGCACCACAGTAGTCCGAATGAATGTTTTATTGAGTCACTGAGAAGCTAGATTCCAACATATAACATTCTACTTATGTAAATGCGTGTAATTGTTACTGTAAAGGTAATGGCAGATCATGACTGATGCTACTTTTCATGAGGAAACCAGGTGTTACAGCAGCTCATATTACTACTGTAAGCTTTCTCTACCCACAAAGTAGGTCATGATAAAACTACCTGCCTAAAGGACCCGTTTCCAACCTCTTTCTTTTAATCAAAATGATTGTGCCTCTTTGCCATTATGGTAGAATTTTTGATGGTAAGTACACAAAGGTATTGTTTCCACAATAACAGCAATCACACAGAAAAAAGTGGTGCCTGTTGTGTCACTGAACTCACTTGTTAATCACACAACATAGTTAAAAATGGGTTCAGAAGAATTACCAGTTAAGGTTCTTCCTTCCCCTGCCTCAACCTCACAGGTCCCCACTGGAGAATTTGCACGGGGGACATTTTACCTGGAAAGCCATATGCTTAACCAACCAGAAAGGAAAAGCAGCTATATCAATTGCAGAGGTCAGCATTCTAATCAGCTCACTGATAGGAGGTAGGAAAACTACAAAAGAACACATTGATTATTGTGACAGAGTGCCATCACTACAGTTGAGTATGCGCTCTGACTGCCATACCAACGAGCCTGGCTATTTGGCATTGCGGTCAAAGTTGCAGTTTGGTACCCCGTAGACCCAGGTTTGAGGGCGGGTGGGGTGACTCCTCTTTCCCTTCGCTACAATTATACAGTACAACCAGTCCCTACAGCCTTGGTCCCCACTAGCATGTCAACAGCACTGATGTCCTGAAAATGTGAGTCAGACTCAGAAAATGGATGAGATCAAATCCCAGATATAGGCTTTAACACACCCGGGGCAGCTGTCAGGACAAGGGCACTACTAGCAGCTAGAGGGCTTTCAGTTCCCCAAAATCAAGCCCCTTTTTGTGTCGTTCTCTCTTTTTTGTCACATATACTGAATTGTTGCATCAAATTGAATGTACTGAACAGTGTGAGTTACATTGCGATGGCCATATAAAGTACCAATGCTGATTAGCATACCATACACTTGTTTTTTTTATATTAATATTTCTTCATTATTTATTTGGATGGCAGATGTCCTTTAATCAGGTTGACCCTCAAAGCATATATATTCTTTACATATATTTCTGTATTCACTGTATCTTCATTAAGGGAACACCAGAAATGCCCTATCAGAGACAAAAACCTGTAATCCTCTGGTTACAAGTCTACCTCCTCAACCATTCATAGTATTGGTCAGATACAGTACATTATTCTTGAAATACCATATAACTTATTTTTTCGACAAGAGTTACAAAACTGGTCACATCTTAAAATAAATATTCATAAAATCATTGAAACAATTAAAACACGTGCCAAGTAGTCCCTAGTGAAGGAGATGAACCACAGAGACAGGTGAAATCTTAGTTATTTGTAGGATCCCAAGGGCACGTTTGCCATGCTTGTTGTTAGTCAAATAATCAAATCACCTTACCAGCAGATGAGGTTAATAATGCTTACAATCACCCAGGACCTATACGACCACTTGTAGCTGCAGTAAATTATACTGACTGAGTGGGAGGCTGAGGGCGGGGTGATCACAAACATGTGCAGGGTAGTTTAAGCTCCAGGCTAACTCGTTTTATCCTTGGTTTCACCTGCATTCCTTGTGCGGCCAGTTACCTCTGGAGATGTGCCTAAACTTGTAACCTGCACGGTTGTATACCAATTTAAAAATAATTCAAAGGAGCAAAAATGTAGGACAGGAGGGATTCAACCCTTACACCAGACTTCTGTAGAACTTTTCGTAAAGAAAGAGATGGCTTTCGACCACTGTGGCTGGAACTTTGCTGTGATAACACAATCACCAAAGCAGGCATCAGATTGGTGGCTCACTGCTTGCTGTAAAGCTTCCCTTTTCTTTTGCCAAAACAGCAACAGGAAAAAAAAACAATGACTGAATGACTCTGGCTGTAGCGCGACCTCAGGGTGGCACAGTCAGGGGCTTGGTCCCCTAACTCCCAGTTTCTCTTTTTATTGCACTGTTCAAAGCACATGAAATCTTTTTGTAAATAAACTAAAATGATACATGAAGCTAAATGTTAAGTAAAATTTCTTGACTGTTCTTTTAATGCATGGTAAGATTCATAAAAGTGTTTTGGACAGCTCGAAAGAACCCATTAGTTACTTGTCCAAGAACTGACAGAGAACAACAGCAGGTCAGTGGAATTCTAGCCTGGTATTCTGATATGACATCAACATGCTGCTTTCCTTAAGAAGACCTGTGCACGGGGCCAAAACACACTGCCATTTAGCCAATGCGCACATTGTCATCAGTTGTGATTTTCCATAGGACTGAATACACTTTATTTAATTTCATATGAGCACAACATGAGCTGCGTGTAACCGCTCAGGTATGTAAGAGTCATTATGTGTCTGAGATGTATTCTTCTATCTACTTCTCCGTAGTACTGGTATTCTTGAGCTAACTATGGTGCTCCACTCAAACTACCCACTGAACATTAACATGTTTGCCAAACTCAATTTACAGAGTGAAAGTGCATGTACTGGGAAAACAAGTGTGGCCACAGACCCATAAACAAAGAATTACATTTTAAAACCAGTAGGTCATGAGTTCTAATCCTGTAACACAACGGGCAACAATTACCCAGCCCCTGCTGCCAGGCGATCTTTAAACTACTTTGTTAGGGAGGATTATAAAACCAAATACTTGGTTGATGTTGTTTGGCCGCACAGAGTGGCCATTGTGCAGAACATTGAGGCTGGGTCACTTCCCATCCTTCACAGAACCTCATTTAGTTTGATTTCATGTCAATGAAATGGCTTAATGCACCATCTGAGAGAGCTGTGGTGTTCAGAGAATGACACAGTGAACAACAGGGGGACAACGGAGTTAAAGCTGAGGGCAAACAACAGGAATCAGTTTTGGGGCTCGGAAAAACCCGCGCACATGAGGGAGGACTGCACATCAGTGGCACTGACCATTGTGCTCTGTCAGTGCTCCAGCGCATCATTTGTTTATTTGCTATCAATGGTCTGGCAGTGAGGCTTGGAGAACAGCGAAAGACCAGCATTTGCCACTCTTGTAGAGCCATTACCACTCTGCCATTGTGTAGCAGCCACTGCTCGGACATGGGGAAGGCCGCCTCCTCCTGGATGCACCGCTTGATGTCTCCAATGGCTGCGGAGGGCAGGACCTGGAAAACTCGGTGGCCGATGCACTCATGAAAGACCGTCACCCGTAGCAACCTGGGAACATAAAAACTCTTATTGAGCTCATTCACGTGATCTATCAAGAGAGGATGGAGTAGAGTCTAAGACTAAAGCGTCTGGTCATTTCCACCATTACCTGGTCTTAGGTCAAAGCATCCTGTTCTATTGATTTATTTCATTCATTCATTCATTCCTGTTTTAGGATGTGCAGTATATTGTGACAACATTTTATTGAGCAAATTGTATTTATTCATTTATTGGGCAGAAGACTTACGAAGCCATCATGGCAAGAAATATTAAAGGCACATCACATGAGCAACAAGAACAACAAGTGCATGAGTACAGACCAACCAGTGACACTGCAGGCTATGCAGGCACCCAGCTGAAAAATAGGGCTAGAATAAAAGCAAACAACAGTAATCGTTTTAGCCTGCACAAAACTGCCTACCAGTTATCGTTAAGAGCAACACACAAAGCCCAACAGTGATCTATAAAAGTAAAATTTCCTCTGAAACACTTGAAGGTGCCTTATCCTGATTTACAGCAACTAGTGCATTCAAGAACATGTGAAAGCTATTAAAAGTAAATTTTTTACTCAACCCTGCTAATGTTCTGACACAACAAAAATGCATTGATCCATGGACTGGTTGCGGCCTTCCTACAGTTCTCTCTGTTGAAGTTTGAGTCCAGTCTAGGGGATAAGTCTGGAGCCTTGCATGAGTCAAGAGCTTGTAGAAATGGTCTCCACACCAGATCTGAGTCTCCCAACATTGACGTGCTGTCATATCAGTTTATATAAATACAGCTGCAGAGAAACATTTTGGGGTGGAGCAAGGAGCCTTTTTTCAGTAACTGTGACTGCTGACCCTTAGTTCTGACATGGTGAGTTACCAAAGGGTACTTTTCAGAACAGTTAGCCATACACCATAACTGGAAAAAGTGGGGTTTAGTGACCAATGGAATTCCTCATTAGGTAATTTCACTACTGAACGACTGGTTTTGCCACAGTTAACATAGTGTAAGATCATGCTGTTTAAACTCATCTCACTCCTGAGATCCCTGAACAGAATGAGAGCTACAACTCAAAAAAACTTGACATTTCAACTACAAATAGACTCCTTTACTATGGCTCGTATGGCAAATGCAAGTCAAAAACATCAGAGGTATTTTACACATTCCTGGAATTCAAAACACCCCTGTAGATTTTTCCTATTCAAACACACTAGCCTGGATTCAATCAACTTTGACTAATCAATAAATACCATGTTTTCAATACAGTGATTTTTTTAAAATTAAATGTGTACATCGCTACACTTGCTGAAAGAAAAAAGAAACACTTTATTTATTTGGTAAAGTTTTGATCAAATGCTGACTGAATCCAGGCATTAAGCTTTTGTGATAGTAAAAATTAAATTTGATACATACGAGGAGTGAAGAGCACTTGGAATATTGACAGTGCATCCTCTTTCTAACAATCATGTACGGATGCAAGATGTGAGTGGCTGCTTTTTCGGCAGTGATCATATAAGCAACAGTGTGAGGTAGTGGTTAGAGACACAGACCTTAGCAGCCAGAAGACTCCAGGTTTCAATCCTAGGTGAGGCACGTATTGTTTGCATGAAATACGACATAAACTATGAAAGCCATCTTGGATTGGGTCAACTGCTAAGCAAAAACCTAATGTAATGTTTTCCCCAAGGCAACGATGATGAATTCATTCCTCTCTCTACGACTTTGATTGGGGGTGGGTTCGAATAAGAAGAAAGATCAGTAGAGTGCAAGAGGGGTTTGTGTGGATATCAGATCTTCACCTCCGCATTTATGGGGGGGGGCCTCCATCTGCCATTGATCCACAGGGAAAGCTACTTCACTGCCATTGGGTGACTAACTCAGGAACACATGGGCATGCAGCGCACTGCAAGGAGGATGGGGGCCTTCTGCTTTGAATATGAAATCCAAGCTAACACGTGTGAGGAAACTGGTGAATTATTTATGTTACATGTATTTAATTTAAATGTTTATGTACTGCATTGTTTAAATGTACATTCCAAGCAAAGACCAACTGGAAACCATAATGCACACTGAACTGGAGTTTGGAACATTTTTTTCTGGGGAAAAAGGCCAAGTGTTTGAAAATGACCCCCAGGGAAAGTTTTTATTTAGTTGTGGCAAGAACACAGCAAGCAAAAGGCCTAACTTTTACATCCAATACACATGCTGTCCCTGGTTTCACTTCCTCTGAGAACGACCCTGAAGAGCCAATCTACAGCGAGACAACCTCGCTTTCTTTCATAGACCAAGCCAAGACTACTGGAGTTCACCATTTCCGCTTTTACTTGTATCTCATTTTCTATAACTTTTAGTAGTCAAATCTGCCAATAATTATAGTTATTCTAAATTTACACTAACGGACTGTATAATCGTAAAATAAATCTTTTCCATCACGTGTTACAAACATCATTACATTGCGACAAATTCTTTCATTTGGGTCCTTTTAAAACGTGTTAAGAAATCCTCGAGTGTAAACTGAGGGCTTACTCATCACCAAAAAGGTGGCGGTATGTGTTGTAGCCATACAGCAAAATCTGTAGCCTATATTTAACGCACCAGCTAGCAACTTATGCCCTCTGCGAAACGAGCACCGCTGCGGCGTTCACATAGTCTACTCTACTCTTTTCTCACTTGGAGGATGGGTGGGGCATTCGAAGAATGAATGGAGATTGTACAGCTAAAAGTCCGATATTCGCTCAACACCAAATGCAACCTTTTTAAAGGAACCGTGACAGACGAGTAGAGGGTAACCACGACAGTATATTCCCGATGTCAGACGTAATTCGCAGAGGCACTACCTTACAATATTTCAATCCCACTGGTAAGCAGAGAGCTGACCAGCCACTAACCCAATGACTTCATAATTTACGGCTGTCTGCGATACCTCGCGCTAGCGCTCGAAGTTCGCTAACTGCTGCAGCATGCCACACCAGCTCCACTTCCGCGCTGAAAGAACACATATTAATGGTGCATTAGCACGTCCCTGCTTTTTGCTGCATTGGCTTCGCAGTCCAGCATGAAATGGGTACCAAACTTACATGGGAAGCTAACTAGCAAGCGGTAGAGTGATATCTCATACATTTAGTCTTGGTAAACTGAAGCTAGCGTATTTTAGCTAGTATTATTTTTTATGTTTACACATGCGGGGACATATATTCCTGATTATGTTACCTTGAATCTGGATCGGCTGCCATCGTTCTCCTGCGGTTTTCTTGCTATGTGTCCCGGGTACACATTCATTCGGCTTCTGTCTTCTGCATAAAGCGCTGTCAAACTCCACCCGGAAAACCAGGCTGTTGCCCAGAGCTGAACGTTAATTTCTGGAGCTCTCTATGCCTGTGTCCGTTATTCATTAATTTATCGCGTATCACTAAGAATCAGCCCATGCTGTTGCTGTTAATAGGCTTTATTCAACCTTATTTATTTCCCTCTTCAGTTCGCCGCTTAAACGGTGCCACTGCAGTCATGGAACTTATCCGCTATGCCCGTGTCCGGTTACTCACTCCTGCGGTTCCCCCCACATTCACTTCATCGTCCTCTTATAGAACACCAGCTTTTCAAATGCCACATGTATTCCGCGGTTCTGCAAGTGAAAGAATAGGAAATTCGTGAGAAGCGTAGAGCCACTTCCGACAGGGTTTTTCCTTCCAAGCGACTGTTTCTAATAATGTACTGTACATGTGATAGCTGCGGCTATTTGACTTGCGGTGGGGGTCAGCTTTGAATTCTGGTAGTTGTAGTCCTCGGTGTCTTAAGAGGATGAACAATTCGCAATACCGCAGACGCCGTCAGTGCAACACAAACATCCGTTGCCAAGTGATAAGCTTACCAGTGAAGACGTATAGTTAATAACAGAATACAAGCTGTTTAGCCTACATTATACTGGCAGTTAATGCATTCGTTGGCTGGACCACGATTTTTTTTTAAATTGCTGGACATGATAGTAAACATAATAAGACAACAAAACTGTAGGTATCATAATTCAGTTTTGGGCTATAGAACATATATTTTATTAGTCTGCTTTTATCTATGTGCATTTAAAGTTATATAGCCTACGCCTCGACTCACTTTGGCTGAGTCAATGTCTAAATAACAGATTATCCAACAGTATGTCGGCCATCTCTTAGCATCTCACGTAGGTGTGCATCTCTTGCTTTCTCCTTCGGTCACAGCCTAGGCCTACTGCAATCTGTGAACATCGCGTATCAGTTGCATTATCTTAAACTACACATAATACAAATAATGCACAGTTTTTAAACATCATGCGTAAATATATACGACATGTGCAACATGTGTCTTTAACATTTTTTTCATAAGTACATATCTTTCACCTAGTTTTTACAATGTTATTTTAAACAGCACCATAAGCACGATATCGAGTTTGGTGCAATGTAATTGGTACCGTTCCGCTGATGCACTGTGACAGGGTGACATCATCCAACCTCAGTCAAGGACTCCGCGTTTTTGGATCAGCCATGAGGCGCGTTTTTTGGTCTTTTCGGCTTGGCAAACTAGAAAACCAGGTAAGATATTGTATCCACGAGTCATCACCTGTCAAATGGATCAAATTTTGTTATTCGAGGCAAAGATTAGGGCTTAACTACGCAAGCGTCAAACAACAGTGCAAGCTGGACTTGTTCTGCAACCTATGTAAGTAAATATTAAGTAGTATACACTAGTATACCTCCACACTGCAGAAGACTGTAACTGGAGTTACTTACGTTGGATCACTCACGCATCTGTTCAGCTGCATCTCTCTCGCGTCTTGTGCGACACTCCCTCTCCCCTCTCCATCACCCCCAAGGCCCCCCCCCTCCCCCAGCTCCCCGTCACACACACTGCAGCATGGTTTAAAATGAACGCGTGGGTCCTGGAGCGTTTAAAACCACGCAAGGGCCCATCACACGGTAATCTGAGAAATCGGAGCCCGACAGCGTAACACCGAATGATATATTGGATCGTCCTTGTGTCAACATCGTCGGGCAAGTTCAGTACTGCAGGAATCCCGCGGGCGATTCTTAAAGCTACAGAACTGCGGGAACACCATCGCCAGTGATGGCCTAATTGCGACAGTAGCTCTTCTAATGACAATAATTTACCTAGTGTCATAAAATTAATTCATAAGTATTGACAAACAATAGGCATACTTTGCGGGTGTAAAATATTGATCTAAACCCGTCACGTAGTTTACAAATTCCTCAGGCCATTGCGGTTAAATTGCGTTTAAGAATGCGTATACAGTGTGGCCAAAAGAATAATTCTTTTATTTAAAAATCCCGCTCAGTATCTTGTGCATTGTATTGCATTGCAGTAATTACTTTTCGTGTTCAGATGACTTTTGCCATAGTTTAATGTTACGCCTACAGGTTATAGCACATTCCTTAAAATTGCAACATGATGATTGCTTTGATATCATGAAAACATAAAGGACTTATCTAACTCATAATCCCCTGAGGAAGAGCTATTATATGTCAACAGACAGGCACAATCGACATAAACGAATACATTTCATTCGCTTGCATGTGGATATAGAACCTATGAGACTGTCTTAGAAATGCCGAGAGTCACTTTCCTCAAAATGTTCATTTTTTGTCATGAGTATAGAAATATAATGTATGCAAACATGTGTATGCTCAGATGGTACGGTGTGGGCATCGCAACTAATTTACAGTCTAATCCACTCAATCCACCCACCACTGAAATGCAAATAATAAAAAATAAAACTGTAATGACAACGTGTTTTCGCTAGATGGCGACAACGTATGCCACAATAAAAGTACTTCAAGCATCATTAATTTTTTATCCTGAACATTTCACATGAACGTGATAGGGTTACTTACAATATTTTAGCATTAGCACACAGACATGATATATATGTACTCTTTTTTCAATGAAAGATACAGCAAATACTGCATCTATCTTTGTCAGTATTTTAACTGACACTAACAGGAACAGATACCACAACTAACATGACTATGATAAAAAGTATGAACCCTGTCTTTCAGAAAGCAAAACAAATAGGTGGAAATAATGACTTTCTGATACAGTGGACCACACTCGACATCTGTCTACCCTAGCTACATTGGGGGTTGCTGATACATCTCTTCTTTGGGTTCAATCTTACCTCTTTGTACGCTTTTTCATGGTGTTGTGGGGTGTCTAGACCCCACAGCCTGCCTACGGGTGTCCCTCAAGGCTCTGTACTTAGCCCTTTCTCTTCTCTCTTTACATGCAATCACTTGGCTATGTCATCCTCTCCCATGGCTTTTCATACCACTTCTATGCTGACAATAATCAACTCTTCCTGTCTTTTCTGCCAACTGACACACAAGTCTCTGTGCACATCTCAGCTTGCCTGAAGGATATTTCACACCTAAAACATAACCTGGTTAAGACTGAGATTCTTTCCATCCCCTCTAGGTCCTCCCCATTTTAAGACCACTCCCTCACCCTAGACTCCACAAACTCTTTCCATAATAGTACCACTACTGTCAAAAGCCTTGGTTTAAAGCTTGTCAATCGTCCTTCACCTATGCAGCTCCTAATTCAGGCCCTGGCCCTTTTTGCTTGTCTTCCTATCTGTGCCATCAAACCCCTGCAACTAATCCAGAATGCAGCTGCATGACTTGTCTACAACCTCCATAAACATAGTCACACCTTTGCTCACCTCAGTTCACTAGTTTCCTGCTTTCGCTCACATCAAGTTCAAAACCTTGGTGTTGGCATACAGGAGAGTGAATGGGACAGCCCAATCATACCTACAATCGGTCTTCAAACAACATGTACCGCCAAGATCACTATGCTCCGCAACCATGGTTTTACTGACTGTACCATCCCAATGTGGTCCTTCTCTCAGATACGATGCCTGTCTATAGTGGTCACTCAGTGGTGGAATGAACTTCCAATGGGGGTTAAGACAGTGGAATCACTGGCCATCTTCTGACGTGGACTCCTCAGTCTGCATCTTGGTTCCACCTCAGTCCCCACCCCCTAACACCTGCTACTTGTATTACTGGCTGTTTATTTTACGTGTAGTATCACAATATGTTTTGGATTCTGTGATCTAGTGACTGGGTTGTATGGTAGTGTGTGAACATGTGTCAGTACTCTGGCCCCCTAGCTGTTGTTTTTTGTGTTTTTCCCGTCTGTCTTTGTCCATGTGCTTTTTGTTTTCCTTTCGTTCTAGCCCTGCCCCGATCTCCACCCGGTCCCCGCCTGCCTGATTGCCTGATCTCCTCCACCTGCCAGCCTGCTCACCTGCTTCCCATCATCTCGTCAGCTCTGCCTTATATAACACCCTGCATGTCCCTGTTTCGTTGCTAGTTCGTTGCAGTGTTCTTACCTGTTTCGTCCCCGCCGTTGTTTCTGCCTGTGAGATTGCCCGCGCTTCCGACCCTGCCTGTGCCCCAACCTGGTTTTCTGCCTGCCGTCCTGCCCCAATCACCTGATTGTTCTGTCTGCCTGTTCCTGTCCTCGCCCTCTGGTTTTGCCCACGGATTGCCTGCCCGGTCTCGACTCGACTTGTTTGGTTTACGGCTCTGTCTCGCCCTGTCAATAAAACCCGTTCAAACCTGAAGCTAGCGTGGTCCGCACTTGAGTCCCGGTCTGAGCCCTTACAACTTGGCCTCCCTTAGTTTCTAGGCTGTCTAGTCAGGTTGCACAAGTTAACTTGTGGTATGGCTTCAATGGTGTTATTCTCACACTCATTGGTCTGGGAGTGTTGTTAGCCTGGTCTGACAGTGTTGCTCATTTGTCTTGAATGGATACACTTCTGTTCTGTGCTGGAAGTTGCTCTGGATAAGAGAATCTGCTAAATGAATGTAATGTAAATGTAGTATGACTACGATAACAAGTATGAACCCTGTCTTCCAGAAGGCAAAACAAACAAGTGGAAATAATGAATTTTTAATTTCATGCCTGTGTGTCAAAGATAATTATTACTAAGATTATTTACTAGATTATTACTAGAATTAAATGTTTTCTCAAGGCCACATAGGGGTCATCAAACCAAATGGAAAAAGGAAAAGCTCTTAGTCTTGCCTGTCTGTAATCCATTAGTCTAAAAGCATGTGTGCAAGAGATTGTGGGTTCAAACCCTTGAAAGAAACACAGTGCAGTTACTCCTGCAACTGAAAAGTGCAGACACAGTTGCATAAACACAGAAAGAGTCTACATGTTGTATATCATTTTAATGTCAATAGTAATTGCCAGTATGTTTCTGCTATAAGAGGCATCTTACAATCAACACTTTAATATTTGAGTTTCTACCGATGTAACAGATTTTGAAAGATGTCAAATAATTGGTGCCAGGTGTATCAGTCACAGAAACAGCGAACGTATTTAATGTGTCCACAGAGAAGTTGTCAAAATATTATTACCGTATACTCCAAATAAGGAAAAATTGGATCAGGAAAGGGGAACAGTGGTCGCACATCAAAGCTCAATGACAGGGATACATGGACACTTAACAGGATAGTTGACAAAAACCACAAAATAATGACCATAAAAATGACTACAGAAGTGAATCTACACCTCTGTAATGCAGTCTCAGCAAAAACTGTATACTGTGAGCATCACAAGGCTGATTTTTATGGTAGGGCTGCCATTGAAAAACCACGTGTCCAAATCCAGTGTGCAACAATGTATAACCCAGTATAATGAGTACAAAAGCTGGCCTTCTGAGCAATGGAAGAAAGTTATACGGTCTGATGAGTTGTCTTTTACTCTTTTTCTGGACAAGTTTCTGTTTGGAGAAAGCTAAACATTATTTCTTCAAGATGTAATCATATTCCAAGACGATAATGCCACTGTGCACACTGCTTAATGCTTAATACCACAATCGAATCAAACATCTCCCTGGCCTCCCCAATCACCAGATCTAAACATCATTAATCCTTTATGGGGAGTTTTGAAATGCAGAGTGTGGAGTAGATTTACACCTCCTTCATCTCTCAAAGAACTTCTGAACTATAAACAGTTCAGAAGCTGTATAACAGCATCCCTAGTAGCACTGAAGCTGGACAAAGAGCAGCCCAATTCTTTATTAATGAATAAATATTTGTGTATTGTTTGGTGTTTCCCTTATATTGCCTATCCCCTGTAGGTCGCAGTTGATGTGAGGTGGGAGTTCTGTGTACTGAGTGTGAATTGAGACTGTCCAGTGTCTAACACAGATGTAGTACACCGTTACACCATTAGATGGCTGATTTTCTCAACAAATAAGCAGGGATCACTGCACAGTCAAGCAGATATGAAGGTTTCAAGCTCAAACCAAAGTGGACAGTGGGTAGGGTGGCCGCTTTAGTAATCTGATGTAACGGCATTAAGTATAGTAAATATAAGAAGAGCTTCCAGTCAACTTTATAGTATAATGGTAACATTGGTGTTATTGTATCTACATGATACGGAGCCGACTTCGAGTAAAGGTAATTTGCATTTCAGATAGTCGAAAGACGTATTTAAGATTGCGGCATTCAGAAACTTGTCCTTCAAATGTTTCCAATATGGAAGAGCTTTCTCAGAGACTGAACATAGTTCTACTGCAATAGTTAGGTATGACTTCACATACAGATTTCTCTGGTAGTCGTTACCTCTGATTTATATTCAGTTACTTTTGTAAATACTAATTATATCTAATTCTAAAGCTGGATCATTTTTCTTAAATTGAAAATGTTACAGTATAACTTTGTCATTTACAATCTTCAGTTCTTTCTTTATTAATTTTGTTGTACATTACCTATACATAGATTGATACAAAAGGTGATACATGACTGCTCACTCTTCACTCTGGCTTAGAAATGTCTGTGACATCATATACCCTTTGGATTTCGGCTTCTTGCCTTGTCACTTGGTGTCGTCACAGGCATCCCGATTATCTCCCCCCTCCCTGATTCCTCGCAAGTTTTCTTCTGATCTTGAATGGGAGTTTCAAAGTCAGGCCGCATTCATGGTATATGTCTTCTTCTGATTTTTATTTATCCACAGAGTGGAAGGAGCATATAATTAATTCCCAATGAATTTCATCCCATCTTGGTGCTTCCGTATGTTCTTTGATTCTCTAGGACAACACTGCTAAAGAAAGTTGAGTTTCCTGATTATACAAGGGTTAATATATTTATTTCAAATTCACGGCCTTCAGGCATTCCTTCAACTCATAGTCATGATAGGGGACGAGAGATGTGCTGTACTCTTCTCAGAGTACGAAACTGAAAATTCCTTCAGTTTACGGAGGTTGTCATGACAACCACGGATGGCATGTGTTCTCCCAAGAATGCATTATTTTAGGAAATTGTCAAAGACCCTGATAAAATTATACTGTCCAAATGTAGGCCTAATACTTGATGACGTTCATGTTGTCTACAACACGAAATGCACAAATCAAAGAAAAGGAAGTTGCGTTGAAATTCAAGTAAAGAAGCTCTCAGCTCTACTGAAGGAGTCTGTTCTATATTTCAAGGTCTTACTATCCATCGTCAGTTTTTAGCAGTAAGAGAGAAATGATAAAATTGACCTTGATCTGGTGTTTACACGGCACATTCTATGCATTTTGTTATACGAAAATGCATGTTTAAAAGACTACATTAGACGAGGCATGCCCCCCATTGGTTGATGGGGTTATCGAAATAATAGACTTGAATCTATGAACATCTTCAACCAGAAAGAATTAGCCTATTCAGACAATTTTTTCTATCATATGTTCAAAACATTTATAGGTCACTGTAAACCTCCATGTGTAAAGAGAGCAAACTAGAATAAAACTGTTGAAGGGAAACTAACTTGAGTTAATCTCCATTTGCTGAAAGTGAATTTCTTGGTTTTAAAAATCACAACAAATCTGGGGCACACAGAATGTTTATTTAATGAGACCGCAGCTGGACTTTGATGACATCATGTACAGGCCTGGCACTATGGGGGTACTTATGGGTGCATTGCACCATCAGACAGACCCCAGTGCACCCCCAGTTGTCTACTTATATCTCACTGTCTACATAGTATTTATGACTTTTTGTGCACTCCTGTGGATTGCAGTTGCACCCTTTGTATTATCTCCTGGCGCTGAGCTTGAGCATATAACTCATCCTCGAAGTGTACAAATTCAATCAGTGAGAACTGCACTCAGCCACACTATTCAAAAGTAGCCAAGCAACATTATGATAGCGCTGTTGTCTACACCTATTGCAGAGCTAAACCAAATAATTTCATCTGAACTGGCTATACATTATACATACTACAGTGTATTTTATGTTTGCCCACTGATCTTTTGAGAAGGATTCCCCCAACACATTTGTTTAACACTTCTCTTGTCCTGTAGTGATGGAGTCCTTTGTAGACATCTGTAGCCTGCTGGGGTTCGAGCCTTCTGGGGTTCGATCCTGCATCACCATGTCACTTAAACCAAAACTCTGCTCAGAGGTCTGGGTTCACTTTCATGTGTCTGCAAACACACCAACCCCCATAAAAATGTTTAAAAACAAATAAGATCCAGTTTCCCCCCACCACCACAGCTATGCATTTGGAAGCAATCTTGCTGCCCCACTTTGTCAATCTATTCTCTGCCCTCCTTGGTATGTGTGCCAAATAATTAATCCAAAGAGAATGTACGAATATAAGTCTCCTGCTGAGCAACACAGTAATTTGCAAAAAAGATCTCTAAATATGGATGGGCAGAATTGTGGTACCGTTATAATGACAAGAGGCTTGTAACCAGGCTCGGCACCAGGAGAAAATGCAGAAGGGTGCAACTGCAATCCATGGCGGGCACAAAAACTCATAAATACTATGTAGACATAGGGATAGGAGAGACATAAGGAGACAACTGGAGGTGCAGTGAGGTCCGTCTGGGGGTGCAATGCACTCCTAAGCACCCCCATAGCACCGGACCTGCCTGCAAGCCAAAAGTCACCAGTGTTGTAGCCTAATCTACCTATTTAACCTATTTTATTAGGTTGCCTCAGAAAATGCCCTGCTGAATAAATGGGTAGTAAGTAAGTCGTATACTGTGTTGTATAAGAGTGCTGACCACCTCGACATGGAGGTGACTTGCCCTTTCTGGCCCAAGCCCCCCATCACCACTACTTTACCCAGCCGCTACAACGAATCCCGGAGCTCCGGGATGACGTCAAGACATCTGCAGATCGTTGAGATGAAAGGGAGCCCTCAGAGCTGGGCAAGGCACGGGCTAGCATTAAACAGCGAACTGTCTGATAAACCCCCCAAACGTCCAGGGGATCACGGAAGGGGTGGCGGAGTTGAGAGCGGGCGGGCTTGGCATTTAAAAGGAGAATAAAGGTTATCTCGTCTACAGCCACAATCCACACCTGTTCTAATTCCCTTTATTATGCACGCGCTTGCGTAGCAAATAATTATACCTTGCGATCATAATGGCCTGTTCAAGTACTGGTGTCTGCGCCGCTCTTGGTTAAGCGTTGAGCTTTGATGTGCTGGCTGATCATAGATCAGATTACATTCTGTTGGTCGCAGCCACCCCCCGCCTTTGATCTACGTGGTGATTTTGTCCTCGATTTGGTAGTTCATCTGGAGTTCCGCAGGCGAGCACGTCAAGAGTAGGACTGATAATGGTTTTGAATCCGCAGCAGAAGTTAGTGGAGAGAGACGCTCAGTGAAACGACCTGCAGTAAACAAGCCAAAAGTTCAGGGAGGACTAAATCCGTCTCTTTTATCTGCTGGTAAGACTTTGTTTCTGTGCAGTCTCTTGACGGTCTGTCTAATGTCTTGTCTGGTTGTGATCTATCGGTTAGCCATATACAAGACGCACTTTTCACCTCGTGATGAAGTCAAACGTTTTGACCACAGAAAGTCTGCAACACCTTCCAATGTCTCTGTCATTACATTAAATTTTTTCGCCTTAACTCTTGGTCTACAAAACGCTTTGATGTGGGTTGGGCTGCATATAGGCTAAAGGTACAGTTTGTTCGTGTTCCATTATCAATGCACTGTATTGTGTTCTGTCCAGAAACATAGAAGCAAAACATTTTAATCTACTCCCAACAGAATACCGTAGGTTTATGTAACTAGCTACCAGTTATAAATGTGACCAATTAATTGCTGGAGTTTGAACATAGGTCTTCAAGTTTGAGAACGGCACGGTCCATATTTAGTTTCATGTTTTGGTTATATTAGCTCTAAGACTTTAGGACAAAACTTGATCTGTAACATTTCAATGCATTGCGTGGTCTCAATACAAAAGAAAGCACCCAGGTATATGTTAAACGTTATAACCATTACAATTTAAGCAATTAAAAACAATAAAAAAAAGTCCTTGATGTATCAGCTCTGTCTGGTTCTGTTAAATAGACTATCCCGTGGGCCTATTCGAATAATGCTGCCCCGTCGAAAAATGCTACCGGTAGCGTGAATCGACAGCGACGTCTATCGATTCACGCTACCCCGTCAAAAAATGCTACCTAATGTTTTTCCATTTCCAGTAGTATATATCCAATAAAGGTAACTCTCACAGTATTAGTACATATTGTTTGGATTACAAACAGGGGTAAATGTGCTGTAAGCACACGGTGAGCATATTTATACTCTTTTTATGTAAGATTTCGGGGGTAGCATATTTCGATACACCAATATCTTCTATCAAATACCGCTCCCGCTATAAAATCATGTCATATTACCTCTATTCAGTTCAAATGAATATGGGTAGAGGTAGCACATTTCGACAGGCCAATATCTTCTATCAAATAATGCTCCCACTATAGAATCATGTGATATTACACCATATTCACTCATTATATGAGTATGGGGAGAGGTAGCATATTTCGACAGGCCAATACCTTCTATCAAATAATGCTCCCATTATAGAATCATGTCATATTACACCACTGTTCACTCCTGGCTATTTTCTCACTTACCCTTGGTAGATCTTCGTACAGATGCATCAATAATAATAAAATTGTTTTATCACCACAATTACCATAAACAAACATACAAAACACCCAAGAACCTTATTTACATATATTTACAGTATTGCTTATATTGTTTTTTTGCGTTTGTTGCACATGAAGTCCTTGTCCTTTATGTGCTGATACTGGGCACATTGAAAATAAAGGTCGCATCCAAGAAGACGTCCCAGTTGTTCCGTTTGTAATTCACCAATTTTGTACGAGCTCTAAAAAATACAAGGATACTTAGTCAAGTGAAGCAATATATATATCTTCACTTAAGTAAAACATGCGAAGGGAAATGACATCGCTGCTTAACTCTCTTACTGTGCAAGGTAGCCTAAGTGATCAGTATATATGCTAAAATATAAATATGTGTGCGTGAGTGTAAGTGTTCATGCTCAACTCACGTCTATCTTAAAACAACTGGGTGCTGTATCCTAAAAGTAGTTGATAATTCAAAAGAAAGACTAGGAAAGTACTCCACATGTTATTTCTTTTATAACAGACTACCTTTCCTCAGCGTGTATGCGATCACAAATCAGTTCACACAGGCGTGGGTAATTATAGGAAACGTTATCATATATTTGCTCACTCAGATGGTAGGCTACCAATATCTGTTCTATCCCTTGGACTAACTTGAACGTAGTAGGCATACACGCTGCATGCCATTATCATCCAAGTTGTTTAAACTTGGTCGCTCACATGCTCAACGCTAATATCATCTAATTTCAACATCCTCACGCTATTGTCTAATTTCAACATTCTGCAGCAAAGCCAGTATGTACAGGCGAATATTTACATGCTTACAGGTCAAAAGACACAATAAAAGAAAAATAATTTAAAGATGTTACAGTGTTACGCGTGCCAGGTAGACCCCAAGTAGCTCAAATCGATGGGTATTTAAACTGTGCGAACGCTTGTGGGTCATGCGCATGCGTGCGCAAGCGCAATAGCGCTAGGTAGCACCGATCGACGGGTAGCTCAAATCGACAGAACACCTGTTGTTAACAAACAAATCCAATATTCACGTGTAGCACCAAAAAGATGTTGATCAGTGATTTCAAAAGAGTTTGAGAAAGTATTTCCTTGTTAATTGATCAAACGAAGCACGGTATGTCAGTCTTCTGACCATGGCCTCCTTGTTTGTAACCCTCGTAAGGAACTGTGAAACGTGTGCTGTTTAAGAAAGTGATTTTTTAAAAAACTGAGGTCAACGTTATTGAATGGAAATGTTTTACTCCTTTATTTCTTGATACTGCATTTTATCATATTACAATGCGATAATGATTTTTACTGAATGTGACTATCTCTGTTCCAAAATTAACACTGATTAGCTAAAGAGGTGATCGAGGAAATAAACCGAAGACAATATTTACGTAGGACGATCATTCCTTAGAGGTCGGTCAGTTGTAAACAGCGATGCATTAATGAACGTTAAAGATCACATCATTAGCACGAGTTGTATCCCTCAGACTTAAAAGATAGACACTTTGCTCCATGCTGGTAATTGTGTGGGTGCAACAGCTGTTAAGGAACATTACGTATGGTGTTTCCCAAAAAGAATTATGAAAATATTCTAAGCTTTGTGTTACAGATTTGGTGTATATTTTCGTCCCTGGACGCTGAAAATAAGATATCTGTAATAGTTCACGGTCACATCGAGTCAGAAACAACATGCCTATGTAGTCAGTATAACAAAAGAAACGTGTTCGCTGCCCTGCCTGCCACAGATCGCTTCTTGTGATAGAACTTCATCTGTCGTCACATTAATGTGGCAGGCTGCAAAAATGATACAATATATAATTACAATTATAAAGGGTACTTACATTAATGCTGTAATAGAAAAAAATATTCATTTGTTGCAGATGAATACCTCATTGATTGCAATTTCTTTGTATAGAATGGTTTTACAGAAACAGGTTATGACATACACGAAAATATTGGTTTCATATTCGTAGTTCTGATTACAAACAAAGCCTGGCAGAATGAGTAGAGTGGCGATTGAATTTGTGGAGAAGTGTGACGGGAAAACATGACTACCCTCGAGGGCAGGATAAAATGTAACCACAACACATACCTTTCATCGTAACATTTCAGAAAGTTTGCCGCTGCTTTGTCAGAATTGCATTGTTCATTTAAGATGAGTCCTAATATGTTTTGATAAATGAATTGCTTCTTCGGATTGTAGATGGAAATAGAAGTGTTGTGGAAGCACTAATAACCTCGTTTCTCGTAACAGTTCTGTAAGTAGGAACAACAAGCAGCTGTTATTAGTCTTGTAATTAGGGTTGTAATTTACTCAAAACTTCAGGCCACTTTTTTCCTGTTTGGGGCCGTATGGTTTGTCAGGGAGAAATTAACATAATACAGTCAATCATCTCTGATGTTGGATTAGTGTAGTGTTATTCATGGGGTTTAACCATTTATAACCTCAACATTGATTAAAAAATAATACGTAATTGCTTGAATAAACGAGGGCTATTGACATGCTGTTCACTAATTGTGCTACAATGTTTCATTTCTTTTGATTGGATTAAATGTTTCCTCATCATATTCGGTTGAATACAGCAGTAATGTAATCTAATAAATTAGGTAATTGATCTGAATTTTCAGAGCATTCCGAGCAGGATTGAACAGAATTATTGGTTTATATTTATCCGGTAGATGTCTGCAAGGGTATTACTATTATGTAGCCTACATAGTAGAGACAGTCACATTCAGTAAAAATCATTATCGCATTGTAATATGATAAAATGCAGTAAAATGTCGTGCTTCGTTTGATCAATTAACAAGGAAATACTTTCTCAAACTCTTTTGAAATCACTGATCAACATCTTTTTGGTGCTACACGTGAATATTGAATTTGTTTGTTAGCCACCGACAGTCACCGACTATGGAGCCATCCAAATAGGCCCACGGGATAGACTGTTTAATAGAACCAGACTTTTGCCAATATACAGAGCTGATACATCAAGAATTTGTTTTCTTGTTTGTAATTGCTTACATTTTTAATGGTTATAATGGTTAACAGATACCTGGATGCTTTCTTTTGTATTGAGACCACACAATGCATTGAAATGTCATTACTATTATGTATGTTGTTTAATGAAATAACAATGGAATAACAATGCATTATAAATTCTAACATAATTCTGATCTCAAACATCCATCTTTATTGTGCCTGTGTTTTCAGAAACAGTGCCACGTAAAATACAATTATGCTAACAGCTCTTTCTCAGTTGCAGCAGTTTTTCCTGGACTCCCAAATAAATATCATGTTTTGTTTTTGTTTTATTTAATAAAAGAAACTCTGACACTCAGCTTCATCACAGCTCTAAAAATCTGTGAGAATAATAGGTAATATTTTATTCATATTACATGACTGGTGTCCCACAAACAGAATTGGTCATATCTTACTGTTTCCTTGAAATGCTTAGTTGCATATTTCCATCTGTCTGCAGAGCTTGGAGTGGGGTGCCCAGAATGACCTGGCGCCTGGGGAAGGACAGACCCGGTCTGCTGAAGCTGCTGGTAGTGTGCTCCATGCTGGTGAGTGGTTCCCAGGACTGGTGTGTCTGGTGTTTTAGATGCATTGTTCACAGACAGGGTAATGGGAAATTCAGCAGACATCACCTGTCTGTAACACCTATGTTAGGGTAGGGGGCTCTGAGTGACTGCATGTAGTGACTCTCTCTGATTAGCTGTTTTTCAGTGCCTGGTTCTGAGTGAGCTGATTAGCTGTCTGTAGCGAAGGGCAAGAGCAGTCACCCCACCCGGCCTCGAACCCGGGTCTACAGGGTACCAAACATGCGACTTTGACCGCGATGCCAAAGAGCCAGGCTCGTTGGTATGGCAGTCAAAGCACATACTCAACTGTAGTGACAGCACTCTGTCACACTGCCCTCCTCTTCGGGAAGCGTGCCCATGCGCTTCACGCACCAAGGCATCCCTCACGCATTCCCCTGAGCCCAGGGTGCCCCACTCACTTGTGCTTCACCCATCTCTGGGGTCCCTCACACCGTGCTTCACCCATCTCTGGGGTCCCTCACACCGGGGTCAACCTAACCTGGGGGTCCCTCTTACAGCTCACACACCGGGCACGCCTCCGATGGCCTCACGGCCAGCCATCCCACTCTGACACCATTAGTAGCGAAGGGCAAGAGCAGTCACCCCACCTGGCCTTGAACCCGGGTCTACGGGGTACCAAACATGCGACTTTGACTCCGACGCCAAAGAGCCAGGCTCGTTGGTATGGCAGTCAAAGCACATACTCAACTGTAGTGACGGCACTCTGTCACACTGCCCTCCTCTTCGGGAAGCGCGCCCATGTGCCTCACGCATTCCCCTGCCGTACTTCTCCCATCCCAGGGTGCCCCACTCACTTGTGTCTTTGAGTGGTTCTCTGAGAAACTTTGGGCTGTCTCTGACTGCATCTTACTTTCTAGTTTCTGACTTCCTGAATGATGCTGATTGGTCTGTGGTTGGCTGGCTTTGCACTGTTTAATGAGTGGCTGTCTGAGATCCTGTCTCTGATTGGCTGTCATTACTTTGTGTGGTCTCCAAATGTCAGTTTGCAACTCCACCCCAGTGATTGAGGAAAATGAAAGAATAAGTCCATACACCTGGCAACATCACAGAGGTGCGATGAGCAACTCAAAAAATATGCGACTACACAAAACCATGGAAACACAGAAGTCATCTTTAAAGGAAATGTTTTAAAATTGTGTTGCTGATGAGCACTGTTTGGAAATTGAGGAATTTCATGGAGCTGATGTTAAATCAGTCTGCAGCAAGTAAATGCTTGATGCTGTAAGATGCTAAAAGCGGCACAATACTTTTGACAAAGCAAAACTTCACTTCAGCATCAGACTCCCACTCCCATTAATCTTCCAGTTTTAGCTTTAAATGTTCAACTGAAGTCAGTGGGCTTGCGATACGTTGTAGAAATACAGCCCAGCTTTATTGCAGAAAAGACGTGATAGACATAAAATTATTAGTTAAAAATGTCACTTGATTGCCAGGTAACCATTACAGTAATTCAGATTTGCTTGAGCCTTGAAATCCAGCATTGTAATTATAAATGGATGGGAATCACTCAGTCCAGTGTACCACTGTATCATGATTGTGTGTGAGAAACATTGATTCATACATTAAGATTTAACACAATCTGTGATAAACTGGGTGTTTCAGTGCTGCTGTGATAGAAAGGAATGCTCATAAAATTTCACACAAACGAGCACATGGGGAATCAGGTGAAAGGGCTCCTGGGATATTAAACCCACATGAAGGGTACCCACATTTACACTTGGTTGAAGGGAGCAATGAAAGCAAGTCTAATCATCTTTTCTGTATTGGGACACTCTCGACCACATTACTCTCTGCCATTTTGAGGGGAAGCGCTCAGGTCAAGTGAGGCAGATTGGGATGCAGTAGTTGAGGAGCTGTTTCTGCGTGGCTCTGATTGGCTGTTTCTGGGTGTATGTTTCCAAGTGGATTTTTGTGTCAAAAAGTGCATATGACACAGAATGTTTTGAGGCATAAATTGAGAGATATCAAAATCTTATTTTTGTTAGGTTCTGGTAACATCAGAAGATCCATCAGAATGCCGGGAACAGGAGTATAGGGATAAGTTTGGGAATTGTATAGCCTGCAAGCAGTGCAACGCTGGACAAGAGTTATCTAAGGTTTGTATGCAATTTTGGTAACGTGGGTGTAGCGAAGGGATGACTACTCTCTTGCTTTGCTACAGTGGGGATTGAAGAATATCAAGTATTTCAGCTATGTTGGGGGAAACCTGTTCATCAGTATAATGGTGCCATGGACCAGCCATACACGTTCCTTGATTTAACCTTTCTGGTGTTTATGCTTTTTTGTTTTGTTGTTTTTCTCTAGCCCTCTGTGACTACAGTTTTCTGATTATGTTTTGCATTTAACAACTCTGAGGCTCCAGATTTAATTTAATTATGATGTCTGAATTCATGAAATTGCAGAATAAAAAGTAACATTGGTTTGAAGTTGCCGCTCAGAGTCAAGGGTAAAGCGCATTGTTGTTAACTTGAATTTGGCCAGACCTCTTTGCTTCCTCCTAATGAAAAGATCTGAGAATCTTTGCCTCCTTAATGCCTGCAAGCATAAGAGGGTCACATGGGAAAAGATGATTTGAGACCCAATGCTTTATCATTTTCACATTGCATACAATGTCACACTGTCTTGTAATTTGTTAACATCGTAATAAGATGCCATTACCTGAACTCCCCTTAGAGCATGTGGACTGTGAAACAGAAGGAACAAAGGAAAACTTGTCAGAGCTATAAAATAACGTCCTACATACTCTCTTGTGCTACGAAGTGAACTCCATGGATGAAAGCCTGGCCTTGGCCTCACAGTCTAAGACAGCTTAAGGAGTCAAAGGGGGATAACGTGTTTGGTCAGATGTTTTATTGTTCTCAAGTGCTTGTGTTCCAAGAGATTTGCCATCAAAGCCTGTCAAGTGTTCCAATGTACCCCAGTGATCATAAGCAGAGTTAAGCAATGTTGCAGAGGTGTGAACTCTGGGAGCTCAATCACGTATGCATCCCAGTTTGGTTGTGATAAACAGTTAACAGTCATCAGCTTTGTATGACACCTTTTTTTAAGTCAGTTTTATTTCATGAATAGAATGAGTATGAAATGGAGGGTCCTGGCCAAGACAGTCAGCATATTTATGACTTCCTGTCTTTCATGAAAAGCAAGGCCAAAGCATGATTAGCTGTTGCTGAAAGTCTGCTGTACTTTAATCTTTCACACCCATTTTTTGTCATTTAGTTGCTGAATAGATCCATTGGTTTTTTCCTGTTTATTTTTAAAGGTATTGTCTGCTGTGTTTGGGAAAAAATACATATCTCAGGAACCTTGTTAAACACAGCATGAAAGTAAAGCAGTATCTTTCTAGTTCTCTTTGAACTAATGCCAGGCATTTAAGGCTAACGTATTAAGATTTATACATTTTGAAAGTGTTCCGCTGTGGCAAGCATTGTTTTTAATACCAACTTCAAATTATTCATATTCTGTCTAGCCATAGCCCAATTCTGAGCCCTCAATGCATATGTTTAAGCAACAAGAACTAGCTACAATATTAAAAGTCACCTAGGGATATTTTATTAATTCCAGCAATATTCATTTAGTATTTGTATCAAACATCTATTAATTGATACAAAGTCTTATAGGAAAAATTTGAAGTGAGCACTTGAAAATGAACCTAGGTGAATGTGTTTTTCTTCAGACACACAAAACCCACATCAAGTAAACTACCCTTAAAAAGACAGATTTTCAAGTGTTTATGTCCAACCAAACACTTTCCCTGGGTGTGATGCTCTCATTGAGTATCTCTGGGTGTCTATTATGCAACATTCGCTCAAAGGGGGGTATTCTCCCATTCGCGCCCAAGTTCTTTTTTACGCGCCTCCAGTTACACGCATTTCAGTTACGCGTATTCTCCCCTACGCGCTCTGATCACGCCCACAGCGCTTAACTTCAGAATGAAGGCGGGCTCATGAAAGAGGTGTGATTTATTTAAAATAGAAGTAGACTGTGAGCCACAACCTCGTTTATTTTGGCTGTTGGGAAAACGTGGAATGTGGACTTACAGATTTACCATATGAATGTCATTGAAATCCATTCAAACCATAAACCAGACTCTGATTTTGAAAATAAATGCAAAGGGAGAGGTTCTCCCGGAGAGCTGTATTATGAATCGCCTCAAAGGAAAGCATTTGTTTCTATGTATGACATAAACCCAAAAATAAAGTAAATATACCAAACGACACATGTGCTGGGCCTGTGTATAAAGACATGTTTGACTTGTGGAGATTCATTAACCCTTTTGCACGTAATTTATTTTGTTATGCTATGTAGCGCGCATGTTATGTTACATGGTTCATTATGTTTTCATTAGCTTCTCATAAGCTTCTCATAGTTTTCAGTTAGCATTTGCTGTATTTTTAATGTTAAATTGCTGTTTCATCAAGCTAAAATTAACTAGAATTTTTCCAATCTAGTTTTCTAATTGCACTGGTTTTAGCACTGGATGGAGACTTCTTACAATACTGTCATAACCACTGATTAGACAGTAAGTGGGTGGAGCTAATAGGTGTGTTATGAAACAATTGTAGGTAGATTCAATCAACAATTGTCTTTACCTCTGTCTCAAAATTCAGTGTTAGTCCTATGTGCTAGGGTTGGGTCGATGGACGATGCCGTCGTTCATTGCCAATGGCTGACAGACATCATGATGTTGAGCCGGCATCATTATTTAGGCGCAAACATAAAAATGATTTTTAAATCTACCTGGTTTGCACCTATATCAGTAAATCAGGGGGTGAGTCTTTATTTGTATTGCAAAACTGAGGATTAAAACTTACCTACAGAGCGAACTCTCCCGTTCTCTGCTATACCTGTCTTAAGCATGTAATTCCTAATCGTTATATTGTTATGAACCCTTTTTCACCATGTCTCACCCTGCACATTTAACTATATTTCATGTTTATGAAAAAAATATAATCAATGAATTATTAATATTGTAATGAGTAGAGGAAACTCTTGCTGATTTATTGTCACATCCTGGCTGTTATAATCCTAATTTTCCGCATTGCATTTGAAGCGGCCCTATCTTGGGCTAATTACCTGGCCAGACATCAGCGACTTCAAACAATGAAGTACTTTTTTCTGATTAGGTAATAGCCATGAAAGACAAATGTAATGTTACTAAAATAGATATAAAAGGATGAGTTCCCGTTCACACCTTTATTTAGAAAAAAACAGAACAAGAGCACCTATATAAAACTCAGGATTTCCATTTTAGAGTTCAATTAGCACAATTTGAAACAGTCAATCGCAATGTTTCACTGTGGACATCGTCATATGCCAGTTCGGTAGACATCGCCCAACCCTATTATGTGGTTTGTTCTTCAGTTTAGTTTGGCAAGTATAGAGTTAGCCGACTTCCGGTTTCGGCCATGCAGAAGTGAGAGGCAAGACAGACGAGCTCCGACCTAACCTGTCTGTAAAGTTCCTTACAATTAATTTTAAGGACTCAAAAGTATAATAACATAACGAGTATAAGTCCTGTATCACCACGAACATACAATGAGCAACTCCAAACACAGACTGGCCACTGCTCCGCCGACAACACGAAATACTGTTGCTAGCAAGCTAGCAGCGATGGACTCCCCTGCTAATGCTAGCGAGCGTAATACTAGTGAGCAGACCTCCAGAGACGATGAAGGGATCTCTATGAGCCAACTGGTGGAAGAATTGTCCAAGCAACGTGTCAGTCTGAGAGAAGACATTTCCATCCTAATCCAAGAATCAGTTGGCCCTTTGCAAGCAACTGTGAACGCCATACGAGAGACTGTGGATAGCTTTCAAAGCAGCCTGACTGCAACGGAATCCCTGGCAGGGGAGAATTTTGAAAAAATATTTGCAGCCGAAACAGCTATCAAATCTTTGCAAACACAGAATGCGAAACTTCTGGATCGTATTGAGGACTTAGAAAATCATTCTCGCAGGGCAAACTTGAGAATTATAAATGGTCCGGAGGGCACTGAGAGTGACAAGGACACCATTACATTTGTGTCAAACATGCTGATGGAGATAATGGGCAACAAAGTTTTCAACTGCGCACCAGCTTTAGAGAGATCGCATAGAGTAGGCAAAAAGCCGGAACAAGGGAAATCTCCTCGACCGTTTGTGGTGGGCTAGACAACATGAGCTGAAGTACAAAAATTCCACCTTGAGGATATACCCAGATTTCAGCATCAGTCTATCGAAGAGGCGTGCGGAATTTAACAACATCAAGCAAGCACTGTACAAGAGGGGAATAAAATTCCAGCTACTCTACCCAGCCTGTCTGTGAGTCTCTTTCGGAGGAGATGCTCTCAAATTCAACACACCAGAGGAGGCAAAGGCTTTCTACGATCAAGGGGTGGTGACCCAAGATACTGGCTAGCCGAGTTCTCTTTCCAGACCACTTAGCTCGCTTGCTGGCAGACTGGCTTTGCTGTGAGGCCTAGCTAGCTGTGTCAACTGTTTGCGGGACTGAAGGCTAGCCCACTGCCGCTAACAACATCAGACTGAACCGTGTTTAAGGGGAAGGTAATAATCTATCTCCACTGAACTGCAATGGGCAACATAAAAGGACAAACACAAAGTTCTAAGGTAAAAAAAAAGTGTAATTTAAGTGGATAGCCTACTCACATACCAGAACTCACTCGCATACCAGATTGATTTAAGTTGGCTTACTTTAAGATGAAGATGACCGTCTTGCTAGGTTTGTGTTGTAGTGATGGATAGCTGGCTAAAACTACCTTGGCTGGCTAGCAATAGCTATCGTTTATTATCATTATAGGCTACATTTCCGCTCATATTAATTATTTGAGACAGCTACGATTAACGTGGCTAATGTTCAATGTTAAAACTGGTTAATTAAACATTAAAAAATAATACTACTATAACTGTCAGGAGGTCGGAAGGTTAAGAATCAGGTGTCGATGGTCTACCGGAAGATTCTAGATTTGGGAAGGGGCCTGCAGGGGCCTACGTTCAAGAGGCAGACATAGGAGACGTGTGTTATGTTGTGTGTCGGGATGGGTTTATTTACTGTTGAATGGGTTTTTTGTTTACTCAGTTTTATTATTTTGTTGGGTTTGTTGACAAAGTGCTACCGCTCTGTAACGGGACACACACTAAGGCCATGTCCACACGTACACGGGTATTTTTGAAAATGGGGGTTTTCCCTCCTTCGTTCTTAAAAAAATCTCCGTCCACACAAAAACGCAAACACATGCTGTCAAGAGCATGCCAAACCAACAGGCGACGATATAACCCTAACCGTAAAGCCATGTTGGCCAATCAGAAGCCTGAAAAAAAGTTACTACGGCGCACACTCTGACGTCACAAGCCAAAAACTCTGTTTTCCCTGTCTACACGTGAACACTGAAAACGGAGTTTCTGAAAATCTTTACCCTGGAAGGCGTTTTGCAAAAGATCCGTTTTCAGTGACCTAAAACGCTGTTTGTGTGTGGACAAAAGGCCAAAACGCATAGAAAAAGCTACGTTTTTAAAAATACCCGTGTACGTGTGGACAGGGCCTAAGTGGGCTGAAATTGTGTTTAACTTTGCTGTATCTGTATAACTTAGCAAGATGACAACTGAAACCAAAACTGATGTGAGGGCCGAAGTGGGAGGGTCGTCCATCCCCTAGCTGGTATGTTAAGGGTATAAACGGACAGATTAAAACAGCACAAATATTTTCTCATCTGAAAAGGCTAAACACAGAAATAGCATTTCTACAAGAAACGCATTTAACCATAGCAGACCAAGTCAGACTCAGGAAAAAGTGGGTAGGACAAACTTTTCATTCTAACTTTAATATTAAGGCGTGGGGGGCGGCGATATTAATCCATAAAAAGATATTATTTACTGCATCACAGACCATCTCAGACCCCCAGGGATGATTTAGTATCCAGTTATCTCTTCCACACCCCAGTGGTGCCCCAAACTGGGATGATGTTAGCTTCATGAATAAACTTATTTCCCTATTGCCCAATTTAAATTCACATAGTCTGATTCTCGCTGGAGATCTGAATACTGTGACTGACCCAGCCAAAGATTGCTCAAATCCTAAAACTTTAGCACATTCCAAAATGTCCCAAGCTCTCTGTGAATTCATGGATTGAACTGGTTGTGTAGACCCTTGGAGGTTTCTCTACCCACATAAAAAAGAATTCTCTTACTTTTCGCACGTTCACCATACATACAGCAGAATTGATTATTTTTTTATAGATAAAACACTCCTCCCTGCGGTAAAGAAAACAGAATATACTGCCATTGTAGTATCAGATCATGCACCCGTGATTCTTGATTTTACCTTTTCTCAAAATCAAATACAGCACCCTACCTAGAGACTGAATACAGATCTGTTGGCAGATAAACAATTCTGTAAATTCATATCTAAGGCAATTGATGATTTTTTGTTAACTAATAGATCAGACTCAATCTCGCCATCCATTTTATGGGAGACACTGAAAGTTGTAATAAGAGGAGAGATTATATCATACTCCATATCACATAAAGCAAGAAAACAGAAAGCAAGAACTCATTGACATTATAAGGAAAGTAGACCACCAGTACTCCATAACCCCAACACCAGAATTATACAAAGAAACAATTGGTCTGAAAACTCAGTATGACTTGTTATCAACACAAAAAACTGAGCAACAATTACTATGGTCAAAAGGACACTACTATGAACATGGAGGAAAGGCAGGCTGCTTGTTAGCTCACCAATTGAAATGCAAATCAGCATTTTGTATGATCCCACAGATTCACAATGCCTCACAGTTATCAACAATAGATCCATTTGAAATTAACGATACCTTTAAAAAATACTATACAGAACTGTATACATCAGAATTTCCAGACGACAACTCAAACATGTTAAAGTTTTTAGATAATTTAGATATCCCTACGATAGACACTGCATTTAAAGACAACCTTGATGAACCCTTACAATTACAAGAGATTATTGACTCCATTCAGAAAATGTGGTAAAACCCTTGGGCCGGATGGCTTTCCGGTAGAGTCCAGTAGAGTCTAACGGGGGCAGCCATCATACTTCTCCTGAAACCAGGAAAGGACCCACTTGAATGTGGGTCATATCGGCCAATCTCACTTTTAAACGTAGATGTCAAAATACTGGCTAAACTTCTTGCCTCGAGACTGTAATATAATGCCTCATGTGATTTCAACAGACCAAACAGGTTTCATGAGAGACTGTCACTCTTTTACGAATATCTGTAAACTTCTCAATGTAGTGCATTCCTCCATGTCTGGGAACATTCCAGAAGTGGTTGTCTCCTTGGACATGGAGAAGGCGTTTGATAGAATCGAATGGGGTTATCTATTTGCAGTACTAGAGAGGTTTGGTTTTGGTTCCACATTTATCTCTTGGATTCGCCTGTTATATACCTCCCCAAAAGCGTCAGTGATAACTAACAAATTAAGGTCATGGTCTTTCCCGCTGTCAAGGGGCACATGGCAGGGATGTCCTCTCAGCCCACTGCTGTTTGCTTTAGCCATAGAGCCCTTATCTATTATGTTGAGAACATCACAATCTGTACATGGAATCCATAGGATGGGAGTGGAACACAAAGTTTCTTTGTATGCGGATGACTTACTGTTGTACATATCAGACCCAGTGTCCTGTGTCCCTGATATTGTGGGAATGCTATGTGAATTTGGAAGTTTCTCTGGTTACAAATTAAACCTTTCTAAAAGTGAATGTTTTCCAATTAACAATCTAGTTCTTCAGATTTCAGACAATGAGTTACCTTTCCGGTTGTCCAAATCTGGCTTTAAATACTTAGAAATATATGTCACTCGTGCCTTCTCTGATCTCTATGATGTTGAAATCCTTTTTTCAGTCAATAGATAAGTTGATTTTTACATTTCTTTGGAATGATAAAAATCCTAGGATCCGCAGAGAGTTCCTGGAGAGACCTAGGATACAGGGCAGCTTAGCACTCCCTAATCTTAGGAATTATTATTGGGCAGCAAATTTACAAAAAACTGTATATTGGTTTCAGTCTCCAGACGTGGAATGGTGCAAAGTTGAGGCAAACTCCTGTATTTCAACATCCCTCTCTGCTCTAATCACAGTGAAATTACCTTTTCCACCATCACAGCATACCTCATACCTGTTGTAATTTCCACTCTCAAAATATGGGCACAATTCAGACAAAAATTCAAACTTACTGACTTCTCTATGCAAAGCCCTATCTGCAATAATCATCTCTTCCCTGCGGCCAAATTAGATCACACTTTTACACAGTGGCAAAGAGTTGGTCTTGCTAGGTGTAAAGATTTTTACATAGATGGTCTTTTTGCCAGTTTTAATACTCTTTCAGGAAAATTTAAACGACAACGAGCAGATCTGTTTCGATACTTTCAGGTCCATCATTCTATTCAGACCTTGAGTTCAACCTTCCCCACCTTACCATCAATTTCAGGTTTGGATAATATCTTGCAAATTCCTGTACAGCGAAAAGGCCAGATTTCAAATATATCAAATACAATCACCTCTCTCCAAAAGGTGTCACTAGATAAAATCTAGATAAGAACTGAATGGGGTAGAAATTTATGATGCAGCCTGGGACTGCGTTCAGAGTAGAGTCAATGGAACATCCTCCTCTGCCCGTCTCAACCTGATACAGTTTAAAGTCTTTCATCGAATTTATCACACTAAATCCAAACTATCCAAAATATGCCCTGATACCGATGACAGGTGTGACCATTGTTGCACCGCTAAAGTGGACATGGCCCATATGTTTTGGACTTGTTCTAGGTTGAGAGGTTTTTGGTCATCTGTTTGTAAAATTTTGAATGAAGCATTTGATACAAATGTAAAACCCAGTATTAATAAATGAGGTCTTAATGACAAGCAATAAGAAAAACACATTTGCCTTTGCTTCCCTTTTGGCTCAGAGAAGAATACTGTTAGAATGGAAATCTCCTAAACCACCAAAAACATCACTTTGGCTTAGTGACCTGATGCTATTCCTAAAATTAGAAAAAATAAAGTATTTCATTAGAGGATCAACTGAAACATTCCTGGAAACTTGGGATCCCTTGATATTGTACTTTGAAAGGCTTAAGACTCTCCCCTCAGAGCAATGAGAGCTGAAGATAATGTAAGGCCCTGATTGTTTCACCCACTGTACAGAATTATTGTATTTGATGTGTGTGTCCCCTTTTGTTTTTTTTTTTTTAATTAAGAGGCAGTATGGGTTGGGGTGGGATGGGTTTCCAAAAAAAAGGCAATGTATCTTGAGTGAATTGTTCTGTAATGTCTTACCATTCTTGAATAAAAATATGTCTGAAAAAAAGTATAGAGTTAGCCAACATTTATTGTGTAGTTTATAGTGAAAAGTAACAGTTGCTCTTATTTGTTAGACATGTTTAAGGACAAATATTAGCTGAATCCAGGCCATTGTGGTGGATTGTCTTAACCTCTACAGACAATTGAATGAATGGCATGTCCACACATCTCAGGATTCATGAAGACTAACTCCACCGTTGTTATCTATAATCTATGGGTTATGTACCGAATGGAAATATGGAAATTAGCATTACCTGTATTCGAAACCTAAAAGTGAACTTGGGTGTCTTTGTGTAAACTGTCATAAAAAACATACCCCTGTGTTCTCATGGAGGCCTTTAGATAGCAGTGCACCTTGGAGATTGCTGTCCCAGATGGGATTGCTTTGGGATGGGAATGCTTTTTTTGGGGTTCTCTTTTTTCCATTGGGCTGAGTGATGGTGAGAGGATAATGCTGCCGAAACTGCAAAGCTGCCATCTGAGTGAGTGTGGGGAATGCTAGATGGCACAACGTGTTAACAAGCCAGCATTGTTCTCTGGGGGACTCATATAGTTCCTGTTTAATCTCCAAAATATCTTGGTGTCCCAACATGCTGCAGCCCCTGATCACAAAGTCCCCCTCTTGCTGTGTTTCTCCTCTGCATGTCTTGGCTTTCCCACAAAAACATGATCTGGAGATAGGGCACTAAGGGAACATGAAACGTGCCCATTCTGGCCACTCCATGCAGACTCCCTCTAGCTGTACTGTACCGGGCTCAATCCAGCAAACATTGCCTTGGAATAGTTTGCATAGTTTCTTGTTTTTTATTTCTCTTGGTTTGGCTTAGGCACATCATATTAAAAACATTTTCAAATTATAAAAAAGGTGCAGCTCTAAATGGACAAGAGGGATCACTTAGAAGTTGTGATACTCCACATTAATTTGATACTTTATTTCACAACTTCAGGTAAAAAATTTAAGGAGAAGATTTGAAAAAATGGAGAACCAGGACAACTACTAAATCAGTAGGCACTGTTTTTGTGCCACTTTTGGTACACTCTCATGCCACCCAGATCATTTTGTACTGTATCAGTGTGGTGTGGTGTTGGAGCCTAATCTCCTCTCAGCCCAGACTCAGTCAGCACCACAGCCAGACCTGTGCTTAAATAGACAGGCTCAGAGTCTTAATTTCAGGCTTAATTTCAGCCTCAGTATCTCTGCTTTTGGTTACTGTCATGGAGGCCAAGATGTGCTCTGACAGCAGCCAGCCTGATCTCTCTGATTTCCTCTTCTGCATTTCTGTCATGGTGCCCTGCCCTCTCACCCCACTCCCCCGGCCAACCGGAGAGGGGAGAACTGCCTTATATGGAGCACAGACAATAACAGAGGCAGGGGATCCTCCACTGCCTCTCTCTTTCCCTGCCTTTCTCCATCTCTGTCTTACTCTCTATTTCTTTCTCTTTCTCCTTCTCCCTCTCACTCTCCCTCCCCCTTTCTTCCTCTTGCTGGTTCAGAGAGAGAGAAGGATTTTGCCACTGCTCCCTTTTCTCTGTTTTGCCATTCCATAATCACTTTCTTTCTACCTCCCTTCATTCAGCATTGGGCTTTTTGGCCCACATTCCTGTGCAGTAGTTTGCCTAGGTGTCGAAATGGGAGACTGTCAGGTGGAGGGACAGGGTTGGGGTGACACTTTAGCTTGGCTGCAATTTACTAATGATATAAGTGACAACTGAGCACCTCCTGACCAACACACACATGCACCCTCAACATACAAATGTTACTCTATGGAGGAAATGTGGGGGGGGGGGTGGGTGGGTGTAAGAAGAGCATCGAGTGATGTTACTCCAACAGCCTCCAGTTACATTCTTGGGGATTTAGGGTTGATCTGGAATGTGAAAGGGGGACTTGCGAATTCACTGCCTGCCAGTTTTTGCACATACTGAGCCTTGATGTTGTGACGGGGGCATGCCTTTCAATGAAAACTCCCCTGGTCTTCCCATCAGCTCGAAAGCAGGCACATTTTTTTCCAGGACATGATTGTTATGCTGTCACATGGTGCAGAATATGGAGCACACACAGAGCTGTTGAAAGGAGTGGAAATCAAAACCAGTTCAATTGGAATATGGGGGGGAAAGGCTCCTGGTTTGAATGCTTGGCAGTGTATATCTGAAAAAAAAGTCCCTCACAGAAGAACAGTGGTTCCCACATTCCCCCCAGAGTGTCAGGGCAATTGAAAGGGGGGGTCTTTAATCAGGAAAGATCCGTACTGGAACCTAAAAACCCTCTTCTAGGCCAGTCCAAGCCACTGTGGAAGTAATGGAATTCGCAACATGTGTTCCAAATTGCTTGTTATCAGACAGCCATTTGAATGAAACAATAAGCCTCTCTTGTTGCACAGAGAAATGTGAAATTCATCCAGCAGAACTCTGCTTCCACAGTCTCTTCTTTGGACCACAATCACAATTACTTCTGGGTGTGGCATGCAAAATAAGGGCTGTGCATATCCATGTACAGCCAAGACATGTAAGATGCACAACAATGCTCTTTAAGATCTTTTGATCTGAGCTCTCAGAGATTGATACAATGTGGTATTGTTGTAACAGAACCATAGCAAAAGGTGTGCATGTCCTCTCTGAAGTTATGCATTAACTGAAATGGTTTACCTTGGCTAATCAACCCTGTCATGCACATTGGTTGTTTTCTCGTTATCTTTGCTTAAATGCTAATGGAGGTTTCCATACACCCTGTGAGTAAAGAAACTAATACAGCAATGCTTGTCGGTTAGGGAAATATTAAGCCACAGTTAGAAAGCACCGGATATCGGTACCTTCCTGCGATACTTGAATTGTCAGATTCATGTTCATTCATGTTCTTGTTCTGTCACCCCTGATATGGCTAACATAGGGCCAGGAGGAGGGCCATCTGCTGGTTCACAGTGGGGGCTTACCTTGTGGGACGGTCAAATTCACAAAGGTGGTACACTATCTTGGGTGTGTCCTTATTGGTTATTATTCTTTGAGAACGCTGCCGGAGTGTAGTGATCAGCATACCAATCAGCACACACAGCACATGGATGTGAATGACACAGCAAACTGACGTGAGTCTGACCACTCCACCCAGCAACTTTCCCATGGTTCTTTCCCAAAACTTTCACCTTATTGCTCGTTTGTGGCACACTGGCACATTAGAGGATGGTCCTGCTTTATTCTGGGTTGTGCAAACCTTTATTTTCATTTTCTCTGCGGTTCCTGTTTTGGACTCCCCCTCATGCCCTGGAGACAAGCATAAGGGCCTCTCTTTGCAGCTGAAGGGGTCTTTAGTGGCATCCCACAGTCAAGGCTGAACAGTTGCAGATGGTACCTCCAATGTAATTAGAGTTGTTTTCTGTGTGTAGTTCTGAAACATTAGGTCCTATTTTTATCCAGTAGACTTCTGTAATTTAACAAAACCACAGCCACCATCCTGCTTGAACTACAGATTTACAAGTATTTTACCCATGTATTATAATACTTCGTTCAAAACTATCAGCTTCAGAGGCCTTGAAACTGGTTTGAGATGGTGCTAACTGAATTTCTGTTTCATGAATACCATTACGTTTTGAATTATTTTACAATAATAACTTGAATGATATATATACAAACCGAACAGGGCCCGGAAATGCTTTCCCTGCCTGTAGCTTCAGCCACTGAATGGCTGATGAAGTCCTTTGGAAGCCTCACTACAGAGAAGGAGAGTGTTATTCAGCTACTGTGTGCCCCACCCCTGCCCTCCTCTATCACACACCCCACCCTGATAGCTGTAGGGTTTGCCTTAGCACATCAGCGGACCAAATCCCTGCACATTCACAAAGCCTGCTTGGAAAAGAGGGAAAACTGAACAACAAGTCAGCGATAAACTTGTAATAATGTAACAGTAGGTGTCCCTGAAAGGGGCTTTTGTCATTCAAATGGAAGGCATTCCGGGACTGTGGCAGAAAGGCCACACATAGATTGTTAACCGTAAAGGAGATTATTGCCATTGGAAGATGGATTCTGAGAACAAGAGGAGGTGGGCCTTTGTTGGTTTTGTATCCCACTCACAGACCATTATTTCTCTTCATTATTATTTTTTGGTTATGTTATCTCCTCTGTTGGGTTTTATTCGTGGCCTTTTTTCCTGCGGGCCCATCAGCTGGGTGTCTCTGGTTAATCCCCCCCAGGAATGTGGCTTCGGCTATGGGGAGGACGCCCAGTGCGTGCCCTGCAGGGCAGGACGCTTCAAGGAGGACAGGGGGCTCCAGAAGTGCAAACCCTGCCTGGACTGTGCCCTCGTCAACCGCTTCCAGAAGGGCAACTGCTCCGCTACTGGCAACGCCGCATGTGGAGACTGTTTGCCAGGGTGAGCGCCCCCCCAATCCCTCAATCCCTGTGTGCCACCCCTCCAATCCCTGATCCAACCAAACCACCACCTGTTCTCTCTGATAGTAAAACTGGCACTCTATACAAGTGTATCTCTGAGATTCATTTTTTACACAGTGGCTTCAACGGACTATTTCTTTTACAGGTATTACCGGAAGACAAAGCTGAGTGGCTTTCAGGACATGGAGTGCATACCATGCGGCAACACTCCGCCTCCTTATGAACCCCACTGTAAGTATAGAACCCAGAAACTTCTAGAGGCTTTTGAAAAAACACAGCGAAGGGCAACAAGACTGGTTTCAGGTATCAAACATAAATAAATTATCAAGAGAGTCTAAATGCACTTAATCTCTTAATCTCTTTAGTCTCAGCAACAGGAGACTAATGAACAGTTACCACAACTGCATTATCCTTTTCAGTCACACTAAATAAAATTCCACCAACTGGTAAGAGGACTAAATTACACATCTACAACTCATGAGACATGCTTGGCTGAAGTCCCCAACTACGTCATACAAACGTTTTCCCATTGTATTTAACTCTGACCCTAACGTGGGGGTAACCATTAAGCATTTCTACTCTACCTTTAATTCACACACATTGTGTCATCAAATGAAAAGACCTTTGAAAGGCTTGCATGCGACAACCTGCGTATTCAGCTCCAGGGAGCTTCAGGTCCATCTTTTTTGTTCTGTTTACGGGTACTGAGAACAGTTAATTATAACCTTATTATTCAAAGATGCCAGGCAAAGAAAATTGGTCAGGTAACTTTGTGTCCACTGATTGAGTGTGACCTCCTGATGCCAGCAGAGCTGGCAGTCTGTGAGAGGAGGAGGCTGATCCAGGTCCAGCTACCCTACCCTACCCTGTAAGACACAGACAGAAACTCTGGTTTAGCTAGAGTTTATCACACAGCCTTGTTTGTCTTGCTCTTTATGTAGCTCTGAGTGTTTTTTTTTCTTCTGATAAAGCGTTAGTTTTGAAATCATTCCGGACCATTGGGAAACATCTCATTAGTATAAAAGTGTCTACCCCAAAAGTATGGACTCTGCTACCTCAGTGAAATAGATTTAAAAAAAAAAAACATGTTTATTTCTGTGTGGACCACATGAGAAGATGTTGACCAAGTCACAAGCGTAATTACTTTGGCCTCGATTTTAATTGTTATGCGCTTGTGAAACAAGATGGCCTTTGTCTCCCTGAGCAAAGATGGTTGGGACTTGGATCACACAGTAGAGCTTTCCAATTGCCAGGAAGTCTTGCTGCCTGTCCCTCCAAACTTCAGAGTTATCTGGCAGGGAGTGGCGAACTGAAAGCTTTGAGGACGGATCAGTCTGAAAACTGTGCCGAAGCCCCAGGCTAAACCACAGCGAGGCGGCTTTGGCGAAGGCCATAAATCTAAATACAGCTGGCGTCTGGGCCCAGTCTGTGCATGGAGAAGAAATAAAGCTGTGCTTGGTTTTCCCTTATGGTTTTCATTTTTTTTTAGCTATACTAGTCTCCATTTTGAGAGGAAAAAGCAATACACACACACACACACACACACATATATATAGTGTATATATATAGATATAGATATATATATACACCAGCAAGATAAGAATAATACATTATACAGGTCTGTTTAGCGTTCAAACTGAAGCAAGAAATGCTCAGCTTCTCTCTCATGTCCTTTCTTGCTAATTCCAACTGGGTCTTCTTGTATGTAAACTACTTTAATAAAGGATAAAAAAGGATGGTAGGCCTACTTTCCTTGGTATGACATTCTTAAAGTTCCAATTCATCATTGAGAGTGGAAAGAAAACAAAGTTGGAGTTGTACAATGTGGAAGTTTGTGCAAAACCAGACCTGACAGCACCAATGCACAGTAACACAATCCTGTGTGACATTAAGTCATTAAATGCAAACTCCTCAAGCTAGAAGTTCTGGTGGATGAAAGACAGCACAGGTTGTATCCCCTCTTTCATGCTGTGGTTTCGCTGACAGATTTTTTTCATTATTAGAGCAATGACTGGACCCAAAAATCCCTGCCTTGCGCTGAATCAAAAAAAACTTTGCTGCCTCGCTGCTCCTCTTGCATACAGCTTTAAAAAAGAATCTTCTCATTTGAGGAAAAAAAGAACTTTTAAAACATCCCCCTATACACTGCAAAATTGTTTTTTTTTCTGTAGTCTATATTCTGCTTCAGGCACTCTGGCACCAGTATTTTGTGTGATTGGATTTGGGAATCCAGTTCTGACAGGATTTAATTGAGCTGGTAGGTATTATGATCAAGATCATCTTCACAGAGTTGTATACAAAGCCAAGCCAACTGTCAACACAGAAGTGAAAAACAACATGGTTTTATAAATAATAAAATTATTTGCCATGCAATCAAATGTGAAAATAACACAGCTCGATAACTCATTAGAAACCACCCATAATAAATGATTTATGCCAAAACGCACTTTTTATGCCAACACCCACTTGAGCATTCGCGGGTCCATACCTGTGTGCCTTCTGTTAACACAAATACAACGACGTTACACATATTTACACATTACAGGTCCATGCTTCCATTGATGCATGAAAGGCCTCAAGTTGAAGTCTGGCATTCTTAAAAGTCAACATGTGCAATGCGTATATGAAAAGGTGCGCCTCCTGTGACCGATAAAATCGGCAGATGAAAGCTCTTCAATGGCCCGTCCCCTATCTGTGTTCGCTGCAGCTGTGAGAGACCAATAAGCAGGAATGCAGAGGTTCGGGGGGACCAGCACAGCTGGGCCTAGTTTGCCGGCTCTGAGAAGATTGAATCTGTCTTTTGCTGCGTATATCGCGACCAGTTATAAAAGACAATTATGCCTGGGTAGTACCAAAGAAGCTCCTAACCACTGACACGTGTCGATGATAGCCGTTCTCTGACAAAAACATGAGTCTACTCGGCTTTTCGTGTTCAAAGAAAATATGTACATGTCAAAACAAACCTATCAACAATCCATTTGAATGGATGGTGGTGCACCACTCCGTTTTGAAGGGGAAATAATGTGATGCTCACAGTGTTTGCATTGTACTTAAACTGGTAGCCTACATTTGTATAATGCAACATTGCCCATTATTATATGCAGAGAATACTGTTTTTTCAAGATGAATAAACACATTCGTGTTTAATAAAATCTCTTTCGCAGTGCCATTCATCAAAAAGGATCCCTCAGATTGAATTAACTAGGTCTACCTTACCTATGTTGCAATTTTGTAATGTTGATATTATTGCATACAGAATCCACCATTTAAGTAAAACAAGGTGTTTCTTAGAATGAATCTTTGTGAATCTCAGTGACATGACTTGTGGTCCTTTGTCTAAATGAAAGGCAGGTAAAACAGGGTACACCTTAGATCAGTGTTTCTCAATCCTACTCCTGGAGCCCCCCTGTCCTGCATATCCTCTATCTATCTGATTGAAATTAGTGTGATTAACATGTTCTTGATTAAATCAGGTGTGCTCAGCTAATCAAAAGTGCCACTGATGAATTCAGTCAGGTAGGTAGAGCAAAAGAAAAATGCACAGAGCAGGGGGGCCCCAGGAGCAGGACTGAGAATCAGTGCCTTAGATGCCCTCTCTTTATTATAAATAGGTAATCTCATTTGCTCCCATCACCTGTTTGTTTGCAGTACACATTTAATTGCAAATAATATTTATTTTGGCCTTGGCACAAGCTGCAAGTTAGAATTCTCAGTGGTCTTTTTTAAACATTTTTTTCTATGGCTGGTATGTACAAACACCCTCATCCCTTATCCACAGGAATACCAAAGCTACCCAGCCAAGGGTAAAGTAATGTTTACATTGCGTAACAAAGACCTCTTGGATTGGAAAACACAAAATTGGGATTTACCTTATGACTAATGCAGTGAAAGACAAACACCGGTTTGAAGGGGGCCATTGAAAATGAATTTTTCAAACAAAGAGCCACATTTTCTATTTGTTCTACATATAGCTTAAATGGCTTTCATCATCCTTTCTCACCCAGGAGGCATATTTGAACACGTCTTTGTTTTGGTGTGTTTTTAGGGTAAATTTCTTGGCATAGGCAACTGCAAAATGCATTTGTGTCAATTTATGATTTGTCCTTTGTTCCTTATCTGTGTTTGTAACTTGAATTTTAGCTTTAAGTTGTGATATAACTCTGACCCCATTATAACATCACTGCTGATAAAGGCATCATGGGATAGAATTAGACAACACTAATTTAAGCATTTGGAATGACAGGACTCCAGGAGACACTGAGTCAGAGGATAGAGTTGGGGGATGCAGCATGTGGAATATGTAATTTGTGATTACATCACTGAGATTGGGTCAGTTTTTGTGTTAGAACACTTATTACAATTTTTAATGTTGTTGTGATTTGATGTCTTTTTGTCTTTTATTCAAATACTTATCAAAGTCAGCTATGGTTTTGATGCAATCAGTCACCAATCAAAGACCAGTGTAGGATTACATCAGGAATGTTCAGACCATCTGAAAATGCCTGGTTGTGGGATCATGCCCATAACTTGCTATGAGGTCACCGAGGTCCGGACCTTGGTAATAATAAAATTTGAAGCTTAATACAACAGGATACAAAAAATCAGGGGTTGAGAACTTCTCCTCCAAGACGAGTGGATGCTTAATTCAGTTTAGAATTGTTATTTAGTGTCCGCTGTGTGTGAGAGTTGTGAGAGAGGGCGCGAGCGCAGCCCCTTGCATCATCAGCACTTCCACTGACAGCAGCAATTGGAATTTACACACGTTGGCAGCAGCATGTGGCTTGTGTGTGAACTGGCAGCATACCATTCAGTAAGAGAAAGCAGAGATCGTTGTGCCGTTATCTGTAAGAAACGTTCAAAACAGTAACCTGGTACAGTGTCTGGAGTAAAGGCAATTGTATGAAACATGTTAAATATGTGTAATCTGGCCATGATGAAGGCTAGACTATTTCTTTCATATTAGTAGGCTAGCTAACGTTTCACACAATGCCATTGAAACACAGCTTATGTAGGCGATGGTATCAATAATAGTAGGCCTACAAAACATTTCAAAGCCAAAGCTGGAAATGAATATAAATTTATAATGACGTTAGCTTGTAATGGTGTTAATTTCAAGCATTTTCCTTTTATTTTTATAGCTAGCTAAGGTTACAAATAACCTTAGCTTAATTATCATGCTTCATACCGTAGACCTATGTATTTTGATGCTTTAGATAATGTTCTTACGATTTATTATTCATTCAGAAATACATACTAATATGAAAGCTCCACACCTACCTTACAGTAAACTATCAACACATTCATAATGTAACAATGCCTATCCCCACAGAAAACAAGCAGCACAGTACTTTACAGTTAAAACAGAAAATAAAATTTGTTTCTTGTAAATAGCAACAGGTCTCTTTCTATGTATGTAATGTTTATATGTGCAATATGTGCAATTTTGACATAACCCCCCGACCCCACGGACAACAACATTGACAAAACCTAAACACCAACGTGCCCCCCGGACCTCATTTTTTCAAACCCTGGTTACAGCCATGTGTGTGATGATCGGTAGATTTTATCAGCAAATGTTAACTTTCTCTAGATTTTTACCATCATGGCACTCTGATAGTTAACAGGTAACACCTTTGTGTTTGGTCCTGTCTGATTTTGGATGGACAGTTTCTCTGTTTCCTGACTCTTGTTTCTTAAGGCAGAGAATGTGTTTGTCATCATTCAATGATTGAATCCTCTTTGTTTCCCTGTAAAATATTCTGTGGGTAGATGCACAACACAGAGGACAGTCTGTTTCACTAGCATACACAATGGCAGTAACCAACATCAAAACTCAACATGGACATGCATCATTTCTACATAGGGGGTGTATTCGTATTTACATTTCAGACTGGAATTGATTTTTCTTTTCAGTAATTAATTTCGAAACGCAAAGGATGGTAAAGTGATTTTAAAATGTTTACTATATGTGTACAGTATTATGATTGAAAGGTCCCAGTTTCTGTTAGACTAAATGATAGCTGAATCTACCTCATTGCAAATATGACCTTATTTAAAAAAGATTTCAAATGGTTCATGATTTTAACCAGGGTGTACCCAATAGCTTTCAGCAGAAGCATCACAAGCTAATCTACACACTCTGTGTTTATCAAACCAGCACATACAAGACCACTTTTTCAGGCTTGGTTCTGTGTCTTTGGATACAACTTAGCAGATTAGGAATTGTCTGAGTGAGCAGCTCCCCAGTGTAACAGCAATAACTTTGTGTTACCACTAGATGGCATTAATAACAGCAATATAATGCAATCATAAGAGTGTTTCCAGTAAAGCAGTGACAGGCCCAGAGCAGTGCCTATTATGCCAATGGTGATGAGAGCACAAGGCTTTATGGGTCAATTATAGCCTTTGCTGAGGAGAGTCAAGTCATTTGCTTGACTCATGAGTCAGTGGATGACAACACATGGTAGCTCTACTCAGTCAGCAGCTCCTGAAGTTTTACCCCCCACCCCCTCGCCCCGCCCCTGCCCCTGCCCCCAAGCTGTATTCATCTAAACTGTCTTCATGTTTCTTCAGGTAACAGCCGGGTGAATCTGCTGCCTCTCCAGACCACAGTGACCAGCCCCAGGGACATGGCCCTGGCAGCGGTCATTTGCAGTGCACTGGCCTCCGTGCTGCTGGCCCTTCTCATCCTCTGTGTCATCTACTGCAAGAGGCAGCTGCTGGAAAAGAAGCCTGCCAGTATGCACTGCCCAAACATGCCTGCTTCAGCAGCAGTCAATGTAACCCTGTCTTCAAAGCATTTATTCACTGGGCTGTGACTCAGAATGCAAATGTCCATGAGTGCGTAAAATAAACATGAAATGATTTTGAGCTAGCATCAATACATCACAAGATGCTACAACAACTAATGCCATACTGAATACATAAGAACTGCTGTTAATATAATGGCTGATATCTTTTTTGAATTTGGCAGTGAGGACCACATATTACAGTGATATCAGCACTGTTGTGAATATTCACATGTATGATTTCTTTGTGTAGTCCTTCTGTGATGGACATCTTTTCCTTTTAGCTTTGGTGCAGTCCCAGGATGGCCCATACAGTGGAGCAGAGCTATTGTGTTTTGACCGAAGGCGGGTCCATGAGATGCCCCAATGGTTCCGCTGCAACTGCCACCAGGGTGCAGGACAGACCTGTGGTAGGTTCTGATGGTTCTGTTTCTGGTCTAGTCTGCCCCACCAGTGTCATGGAAACAGTTGTGAGGTCCATGTCACTAGCCTTCCGCAATGAGCACGTGTAGCGTTTTTATGGTGTGTGATTTGCCATTGTCCTGTCAGTCACATAAAACCTCTGGACAAGGGTGTGGCAAGGCAGAATCATGAGGAAATTTAGCTGTTGTGATTGGGCCATATCTCATCATCTGATCATGGGTAAGCCACTCCTCCTAGACTGAACCATTATGATAGAGTATTCCAGACTGAAAAAGGTGATTGTTTCCAGGCTGAAAGGTAAACATCCTGTACTAGGCATCTGTCTACTGAGCAGGCTAATTGTGGTCCACAATCTACACCAAATCACCTGTCATCACAGTAAGTCACTAATAGTCTGGTTTAATGTTTTAGTGAGGCTTGGTTCGGTGAGGTCAGTTGCAGATGTTTTGTGCCTTCCCCTCCCATGCTGTGGCAGAATTCCATCCCCAGCTGAAGTCCCCTCCAATCCCCTAAAATCCCCCCTATGGGGACGCATGTCAGTCTTGTGTCCTAGGGGTGTCTGCTCTGATCAGCACTGTTACAGGAGATTGACAGCTCTTAAAGATGAGGCGTCTTGCAGCTGCAGTTGATCCTAGGTCAGTGTGGAAGGTGGCAGTCAGGACAGCGACGTCTGCTATGGCTGTACCTAGATCACCTCTTGTCCCCCCTTCAGGCCCAGTTCTGATCCCCTCACTGTGCTGCGAGGAGACCTGCAGTCTGGGGCGGAGCCGAGATGCCAGCCCCTTCCAGTCCCAGGAGGACCTCCACGAGGGGTTAGAACGTCACCCAACATTACGATTCTCAGAAAAACTCTAAATCGAAAATGCATATTGGGTCTCACAAACCTAGGACTACTAGTTCCAATTTTCTACATACCTCTATACATACGTCTACATAATTCGGAGAGAAATTTTGGATCAGAGACCACAAATATGTTTATGCTGATCTTTGAATAAAGAAAATTCCTTTTTTGCTTTAAAGAACAAGTATTTGATTATACTTATAACAAATGTAAGACATAATAATGTGATCAAATCGACAACAATGGCATGCTATAAATTACTTGTCTTTTCCCACAGTCCTGGGAACCCCTTGGACGGGGGTGTCCCAGCATATTTTCCAGATCCTCCCAGTTCCGATGCCACTGAGAAGTGGCCGCTCATGCAGGACTTGGACCTGTCCCACTGTGATGCAGGCCTGGACCTCCAGGGATGAGCCCCCCATCCCACAGGCCCTAGAGGTCCAGACAGATCAGTCCAATGGCCTGACAGACAGCCCGCTCCTTCCCACCCAGCTGTTGCCATCTTTATGAGGTGAGGCTGCCAGCCACCTGTGTCTCAGGGATGAGCCCCACATCCACAGGGGAAATGGAAAAAACAGGCCTGGCTAAAAAAGGAGGTCTTTTGTCCACAAGTCTTCTGTGACAGTGTATTAAACTCTAGACTTGCTCAGTGCCAATGTGTAACTGCTACCTTTCATTGCTTCCCAGATAGGATCTATCTCAGCGTCCCATCCCCAGAAAGATCATGTCTTACCAGCTGTCTTTCATTGACAGAGCTCTTATCAATGCGTCCATCTACACAGATAGAGGGGGCCTGAAGGGTTCCTACTGTTTCTCCATTCTTGCCCTGCCCTCTAAGAGTCCTTAAGAAGCCCAGACACAGGCTGTGGAAAGGGTCCAGGCAAGAGCAGGGGCAGCCACAGGGGGACAAGAGCTGAACACAATAGCACACAAAGGAGTCAGGATCTCCCAGGCTTCTAAATGGCTCAAGCCCAGCCAGCCTGAATTTATGTTAGCTGCTTCTTACCTCTCTCACCTTGTGGTTCCTGGAGTATTTTTTTTTTGAGGGAACACCTTTAGCCCTTAGCCACTGGTGTAGTCATGGAGACTTGAGCAAAGCAACAGCCTGCTGCTCCAACATGCAAATACGAATTTGTTTTAAAATTAACCTGGTCTGTGGCCAAGGAATATAAAAAACTAATGGCTGTGTGCGTGTGTGTGTGTGTGTGTGTGTGTGTGTGTGTGTGTGTGTGTGTGTGTGTGTGTGTGTGTGTGTTTTTTCCAGGATGACATGGATTTATTTGGCTCCTGTTCCACCCTTGGACCCCACCACCCCCAACCCACCCCACCTCCCTTCTTCTCCCAGGGAGATCAAAGGAACACTGGCAGATCCCGTTTCAGATAACACAAGCCCACACACAAATTCCAAAAAAGTATGCACCACGCTCTCCCTTTCAAGCGGCCGGCAAGCCGCAGCCTTCTGGCACGCCGCAGAGGGGACTATGTAAATACATGCAAACAGAGGTACTTCAAGGTAGAGCGCGCTAGAGAGAGTGGACGCCAGAGCGCAGGACAGAGAGGACCGATGTGAAGCCGCCACCAGTGCCAGCGGCCAGGGACGCCTTTTCAAAGAAACAGCAGAAGGCTTTATACGCAATGTTCCAGGGGGAAAACACTCCACACCTACTCCTTGGGTTAGTCCGCCAACAGAGAGAGAATGGAATCCCGATGTCTTAATATTTGGGTCTGCACAGGTTTTGCGGTTATACTCAGTTTTTTTTTAGTTGTTTGGTGATGTTTTTTCTCAGCAGCTCTGGGGAAGTTCAGAGATGTCAGCATACCCATGTGTTGCAATGCGCTTTGAAGAGAATACAGAATAAGCAAAGACAATGAGGAACGTCCAGGGTTGTCTGCGGTATCCAGTTTTTTGTAGATAATGTAAAATAGGAAATAGAAAGTCAATATTTTTGTAACACAGACATAAATGCCCAGCAAGGGAGAGAACTTTGTCTATCTTCAGAAGTAGGCATAGTGGTTGGCTGTGTATTTTCACAATGATTTTGTATCATTTTCTGTATTTGTAAATAAACCCTGCAAACCTTGCATTTTGTTTGCTTTATAAGAAACTAATATTTGCTGTCCACTGATCCATTTTACATGCTCTTAATCTCAACTGTCAGGAATTTTTAAACAAGTAATAGGCATCTACTGCAACCTATGTGAAAGCTGGATTTTGTATATGTCTCATAGACTGTACTAAATATGTTATGTTCAGTTTTCATGTCCTCATAAGAAAAGTAGGCCCAAATCTAATAGTCCCCCTTCAGTAAATTATCTTCATATTCTTGAGGAAGATGTGGTCAGTCAGCTGTGTCAGGTGTGCTCCTTCTCCCTCTGTAGAGATGGACATCAGGAGCACCTGCCAGTTTATACAGGCCCCTGCTCTCCCTTTCCTAAAACCATCTAGGACTGCATCCTTAGCTTTCTGCAACAAATTTAGAAAGGTTCTTATTTCTACCCTGATCATGAATTGCTCTGGTCTGAGGATCTGCTGGACCTTCCATGAGTCAGCCTTTTTTAGGAGGACCTATCAGCCTGTTCAGAGAACAGTTAACATTTCAATGTTGCTGTGACAATAGTCTTTCCACAGAACGTTCTTAAATCTTCTGAGCCTGTGTGTGGAGGGGCTGTTGGACAATGACTGGTTTTAGTCAGGTTTAGTTTTTATTCATTGGATTCCACTGGATCATAAAGTATACCCCACCTGACAGTCAAAACTGTGACACTAATCTGGTAAGTGTAAATTACAAGAGTCTCCATTATGACAAACTCTTCAAAAAATCCAAAAACCATGAGGCACTAAGCAGCATTATCTTACTCCCCTTCAAATTTGAGGGGCTTTTTTTTGTAAAAATGGTGCTTTTTAAGGACATGTTTTTAAATGAGAAAGCTTTTTTGATTTGGGCATTATTTGATGGTGAAATCTTCCACAGAAATTCAGCTCCAAAGGGCGTACAAATAGTTCACCAAACAGTGTTTTTAAGCATTTTGAATTTTTTAAAATGCAATGGCAGTGTACAAAATGGGCAGAACTTAAAGGACCATGAGGCACAAATGGTCCTTGGCAGGAGAACAGGAAGTGTAGCAGACTGTGTGCACTTTCTATGTTTCTAAGAGTTCAATCCAATATGGCAGCTGCACCATGTTGACTAAACTGGCACCATTCCATTTGTTGGGATACCTGCTATAGCTAGTTTCAACAAACTGGTGCAGTTGCCCTGGCAGTTTTAGCCCTTTAGGAAACCACAGAAGAAGAAGAGGAAAAACAGTCCTTGACAAAAAAAAAAAAAAAAAAAAAAAAAAAAAAAACGTGCCTAAGCACAATAAATGCATGGCCCCCTAATTACCACATAAATAGTCCTACTTCAGCACTGCCTTGAGACCAACTGCAGCACCAGACAAGTAAGGACTTCGTTGGGAAAGCAGCGACGCACACCTTTACGTAACTACTGAGGGAAGCTGTTGGAACAGATGCTGCTACAGGAAATACCTGATTTAGTGGTCAGAGAATGCTTTGTGTAAACCACGGATTAGCAGGGATCACTCAGAAGCCCAAAATGTGAGCCAGCAATGGCTCTCAGCTCCCAAGAGCAGAATATTAATCTTTGAACCCCACGCAGTAAGGAGAGACATAGAGTTTTTTTATGAGTGGAGTAAGGGCAGCGTGCAAAGATTTACCACTTCCTCCATTTAGCGAACCCTGACACAAAACACAAACACCTGACTTCAAATCCTAGTATTGATCTACAAAGTATGCACTTAAAGTGGTGACTGATAATGCATCCTTCACATTGTATTTTCACATTTAATCGAGGAGTTCCTGGAAATAAAAGGGAGGCTCCAACAAAAAGCAGTAAGCACTTGAAGATTTATTGATTGTGATTTTGGGTACGCCTTTGGTTGGGCATACCATGGACACCTCAGATTTCTGTCTCACACAATAGCAGCAGGTGAAATCCCTGCAGCCTACAATACAAACCAGCTACTGATGTAGCATTAACATAGCCAGATACAAAGCCTTACTTTAAAGCATTGTCTGTGATTACAGATACAGAAGTGTCAGTGATTCACAGCTGTATGTTCTGTGTTAGAATGCTGGCCAACACGTAGGCTGTTTTTTTTTTTTTCAAATACAAGGTTAAACATAGTCTGCATCAACAAACCAATTTCAAAATATTTACATATTGTGACTAATGTGGATATTATACTTCTGACAGAGAACTAAAATATCAGGATGCACCATGTATTAAAACACTGTCTAACAATAAACTTAACCTGAACACCTTTTGCTCTTTTATTAACACCATTTATCAAATGAAGAACACAGACTTAGAAACAAAAGTAAAGTAAGAGATGGTAACAGTTCATTTTCAGCTGTGTATGATTAATGGGACCACTTCTGTGTGCTGCCCTCTTGTGCTGTTGTTGTCATCATGCAGCAAAATTTTCAGGGGGCTTCACTGTAACTGCTGTGGTGCTTTGCCCTTAACTTTGATTAATAAATTACGCAGGTATTACCTTTTTGTCAATTATTGCTTGACATTTTAAGTTAATTTCAGGTACTGCCAAATTTGCAATGCTGTGCAGGAAATGAAAAATCGTGTACTCTCTTCAGTTCATATGGATAAAGTGGAGGACAAATTTCACTGTCCACCTCCCTTCCCCCTTGTGGTCCAACACATTGAAAGATGACACTCACAGGGGCCAAAGGCCACTCTCAGCCCTCAGAGTCCATGAAGATGGTCTCAAAGTTGGGATTCAAGTCTGACACCAAGGCATCCACAAAGTCCTGAAGGGAGGGGTGCTTCTGCAGCATACATTTGGAAGCAGGAGAGGAGAGAGCCATAAAAACAAGGTCCGCAGAAATGCTCAGCTGGGGTGACTCGCAGGGTCTAACGTTTTAGCATGTTATCCATTTATGTAGGGTGGGTATTTACTAAAGTGATTCAGGCTAAGCAGCTTTGTTGAAGGGTATGATACTGGCACCCAGGATCTGAACCTATGAGCCTATTTCCTTTGCTTGCAGCAAACACCTATGCTCTGAAAAAGCAGTGACAACTTTTCACTGCTGTGTAACTTTTCACAAAAGTGACATGTTTCATTTCAAGAGGGATGGGAGATCTCTGGTAGAAAAGGCTGAATAATCTGTCTAAAGACAGTGATTTGCCTCAGCTCTATTGTGCAAATCAAGTAAAATGTATTTGGTTCAAAATATTCAGCTTCATTTGGTTTGCAGTGTGAAATAAGACTGCAACTCATCCTGCAGTTCAAGCAAACAGGTGTGGTTGGTCTTAAATCATGGTGGCCCCTGCTCTGGGAATGTCTGTCTGTCTACCAAATCCTGCACTGGGACCATGTGCTGCACCAGGACACCTCACCCCTGCTTTGAAGTCTGCTCATTTCCCCTTGTAAGGCTGCCAGCATAAACAAGAGCTCTCCTATTTCTCAACCCCTCCCCCCACCACACACACACACACACACACACACACACACACGTACACACATGCACACAGATACAAATACACAAACACATGTACACACAATTATACATACACACAGATACACACACACACACACACACACACACACACACACACACACACACACACACAAAATACACAAACACATACACACAATTATACATACACACAGATACACACACACATACACAAACACACACAGATATATACACACACACACATACAAACATACACGCACTGAGCCCCCTCCTGTCTCTCAGAGTGTTGAATGCGTGAGTCTTTCCTCCCATTCCTGAAGCTGGTTAAAAGGGTTTGGCTCCAATTATTCTGTGCGACATAGGCGCCAAAACACCGCTACAATTGCTGTGTGACAACTCCTATTGTACAGGGCGTCACACAAAAGCAAATGCAACTCACTGATTTCACTGACTGATGGACTGACTGATTAACAGACAGACACTGCCACTCCTTACCACTCCATGCACCAACTAAAACCACAACTGTTACACATGCTGATCCTGGTGTATGCTAGTTGTATCTTGGTTTCTTATGGTAGTATTGCCAGGAACTGAAATCACAACTTGGCACAACTTGGATCTCAGAGACCCACATCCAGAGAAGCCTGGCTTCTGCATCACAATAACATTCCATAATGGAAGCAATTTCCTGATTGAGGATGTAGATTTTAAACTGGTTTTTTTGTGGTGGGAATGTACACAGTGTGTGTGCTGCCCTCTTTAAAATGAAGCGATTGTGTGGGTGTGCAAAAGGTACAAGTAAATAAAGGGGGCAATGAGATATGCAGAAGAAGATTTGACAGTAACAGCTCCATTGTGTCAAAATGCAAGTCACTTTTGATGTCTTCTTAGAAAGAAAAAACACACAATTGAAAAGAGATTCTTTACTACTGTTTGGGCAAATGGAGGCAGAAATTTTGGCCCAATGTGAAAACGTAATCATTTACCATCTGGAGAACATTGTTTTGTGCTTCAGTCTATTCCCACAGATGTAAAGGATAACTGTAAATTTTAACAGCATCAAAGGTGTCAAAAAGATGCATTTTAAAAAGAACTTGATTTGCACACAATACAAAATAGCTAACTGCATGGTATAAACACCTTTGTGTTGCATTTAGGTAGTGTTTTATCAGTTTATTTGATGCTGTACATTTGTAGCAAGGCTTCTAACTTAACTGTAAAACCCGAGAGCAAAACTCAAGGACAGCAATGTCCATGTATGGAAATGCCACCCTATTCATAAGTCAGTTGGGCATTGACCTGATAGGTGATCCTGAAAAATAAAAGGTAAGTTGTCATGTATGCTTGTTAATATACTGAAGTTGCCATGACGATGGAGTTTGTGGGCAGTATCAAGTTCCTTGCTGTACCCGTGGGACGTTACAATCTTTAGCAGACAGAAGCAAACAATCAAGGAGCTGCCGCTGTGTGTTTACTGCCAGAATTTGGGGCAAAATATGTCCCACCAGCCTGCTGCAAGCTCTACCATGAAAAAAAAGATCTCTATCCAAAAGAATGGATTAAGAATGTAAAGAATGCTAAAAGTGCTGTTTCATTGCTTGCACCATCATTGGGAAAGACTTGGTCAACAAAAAAGCACACACACACACCAACTCATCCCCTTAAATGACTGGAATAAGAACATTTTTCACCACTTCATGGATCTAGTCTTAGACCATGTAAGACAAGCACAGACCAGTACAACTTGTTCTCAGTCTCGTTCGCCTTCTAATTCTTGGTTGGAATACACTGTGATCTACTGCGTAACCAAAGGAAACTAGAATTGCAAAAAGGGCACCAGTTTAGTGTCAATATGTAAGCCTGGCTGCCCAAGGATAGTTCCCCATTCTTTCACCATAAAAAGAACATTGTTCTTGGAGCTGGAACTGAAAGGTAACCAAGTGCATAAGTCAATGCCACTCTAGCATGAATATACAGTACATAACCTGTGTCCTCAACATCCTCCACAAAGCAGTGGAGCAGCTCGTGTTACACTTATCAATAATACTTCAAAGGAGGCGTATTTCTTCTTTTTTCAAAAGGGACAGAGTTGGCATTCCTGGTGATCCTAAGTGTCTGGCCACAGCGCATCGGAAACTGCAGGGAACAACTCTATCTAATAAGTTGCTTTTTTATTTCCGTGCCACATTTTAAGTAGACCATTACAAAAACCAATGCTGAATATATGGGATACACAAAACTGTCAAAGTATCATACATGAAAAAAATTGAAAATGCAAATTATTTCAATTGAATGCAGATCTTTATGGTTTTATGTTGGAGTTTATCATGTACTAAGGATATGCGCTGAGATGTCACTCATCCAAAACTGAAACAAAACACATCAATCTGAATTGATACCGAAACACAGAAAGTCTGCTGCTAGTTTTAATCTTAACTAGTGCCTTTTCATGCAAATTTTGCAAGGAACTACAATATATTCTACACTAGTGTGTCTAAGCATCAGTTTGCGTTTCCACAATTTCACATCTGCTTCCTTTTAAACAGCTGTGTGTTATTTAAATTTATTCTGTGCTATGAGCTTTTGGTGAGTGTTATGTGCAAAATTAAAACTGTTCTATTAAGAGTAGGTGCTTGCTGTTTAGAGTAAAGGAAGACCACTTTTAATAATGGCAAAATAAAGCAATTAAAAATACTTATGTGTTACCATAAGACGGAGTGTTTATTTTTTGAAGGGGTGGTGCGAAGATGGTGCACAATTAAATCGATACCCATCTGAAACCCTAACAGCTCTGAGCTTAGTTTAATGACGACTCTGGACAACATAATGTCTGTACAATAGTATCAAAGTGCTAGCAGTTCTCTCAAACTTCACTTCCCACATAAATATTGCCATCCCCCCACCTCACCCCACCACCTGTGGCATTCGACTGAAGACTGAGGCTTGTGGGTCCAGCATTGTGCGTGATTTGCAAACGGGCTTGCAAATTTTTGTCAAGCCTCCCAATTAAAGTTTGCCCACGGTTGGCACTGATTTCCACAATGCAAGTCCTTGTAGTAACATTGTAAAAGCAACTGATTTTGGAGCGGGTCTGTGGGCAGGTCCACAAAAATGCCTCTTTTCCACCAACGCGAACTAGGTGCTAGTTTTGGGCTGGTGCTAGTGCCAGTTCGGAGTTGGTTCAACTTGCAAACCTTCGAAGAACCGGTTTGCTTTTCCACGGGCTAGAGAGCCACGTCATTACGTCACTGTATACATCTGTATACGTCTTTGCTTCACGTAGATAGAGTAAATGATTATGCTCGCGAAACAGCAGTCTGTGTTCTAAACGTTATTGTTCGTTGCACTCAACCTAACCTAAAAGTTTATTCTCAGTAATTTAAATCGATTTAACTAAAGTTAGCTCCGTTTTGTAATTTGAATTTTGTAACACAAGAAAGCTATAATGTGAAACATTTAAGAGAAAGCTTTGGGATTACTTGCCACTTAATTATTAAAATTGCCATCCTTGTTAATTAAACAATCTGATGCTGTAGCTTTTGCAATAGCACACAAATTTCAGACAATCTGTGGTGTTTCGCGAGCATAATCATTTATTCTAATTGCACGATTGGTGTCTTTTTATTGTTAATCAAGGAGGATAAAGGGGAACACATTGACAGTAATGATAGACTTAAAGGTAATGTTTAGGCTTCCCCTGTTTCCACCTCACCAGCCGCCACTGCAAGCTAGTGGGAACAAAAAACAAGAGAACAATGCTTTAAAAAACAAACTTGTCCACTACAGTTTATATAATGTTAGCCTTTTGTGAAGTCAAATGTTAAGTGACGTTGGTAGGTAGCATGCTAACGTTATCTAGTGTTACCGAGGTTACGGGAGCTGGCTAGCTAGCTGTTGGTCAGCTAACATTACCCAAACAAGCATAGCTACTAATTTCTCACATAAATGATACAAACGTCGAACGTAACATTGATGTGAGAAATTAGTAGCTATGCTTGCTTGGGTAATGTTAGCTGACCAACAGCTAGCTAACTAGCTAACTAGCCGTCAATGTTACATTCGCAACATTGATGTGAGAAATTAGTAGCTCGCTAAACAGCTAAGAAATACATAGCTGGCTGGCAACAAGGCGAAATATCTGAAAAATAAAACTTGGCTTTTTCTTCTTTTTAGGCAGACTAGGCGCTACACTAGTGCTAGTTTTTTTAAAAATGGCAGTCACAAAGTTTTAGTTGGTGTTGTTGGTCACGATAATCCCACCCCCAGCCCCTGACGTAACGGTTCTTGGTTCTAGACCAGCAAAGTGTTGGTGCCACTCTTGAACCAGTTTTCCTGGCCGAGAGCTGGTTCTTTGGCTGTCGAAATGTGAAGAACTGGTTCGAGATTAGGCACTGGCTCCAAACCGGCCCTCGAACTACCTTGGTGGAAAAGGGAAAAAAAAGGATTTCTGACCAGATTGAAATCAACCAGCATCAAAAACTAGACAGCTGATTGTGTAAAAGGGACAATAAGGGGGTGTTGTGAAAGACATTGACAAAAATGGAATGCAACTTTTTTTTTTTTTTAAACTAACGCTGAGATAACCACCTGTTGGTGTGCAAGGCATGTTACTTTGGAAAATAAAAAGTTGACCGCTACAAAACAACGCAGTACAAAACTCAAAATAGATGCAGTAGAACTTACAATTCCTGTGCCAAGAAAAAGACCAGGGAAATGGCTTTTTGACAGAATCCAGCACACACTCTCTAGCTGCAGATTTCTTTTTGTTCCCAACCTTTTCATTTTTGTCAGTCTTACAGCCATTCAAAACCCCTTGAGTGCCCTCAATTACCTCATTCTTTTACCCGTAGGCCAAAATAATTTCATTATTGCCCTGTAATTATGCCTTTGAAGTCAAGGAAGCCCAGTTCTTTCCTTTTTTTCTGCTCAAAAAAGGTGCTGGTGTTGGGAGCTGAACATGGCCAGAGGTTGTACCCGTGGAATGTCTGAAAAGGAAAGGGCCCTTTTTTCCTGCCAGGGAGGACTCCTATAGTACTCCTCAGCAGCCTACTTATCCTGACTGCCAAACTTAATTTAACCAAATACTGCATAAACACACAGCATGTAAAACCTATAGATATGCAACCACTGTCAGTGGAAAAATTTAAGCAATAGCTTCTGACTGATGTACAAGCTAACACATGTAAGTGCCTCTGAATACATGCAGGGCCTTAAAACCTTAGCCTTACAAACATGGAAAAGCAGCATTTGCAATTTATGTGGATTATAGGTAATAACTTTGATTAGACAAACCGAGCTGTAATCATCTGTTAGTCAGAGGCCTCAGGAGGATTTTCATAACTTGGAAGACAGGGGTCACATTCATTGTTATTATTGTGTCTTGGGGTGAGGGTTCCAGTGTGCTTGGGAATAGACCCTGAGTGTATATATTTATGTATGACTTCTGGGCATAGGTCAAAGGGACTGTCAGTCTTTGGCCTCTTGCTCCATGTAGCTGCTTTCCTCAGAAATGTACACTAGTTCCATGTCAATTTAGCCAATAGGGAATGAACTAAAATCAATACACAAACTGAAAATTGTCCATCATTTTCTATGACTTTTTTCCCTAATTAATGAACTGAATTTTGATTCATTTCCTGAATTGAGTGGACTGAAATGGAATCGACCCCAACTCTGATAAGCACCCATCCACACAGTCATAGAGATTGAGATGACCATTTTAGAGGCAGTGTGGAGAAATGAACATTCTTCTCTTCCGGGTTTTGATGGAGAGACCCTGGGTCGTGTTCTTCTGGAAATGTTATATTTTCTCATTAAAGACGTCTTTCCTGTATTTCTTGGTACAATTGTTATTGCGCTCTACGTGCTCTGGTGATACAGGGAAACATTTCATTCCTGTCCAGGTTTCAAATAACTTTATGACCTGGTCTCCTGTGTTCAGACAGCCAATGAGATACTACATGACCAGATGTGCTCACAGAAACCCAGTACCTAATGCACAGAAATCCTAAGTGCTTCAACAGATGAATTGTTTGATTCCACGGTTGATAAAGGCCGTCACATGAGCTTAATAAATCATTAGGATAATATGAGTCATGAACACAGACAGACGGAGAAAAGGGAATTTTCCCCTAATTTATGGCACTCTCACAGTCTCCCATACAGGGGAGAGCTAAACATTTTAACAGACAACATAAGTGTCTCAAGTGTTTTCATAGCAGGTGATATTTGAAATAACTGTAGAAAAAAGTAAAATATGGCTGCCAAAAATGTGACCAGTGTCACTGTTTTTTGCACATAACTCAGTCGATTCAGATATCATTGAGGGGGACCATTATGTTTTATAACAATAAGCGTAACATGTGACCTTTAAGATGAATTCATTGGGTAAAGTGCATTCCTTGCCATAATGTCTGAAACACATTACAGGGGAGAGCTTGAGGGCTCATGCTGCCACAAGATCTGCAGACTGGAGGACCTGAGATAGGGTTAGGGTTTCAGATGCTTGAAAACAGCATCAATCCGGTTCCACCAGGAAAAAAATAACAATGAGTGCTCCTAAGGCTAGAGTATCCCAGGCCCAAGGTGTGGGTTGAGTCCTCCAGGGGAGGTGATACGACCCTTTATTATATTGAGTATAAATACTTACTAAGTGCATTAGCTACACTGGCACACGCTGGCCACTCATGCAGCTGGGAATTTACTGTGGAGATTCAGGTTCAGTGCCTTTTGCAAGGGTACAGCAGCAGTTCCCCAGCTAGGAATTGAGGTCCATCACAGTGATGGGTGGGAGATCAGAGTTTACCTTGAACCATAAGCAGGGGCTCCTTGCTGCCACCATGAGCCAGCATCTCCCGCCAGTAACGCTCTCCCATTTCCCTGCAGAGATACCATTATAGACACCTGTGTTCAAAACACCCAGAGAAAAATACAACAAAACAACCCCAATGTAAGCTTATGGGAGGAATATTCTGAAAAAGGTGCTTATACAGTGCCTATAGAAAATCATCATACCCCTTTGGAATAGTTACTTTATTTGTCGTACAGCCTGAAATCAAAACCTATTCCAAAAAAAAAACCTTTTCCAGCTTTATTTACAAATTTTGCCTTACAACATCAAACTAATGAAAGACAAAGGTGACAGTTCTGAAAATTAAAAAAAAACTGAAAAACTAGAATAACAGGGTTGGAAAGTCATCATGCCCCTGATTTAATACCTCGTAGAGCCACCTTCTGCTGTAATTACAGCCAGCAATCTTTTTGGATATGTCTGTACTAGCTTTGCACATCTAGATTGGGGAATATTTGCCCATTCTTCCTTGCAAAATTGTTCGAGTTCAGTCAAATTCCGTGGTGAGCGGCAATGGACTGCTCTCTTCAATTTATGTCAGGGCTCTGACTTGGCCACTTAAGGACATTCACCCTCCTATCCTTAAGCCACTGCGTTGTTCTTTTAGCGGTATGTTTAGGATCATTGTCGTGTTGAAGGTGAATAACCTGCCCATCTTCAGCTATCTAGCAGAGGGACACAGGTTTTCCTCAAGAATTTGGGTGTACTTGGCAGCATCCATTTTCCCTTCAATCCTGACCAATCGCCCAGTCTCCGCTGAAGAGAAACACCCCCACAACATAATGTTGCCACTACCATGCTTCACAGTAGGTATGGTGTGTTTTGGGTGGTGTGCTGTGTTTGCTTTTCACCAAACATAGCGCTTGGAGTTCAGTCCAAAAAGGTCAATTTTGGTCTCATCTGACCATAGCACCTTTTGCCACATGGCATCAGAATCCTCCAGGTGTGTTTTTGCATAGCGCAAACGAGACTGAGTGTGGCACTTTTTCTTGCCACCCTGCCATACAGGCCAGCTTTGTGTAAAGCTTGTGAGATTGTTGTCACATGCACAGACTGACCAGTCCCAGCCATAAAGCCATTGTAAGTCCTTCAAAGTTGCCTTTGGCCTCTTGGTAGCTTCTCTGATCAATGCCCTCCTGGTTCGGTCAGCCAGTTTGGACGGACGGCCTGATCTAGGCAATGTGTTGGTGGTGCCATACGCTATCCACTTCTTAATGATGCTCTGAATGGTACTCAGAGGGATAGCTAACGCCTTCAAAATCTTTTTGTAGCCTTCTCCTAACTTGTGCCTTTCTACAACTTTCCCCCGGAGGCCTTTAGAAAGCACTTTCCCAACCATGGTGAATTCTTTGCAGTACCATGCACTACTAGTAGTGGAATCTTCAAGAAACAGCTGGTTTTATTCTGAAGTAATCAAAACCATTGATGTCAGGTGGGGCAATTAGCCTGGTGTTTGATCTGGAAGTTGATTGGTTGCACCTGAGCAAGTTTATAATGGTGATCACTTTATCAAACCAGGTATTTCACTAATTCATTTTTAATAATTCTCCAGAATGTTTTAAAATGTTATTTTCACTTTGATGATGAGGGTTATAATGTGTACATACAGCTCAAAAAAGTTAGACTTAATTTATTTTATTTTCCAGGGTGTAATGTGACAAAGGGTAAAGATTTTCACAGGGTATGATGACTTTCTATAGGCACTGTATTAAACACTGCATTTAATATCACAGGTCTTAATAGACTTTCTCACATCTGGAATACTGGAAATCCATTTCAGTTATGGAAACCAATTCTAGTTATGGTTACTGGAATAAGATGTTTACACGATGCATGTTGTAGCCTCAGAACAATTGAATATTTGGGTTAACACTGGAATATTAATGTGCATGAGTATGCAGTTATTGCGACACCCAGTACTGAGACTAGTACAGCATTGTTTAAGTGCACTCCTTTATTCCCACCTCACCTGTTGAAGGGGTCTTGGACAAAACACTGCTTCCACACCACGGAGGCCACAGCCCTGGACATGAGATAGGAGTAGTACTTGGCACCATAGCCAATCAGGTCGCTGAATCTCAGCTGCCACGCCTACTCAAAAAGAGAAGCAACAAAACAGCAGCAGCCCATGAGTCTTGGCTCGGTCAAACACCATTCCACCTCGTCCTCCCTTCCCTGCCACGCCGTCCACAGGATTAGCCTAGGCTGGGATATGGAAGCTGGACAGAAAAACAGAGGGGAAATTCACTCCAGAGGAAACAAAGACATGACTAAACACACTGGCGTCTACATTACCAAGGGCAGGGCTTCCCTGCATCCTCATGATGACATGATGTATGTGTGTGTGTGTGTGTGTGTGTGTGTGTGTGTGTGTGTGTGTGTGTGTGTGTGAGCATTTATGAGAGTACACACTGAGATTTTAGGTGATTAAAAATAAGCCAAAACTGCTGCTTTGAAAACTAAAGCTCCTCTTCAAAAGCATGGCTGGTGGATGAGGACATGTAGAGGCAGCCTTCAGCAAGCCTCCGGTACCGACCACAGAAGCGTGTGTAGTCAGTGTGGGTAGTGGGCATTCAGCGCACACTTACTCTTCACCGTCAACAATTTGCGGACACTCTCTTTCAAGTCTGCTGAATCCCTAATGTTCCCCCAGGTCTGCGTACAAGTTTAAAGGACACCCATGCCTATATATAACCAGACCTTAAAAGTATTTTCAGGCTTTCTGAATGAGCCCATACATATATAAAAATGACCGCCTCTTTCCAAGAATACCTCATGTATCAGTATACCTGGGCAAAATTGGTTTATACATGCTTGGTATGTCCAACCAAACACTATGGCTCATTCAATCAGGTGCTTTTCAAGGTTTTGTGAGATTTTCTCATGCTCTGACTAAAAATGAGAAGTATTGAATTCAGTAAAGAATAAGAAACAAGTCATAACATTCTTCCAAAAGTTCACAAAAATCACAACTATCCATGATGATTTGATTCGCACAAGTGGTTAACTCATGGGGTCCAAAATTTCAAGTGAAAGGGATTAATTGAATGTCTATGTTTTAAACAGCTTTTTTCTTAATTCAGAAATTTACATAGCTGTTTCTTCAAATATAATAAATCCTATTAATGTGTTCTGAATTGTTGTTATTTCTTAGTAAATTAAAATATCTTAAGTTAATTATTTCAATATAATCATGCAAACTGCTGCTTTTTGAGCCACAATGCCATAGCCCAGTCAACGTCCCTAACTAAATTAACACAAAGTTGACTTGTACTGATTATTTTTCAGTGTTTCCATATTAATTGGTGCTGTGGTGCCTCGCTAGTTTTTTCATGAAGTCGTCCTTAGGTCTTCATATCTTAGACCAGCATTTCTCAAACCTCTCCTGGAGTACCACTTGTCCTGCATGTTTTAGATCTCTCCCTGCTCCAACACAGCTGATTCAAATGATCAGTTTGTTGTTGAGCAGCTTCAGGAGTTCATAACGACTTGATCATTTGAATCAGCTGTGTTGGAGCAGGGTGAGATCTAAAACATGCAGGACAAGTGGTACTCCAGGAGAGGTTTGAGAAACGCTGTCTTAGACAGTTTAGGCTGTATAATGTTCTATCTCAGCTTGCATTTCTTAGCATTTCTTAAATAGTCTTAAGACTATTTCTGTGTAAGACACAGAAGGGAAGTGCTTTTTATGCATAAAAATTTTTAGTCTTGCCACATCCACTGGCATCCAGGCTCCTGGCTAAACTCCAAAATGTTTTTTGTGAAATATTTTATGTGCTAGGTAGTTTTGGTAATTACCAAATGCAATAAAGATAACATGCCTGTGAACTGTATTTCATTCTAACAGATTATTTCATTATTTAATTGTACACACACTCCAATGAGTACCCATATTAAATGGTGTAAGTGAATACTAAATTGATTGTTATAAACACATTTCAAGAGTCTTACAAGTAGGTTTTCAGTAAGTCTGTGAGTATTTTTCAAATATATGGTTGATATTTATGTACATTTTTCTTACAAGTGGAGTCACTGATATTAAATATTTGGAAACCTTCTTAGCAGGTTTACACTGCACTAACTCTTCATTAATCTTTCAGCATTGTTCACATGACATTGGAGATGTATTATTGCAAAGATAGTCTTTGTAAGAGAAATCATTTTCACCCTCTCCTCTCTCTTTCTAAAGGGTCACATCTCGCTTAATTTTTCCCCCCACTTTGGAAATCCCTAGATGGCAGAAAATTAAAGACGGACAGAAACAGACATTTCATTTAATGTTCATTGCCTTGAGGAATGATGAGACCGGCGGGGTAGAGTATGCTTGCCACTGTCCTCTGATCTGCTTCACACAAGAACAAAATTCACATCTACAAAAGTGGCAGGCTCTGTGATTAGTCCAGATCTGTCATTCGAGAGAAATTCAACTGGCAAACATTCAACATGAGGAATAATAATAAAAAAAATTCTCCATTTACAAAAGAAAGGTATTAAAAAACAGAAAGACAAGAAAGAAGAAAATACGGAAGTTTAAAGAGGCCGTTCTGCACTGTCATGTAAAACATCAAACATTTAAGAGGTTTGTGGTCGCAAACAAGGGTTTCCCAAAACATTAGAACCTGGATCCAAAATTTTCACAAATAGGCAACAGAGGCACTTTTCAATTACAAGCAGTATTTCTTTTTTCAGAATACATAAATATTCACAGCAGTGTTATTTTGATTCGGACATACAGATCCATATCCTTTAGCTACTTCGCTTTTGCATACTGTGATCCGTTGCAGTGTAAACAGTAAATTAGAGGCACCCTGCTTTCTGATAGGGCTGAATCTACATTCTGGCATACTTGCTGCATGAGAATGGTCTGTTTGTTTAAACAGTTGTTGGAGGGCCTCTGGTCGAGCAACCAGAGAGGTGTCAAGGTGACGAGTCACATCTGCCTCTTTACGAGTTTGATCAGGGTAAATACCTCTCCCAAACCCCTTGATGTGTAACTTGTGTAACGTAAACACCACAAGTTCATTACCATGGGTAAAAGAGCACCATCATACAAGCAGCTAACATGCAGGGCTGTTCTGGGTCCTGTCAAACAAAGGCTAGCTCCTCTGACAGCTGGAGTGGTCAGTGTACACAAGACGTGACAGTAGCACTGCTCTTGCTCCCAGCCAAATGAACTTGATCCATACATCTTACCGCAGATTTCTGAGCCAAACAAAACAACCACCCAAAATTATCCTGGGCTCAAGATGATAACACACAACTAACACTTTGAAGATAAATAGTCATAGAATTTTTTTCCATTTGTGACAATGCAAAGATGGCAAATAAGAACGGCTACCATCTTTAACCACCAGTAGCCTTCACTGTTCTTTTGTGATACAGATAATACAGACAGCAGCCATTTGCCTAGAAGAACAAACCAGTTCAGTGTTTACATACAACATATAGAAAAGATATAGAAAAATACACATACATACATATACTAAACATATGTAAATGTATAAACCTAATATGCTTAATATATGTCTGTGTGACCTAACACCGCATTGTGTAATTTGGGCGGGAGCTAAACCAAGGTGTCTCAGGTCCTGGCTTCTGAGACAGCCAATGTGGGTTAGGGGAGACATGACTGGTGGAATGCTGTGCTTTGGATGCCTTCCCAAACACTGACAGCAGCATAAGGGCCTCCATACGGTCCCTCTTAGCCACAAGCCAGATTTTCTTTACACTATGCACTGATACTTCACTGTCTATAAACCACTGGCTTCAGTTATCTAAAGCACATGCAGATGTCCAACAACCCAGAGGGAAATGTTTATGATCCAATTCGCTGTAGCCTATTAGCCAATCAAGTACTGTTTTTTTCCTGTGTGGAAAGGTTTACTTCACCGCAGATCTGTGGAGTAAGCGCCTTAAGATTAAGAACGGAAGGAATGTGAGATGGTTTGGTAAGAGAGAGAACAAAAAATATCACAAACAAATGGGCTGTTTTTTAACCAGTAGTTTCTGAGTGGATATTTTTTAACCCAATCACAACCACAGACATCCAGGGTGGCTAAGGAAAGATAAGCCTGCTAGAAACACAAAGAGATAATATGACATTTAATAGCTGAGGTGATACACATTACACAGGAAGGCAAAGCTATATGTTTCTTTATGTTTTCTGGGATTGAGTGAGAATCTGGCACTGGGGGTGTTCGGGGGAGTTGTGGCAGGAATATTTTTTGGGGGGAGAAGGGGTTGGTGGTAAAGAAACAAAGTACAGTGCATCATCCATCTTTGCAATTACAGCTTGGTTTATGAAGGCCATTCCCTCATGAAATATGAAATATGGTTTTATGTTATATCATATACTCCCTCCCGGATATTTACTCCCTCTGTAACATACACAGCTGCATAAAAGCCTGGGATCCTTTTCTCATTAAACCACTACAGAGAGAAGAGTTTCAAAAATTTCCCCTAGGGAGTCATCATTCAAAGTGTCCCTCTGCTTTGTTATTTTAGAAGCCCCCTTCCCCCAGTCACTCCCCCTTGCAGAAAAAAAATTTAATCCCTTAAATTTTGCTGTGCTCCAGTAAGAGACATAAAACCACAAGCCAAAAGTGAGTGAGTGAGCCCAAACCTCTGTACCGTGTGAGTCCACACACAGTGTGGGAGGAATTAGGACTGGAAGTGGAATGTTTTGTAATCATTCATTAACTTTAAAAGCTGTCACCAAGCACATGATTTTGGGTTTACGGACCACCAACCCAGACTTAGAAAGAAAAGAAAAAGGAATGCCATTTAAACATTTTTAAGAGTTTTCTTTTCTTGGACGGATCAAAAGATGTTTTTCACTCAAAGCAGAAGAACTTGTTCTAAGTAGTAAAATGGGGAAATATACATACTCAGTTTCAGGGGGAGTTTCTGAAACAATCTGGCTGATACAAGCTTGAATTGTTTCTTGAAAGAATGATATACAGAATCAGTAAATAAAAGTAAAAATGTAAAAATAAAAAAAATAATAAGGTCGTAGGCAAAGAACCTCTGTTCCATTCTACACCTGTTGTTTGGGCTTGTTTTCTTTTATAACGGATTCCGTACAGATTCACTGAACCTTATAGTATATAGACTGCCTGTTACAGCAGGCACAGTAAATACGACGAGTTATACAGATGATTTAATGATCAGCGGATCTGTGCACTCTGTTTGATTATGTATTAAAAAACAAGCCCATTCCTAGCTCATTGGTCTGTTTAGACTGTCAATGGGCAATAACCTCTGAGGTCACAGTGTGTAGTGGTGTAGCGTTCAGCTACATGTGTACAAGTAATTACTATCTGTAATTTGGGACTGCACAATCGGAGCTGATTTCTTCTACCTTTACTATAATTTCTGTTAAAAAACAGATTATAATACATAAATGATCATACAAAAGCCTACATAACATATTCATAAGCAATACATGGACAGACATACACACTTATGCCCATCGACAAACACTGATAAAGTCCACCACCCATGTTACCATCCAAATCATCAGTGACATTGACCTGACATCCTGCTCTGGTGCTTACAAAGGCATTATGCAGTGCTTTATGAAAGACCTATTGTTTTATTCCACACCGTCATGTAAAAACAGAGTCCTATGGCTAAAGGAATAAAAAAACGAATGAGAAAAAAACCCTGCCCATCAAAACATACCTCCATGCAATTGGGGTGTCAGCCCAGGTTTGCAAATAATTCTCCCCGCCAAATTTCTGTCACTGTTTAATGGAGCTGAAAGATAATGTAGTAGGAGACACATACGGGCTCTCTGGGCAATTGCTTCACCCAGAAGGGCTCTGAGTGAGGCAGTAAGAAACAAGTAAGACAAGTAAGAAACTCACCCTGTTGGGAACGTAAGGCAGGCCATAGAACTTCTCCTGCATGTCCTTCAAGACATCAGTCGTTGAGCAATTCTGGGGTTTACTGTGATAAATCTGGTCCAAGACAGAATAAAAAACTTGCCGTGGAAAAAACATTAGTTTCACCCCTTTTTACAGTACAGACATAACTAAAGCAAACAATCTAATCTAGAACAGCATAAAAAAAGTTACTTCTCCCCATTTTGCGGGATGTGTAAACACAACAGAGTGACTGCATGACCTGATTCAGATTAGCGTTAAAACAGGGGTTCCCAACCTTTTTTGGCTGGCTGGTTATTTTAAGTCGATTTTTATGAAGGAGGATACGATTAGTTGGTTAATTGTGCGTAACGTTATTTTTTAATTTAATGTATATATATATATTTTTGTACGGATCAGTTGTAAGATATTTCAGGCGACCCCATTTGAATTTCAGGCGACCCCACCTGGGGTTGCGACCCCAAAGTTGGGAAATGCTGCATTAATGAAACAACTATAAAAAACAACATCGCTCTTTCCTCTTTTTTGACTCTGTGCAGACATGACTACACAATTATATGATAAGCTTTATAAAACCACTTCAGTGTAAGTCCTTTGGTAGCATGAGCGGGCACTTTAGCTTTACCCGTAAGTCTCTGCACCTCTCTCCCATCAATCAATCAGCCAAAGCACTTACCCCATCCTCGCTGCCTAAGTGAGCATTAAATGAAATGGTAACAGTAAGGCAGAAAAGAGATTAAGATTAAGCGATTCCAGGTGTCTGCCTTTAAAAATATCATAGCTATTAACAACATGATCTCTGAGCCTACTGGGTCCTTCCTTCAAGTGTTTGCTACACGTTTTCTCCTCAGTCTTACATTGCTAATCCTCCACTTTGTGCCAGCCGTAAGAATGATAAATGTTCACTCTTCCCTATTCATAAGGTGGTTTGTTTTTCCTTTTGATATTGCTATTTTCCTTTTCAGTTTGTTTTTGTCTGCAAACCATGATTCTAAAGCATATTTACAATGCGTTTCCAATAAGTGTTGAAATTCTCCAAGCCAAAACACTACTGATAAAACCTCTGTTTTGAAGAGTGTTTACCTGAAGCTGGATGTCTGCAGCTCCACAGACCTTCTTGGACTCGCACAGTCGAGCCACCATACTCTCAGAGGCTGAAATACATGGGACAACAGCACTGATACCACCAGGCCTCTAGTTGGCAGCACTTATTTCCAGCGAGGACACATCAGGTCCGACCCTGGTGCTTCAAATTAAATGAGACTGAAATTCTGGTACATCTTGATTTAATTTTAATTCTGAATTGGCTGATTTCTCCCTTGGCACTTAAAGGAAATAACTGATGAGCAAATACTATATGAATAATATATCTATTATAAAAAATTCTTTATTCACCTTGATAATATGAAAGTATTAATTATTAATAATATTATAAGTAATTAATTAATACTTATTAATTACACAGGCTAAGGCAGCGATTCTTAAACTTTTTGTCTCACGACCCCCCAAAAAACATTGGTCAAGTCTAGCGACCCCCTTCTTTCCCAACCCACTGATTTGACAGCATACTGTCATGGCTAACCTCCCTCAAGTGTTAACCACTGCATAAAATGGAAAGCAGAAGCTAAGATGTAACAAGTGTAAGGGCTTATTGTTCACAACAAAAAGTGCAATGCAAAAAACATATATGTGGTCTATGTATATTGCATGCGTACAGGCGTACAGCTGACAGTACCAAATGCCCGCCCATAATTTTTTGTGTCCTCTGACGGTAGAGACGGTCTTTAGAAATGTAGTTAAGTTTTTGGAAATGTAGCCCACTCACTCACTTGCTATTTTTAAACAATAGTTTGTTAGATAGATAGTAAAATAGTAACTAACTATCTAGCTATCTAATGTTTCTTCGTCGTATGTCTACACATTTGACATATTATGCAATATCTACATTTATGTGACCGTGTGGTCTACAACTTTGTTGTCAGATACGGTAGCTGATGCACCTGTGCATATCTCATGGCATGTTGCTAGCTAGCTAACGTTTTTGCACTTTGTCTTGCGTTACTGTAATGCTAGGTCAAAGTGAATGAGATGCCTAATGTTTTCAGCGCTATATGTCACAGTTCATTATAGCTAAAACACTGGTTGCATTTTCTAATGAGTGTCTACACTATCGAAATATGCTACCAGTCATTTTATGGTGGTATAATTTTCTTCTAAGGTCATTTTAGACTATTTTTGTCATATTAGATATTTTAAATATGATAAATATATTATCATGTTGGTAGCATTTTCTGGCAAGATCCATTTGTTGCCTACTAAAAATGGTACGCAACCTAGGGTAGGCTACCTGCGGTAGTATAGTTAGGGTAGCAAAGATTGATGGCTGCAGATAGGACATTTCAACAAGGTAGGACAAAACGACAGAATACCCTAAATTATTTATGAAAATCAAATCAAAGTTATGAAATGGTCCTACAGTTACTTTGACAATTTACACAATTTAGTTATCTTACACTGACTTTACTAACGTTTGACTTGTGTGCTTTGAAATGTGCTTCCTATCGCTAACGTTACTGTTTCTATAACACGTCAAAATCATGTGAAAGTTGGTGCCTTCCGGGAGCATTTTTTGACAAGGTAGCAACAGTTTATAGACTAAGCTATAAATTCCTGCGACCAGTAGCAAAATCTGATAAGGACGCAAAATATGGCAGAACACTGGTCCATTTCTTTCTCTCGGAGAACAGTATGGAAACACTCTCAATTGTGCATCTAGGCTACTGAATAATTTAAAAAATGATAGATTTAATTTTTAAAAACTTTCATTTTTAAAAAAACTTGTTTAATACATTCAGACAGAAAATCATCTCGTGACCCCTCCCATTTTTTTGGCGACCCCCAAGGGGTCGCGCCCCCCCAGTTTAAGAACTGCTGGGCTAAGGTATTAACTCTACTAACTCATACATAATAAATTTGAACACACTAAATTTGAAAATTTTTGGAAAACATCAATCCGCATGTTAAGATTTAACCCAGGGAAACTGTTCGGTTGGAAGTCCCAAAAGTAATGCCAAGCAATGCTAAGCCAACGTCCCTTAAAAAGCTGACTGTCCAACCAAACACTTTCCCTCGGTTTTATTTTCTCATATCCACCGTTGGGAGTCTTTTAACATTCAAGAAGAACAAGGCCAACATGTTTAAGCATACCTGTCTGGTCTGATAATGATGTGCAAACTGGTTCACCACTTGGAAATCCGTGTCGAAGTACTCCATGAGGATCGAGGGGACTTCCACGAAATCTGTGGCGCAACGGGTTCCTGGGAGAGCATAAAATAGCCTTCAGCCACTGCACTGATCATTGTCACATTAGTGCATATTTCTTTCCCATGATTGCTTCTTTCTACAATATAGAATTACACACAAAGCTGCATATTTTCCTTGTATTTAATTCTCTGTCCGCTGTGTAAAAAATAACTAAACTTAACTTTCAGGGGCAACCCACCTAATAATTACTTGGGAGGGTTTTAACAAGTTAAATGAAGGATTAAGTGTCTCTTGTCCTGTCACTGTGATGCGTGATTGGCATACCTCTACTATCGCTGCTTGTGCCCATCTGTCATCGTAGCTACACCCGTCGTAGCTATACCTGTGTGCTGTGTGCAATCTGGTGACAGGAACGCATCAGCCTGCATCAGCCTTTCAGTGGATGTTGTGTGCGTGTGTTGCAGCTGAATGCTTTATAGAGGTCCTCCAAGCAGGGATTTACCCCGCATTCAATTCCTTACACACTTACTAACTGAAGAAGATGTTTTAAGCATACCTGCTTTACATCTCTGAAGGATTATCACATCCTCACTTCCTCACCCCAGTTACCACTTAAAATATATGTATCTGTATGACCTTGAAATAAACATTATTTCAACACTTTTTAAAGATAAAAAAACAACTGGTACAATTCATCAAGTGCTAGTAAATCTACTGTACCTCAAGGAAGATGTGTAGCCAGATGTATCTAACACACCTCAAGTAAAGGCAGACTCCTACAAGGCAGATTTAACAATGGTTTTTACATCCCAGCAAACACATTTTTTATCCCCCAACGCACCTATTGGAGGTCAGGGATTGAACGAGTGCACACAGGGGCATGGTTTTATTCAGGGGGCGGGGCTTACCTGTCACTTGCTGGTAGCGCGTCTGCCCCAGCATGGAGTGCATGGCATGGCCCATCTCGTGGAACAGGTTCTCCATCATGGCCGGGGTGAGCAGAGTGGGTGTGGCCTTGCTGGGGTGGGGCAGATTCAGCATCAGCACTACCACCGGCAGCTAGTACTTGCCACTCTCCATCAGCCAGCCCCCACGGATGGTGAAGTGGCGGTCCTGCAAAAGGGGGTGGGACATTTTCCTTATGACACAACTCCACCTCCAACGACTAAGATAGAACAGAGAACAGGTTCACCACATGAACCCTGATCTCACCACTTTGTGTCTAAAGTCTAAAGGTATATCCACAGTAGGGTTTTTGTGAACACAAGGGTATGTATTGTTGAAGCTCAGACGGTCATCTTGCTTTACTGCTATGTCCTACCACCAAAATGAGGTTAACTTTTTGGGAGCTTGTTAAACATAGTGAGGAAACTCCAAAGAGACTCCTTTTCTATGTGTCAAAGTGCAGCAAAAGCATACTTCAAAACGGTGAGTGCTCTGCATTATAACACTGGGCTCTTAGTGAAAAACCATGGCTTCTTCCACAAGTGAAGACTCTGAAAGCCAAGTATGATTTTGACGGCCTGAACAGAGAACAATAACAATAACCATTGTTGTTGTGGCCTGAACCATTAACCCCTTCATAGGACCAGACAGACACTTCTCTCCACTAGTGCAATCCTTTTCACACTGCACCTGGCACTTTTTGTATAGACCAAAAAGAGAATTTATTGACAGTACATGCTGCTATTCCCCTCCAAATGTTTATAAAGACAATTTACAGTGCACTCCTTTATTGTCAAATATACTGCTAATTTTCTGCTTTTCTTGGTACACCATGTGCATTGAGCTACATTGTGTGTGTGTGTGTGTGTATTATATATAGATATATGTTGTTTTAATTCTCTTTTAATTCTCTTTCTTACTTATGTACACTGTAGGTATAGGAAAAACAGTATTTCATTCTTGATTGTATGCAAGTGCATGATAAAGTGACAATAAAGGAAATCTTAATCGTAAACAACACTTTGCTCTGGCTGCTGGCTGTATTGACTTTGATACACAACATCCTTAGGTTTACAGGGCTTCCAAACCAATATTCAGTGCACTGTTTCTTCCCCAATTATAGTCAAAGTGATCCTCCTCACCACTCCCATTGTCACCATGTGGTTAAACCCAATGGTGAGTTGCAGGATACAGACAGTGGTACAATGAGGGAACCCCAGCCAACAAAACCCACCCTACCACTGCAGAATGAAGCCAGTTGTGATCTGCTGCTACAGACTACCCGGTCATTGTTGACACATTGTTGACACCACTTGTGAGCCCAGAGGAAGCATAGCTTTGCCTGCCACCAATGATGCCGAGACCAATGCTGCACTGTCTACTGTTAGCGTCCCCCCTCAAAGCCTGTCTGAAGTCACCATGCCATCTCCTGTCCACCACCTCACCAAAAGACTGGAACCGATGCCTCTCAAGTTATTTACCTGTCAGCACTTCAACTTTTTCCCAGAACTCCCGTGACTGTTTTTTCTGCACTTTTGTTCCCTCTAGAAAATGTACTATGCTCCACACTTAGGGCTGTTACTCCATAACAAATAAAATTTGATTGATTGATTTATTCTCACATACTATGGATATGAGAGCTGTGACTGTCCAGTCTGGGGAGAGTCCTCTGCCCGCTCTCTTCCGCTTGCCTCCTCTATCTTTAGACTGAGCAAACAAAAGTGGGAAACCCCCTTACCTACCGTGGGAATCCAGCCTTCTGGGGCTCCATGAAAGGCCAGAGGAGATGAAAGGGAATCCTTATCAGCATAACCGGGAGGACTCAGTCAATCTTGTGAACACACACACAGAGGGCCCAGCGTGCCATCTGAAATGGTGCCTCCAAGCATACACAAACTTCACCTCATTACAAACCACAAAAACCCTGCACTTGTCTCCTTCTTTTGGGGGAAGTGGAAAAAAAAGATTCACGATGGTGAAAAAATTTAACCATGATGAGGAAGAACCACATTCTAAGTTGCTCAAACGGCTATTGTAACATTGATTTATTGTTCTGTGATGTTTTAGTACAGAAACTTAACTGGTGTATCCAGACAAAACCATGTAAAGCCTTACAGAAACCAAACGCCCTGCTCCAGCAGGACTCTTCTCTTATACAAGCTTAAATTCAGAGGGTCAATTGCAACAAACCTGTCAGGGGGTTTAATCTCAAGCTCAGACTGCCAGACCAATGAACTCAATAAGAACTGGAACAGCTGTTCCCAATCTCATAGACTGGAAACAGCCGCTCCGGTTCTATAACAGTGTTCAGCAGTCCAGTGGTCTACACTCAAGATTTAAAACTTTTCTAAGATCACTGAAATTTGCCCAGGACCTAGGACCTTAAATTTATGGGTATGCACACAGACAAAGGTCCAGCTCTCTCTCTCCGGCCTGGTTAAGTTAAGAGCCACGTACTCCTCAACGGAGGGGTTTTGGGGGCTTCATAGCCAGGCTGCCACAATATGTCTGCCTCATCTGCAAAGCACCTGACAGATTCTCACTGGCACATTCGTTCTGACTGCCACAAATCACACCAGAATATCAACCAATAAAACAAGGCATTCTAAAGCCCAAACCATAAAGAGCTCCTCCATTAGAAGTATTCTGACATGCCTGAACCCACAAATACAAATCAGCTTGCCAAACAACTGTAACAGTCAACAAATGTTCAGTAAAACAGACAGTATGATCATCTTAATATCCTCAGAGCAAATTTTTCAAGGTCACAGATGAGGTTTCTCTTCAGTGCGGCATGCCTGTTTACCAGACGGCATCTGCAACACATTTCTGCAAACAAGGGAAACATTCTTTAACTCTGACTTCAGCAAACAAATGGCAAACCACTAGTGGCCGCGAGGTCAAATCACTTTAATTTGGAATGTTTCGATGCCCTCCCAAAGTTCCAGGGCTTGCCTCTTTGACTGGAAAAACATTCCTGGTTCAGGAAACAGGCAAGAAAACTACCAGGCACCATCTTGGGGATGAGTTACAGGAGGCAGACACACAGGAGGAGAGAATTCAAACCCACCACATGGCCTTATTAACACCCTCCTAATCACCTGACATTTAATGCACTGTCCCACAATCAACAGTGGAAAGCATGTGAATGGCATTTAAAAATGTGTTCTTTCCTCATTTTAAGAAAAAATGAAACAGCAAAAAATTGTATCTTTAAGAAAAAGTTTGGATGAGGGCATTTCCACTCTCCACTCTGCAGACAGAAGTTCTGCCGGCCCCTGTGGTGGAAAGAGTGATCTCTTCCCACGGGTCCTGGAATGTCTGCAATAAATATTTTAAATGCGGAGCAGCAAGTGCTTATTGGCACCTGACGAAGGGCTGGGGAGGAAAAGCATTTTGATAATAATGTCTGTAAAGAGCTGCAGAGAGTGCAGTGCAGGACCGGAGACACTTTGGTGCATGTGACCGTTCCCCCGAGCCTCTCATGAGCGGATATGCTTTCCCCTTGAAACCCCCCTGAGGCACACAATCCCCTCTCATCATGAGAGAGGTAAGCTGCGGATTCTGAATAATTTCACCTGCCCAGCATCAATCAATCGGTGGGCGTGGTCACAAACGAAGACTGCATTCATACTCTCACACGCTGCAAAGTGTGCGTTTAGGTTTCTCATTATACAAATTTTAGAAATGGCCAAAGTGTGCAAATGAACGATTGTTGCATTAACATCTTGATTGTCTTGGATTTTACAATGGCCTTGTACTATGGTAAGACAGAAACCACCGAAGGCTGGTACACAAATTACAATATCACCTTCTAATTTAGCTCCTTTGATCAGAAAACCAAAGGAGAAGATCGTGCAGAGGAGAAAACGATGTATGTGGACAGCAGATTAATATAGCAGATATCATTAATCACTATGGAATATGACTGTACTTTTTAAAATCAGCCTTTCGTTTGAGTCTTGTTATATTACACGGAGGGTCTCTGCTCCTGTTTATATTAACATTAACAATTCAGTCTTGCACTTTCATATCGATCTGTAAATCAATTAATTAATCTACCTATGGAAGTCATTTAATTTACAATTCCCACAACACTGACTGCTAGAGCAAGCAAAAACAGGGGAGTGCAATTACAGGACCCAAGAATCTAACAGTAATGAAGGCCCTACACAATCAGGTTTTTTCTTTCTTAAATATTTATTCTGACCTGATCAATAACTCAAATGCACATAATTTTTGCAACATGGAAAATGACCTGGAATGAAAATCCAATAAAACTGTACAAACTAGCTCCATCAAGTTTTTGCCAACATTCAATGTGGTCTTTGGGATGTTCTACTTTGCAATGCAACATAAGCTTGCACGTGGACACACCTGAATTACATCCAGAAACATTTGGGAAAAGGAGAAGACACGTGTGTCATTGATCAGCAGTTGACAGTGTGGAGACAGTCTTGCTAGGAACCCACCTTTCAAAAAATGTCAGTGGAATCGGAGAATTAGAGAGTTTAGCTCTCAGCTTGGCCCCTCTGTGCCAATCACATTGCTTTCCCAGAATCCTCCTTGCACAATCTGGCCGATACCTCCATCGCTATGCCTTTAATCAATTTAATCTTGCGTTCATGATGCTTACAGAGTCCTTATTAAAGTAATTCAGAACTATACCGATGGCTTTGTGGTAGTTCTCATTACGATACTCTCAACATTTTAAAAAAATCACTGCACCAAGACTGATACATGTTGAAGTTTCTACTGGCCAAAAACACTATCCCCATCACTAAAATTCTATGAAAATTGAACAGAAAACCTACCAACTGTGCACTGATCCAGCACAACACATGATGGCAAGTCATTTTAGGTAGCAAATATTTACTGGGGGGTGGTGTACTGGGAGTAAGCATATATCTTTTATACAGCTTTGCACCAAAATGCCAATAAGGTGTAGAACATGAGAGTGCGTAGGTCATCTTAATTTATTTTTAATCTCATTGAGCAAGAAGTCACCTGTGGGCAGGGTTGGGGAGTAACGGAATACATGTAACGGCGTTACATATTTAAAATACAAAATATAAGTAATTGTATTCCGTTACAGTTAGCATTTAAATTCATGGTAATCAAATTAGTTACATTTTAAAAATATTTAGATTACTGAAGGGATTACATTGGATTTTTTTTTTTTTTTAATTTCATTTTTTTCATGTAATATTTATTCAGTTGGAAAATCTATCCAATGATAGCTACACCCCGGAGTTGCCTCTCCCACATTCCCCTCACGAAAAAAAAAGAAAAGAAAAAAGCGCGCAGCCTCAGCCTGCCTGACTCACAAGACAGTAGAATGGAGAGTGATACAGAAAGCAACCAGCGCAACGCGGACCATTTTACTTTCAAATTTGGAAAAGGTCAGTACAATGCAAGCTGTTTGCCAGCAACCAAACTGCTATCCGCTTCAAAAGAGTCGACCTCTAACCTGAAGAAGCATCTTGAAATAAGTTCTCTTTTTCCATTGTTTAAGCTAATATTGATCGCTAGCTAGCTATCTTACATAGTTTGGCTGCACTGGGTTAGCTATTCAGGTATAGTATTAGGTATAGTATTAAAGGTAACTAGCTAACGAGTAGACACAGGGACAAAACAAGTGAAATTTGACATGTTCAAAACTGCGATTACTCCAACAATTTTACACTACGCATATTATACATTAAATTGTTAAGCTACTCCTTTCTCACTCACAATGTATTTAGGGTGGCTCGCGCCTTTTCTAACTCATGTCTTCGTGTAATGTACAGTTTTTGAAATAACATTTACAATTCTGAAGAACCTGCGATGAAATGCCCATAGACTTGACACGGCCAAAATGTTAGCCACAACAATGCTAAGTGAGGCTGTGTTCACACGTAGCGTCTTTTTTGAAGCTGTCAGCGTCTGTTTTACATAATCCTATGAAGTAGACCGTGTTTTCAAAAACGTCCTGAGCGTTTTTTAACGCCGTCGCCAGCGTTTTTTTCTGCAGCTCAGGGCGTTTTTTCCCCTGTTGAAAAAAGTTCAACTTCTCAGAAAAAAAACACCCTACGTCAAGCGCTTTTTGGACAGCTGACCAATCACAAGCGGAGCAGTGACACCTGTCGTTTCCCATAACAACCACCAAAAATGGAGAAGGTAGCGGTGGAGAAGTTAATTGTGGTAGTTTCTTTGCACAGTGAACTGTACAACATGACAGTTAAACTGTATCATAACATTCATCATAAAGATTCCGTTTGGAGTCAAATTGGACGGATCCTAGGAGTTTCTGGAAAGTGTCTGTGTTTACTGCTTGTCGTTAGCTAAACTAGCCTGTTAGCTAACGTTAGCTCTGCAACAATGTATAGCCAGCTAGATCGCTAACAATGTACATGCTACTGTTGTTATCGCAACAAAAGACGCTCTTAACTGCTTTTTGGAACAAACGCTGCCAGCGTTTTTTTACTTGAAAAAATGCTCTGGCCAGCGTTTTTCATCAAAAAAGACACTACATGTGAACACAGTCTGAACATTCTAAAAATAACAGTTCAGAACCTTAGTCAGATGAACATTCTTTAAAAAAAAGTAATTCAAAGTATTTAGATTACGTTACTTACCTTGAGTAATTAACGGAATATGTTACAAATTACATTTTAGGGCAAGTATTCTGTAATCTGTAGTGGAATACATATTAAAAGTAACCCTCCCAACCCTGTCTGTGGGGTATTCCAATGTTTTTCTGCACAACCCTTGCATAAGGCTGTTCAAACAGTCATAAAATGAACAAAAAAATCCTCCAAATACTAAATGCCTTTTCCTGGCAGTAAGAGATACCATACAGCTGAGCAAGGCCTTTTATCAAGGGCCAGATATCCTAACACGTTGTGTCTATAGTACAGACTCCAGGTCTGTTGAGCTTCAGTTTAATCACTGCAGCATCTCACCTTCAGAGGGTGCTGTTAGGTCACAGACAGGTGGCAGTGTGGACCAACATTTAAGGACAGCCATCTCACAAGCAGAAGGTTTTGAGGGTCAGTTGGGTGACATGCTGCTGTGGTGGCCTTGAGCAAGGTTTTCAACCTAAACCACTCTGCTAAATAACTAGCTACATGTACATGTGAAGACAAATTAAATTGGATATAGGTCTACATTAAGTGCATATGCAGTAGAGAAAGCCTTGTTTCCGTGCACAGCATAATCCAATCTTGTGTGTGCACACTGCACTATCTGTGAGCTCCGCTCCCTCTGCTTCACCAGGCCTCGGGTTACACACTCTCGCTGCTGCCACTGAGTTCCTTTGAATGCATTCCATGCCCTGTGTATCAAAGTGAATTTCAACATATGTCACACAAGGAGAACTTGTCTGAGATCAAATGTGCCAAGTGTTGCATACCGCCTTGTGCCAGTTTAAAGTAACGGCCCACCACTTACAGCAAGCCCAGTTCACACCCACGACAGCTGGGGTGACACTGAAGAGGGCGCATCTAGTTAATAAATCAGGACCTCCATGCAAGATGGGCATGCAGCCATACACTGAGAGGATGTGCAGCATGGTGTGACCACAATTCAATTCAGGCTCCCAGTAACTGCTGTGCCCTTGAAACCAGTACTCAACCTGAAATGGTTCTGTAAACATCCAGCCAGATGAATAAATAATGTATCAAATGTAAGTTGTGTGGATAAAAAAATCTGTCAAGATATGATTACACTGATAAATATTTCAACTCAGGAAGATCTATGCATGCCATGTTCATGCAGGTCCACTCAATTGCTTCCAAGAGATTGATTATGGGTTAGATAGGCTAGTTATGGGTCCAGAGCACTAGGCTGATTTAGATGGGTTAATGGTCCAGAGGCTAATTCAGGTGGGTTATGTATCCTGATTGCAAGACTGACCTTTCAGCACACAGAACACCACTCAAGTAAGGATGGTCCCAGGGCATCAGTTCCTGCAAGAAAGACCAAGAACAACAACTGTATACCTCCATATATATTACATATAGATAGATTGATATGGAGTCCCTAGGGTCCTCAAATATTACATCAGACTGCTGGTATGTGTTCTTTCTTGTCCAGTACAGCCTGGTAATCTGGAACCAAAGCACACCCTCAAAACATTGGCATCACTCCCCAGAAAAACCATCTAGCTCACTGTAGTGCTTTTTTGGGGGGAATCAGAGGTTTGCAATTTTGGATATTACTGCAATTTTGGATGAACTGAGCTGACAAACATTCTGACGGAATTCAATCTTTTAAGAATGGATGTAAATAGTGTGTGAAGACTGTAAGGGTCTTTAAACACCTATGCATCAATCAGTTTGTTTGCTTCAGAAATACCAGATTTCTCAACTTTTTGGGGACTGTCTGCAGTGAATCATACCAGCAGTACTGATGCCGAGACCTGGTGAGGGCATCTCTAAAATAATGATGTTAATCCAATCACAGTTGCAGGTAATACTCTTAAGAGTGGCAACAACCGGTGAGCTTTCCTTTTAAAATTAAATACCACATCCTATTTAATATTAAAGCCAAACAGCAAAGGCTTAATACGTGACATATTGAACTGTAGCCTTAACTGAACCTTCAACCATTTTCACCTTTAAAAAATTCTGACACTCCTGCTTGCCCAGGGGTCATACTGCCACCTTGTGGCAGTGCATGTAAATTACAACCATAACACATCTTTACAACTACAGTTGACCCTCCCACATCGCGGTCCTGTGCGCGAATGACTCATAGCCCACCAGTGTGGCCAGTTCGTGCCTGCAAGCCAAGAGCTCTTCTAAGCAGCGCATCAGGTTTGCATTAGGGTAAGGAAAAATCTTATAGGCTGCCTCCCGTACATGGAGATGGACAAAAAATGCAAATGTGACAATCTGTCGGTACGATTCACTGTTTCACTGCTATGATGAACACTGGTAACAGAAGCATTTGTTAAACACTGTCATGGTAACATTCTCCTCACATTAGTGCCACCTGGTGACAAGAAAAGTTGCTTCCCAGAGACCTTGGCAAAACGGACAGAAACCTTGTATGAAATAGCAAGTTATTTGACAGTTGAAGAACAGCCCTTTTATATCCTTTTCTCTCAGGATCTGCTAAGTGAATGTAAAATTATATTTTACATATCTGTTTAAATGTGGACGTTTACACAAGCTATTCTGACACTCTCTTGCTCAGGTGTAAAACACAACTCCTCCTGGGATCTGAACCAACAAACTTCTGGTTAAAAGGCCAGTTCTATAACAAATAACCATACTATTCATGTTGCAGATATTATTGGCATGGCACATATGCCATCGACAGCTGTTAGCTGTATAGGTGCCCCATGCTTATACACCACTGAGAGTTGGGCCCCTTTTGGAGTCTCCTACAGAAATAACCACAGTGACCGTGAGGGATGATTCCTTCTAAACATTCTAGGGCTGCCCCCTAATAGTCGACCAAACGTTAGTCGATGAGAAGAGTCTTAGGCCCTGTCCACACGTACACGGGTATTTTTAAAAACGTAGCTTTTTCTATGCGTTTCGGCATTTCGTCCACACGCAAACGGCGTTTTAGGTAACTGAAAACGGATCTTTTCCAAAACGCCTTCCAGGGTGAAGATTTTCAGAAACTCCGTTTTCAGTGTTCAGTGTAGACAGGGAAAACGGAGTTTTTGGCTTGTGACGTCAAAGTGTGCGCCGTAGTAACTTTTTTTTCATGCTTCTGATTGGCCAACATGGCTTTACGATTAGGGTTGTACCGTCGCCTGTTGGTTTGGCATGCTCTTGACAGCGTGTGTTTGCGTTTTCGTGTGGACGGAGATTTTTTTAAGAACGAAGGAGGGAAAACCCCCGTTTTCAAAAATACCCGTGTACGTGTGGACATGGCCTTAATTGACCAAGTTTTCATTGGTCGGTTAGTCGCAAAAAAAGCCCGCAAACTCCATTCGGAGCTGCGCATTGTCCTTAAAAAGTTATTAGAGAATGTCGGACAGGAAATCATCCAAAGTATGGGATCATTTCGAGCGTGTAAAGGACGTGTAAAGGTGACATACAAACTCTGCATACAAAGATTCGCCTATCATTCGTCAACCTTAACCATTACTTATCATCTGAAACATGTAGGGGAGAGCTGGTACGAATTTAACACGGGACTAAAGTAACACGGCGATTTTCTCCGCGCCCATACAAGTCTGATATGCCTGACTGCGTCAGCATGTAGAGCATGCAACTTACCAGAACCCCGAAAAATACCGTTGATACGTCATACTTTCGAGGAGTTTTCGATCATGGAAAGTAAATTTACTCAAACGATAATTCCTTTTTTTATTTGAATGACAAGTTGTGTCAAAGTCATGATCATTTGACAGAATAATTACTACTTTAACAAATCCTGAAGTTTGCCATGTCAGAGTTTCTCAGTTTAGAACCAAGTCAGGAACCATTGTCGGGACGATTGTAGCAGTTGTTTCTTTCGTCCCTCTACAATAACAACTAGACTTATTATATTATTATTCGGAGTCGTTCCACATTTGTACAACATAGCAACTGGTATTTATAGAACACACGCGTGAGTTGTTGATCACAACGAAAATTAGTTTCTGTCTGTAACGTTATCTTTTAAAATGACGTTTATCTGAAAAGTGTTACTTGCGTCCCGGCTCTCCCCTAAGTAGCCTTACGTTATTTTCTCTTTCGCACGTAACTTATTTTTATGCAATGTAGCGCGCTGTGTTATGTTTTCATTAGCGTTATTAAGCTTCTCATGGTTTTCAGTTAGCATCTGCTACATTTTTAAACGTTAAATCACTGTTTCCGCAAAGCTAAAATTAGCTAGAATTTTTCCAATCTAGTGTTCGAATCACACCGGTTTTAACATAGGCTACGCGCTAAACTAATCACACCGGCGTGACACGCGCGAAAGGGTCATTCCATTATGCTAAATAATTAATGGACTAATTAACATTAACGAATTGGAAAGTTAAGGCTATATGCAGCTAAATAAATATATTGTCATATGCTCTATTAGGTTTATCGAAGTGTTCGTGGGGACTGGGGAAGTTAAATTACCTTGCTTACTGCATATTTAACTTCATGTTCTGTTTCATGTTTATTTATCATTTGTTTTATAAAGTTACTGTGTTGGTGATACAAGTTCATAAGTTGTATTATGTTATACTGTGTTGACATTAACAAAATGTTCAGTTTCCTTGCTGGTTGTTCCGACACATTCAGAATCATTACCGCTTTTGCCGTTAAGCATTGTCATTAACAGGCGGCTTGCTTCCGGTGCGCTGTTGTAAAATTTATATTTTAAAGGCTCATTATTACGGTTTTGTATTTCTCCGTAACGTAGCACAGTGTTGACAATGATACTTACAACATTCTTCCTCACCCCTGGAACTCAAACCATTTTCTGATGCCCCCAAAATATATATATGTAAATAATTAAATTAATGACATAAACAGGCGACTAATGGCTTGAACTAACGACTACTAGTCGACTAGGAAAATCTTTGGTCGAGGGCAGCCCTAAAACATTCACTATTGTAACATTTACTCACTTAAACTCAGTGAATTCAAATACAGCGTCACAAAGCCACACAATAAATGTCCAGACTTGGATCGTTTGCATGTCTTCCTTTAATTTCTGCTTCCTTCTACTGCATTAAATCACATTAAATCCTACGCCCCCCCTAATAAAATCTCTCATTATTAGCCTGTCCACATATTTAGTCATTAGCCTCATCTGTTCATTAGAGGTAATGAGTAGAGTGATCACTACTACAGAAAAGCCATTAAGTAAAGGCTTGCCTCACAGACAGACACTCATAAGCTGCACATACCAAATCATTGGGGCACTCGGCATGCAGGCCCCCAATCTGGATGTAGTTTCCATCCATTGAAAAGTGGTGCTGTTTGTGCTTTGGCAGAGCGTGCTTCTCAATCTTGTTCGGGAGGTGGGAGCCCACCAGGAATTCATTGCTCAGATCCAGGAAATTGACATTCAGGCTGACAGCCCTTTTCCGCTATGGAAAAAAAAACTGTATTTTGACATCCACAAAAGTCCATTTACAACAACATGATTCCTCAGAGGAATGGGTCCAGATTAACCAAAACATCTTTCTAATGTATCAAATTCTGTAGGCTTTTACACAGTACATTAGTGTTCAATCTAGATGGCAAAATGAAACAACAAAATAAATATACAAGAAGTGAGTGCAGCCACGCAATGTTTGTGACTGACCTTACTTTTCTACCACCATTCCAATCTTCACACAGGTCTTTTACGCTGCCTCTCGATATTCGGGACTGGGGTGAGCCACTTCAATGAAATCGGCCTGTTTCAAAACCCAGCGTCCACACATCCTTTTATTTTCAACAGATTGAAGGTAGGACAGGTAGGGGACGCAGTGGAAGCAAAAACTGTGTCTCAAATGGTGCTTTATTGCTATGCGTGTTCAGTGGCGGCCTTACCTATGTTTCAACCGTTTCAACTGAAACGGGCCCCGCCCTCCAGGGGGGCCCCCAACTGATATAAACCAACTGGAATCCTCGCTTTTTTCTGCTCTTTTATGTTTGTTTTATGGGGGTAGGGCCCCTATTAAGTATTGAAACGGGCCCCCAAATGCATAAGGCCACCTCTGTGCGTGTTTTACCAGATCAGCCACTTTGCAGAGGTTGTCAGAAAGCTGGTCGAATGTCTGAACTGTCAAAGTTCCTGGTGCACTACTCCTCACTCTGTCAAGGAGCCAATCGGTTTCCTCCAAAGCCTGTTCAGAGGCGACCTCAAAGCCCGCTGGTAATGTCAGCTCCAGAACCCCAAACAAGCCCTGTAGTAGTCAGTCAGTCAGTCATCAGTACTTCAACTTTTTGTAGATAGCTTGTTAAATATATAACCACATATTAGAATTATAAGCGCACAATAATTGTATGGTATTATTTTACCACTGCTAGAGATAGGTTACACCTCATTCACACGAAGCAGCTCACAAAAAAATATGTGGGCTAATTAACTTACTATGTTTTTTTTTCCCCAAAAAGGTCGAGCCTTTTCTGGTGTCTTGCACTGAAAGCCGCTCCAACGGGAGACCAAGAGTTCGTGACATTCCTGTAGATCTTTCTTATTCCACTGTGCTTCGCGATATTCAGCAATCGTTTACTCGTCAACATGTTTAACAAACTGCACATTTTTCTATTGTAGCTAACGTTAGTTAACAAATAGCTAAGTGCAGTTGGTTAATTTAAGATGTAAATTTGTCCATACTACTGACCTCATAATGTACATATCACATTGTATATACCCATCTGTGCAAAATGTTCATAGCAGTGATCTTATACTGTTCATACATATAACTGTAGATATATCCTCTGCACTTGCTGCTTACTGCACTTCTGGTTAGATGCTAACTGCATTTCGTTGCCTTGTACTTGTTACATGTGTAATGACAAAGTTGAATCTAATCTAATCAGTGTGTTGCTTCCTGTGGATAGCAACTTTGCAGAGCTAGTTTCTGGACTGTTTATGATGTTTAGACTCAGAGCCCGCACCCCAGACAAAAGATGATTCTATAAAACTAAATTGACGGAGAGGAACCCTTGCGGTCATTGGAGCAAATCCATTCCCGGTTTGTTACGACTGGTAAGGCTGATCTCACACACTGGCGAGTCTTGCGTTTTGAAAACGCAGTTTCGAGATTTAAGATAGCCAGCTACTTACCAAAACAATCTGATAAGCGTTGAATATGGATCAAAACATTCTAGAACAACACATCAACAAATCAACTTATCTAGCTAGTGAGTTTCAATTAATCAGAAAAGTCTGTGCGATTTTAAAAGGTTGACTATCCAACACTTGTATATACGAAATTGAGTAGTGCTCAAATACCATTTCCCCTCTGCAGTTGCATGCGCGTAACCATAGATATCTGTGTCTAGAAAACGAGGCTGCACAGACTGATGTTTTTATGTTCCAAACGCATGAAGAGAAGAAATGGACGAAGACAAGCTAATAACTTTCACAGTCGGTTTTTACTGCATTCCCTGTCAACGGGACCCGTGTTCTCCGTGTGCGCGCATTCACATTCAAAAATGTGTTTTTTATTCGAAAAGGAATTCGAAATGGGAAGTGTAAAATCCGGAATCCAATTGGACTGGAACCGACGGGGGCGCCGTTTGTCGCTTTTAGCCACATCAGAGCTGTGCAACAAGACCATGTACAGTAGTGTATCACGAAGCCTCGGACAAGCAGCAAACCTCAACAAGCAGTAACATCGCAATTAACCATATTTTGCGATATCTTGCAGTTGTAGCTACTCTTATGAAAATTATCAAATACTAGTTTGCGACAATGCAGTCAGTGTTTACTTTGACTTTCTGATGAATACCTTTTTATTGCTAACGTTGCCAAAAAGAAAAAAAAAAATGTATTTTGTTTGTCTTAAGCAGACGAGAGGAGCTCTACAAGAACTGTTTGCGACTGGCCACATAATACACACTGCTTGTATGTAAATTGAAACCTAACAGGAGATCGTTCTGTAAACATTAGAGAATCTTTTTTATAATTCAAACGAACAAAAAAAATCCACTTTGGAAATTCGTTTTTATTCGACAGAAACAAGTCAGCCACCTCATTCCACAACCAAAATGCATGACTGTTCTCAGATCTGTCCCTATGAAAAGAGTGCATGGAAAAAAATAGTATTAATTCATAATGCAATTGGATTTATAGAGCCCCCGGTACTAAAATGAACAAAGAAATAAAAATCAACTGACTGGCTTTAAAAAAGTTAATTGTGGCTCACCTAAGTTCATACTGAAAGGGAATTTAATACTGAAAATACATAACACTGAACAACACAATTGCCTTCCCAATATGAGAAATTACAGTATTTTTGCAAGAAGTACTTTTCGTGTTTCCTGTACTTGGCAAATGGGTACCAATTGATATCAAATATGGCAAGACAATGATTTTCTTTGTTAATGAAAAAGTAATTAATTAAGTAATTAATTAATGCTTGACTCAGGAACGGAATTTAAATATTCTATATTTTCTACAGGGCGTTCAAAAAAAAAAAAAAAAAAAAAGATTGTAATCACATATTTACACCCTTTCCTTACACACAAAATATTCAGAAAAAAGAAAATGGAAAAAAAAAGATTCATGTTTGTACATTTTGGCTCATATATTCACATCTCATTCAATTGCATATGTGCAATGTGTGTGGCCTTTACAAAGGAGTGTTCAGGGGGCTGGGTACATCTGGGCGTCTGGCCAGCGTGTGTGCTTCCAACCACTACTGCCATCTTGGAAAACATTTGCTCTTATTACTCTAGTTCTCACCATTCTTTTAAAGACTGCATGATAGAGCCTACAGTAAACTTAGTTGACCCCTGAGTTTCTAATGCAAACCTAGTGTATGGTATACCTCAAAACAGTGTGCATTTTAGTGCAAGCCAGCAAAATATGCTCAATTCAACAGAGGTATATTAAGATAGCACCCAAGCTGGCAATGCGCGTCCCCACACTCTTGGTTTTTTTTTGTGTTTTTTTTCTTCATCAGCTGGCTAAACCATTGAAGCAAAAGGTGAGCAGGTTAGCATTCTGTTTGCTTAATCCTCAGAACTATCTGTAATTTGCCCCATGAATGCAGCACAGCACAAGTCCCAAACCTTGCAAAACCAGCCATTAAATGCTTTAACCCATACTTTTTAAATTAATGTTTTTCATAGAAAATATAAATATCCCTGAATGAAACCAATTCACAGCATTTTTTTTTTTTTTTTGCTCTCAAAGGAATCCAGTGCTACTACCCTTTCGTGACAATCAAGTGGCTCCCAGGTTTCCAGTTAGTGTCTCTGCAGTTCAGACCGGCGCAGTGTGTCCTTCATTCGCTGTCGTGATATGTCACTGTCCGTTTGCCGCGGTTGCGGGTCCTGACGTGCGGGCCACGCGAGCGATCGCTATCTGTCTCCGACACCCTCTTCCTCTTCTCTCTAGGGAGGAGGGTTCGCTGCCACTTCCCTCGGCAGCGTCTCGTCTTTGGAATCTGCCGGGACCCTGAGCTGAGAGACACCGAGCGGTAGATGGAGACCTCCTCATCGCTGTTGTAGTCCGAACCGCTAGTGCTGCTCACCACACGTTTCCGCTTGCCGTGGCTCGGCCGCTTCACGGGGGATCTGGCCCCGTCTGCAGGCCTCCCTTCATCCTCGGTCAACTCAGACTCAGACCGTGCTTCTGAGGAGCAGCGTTTTGCACCATGCTTCATCGCCCTGTCATCGCTCCCCTCGTCATCCTCATCCTCCTCAGACTCCGACGACCAGATGGGTTTCCCTTTGGAAGCAAGCCTGTGTTTCGGCTGAGTGCCAGGAGCTTTGCCTCGGCCGCCTCCCTTTTTTGCCGCCATAGCCGAGCCCTTCCCATTCCTTGTCTGAATCTCCATCCAAGACTGGAAGTCTTCCTCTGAGTCTTCAGTGACATATTTCCTCTTGGGCAAGGCTCGCAGACATGGCTTTCTGTTGGAGAAGGGCTTCTCCTCACTCTCAGACTGTTCACTCTTACTCTCTGACCATTCATCTGAGGAGGCTAACTGCTTTTTCTTGGAACCCTTGGCAGATTTATTGGGCTTGTCCTCTTCCTCCTCCTCTTCCTCCACACTCCCAGATATGAAATCCTCTGCTTTCAGGTTCTTCCCATTGAGCTGAGATCGCTTTCGAGTACCACAGTCTCTGTCCTCATCCTCAGAGCTCCTTCGTGCCCCCTGCATGACTAAGGACCGCATTCGCCCTCTGGTCTTGGGGCGATCCACCTCCTCTTCCTCCCCCTCGCTTGCATACATCATCTTCATCCTGTCCACAGCTGCCACGGCGGTCCTCCTGGTCCTTGTTGGCATCCGGCAGCCTATGGCTCCCTCCTCGTCATCCGTGTCGCAGGAGGAGCTCTCCTTCCCCTCGGGTTTGTCACTCTTCCTCCTCCGCTTTTCTGGGTGGCATGCTCCACTGTGCCCGTTCGTGAGAGAGCTCCCTTCTGCAACACAAACCACCCAGAAACATGGTCACAAAGACCACTCAAAAAAGTGGAAGGCACAGCCTTCATGTTTATAGTGAGTGCCCTTTTACAGCCAAATCTACAGGCAGTGCATTTCATTCTCTACCTGAGTACAGGTAAAGCTGTCATCACATTTAAGCTTGGTTGCAACTTACCCAAAGCAACTTACACAAGTTTTTTTTTTTTTTTACGTTATCCATTTACAGGAAAGGAATGAGACAACTCTAGGTTACGTACTTTGCCCAAGGGTACAACAGCAGTGGCCCAACAGGGGATCAACCCTGCAACCTTTCAGTTATAAGCCCTGCTGCCTACTGCCTCCTTACCACTACACCACACTGCTGCCAAAATCACTGATCTCACCACGGGGAAAACTGCATCAGCAAATATCATGGCTACCCTCCTTATGTTTTTCTTCCCCAGCTGTATTCACCCTGTCCATCTTACCATGCCCTACTTCCATGGCTGCTTTCCTGGTCATCTTCCGACCACCTGTTCCCATTGTTTCGCCATTTTCATTATGACAAGAGGAAGGGCATGGCCTCTCACTGTTGCCCTCACTTTCCTCTGATGCTCTGGAAGACCCTTTGCTTTTCTTGGAACCTTCAGGGATAAACATACTCACTTAACAGCCACAAAGTGGTGGTCTTAACAAAACAACACAAGCACTCATTTCAAAAATCACTTTTTGATTTTAGTTACATAATTCATGATAAGCAGACTTCTGTTACTGTATGTTTTTAATCTTGATTACCCTTGATATTTCCTCACTGTGCTCTGTTTATGTATCACGTAAGTTCTCTTTTGTAAGCATGTGTAACTGGGTTTTTTATCCAGTCTCCCTTGCAAAAGAGATTTGAATCTCAGCAGGGTTTTCCTGGTTGAATGAATGGAGGACAAAAAATAAAATGCAATTAAGGCTGATCCATGAAAAATTATCATCAGTAGTTTAGATTTTGATCCTATCATCTCATCATTGGCAAATACTTATCAGGATTATGAGAATGAACTCCAGAAAGAGCCTGTTTCAGTCTAACATGTAATATTGCAAATGCCCAACCAAAGGCGTTCCCTGGCTTACCTCTGTTTGTGCTCTGATCCTGCTCCTCCGACTCCGAGCTGCTCTGGATCACAGCACGTCTCCCACCCCGCATAGCCTGGCGGCCACAACTCTTTCTGCCACCTTCCTCCTCGGAGGCAGACCCCTCCTCTTCCTCGGTGTCCCCCATCAGCTTCATCTTGCTGACAGCGGCCACAGCAGTCCTCCTGGTTAAAGCCCTGCGACCAATGCTCCCCTCCTCTCCCTCCCCTCTGACGGCCCCAGAGTCGTGGGACAGCTCCTGCTCAGAGTTACTCCCGCACCTCCTCTGCCGGCGGGGGCCCTCGCTGTGGCCGTTCAGCTGAGCCCGGGTCTCTGCAGGAACCCGAGGCAGGAACTTGTGTCCTTGCTGGATTCGATCCCACAACGCTGCCCACCATCCCTGTTCTCCATACTACCTGCTTACTGTGCTAGAGTGCCCACTGAATTTAAATCTTGGCACTTGACACCCCAGAGTAAGAAACTGCTCATTTACTAACCTGTAATTTGTTAATCTAATTTATGTGACAACCTGTGGAAACTAAGACCTTGAGTTATCCAAATTAACTGTGGATTATCTGGCTGTTGTTAATGACCATGTCAGAAGATTGAGGCCATCCCAGAAGTGTCCAGCTGTTATTTGGTCTGCATTACCTGGTGTCTTCCCACTGGCTGCTGTGCTGGTCCTGGTCAGCCTGGTGCTTCTGCTGGGATAGTGTCGGGAAGATGTAATGGAGGGCTGTCCGCTGTCCTCGCTGTCTTCATTCTCGCTGGAGGGCTGCTCACTCTCACTGTCATAGTCTGGGGGAGAGAAACGCACTCAGACACAGACAGACCTTGAAGACAAAGACAACGTGGAGGATCTGCTTTTAGAGGTGAAAAAGTCTGACAGCACTAGGAGGGCTGGAGAGAAAGATAAAGTTGAAGACTGCCTCTTAGAGATGAAACAGGCAGAAAATGGAAGACCTGCTTTTAGAGGCGAAAAGGGCAGATAGAAAGTGGAGGATTGTTCTCAGAAGCTGAAAGATGGATGGACAGGGACGGAACCCTCAGTGAATGACACACAGGTTGCTCTCACCATTCTTCCTCTGCTCCTTCGCTTTCCTGTTCCGGGTCATTCTTCCTTTTCCTCTCGCCTCTCTGGTAGTATACCGATGGGAGGACGCGGAGCACTTGGTCTTACCCTTCTCCGATTCGCTCGGAGCGAATGTACTTTCGCTGTCAGAGTCTGCCAGAGAACGTACAGAACCGTGCAAATTGATCATTTAACTCAGGCTTATTCTTCGCATTAAAAGGTTCTTTTTGCCTGCTTGCAGAAGCTCCCAAATAGCATCTTCAAGTTTATCTTCACTGAACCACAAAACAAAAAAAATGCATGTTGAGCTGGGGACTACTGTACACACGGGGCCATGTGCCCTTACCAGACGTGGACTCTGTGTTGCTTCCTGAGGTCTCTGATGCAGCTTTGGCAGGGCTCTGATAGGAGGTGGAGTCTGAGGAGGAGGGGCTTCTGTGGCCCCTCCTCTTCCTGGAACTCTCCTTGGCAGACACTTTGGCTGAGGTAGATTTTGTGCAAGTCTTAGACGTCTCTGTCTTTTCCTGAGTTTTGACAGTGGCCCTCTTTTGACTAAAAGATAATGACGAATGAAATGGTAAATACCCCACAATTTCCCACAAGGAACCATAAAGACATGCGTTTCTACACAACCGGCCAATGGGTACAGGGAACAAGGATCACAGGTTATCATGCAACCGCAGAGGCCTGCTGGTTTTCAAACCACAGCACACCAAGAGGTCCGATTAGCACACCTAGCTAAAGACCATAATTCCCCGCTGCAGGAAATGGCTGGACTCTTTCAGGCTCTAGAGGGACACATCGCCTTCTGTATAGGGTTGGGTATCTTTTCAATTTTATTGAATCCGAGTCTGATTCTGCTAATTTAATCCGGTTCTTATCAAATCTCGGTTCCGATTCCAATATTTTTTGGAGAGAAAAAAAGAACAAATTTTATGCCGGAGCACTGATGTGAATCAGTGAATCTTACCATCCCTAGTAGGCAAGCAAGCCACTTTTAATCATAGCCCACTACAGGCTAGCAAGCTACTTTTTAGCATACATGGACTGGCTAGATATACGGTAGGCCTGCTAGCTAGCTATTGTTGATCATACCCAACTGCAGGCTAGCTGGGTTCTTTTTTTTATCATACATAGAAACGTATCCACATTTGTGCTGTCGGTAAATGCGAATTAAGTTGTGAATAACCAGATATGAATAATGCATTTTGCCTACCTAAATGGAGGAGGCTCAACTGTAGCAAAGGGATGTAACCCCTTCAACACAAATCTTTTCACCGCTCGGTGACATTCATCCACTTTCTCCTTGCTCATCTTCCCCTTCATAGCTAAAGTGAAAGGAGTTTCTGTACTAGAGGGGCAGGTCTCTGGGGATGAACCGGAGGTGGAGGGGTGCTCTCTGAACTCGTATCTAAGAAAAATATATATTAGAATAATTTGTAGACATCATTCGTTTACCTTCAATATAAAAGGCAAATGTCAGCTCATCTGCGTTTTGTACCTGAACGTGAGACGTTGCTACTGTTAATGTTAGCTGTATCTGGGGCGTTATTGTGGCTGGGAGACCGCAACACATCGAACACAGTGCAATCCTTCAGATTCACACCATGTTGAAGTAAATGCTTCATCATACTGGAAGCAGTGGTGTACTGGCCATCGGACATACCGGGACAAATCCCGGTGGGCCGCCGCATCGGTGGGCTGGTGGACAGTCAAAAAAATCCATAAAGTTTTTACCCACCCTGTCTGTCTCTTTACTGGTCCTCTCTGTGTGCCTATCATCTGATAACATAGTTCAACTGGGAGGACTGAGAAATGAACATTTATTTCAATAACAAGATACCATAAATTCATGAAAGCTTTCACTGCAGAAGGCGTGTTGCACAGCAGTTTTCAATGACACACGTTTGTATGTAATCCTTTACTTTGACACTGACAAAGTCACGTCACGATTAGTTGAAACAAAGCTTAGTTGCATAAGCTTACCAGCAACGCACTCATCTAACCTAAGTGAAATATTGCATTGTCACCGCTGCTTTTTTTTATTAATAAAACGAGACAAGTTTTCAATGTTAGCTGTGTGCCATTATCAAGGCAAGCAAGCTAGCTAGCTAGCTAAGTAAAAGCTGATGTCCACGTTGTACCTAGCCAGCTAGCTGCATTAAACGGGATGATATGAAACTTGCTACTTGACGTATATTCAGAACAATATAATCATTTGTAAAGTCCATGCACATTAACTAATAAAGAGGTAGTCTCAGCTGTAGACAGAACGTGAGAATGATAGCCGAATTAATACCTGAGCAATCCCCCCCTCCCGGGGCCGGTCCTAGCGGATAAGTCCAGGGCTGAATTTCTTTCCCAGTACACCCCTGATTGGAGGTGCTTCCTCCCTTGCACGAAACATCCTTACTGCAGTTGTTGCATTTTGCTGTCGTTATCTTTTTCAGTGAAGCTAAGCCAAACTTCCGAGCGTTTGCTGCAGTCAGCCACATGCTTTGTTGACGTTATCCTTAACAAATGACGTGATGTTAGGTCCGCGTAGCAGGTCCTGGCAGGTAGGTGAAACTTTTATGGACTGTAAAATACTCACTGCAGTTCACTCGGGAGTGCGACAAACATGCAAAAGTTAGGAACCAAATCGCAGAATCGAAATGCACGTGTCTTATCGAATCCACAGTTCTGGGAAATTCGGAACCGGTTCCAACTTGGAACCGGCTCTTGATACCCAACCCTACTTCTGTAGCAGACGTTTCACGTGTTAACATATTCTCCTAAACTCTGATGTGTTCTCCTCCTCTAAATCCCTGCAACCTCAGACAACTCAAGAATCATTTCCAGCACTATGCCAGCGGCTGGGTGTGCTGAGGGTCAGATCTGCAGACTGCTGTACGCTCACCACACCAAATGACATGACTAGCTCAGCGAGCATGACTGTCTGTCCCGTTGGCATAGTTCTGACTCAATTTACGCAGCTGACTGATCTGAATTCAGATTCAGGGTTGATCAGATTCGGCCAGAGGCCAGTGCCAAGATTCTGAAGGTTTGATTAAAACCGCGGTGGGACCTGATGGGATTGGTGGCAGCTTCCATTACCTGGAGGTTTCGGTGCTGAGCGGGGCCTGCTGCTGTTGCAGAAGCCTCTTCCTGCACCTCTGGCTGCGCCGCAGTCTCTCACTGTGTTTAACAGCTGTCTTGTAGTTTGATATGACCGTTCGGATTCGCTCTTCGAAGAATGCCGAAAGACGCAGAGTCATGCTGTAGATCTGCAGATGGGGCAAGAAACAGGATCTTTATTCCCTTCATTTTTACACCATAGGCAAGAAAGTGTTTATCTTTATGACAACTTTATCCAGTGTGCAGATGCTCCCTCATTGATGGGGGACCTGCTATTACTAGCTCTTTCAGCTGTCTGAGAATGCATCATGTATCTTACCACAACAGTCTTGTAAGTCACTAAGATGAGCCTATGCCACACAAGTGTCAGTAAGAATTAAGGAGCACGTTACAGATACAAATGTACACAATAAATTTCACTAGTGTGCTCAAAATAATACATTGGGAAAAAAATGAAAAGCAGTCATGAGAACTAAGACAGCTGCCAGTGACCCAGAGCTAGTACCTTTGAACGTTTGTTGGGTGTGTAGGCTTTAGCGTTGAGAAAGATGAGTCTGGCGTCCTTGCAAAGCTCCGTGGGGTTGTCGTACCGGTCCTCCTCCAGTGTCCTCTTCACAGTTTGGAAATCCATTGGAGTGTCAATAATGTCAGCATAGTCCTGCAGAAAAAGGACCGCAATACAGTCATTCCATTTGGTTTTGTTAAAGGGCATGAATGCTTCACCCAGGGAGTGCATTGTTCATAAATGATCAACAGCCTGCCTCATTTTATACGACATACACCACAAAAAAAGCTGCCATCAATTTAGAGAGGATATGACTTTCAGCGTGGCAACCTTATTGTTGCAGTAAACCTAAATGTTTATCAATATTCATAAAAATTTGAGATTAACTGATGTAGAAAATGCCGAATATGGAGATATGACAGGTTTAGCTCTATAAAGTGGCTTTAACACTGCAACTGCACTATTCTGCATGTGGCTGGTCTCTCATACCGGGTAGTCGTTGGGGTCTACAGGCTGACGGAAGGGCTCCGAGTCCTCGCACTCAAAGATATAGTCCAGGAGACGCTTGCAGTCATCCTTCCAGGCATCCCGGTCATGCTCCTGCTCTTCGGTGCGCTGCAGGAGACCAAGATCCCAATTTTACATGCCAGTGTCACCCCAGCATTGACTGTCCATTAAGACGTTGCCACCCATCAATTAACAAAATACACAAATGATACATACACTCTCATTATATGTAAAAAAAAATATATATATATATGTAAAATATATGTATACCTATCCAAACATACCACCACATTCTCAATACAATCTTCCCCCCTACACACTATATATTAAAATAGACATGGGCACACGTGTACGCACACCCACATACACACAATACTGATATACACACAGACAGGTTATACAGTTGTATGCAAAAGTTTGGGCACCCCTGGCTCAATTATATATTTTGTTGATTTTTTAAATGAAAAGAAATAAACACAACCCCTGCAGGACACTATCTAAAGAATAACGTGTTTCTGCCAATGTTAATACAGGCTTACTTTATACTTAATGAACTTTAAAAAACAAAAAAAAAGCCGACACAGGAGTGGTGGTGCACCGTTCCACCGTGCAGCACTGCTTGCACAAACATGATCTGCATGGAAGTCAGACGGGAACCTTACCTGCGACCTCATCACAAAAGTCAACATCTGAAGTATGCAAAACAACTTCTAGATAAACCAGAGACATATTGGAAACAAATGCCTGTGGACTAATGAAGTAAAAATGGACCTCTTTGGCCACAATCACCAAAGGTATGTTTGGAGAAAAAAAGGAGCAGCATTTGATGAAAAGAACACCTTGCCAGCTGTTAAGCATGGGGCTGGATCTATTATGCTTTGGGGTTGCGTGGCACAGGAAACATTGCATGGGTAGAAGAGTGGATTCCACTAAATATCAGCAAATTCTGGAAGCAAATGTCACATTGTCAGTCAAGAACTGACAGCCAACCCCTGACTTGAACATCATTGAAAATCTGTGGGTAGATCTTAAACATGCTGTGCAAGCAAGATGGCCTAAGAACATCTCAGACCCAGAAGCAGTGTGCAAGGATGAGTGGGTGAAAATTCCTAAGTCATTCCTAAGTCAAGAATAGAAAGACTCTTAGCTGGCTACAAAAAGCCTTTGCAAGCTGTAATATCTGCCAAAGGGGGTGTTACTAAGTACTGACTTAGTAGGGTGTCCAAACTTCTGCACATGCCATAATCACTATTTTTTTCTACTTTTTCAGTTCATGAAATCAAAAGTAACAGTGCATTAGCATTTGCAGAAAATGTCATTTTAAACTGTTTGATGCAGAGGTCGTGTTTGCTACTTTTTACTTTAAAAATCAACAAAACATGTAATTTGGCCAGGGGTGCCCAAACTTTTGCATACAACTTTATATAACATATACACTCCCACATATATAAACCATAAACATACACCCACATGTATGCATATATGCATACATATATTCACTCACATGCGCACACATGAGCACAAGTGAACAGGGAAACCAAAGTTACCTGTCGCAGTCTACGTCCAGAGGATGTACCTGGTGCATCCACGTCATCCAGGTCCTGAGAAAACGGCGACCATCAGTCTCAGCATGCCCAGTCACAACGTGCCCACTCGGTTCTCTTAATTTCTCAGTGTCATCAAGAGCCGACAGAGAACATTCCTTACCTCGTCCTCAGTGTACTCCATGTCCTCGACAGCATTGTAGATCTCCATAATATCCATGCATTCCTGATTACTGACAAAACACAACAGCCATTACAGACACACCATGATCATCATCATTGAGTCTGCTTTGAAGAAGCCATTCATTCAGACACAGTGGGGATAACTCACTTGATGAACCTGAGGAGGGCTTCAGTGATGATTTTTGCCGAGTGGGCAATCTTGCTGCTGGGCTCATTGAAGGTCCTGGCATTGTGCACAATGTACCTCACGTCCCAAACCAAAGCCGATATCCTTCTGCAAGGCAGACATCAAAGCAGGTTTCAGCAAGAGGCATCCGAAATTGAGGACTGTTATACTTATTTTTAACAATACTTATGCACCTCTCTTTTGAAAGCACAAATCTGACATGTCTCTCACAGTGGCAAGCACTGCAGTCACACAGGAGAACAGGGTGTAGCAAATGCAATCCTCTTATGCATGCCAACGTGGCTACTGCAACTTGCCCAGCGCACGACAAGGCGCCAAGGGCCTATTAGAGGATGTGCGTGTCTCCACTGAGGTCATCCGAGCACCCTGCAGGGGCCTGAGAGCAGTAAGATGAGCCATCCTTTCTGACACGCCTACCCCCGTCCCCTGCCGGAAGGAAGCCAGTTTGTTCTGCTGCCACAGGCTCCTGGTCATCATCAGCGACAACGCTGGGATCGAACCCATAGAACTTAGCATGCACTCAAGCGAGCGCCTTAACTGCTCAGCTACTTGAAACTGTCCCCCTACACCTTCCCAGCCCATTTGGTATCTACCTGTAGAAGCGGTTCTCCAGCCTCATCCGGATGGTACCCAGGTCTGTGGGGTAAGCCACCACAGTGCAGTACGTCGGATACTGAACGATGTCCACCGGCCCAGAGAAGGGGGCTGCTATGTCTGTTAATGTACAAATTAAGTGTAAGCACACACACCTGCATTTAATCAGGGAAGAGAAGGTGCAATATTTCATTTAATCTTATTTGGAGCGACTTGCAAGGCATTCATTTTTTTTTTTTCACATTCAGATCAAGTACCTTGCCTAAAGGTACAACAGTGGGCCATCTGGGAATCGAACCTGCAACCTTTGGGTTGCTAGAAAAGGCGCAATTTCCAGCTATCCTTTCGCAGGTGCAGGAGGCCAATTTAAAACAGAATTAAAAACACTTTCAATTAGAATCCATTCATGCAGGAAAACATTAAAACACAAGGTCATCATGGCAAGATGAGTGCATGCACTGTAAGTCATACATCTGCAAGAAGGAGGGCATTGCTATGGAGCATGGAGCAACACAGCAGTACTGTACATGAGTGAGGAAGGAAGTGCGCTGCCATTGCAGGACTTGCCTAGGGTAATGAGCTGGTCAATGCCGGCGATGATGCGCTCGCACTCCTCATCCCGGCCCCGCATGCCCCACTCGCCTTCTTGCGGTTTATACATGATGTCAGTCATCTCATCCGCTGTCACTGGGACTCCGCCTCCCTCCCATTCTGGCTGCTGGGCTGAAAATAATGAAGTAGTGGCAGGGAGTCAGAGCATCTGGCAGACATATCATCTGGCCACTGTGTGCAAGCACACACTGGGACACCAGTTTTGGAATTTGTTTCTCCACACAGAGCCAAAACGGCTGCTATCCTGATATGCTATCCTAGCTTCATGCTAGGGGTCAAGCCAGTTTCCTCGGGCTTCTGCAGGGGTAAACACATTGACCTTCATCACCCTATGAGGGTTTTGTGGTAATGTCAGCATTTCAATACCGTTCTCTGGAATGCACTCCACATCCCAGGGGCTGAGCTTCTCTGTCTCTCCATTGTCCCATCTGGTAATAAAAACAATGAGTCAAAAATGACAACAGTCTCAAAACACAATACACAAAATCAACAGTGCCAGTTATTGACCTAACAGGTCCATAAGTGGGCTGCAGCCAGCAGATGAAACTGCTCTCACCTGACTTTGAAGCACTGGAAGTGACTGTCAGGGTAATCGGCCTGGTATGGCTCCTGACACACTATGGTCCCAAACCACCAGGCATCGTCAATGACCGATCGGAACCTGTCATCTGAGAAAACACACATGCATCTTAAGTGTGGACAACACCACCTGCAGCCATCTTACGTGTGGGTAATGGAATATACGGCCATCATAATTTTTTGGCAACAAGCAGGTGTAATGAACAGCTTCACCAAAAGGGAAAGTGCACATATTTCTCTTTTCCTAGCTCTCCCTACACAGCTGTTTCATAAACACAACAGAAACAATATTAAAATAAAAGGTAAAAATTACATTGCATTACAAATCTCAAGCTGGAAATAGTGCTTACAGCATGATCACCATCTGCAAGTGTAAGCCAAATTTATCTTTTTTGTCATGTTAACATAATATTCGCTTTCATTTTTTCATTTTGTTTCAGACTCAACAGGTTCTATCTAATACAATAAATTGTAACAATGAAAGGCTATATTACAATAAAATGCTATATCTGCCCATAAAAGAGAGACATGGGCAGCTGTATACCCCTGGACTGTGAGGCTGACGGTTAAAAACTTACTTGGCTGCCAGATTCGCTGTCTCGCTTCATCGTAGCTTTGCCTCAGCACCAGAAAATCTATGACATCTGGCATATCATGATACCTGCAGAGGAGGACAGCTCTTTCAGGAGAATGCAATAACAACTGCAAATGTCATTAAACTGATGTGTCTTCTTATTCTAAAAGGAATTTTAATTCTGCATACTGGTACACAATGTATTTGTGTCATATTACGCTGGTTTACATAATTAACACTGTAAAAAGCAAACCTGCCCGGATCAGTTCAGATATCATTTCAGACTCAACTTTCTCTCTTATCCCGTTTTCATTTCTATCATTTCAATTGAAAACACTGAGCACCATGTAATAGTGAGGATAAATATACTAAATTGCCTTTATTATTGTTGTTTTTACTATTAATGCTCAAGTGGGGTTTGTGCAGGGGCCTACTTGATGGAAAAGGACTTGTCGCCGAGTTTGCCCGTGCCAGGGTCGATGAGAGACAGCTTCAGGCAGCACAGCGTCGGGGGACACACCTCGTACTTGATCCCTGTTATCTTCACAAACTCTTGGTCCTGTCAAAGAGTTTCATCCCGATCTCAAAATGAGTCTTAAAAATCATTTCAATGTCTTGTAAAGAATGCCGGTAATTAGAATGAGTCCTCTTTTGGGTTGCAGCAGAATACGGTTGAGAAGAATACGGTTAACCACAACATTCTGCTATCGGTACTGTCAGAAATGGACATCTTGGGCATAGCATTGTCTTGGTTTGAATCCTACCCTCACTCGGTGCTCGTTTCATGCGTCATGGCAAGGACAGACGTCCTCATCCCATCGCTTCTCTACAGGGGCACCCCAAGGCTTGGTGCTGGGGCCCCTCCTCTTTTCAATATATACCTCCTCTCTGGGCCCGGTTATCCGCTCGCATGGCTTCTCGTATCACTGCTACGCAGACGATACCCAGCTATATCTGTCGTTCCCGCCTGATGTCCCGCCACAGTCTCGGCGCCGATCACGGATTGTCTTGCAGACATATCCTTATGGATGAAGGCACGCCACCTTCAGCTAAACCTCTCTAAGACTGAACTCTTGGTCATCCCAGCCAAGCCATCCATGCATCCCAGCATCAATTTAAGGCTTGCCTCAAATACTCTCAAACCTTCTAAGGTTGTAAGAAACCTGGGTGTCATGATTGATGACCAATTGTCCTTCTCAGACCATGTTGCCTCAGTCTCTCAGTCGTGTCGCTTTGCACTATACAATATCCGCAAAATCTGTCCCTACCTGACTCAGTATGCTACCCAGCTTCTGGTACAGGCCATGGTAATCTCCTGCCTCGACTACTGCAATGCCCTCCTAGCTGGCCTCCCAGCATGTGCGGTGAAACCACTACAAATGGTTCAGAACGCGGCAGCGCGTCTGGTTTGATCAGCCCAAAAGGGCCCATGTCACCCCATTGCTCATTGAGCTCCATTGGCTACCCATGGCTGCCCGTATCAAATTCAAGTCTCTCATGCTTGCCTACACAGTGACCTCTGGGTCTGCTCCGACATACCTGAGCTCAATCATACAGGCTTACTCTCCTTCTCGGCCATTACATTCCTCCCAGGAACGTCATCTAGCATTGCCATCCCTACACACAAGGCAATGTCAGTCCAGACTATTCTCATATGTAGTTCCCCACTGGTGGAACAAGCTACCTTATGCTATCAGAGCAGGGGCGTCCCTCTCTATCTTCAAGAACCTCTTGAAGACCCAGCTCTTCCGAGAGCACCTCTTCTCTTAACACTTCTAATAACTCTAACACAATTCCATCTCCGCGCACTTTTTGCCTTGCACTTCTTTCTCCTGTCACTACTTGTTTGTCTCCTCTGCCTGTCTATCCTTGTGTTTTCACCTCGTTTACCTTTGCTTTCTACTTTCCTTGACTTATTTAGTCGAGTTTAGTTGTTTAGGTTGCACTTAAAGCTTACTCCAAGGTCTCCTACACTACTGTAGCTTGCTTGCTGTTCCTCACTTGTAAGTCGCTTTGGATAAAAACATCTGCCAAATGACCTAAGTGTAAATGTAAATGTAAATGCAGCAAAAGAATACATTCAAAATGCATGTGCACCCCAGTAATGTTCGTTTCAAAAGGACCAGTGTTAGTGTTAGGCACTCCGCATGTTAGCATGAGCACTAGTAACAGGCATTCTGCAAGTTAACGTGTGAACTAGTAACATGCACTCTGCATGTTAGCATGAGCGCCAGTGTTAGGAAGTCTGCATGTTAGCATGAGCACTAGTAAGAAGCACTACACGTTAGCATGAGCTCCAGTGTTAGGCACATGCATGTAAGGTAATGTTGCTCTTAAGGTACTTTCTGTGCTGTGACATGAGATGCCTGTCTGTTTTTTATCCTTTTATCATCATTTTAAGCACTGTGTACGCTTGTACTGAACTCGGCTGTAGGCTTCTACCTTAGGTCTGTAGTTATGTCCTCATCCTAGATAACGGCATGTGCCAAATAAATAAAAAGACAATGGCATTTTGCAATAGAGGACCATACTCACCCTCAGATCCATTCTTCTCCATGGCTGTTTCTCCAGATTAATGGGATACAGGTTACTCCTGCAGACTGCTTCCACATATGCCTCATGACCTTGGCGGAAGTAGATCACCTGGAAGGAGGGAGCGGGAGAAAGAGAGAGAGAGAAGCAGAAAAATAAAGAGAGAAGAGAGAAAAGCCCAGAGAGAGAGAAAACCCACACTTAAGAGTTTGAGAAACATGAAAATGTCACCAGCTGGACTGCCCCATTCAATCTGTTAAAGAATTACCTCATCACCCATCTGGGGGACGAAGGGAGACTTCCGGGGAATGACATCGGTGATCCACTGGGAGGGGCGGAACTCATTGGACACTTCTCTGTTCACAGATGGCCTGGCACTCGGACGCTGTTTTCATACAGTTTTAAAGAAATGAGCCTCTTTTAGGATGGAACAGGATACAGCTCTGACAGTGTAATCATACCGCATGCACGTGGTCTGGCAGCATGCGGTCTGGAATCAAATTGCAGATTCAGAACTACTAGTGCACCGCTGATGGTACTTTGCCATTGTTCCAAGTTATATTCTTTTAATCGGGAGCCCATAGCGGGTAGCTGAAAGCATCTGGCAAAAAAACTGCAAGTTGCCCTGTATTAGGTAAATAATCATGAAAATGTCATTTGAAAATGACTCAGAATGTTTGCAGAGTGCATGTTACTAGTTCACATGTTAACTTGCAGAATGCTTGTAACTAGCACTCATGCTAACATGCAGAGTGCCTAACACTAACACTGGTCCTTTTGAAACAAACATTACTGGGCTGCACATGCATTTTGAATGTATTCCTTTACTGCAACCCATCGGTAGTCAGCCCAGTCCCCTTTACCCTGGGGTTCTTGCTCTTCGCCTTCTTTGGTTTAAAAGGCTGTGGTGTTCTCTCTTCATCCTGCGGCTGCTCCTCCTCTTCCTCCTCCTCTTCGGAGCTGCTGATCCGCCTTCGAATACGTCTCCGTGACGACAGGGGCGTGGCTGGTTGCAAGTTGATACCAGCATCCGCCGTCCAGTCTGAGTACTCGCTGGACGAGTTGGCGCTGAAACGTCAGGTTTTAGAGATGACCCTTTATTCAGCATGGTTTAAGAAAAAGGATGCCTAGGGTTGCTCTGTGTGAGGATAAAAAGGTGCATCTGACACAATGAGCAAGAGTGAAATGCTCTTCAAAAACTTTCAAATGAAGGACCCTAAACACTAGGCCTTTTCAATCTATGCAGCTTGTTTTGCTGGGATGTGCAGTGCTGGGAGTCGCCAGTTCCCTGAAGTGGATTGGTTTTATGGCCTTTCTACTTCTGTTCTTTAGGGTTGGATTTTGTGGTCCTACTCGTATTTGTTGTTTCCCCCTCTCTCTCATACCACCTTCACAGATACCACACGAGTTGCAACTCTGTACCTTCGTTTTCAATAAACTAAACTAAACAGAATGTCAAAACAATCCCACCACAGTGACTCTGGTGACTGTTGGAGCCAGGAAGACAGTGCTTGCCTGGGAAGAATTCCCCAGTCAGTGGGTTCACCTTTGTTTCTTGGCTTTGGTCTGCCTTGTCATGTTTTGGTTTGTTTGGGGTTTCACATGCAACACTCACTGAGGTTAGGATAACCACTTCCCCTTACAGCCATTTATCATCGTTTCATTTTGAGACAGGGATACAGCTTCTGACAACTGGGGTCTCTTCCGGGATACCAATCATGGAGGTTCACTGCATATTGTGTGAAAGCCAGATTTCTCAGCCATCATTCCAAATGATGACGATGCACAATGAACCTCAATGTTTCCTGTTTTTATGCATTTCTATACTGACTCTCAAAGCAACATTTTAAAATCTTTTATTCTTTTTAGCTTTCGTGTACAGTACACTATAACCATGGGGAATCAGGGGCTAAAAAAAAAAAAAAACCTTTAGATCACATTTTTAATATTAATTTTGTGTATGAAAACCTTTCCTGAGGAGAAACCACTTCTCCAAGGCAGGGGAGGACCCGGAACTGAAAAGAAACCCTAAAAAGTGTCCTTACCTTGAACTATCACTCCGCCACTCCTCCTCCTCAATAGAGGAATCCATGTCACTGCATTCCATGTCATTGTCCTGGAGGAGAATGGGAAGACATGCCACTCCTCCCATGACATACGCATACAGACACACTGTACCCACTCAATCATCTTATCCACTGTGAAGTACATTCTACATTCACGCTTGTGCTAATGCTGAAATACTTTCATTATGCATGAGCGTTACGTGACTTTTACGGAAGTAATTCTGGTGGAGTGTTTTGCTAAACTACAGTCAACTTTGCCAACAGCCCGTATTCCACCATCTTCCGGCAAACTGACTTTAACATTAATAATACAGATAGATGACGGATTGTATGCATTCAGATTTGCATGCACGATAAAGGTGTTGATAACATTTCACACGTATTCTGTGCGCTGTGATGGGCATTACCTCGGAGGTGGCAGTCTCATCCCCCTCTTCGCATGAGAATTCAATGAAGTCCTCGGTGAGGCCACTGCGGTTCCGGAAGGTTCGGGGCCTCTGCTTACGGGATTGCACCCGTTTGGTGTAAGGCACATCATCATCAGAGTCATCCTGAGGCATGGTGGGTAATGTAGTTTCAGGATGTTGCCGTGATCTCTATTATTCTACTCATTTGCCTATATTCAGTGACACAGGATTGTTTCTTTTCCCTGCTGTGTATCCTGTTCGGACATTTGTGTCATTATTAGGGCAGACAGCAGCGTGGCATAGTGAGAAGGAACAAGGCTCATAACCAAAGGTTCCTAGTTCGATTCCCCACCAGGGCACTGTTGCATGTTGCAATTGTAACCTATGCAAGTCACTTCAGATAAAAGCATCTGCAAAATGACAATTATGTAAGGTAATGATTCGTCTCACTCTGAATAAGACAATTCCGTGTCATTCTCTTTCATGTTCCCTTCTGAGCCGACCAGTCACCTCTTCTGGTACATCATTACTCAACTGAACTGAATCTACTAAAGTCATTTTTCTGTGCTACACTTTGTAGCAATCCCTTTGTACAGGACACTATATTAAATACTTAGGAGCAGATTTACCCTGAAACTCCCATACGTTGATCTGCGCTTCTTTGTTGTATAGAGAGCCATCTCCTCTTCGCCCTTGGCCACTCTGTACTCTTCCTGTAACCTGAAACAGACCAAAAAGGAGCAGTGAGCATTCCAGCATCTGCACTGATCCAATGCACAGACCAGCAGCCGGTTGCACCAGCAGAGCATAAGGCCGATCGTAAGTTTGGGTGTAAAGTCCATCTTATCCTTACGTTCGGAGTAGCTAGTTTCAAACTAGCGCCACACTGAATTTCTGTTGCACCACGATCACTTAAGACGCAACTTAACTAGTAGTGCGTAAAGCGACCCTTAATCAAAATATTGTCGCATTTAATGATGTTTCTATCGTTTCAAGCCAATCAACGGCATCATACAATGTAAACAGTAAATACGGCAATTTCCACATTTGCCGTGCACAGTAGCCTGCATGTGTCATTGTGCTGAATCAATTGTTCCAGCCTTCCGAGTCAGAGTGTCAAGTTTGTAAGAGACAATTTTTCCTCTTTTAACCTTTCATACAAGCCTTTTGATAGCTGCCCGGCTGCCCTACATGAATGTACCCTGTTAGGTGTGTGTCTTACAAGGACGGCAGAGTATTTTACAATAAAGTACTTAACATATTCATTTCTTGTGTATTTATTTTGTACTGATGTGCATTTGCATTTGCAAGTGTGCTTTCTCTCGAGGTGCTGAAGGTTTTAGCAACAAATTTTAACTGAATTAACAGAATAACTTTAGTTGAACAACTAAAAAAAGAGCCAACCGCAGTTGCAAACCACATTAAAACTACACAAGTATGAAGAAACAATAAGAGATAGCATTATAACAATAGTAACAGAAAAGTTAAAGGTTCACATTTAGCTAACTTATTGCCGTAATCTTTAGTGTAACATTGTTCAAGTTGACGATAACAAATGTGTTATGCTAGCCTGTCAACTCTGTCAGCCAGCATTAGCGTATGCTTCGCTTTTCATTCAATGTATAACGGACAATGGTGTCATTATATATTTCAGGCTTGGCCATGTCTGGTGAACGTAGACCAAGAAAAAAGAATTTCACTCATGATGAAATTGTTATTTTACTAGCCAAATACAAGGAGCATAAGTGCCTGTTGGAGTCCAAATTTAATAACTTTTTTTACGGCGGATTTTGCACCTACTTAGTGTTAGGTTTAAGTTTTTAGATATAACTTATAATAAAAAAAAACATAACGTATAAGTCTACATTGAACGTATGTGATTTGGTGCAACGGAAGTCTACAACTTTTAGTTGTTCGTAAACTCGAACGTAGTGCTGATTTATGTTCGAACTAGGTAAAGATCGAACTTATGCTCTGCTGGTGCAACCAGCTGCAGGTGTGGGAGTGAACAACTTTGTAACCAGAATGTTGCCACTTCGATTCCCAGGTGGGACACTGATGTTGCACCCAGTTAATCTATGAGTCATCTGTAATACATAAGGTTTTGTAATATAATGGGTCACCTGTAGGCACTGCGTGGCAGTTCGGACACCACCACGCGCCTCCTCCAGGCCTGAAGGTCCCTCTCGGTGGCAATCTGGCTGCGGGGGGCATTCTGGTGCATCTGCCGCACCCCCTCCACCTGCCCACTGCGCCGCAGCCCCACATTTGGTGGTGATTGTACCTCCACGCTCGCGTTAGTGGACACTGCAATCAATCAGTCCAAATTAGTGTAGCTATACATCCAGGGGGGCAGCACTTTTTCTATGCGTTTGCAAGAAACAAGGAAGCAGTCAGCAACAAAAGGATAAGCAAACACCAGAAAAAGAAGGCCATGTATCTCCACACAGCTATAACATAAAATACAACGTCCTCGTTTCCACAACTTTTTTGGTGTCCTGTTTAATTTGACCCACCAATTAGAAATGCTAGCCTATGTCAAATGTAAAGGACTGAGTGTTCTCCAGTAGAGGTTGACGGATATATCGGTTTTGCCGATATATCTGCCGCTATCGGCCCCTTTTGTCACTTATCGGTCCATCGGTATTGGCCTCCTCATATCGGTTTTGCTAATATTTGTCCAAATGCGCCCTCTTGTGCTTATGCTACGTATGGCAGGTTTATTTTAGGCTACTTTAACTAATATATATAATTCTCTCTTTTTATATACTTTTAAATAACTTTTTATTTATTTAGAACATACAGAGACCCTCTGCTTCTTACATTACAAGTTGGTTCTCCTGAACTGGGATCACTGAAGTGTTATGTGATGTCTGAACACTTAATCTACTCTTAGTTTAAACAGTGTTTTTTTTCACTTTAGCTTTTTTCCACATTACGTAAACAGATTTTTTCTACTTTTAAGTTTGTAAAAGAATAATTATTTACTCAAAGTGGTATTAGATCTGTATATTGCCTGTTGTTTCTCATAAAAGGTATTTGCAAACAAATTCATTATGATTCCCTTTGTGGTTGTTATTGCAACAGCCAAATATGATAAATGAATATCGGTCCAAAATATCGGCCAAATATGGGTTATCGACCATCCTAAGCCATTAGATATCGATATCGGTATCGGCCATAAAAAAATGCATATCGGTTGACCCCTATCCTCCAGAGAACAGCACTAGGGGGACCTCACTGCGGTATAGGTGGCAGCTTTTCATTTTCGCTGTAGAATTGTGCATCCGGTCACTCAACCCTGTTGCTATGACGACCCCGTGAAGGTGTTGTACCTCTGCGGGGGGTGCTGATGGCGGCTGGTAGGGCTGCACCCCTTGGCTCAACCCAGTCCCGCCGGTCTTGCTGCTCCTGCAGCTCCCTGATGGCCTCATCCAGGATGCTGTGTTGAGCCACTGCCTCCTCCTGCTCCGTGGTCTGCTGGCTGATCACCTGCTCCACCACCTCACCATCACCTGCGGGAGCACAACCCAACACCACCACCAAGAATTAAACCAGCCCACCAAAACCAGTTTTGCATGCCATATAGCTATGTGAGGCCAGCGCTGTTCATTATTCATCTGGTGCCATTACCTTAGCAGCACAAACAAAATCATTTCTTGACTTAACATTACATTTAGCAGACACTCCTACCAACAGCAATTTACAAAGGTAACCCATTCATACAGCTTTATCCATTTACACAGCTGAATATTTACTGAGGCAATTGTGTGTTATGTACCTTGCCCAAGCATAGAATAACAGTAGGGCTGCCACTATCGACTATTTTATCGCTTAGTTGATCAATCTAAACGATTAGTTTTCATCCAAAAAATCAAATTGACTGTGCCTACGACCGAATTACAGCCGTGCTGATATTACAATATAACAGCACTCCCTCTCGTGTGATATTGCTTAATTAACTTACACCTTTAATCATATTGATCACAATTATTCAAACGTTATCCTTTGTATTTATGGCATTCCCTACACAAAGAAATGTGCTTAAAATAATGGCAGAAATAAAATAATTAGATAAGGTACATGTCCCAACAAGCCCAACGGGCACGAACACACACTGGAACCATCAATCAACACAGAATAAGCCCAGATTCTAGCCTAAACATTTTTTCAAACACTCATTCAATGGAAATTCTAAGGCCACGGACACACTACATGACTTTCAAAGTCATCAGATTGCTGTACTGTTCACACTACACAACTTGCTGTCTTGTAATTGGGAATCTTGAAGTCGTTGCAGTCTGCACACTACATGACTGATCAGCGACAGGGGGGTCACACATTACAAGATCTTACTCCAGGAGGAAACTCTGCCGAGTCTGTCTTGTCTCCAAACTACGTTTTGTCACAAGAACACACATGAGAAGTGACACGGGGAATGATGCGATACCATGTGTGAGATAGGGATTTTTTTCTTCCAAAAATGGATGTCAGCAAGAAGTGAGCAATCCAAGTTGTTTGTGCGCTGATTTGCAGCAAAAAAAACAAGGAGGGAAAAGAAAAGAATATGGGTGAGAGAATGGATTGGGATATGCGGCCAGCAGGGATTGTCTGTTCTGCAGAGAGTGTTTTGCAATGAAAACGTAGGCAAGAACGACAAGGTTACAAATACTGAAAAGCTTGTTTTATGCCAATGTATTTTGATAGAAACTATATTGTTGTGCATTTTTTAAAACTGTAGCGTTGACTAGAGCCGAGCAATGACTGGAGCCAAAAATGACATGCACGCAGCAATTACATAGTGATATTGAAGAAACACATTTGTTATAATGAATTGAAGTGTTTTTAGAAATCGAAAAGGTAAATTCATAAAAATAATTTTAAAAAGATGCGTCGGGTTAAAATATTGATGTCGACGCATTTTCAGCATCAAGGTCATCAATTACGTCGACTAATCGCGGCAGCCCTAAATAACAGTGCCCCAGTTGGGAACTGAACTAGACACTTTTCAGTTACAAGCCCTGCACCTTACCACTACACCACACTGCAGCCTGATTTTAAGACACTGTCCAACCCATCAGTCTTCTACATTATTGCTAATGTTATCTGTGCATGAGAGTATGCACTGAACCACTGAATGTTTCCCTCCGATAGCATGGTGAAACCAAACCATCTTCATATCAAATCTGCTTGAACACCTTGGATCTCTAATGAAATTGATGTAAAGATTTGTATTTGTGTGCAGAACACTTGTGTTGACGTGCCCTTGTGAGCCTAACTAATCATCTACAGAAGTCTAGCCCGCAGCTGTGAAGTGGTGAAGACCTCATTTCAAAACAGCTTTCCAGAAAACTTCAGAATTTAGCTGTATTGCCCCAGGTGTGTGCCTCCAGCAACAGAACCTAACAGGTCTGTTGTTAAGGCAATGGTATTTTAATGGTAAATGTCAGGAAATCAATGCTGTTAAACACATGCCCAGAACGTAGTAAAGCAGTTCTAATACATACTGTTAGGGTGTTGTCACACTTCGTCCCTTTCAGCCCTCAAAACAAACTCAGTGCGATTAGTCAGCATTTTTTGCGTATATGTGAACACTCCAAACGAACTCAGACCCCTCTGAAACGAACCGAACTGAGACCACATCAGGAGGAGTTCTCAGTTCAGTTTGCTTCAAGTCCGCGTAGCAGTTCACTTAACCTGTGCATTGTGAATGCAAAGCAATTCAGGTTCGCTTCGCCTTTTGCCATTGTACTTTAGCCCTCTATGCTTGCCGTAGACAGATCACATGCTATTGCACTGGGACGCTCTAAAAACAAATAGACGGAACTAGGGCTGCTCAATTATGGCAAAAATCATAATCATGATTATTTTGGTCAATATTGAGATCACGATTGTTTAACATGATTACTCATTGACTTTGGAAACATCATGCATTTATCGAACTTGTTTTTAACGGTGGATTTTCTCGAACTTTAACCCTTTCGCGCGTACGGTCACACTGGTGAGATTTGCCGTTTAGTGTGTATGCTAAATCCGGTGCAATTAGAACACTAGATTGGAAAAATTCTAGCTAATTTTAGCTTTGAGGAAACAGTGATTTAATGTAAAAAAATATAGTAACTGAAAAGTGAAAGCCAAGCGAAAACTACCCATAATCCAAAGCAGTAAAGGTCTGAGAGGGATAGGCCTTGCAACCACAGCAACCAGCCTTGCAACCACCTAGCAACAACCTACAAACCACTTAGCAACATCCTAGCAACCACGTAGCAGCACTTTGGCAACCACCCACCAACGCCCTAGCAATGCCCCAGCGACCATATTGTTTACCCTAGCAACCACTATTTGTTTTTTCGAGCGTCCCAGTGCAATAGCACGTGATCTGTCTACGGTAAGCCTAGAGGGCTAAAATACAACGGCAAAAGGCGAAGCGAACCGGGAGCGCTTTGTGATTACAATGCACAGGGTAAGCGAACTGCAACGCGAACTTGAAGCAAACTGAACTGAGACCACTGAGTTTCACCACCCGGTTCGTTTCAGAGGGGTCTGAGTTCGTTTGGAGTGTTCACATACGCGCAAAAAATGCTAACTAATCGCTCCGAGTTCGTTTTGAGGGCTGAAAGGGACCAAGTGTGAAAACAACCTTAAGACTCCATCTGTCCATTCGTCTGCTGTATACTTATCGTGTTTGGAGATAATTCTTAAGCACAACATGGAACCCATTTCATAGTCTGATGCCCATATTACTGTTACAGGCTGTTTTCGTATTGTGTTTGTTTTCTTTGTTACTGTTATATTTGTTTAACATCTTGTCACAGGAGTCTTGTTCAGTCATTTGTAATATGAGTAAAGAAGCATATATAATGGTAATAAAGCACATATCTTCAAATTTTGGGTAAATGCTTCTGCTCTTGATCTTATCCACAAAGCCTCTGAGTTGGTGTGGAAAGAGCAGAAAAACACACAACACCCCCACTTCATGACTGGCCCAACCCACAGGTGTAACACGGATCAGGGCCAATGGAGGCCTGCAAAAAACAGCAATGAATATCACCCACTTGTGGCCACGTATCCCAGCTGGGGCACCAGGTGCTCATCCGCAAAGTTCTCCCGCCCCGGGACCAGCCTCTGGTATCTGGGGGGGGGGGGGTGCCGTCGACATCTACCAGGAAGGGTGGGGGCATGAGGTGAGGGGCCTGCTGTGTCTGCTCATCCAGCACAAAGCCATTAGCGTCGCGGATCAGCGGGCGGTAGTCCGTGTGAAAAAACACCTGATCAGGAAGCTGGAGAAGGACAAACCTCTGTCAGTCATTATCAGTCATCTCTGACTGTCATATCATTAGGATTATTATTACCTTGATTATTATTTTCATTATTATCTTTATTATTGTCTTAAACTGCAGTGCTAAATGAAGCATAACTCACACGCCTCTTAAAAGCTCTTTAAAGCACCACTTTTGGCTGAAATGAATTATTTCCTTGGAAGCTTGGAAAACAATTGAGATTCTGCATGTCATAACTGTATTCATGCACAGCGTTGTGCACCGGGGTGCAAACGGAACTGTAGTCATTCTCATATACTGTAGTCATCCATACATACTGTGGTCATCCTCATATACTGACAGATTGTCTGAATAAATATTCATCTACAAATATGCATTTCCCCAAGTTGTCCATAAAGGATTCAATCTTATTAAAATATAAAAATTAACAGGGGAAAATAAAGACCAATTGCAAAACGTTTTTGCTGTTGAACCATTGCTATCATTTTGTTGACAACTGCAGAATAAGATTACAAATTCAGAAGTGAGGTGTGAGGTAATGTTACCATCTATTGTGCATAGGAATACATAGTTGCTTTTCAGTGAAGGAATTTCGATCCACTTAAACTTATCTGTTAAGCATGTTCCTGAAACTACAAACTTGGAACAATTTGAAAGGGTGATTCTTTGCATGCTTATAATAGTATAACGCTCTTGAAAGCTGATACCCAGACCCTCTTTCTGATAACATCATCTGGGTTAAGCTGTTGTATTCCTACCAATTTTCCACTTTCCGTCTTAACATTGTTTCAGCCACAATCCTGGTGAAACAGCATGGTAACATGGATGCAGCAAGGCTCCTCAGCCTACCTTCTCATACGGCTTGGAGCTGCCAAAGCCAAAAATGAGCAGGTGGCCATGGGAGTCAGTGCAGGCGAAGTGCTGGCCATCAGGGGAGAACTTGCAGTCAAACACGGCGCCATGACCTTGCCCCTCGATCTGCACAGGTGCAAGAGAGAAACCAACCAGGGCTCACCAGAGAGAGAGGCGCGTACTCTGGGCAGAGCCTCAACTCCAATCACATTCAGCTTTTCATTACTTTTTAAGGGCAAACAGAAGACAAAAGGATTACTTTCACTGTTAACACAGTCAAAATGGGCAACTCTGAAGATGGAACTAAAGTAAAGATATTACTTTTCAAATATCTGGTGTTTGCTCAAAAACGGACTTGTGACCACTCCTGGCAAAAAATACCAGTCACCAATGAATTGGCAATGAGCTTAAGCAGGCCTGCCAATGAGCCAAGCTATTAGCACCATCAGCACACTGACGTTACTAGACTACATTGTGAATGACATCAAGTTAGATGGTCGCATTGTGCTTGCTGTAACAGGAAACTTTCTTCAATTTCTCCTCTTCAAGTCATTTTAATTATCATGACTTTTCAGTCTCAGCAGGATATCTGAACACCTTCCATGGTTTTCCACAATATTATTTTTCGACCACTGTACCATGTTGAAGTAGTGCTGCGTCTTGGTTCCCGTGGTGAGGTCCCAGATGAAGATGTTGCCGTCATGTCCAGCTGACAGCATGACCCTGGGGTCAAAGGGGTGGGGTTCCAGCACGAACACTTCCGCCTCGTGGCCCTGGACAGAAAGAGCAGAGCGAGTGCATTGAGTTTGGGATGAGCCCTCAAAAGCCATCCAGAGTTCAGTCCCTCAATGGCAGCTCTGCACAACCACAACAGCTGGTAGACTAGTTTTCTTCCACTGACCAATAGGATCCGAGTTCACTGATGGCAGGGGATGGGTCCTCTTACCTTCAGGATGTGGAGCAGCTGCCCCGTGTATGAGTTCCACACTTTGAGGAGGTGGTTGTTGACCGCTGTGATGACCATGCTGTCATGACGATCCCATGACACCATCGTCACCTTGGATTTGAAGAAGCTTTCCTCCTCCGTCTGAGTCTCAGAGCTAACAAAGCAACACGCAACAAGTGAAAAAACATACATCCCGTGTCTCGTGACAGGACTGAATATTTAATTATTCAACCGTGAGATGAATAACCATTTCATTGGATGGTTACCTGAATTCTCATTAGGGAAAAACTGGTGGAGAGCCTAAAGGTGCGTTTTAACCGAACGCGACGCAAAATTTCGCTTTGCTTTCCTCGCATGGGTTTGATCGCTTGCCTGAAAAATGAACAAGTGAATTTCACGCCACGTCACAGCAAGCATTTTTGATTACACCAACGCTGCTAGCAAGTTTGCTACACACAATAGAAGACAGCTAAATTATCTTGGGTTGCTAGCTAGCTAGTTAATTAGCATATATAAATACCGCACACAAGCAGTTTGTCATTTCTTGTGAACTCTCTAAGAAGTAATGTTTCTCTGAAGTTTCAAAGCTAACAGTCAACACAACGATGGGTCCACGTTTTGAAACGTCAGCTAACGGTCAATACCAATCAGCCTGAGATTTCTGGAAAGGGGACGTGGCTTCTAGCCCTACTTGAAGGTGATTGGCTTTCGCCAGGTGAAATTCTTGCTTGAGTTGAACATTTTTTAACTCAAGCGAACGCTCATTTCGCCCATTTCGCGTCACTCGCAGTTTTGCCGTGGTTAACTTCGCCCATTTGCCTCCTGCCATTGACTTTTCATGCATTCACGTCGTGCGAAAATTTCGTGTTGCGTTCAGTTAAAACGCACCTTAAGAAAGCAGCACAAACTAAATAACTGACATTAACATATTTTCCTGCCTGAAAGTGTTTGTGGAATTTTTTTGAGGAGAGCTGTTATTTATACAAAAACTGGAGTTCTTTACAGTGCATAGGGGGGCACAGCATTTAGGAGCTGTTGAATATTTTAATATGAAATTATCTGAAACTCAACCCTGGTCCATACATGGTCACCTCTCTCGTTACAAAGACCCAAATAAAGTCTCCCTACAACAGCACTGACAAATAAGGTCATGCATTTCTATGTATATGACAAAGCAACAACTGAAACAAAACACAGCACAAGGCAGGACACAGTTACAAACCTTCAGTGTGCAGAGAAACCGCAACCCGTATAGGCAGGTACGTACCTATAGGCCTGCGCATACACCTGAATGGTCTGTTAATGCCACAGCTGTGATGTGGTTTCGGGCCTATGCAGAGAGCATTGCAACCACCTGAGGGTGCAAAACCCTGCACTGTCAGAGCCATGGCTGTTACGCAGTTTGGGGCCTACCCTGAGAGAATAGCAGACATATCCAAAAGGAGGCTTCTCCACTGGTGATGCTGTTTCAGTGCCCATATACGAGCTGTGCCGTCTCGGCTGCCACTCACAAACCTGGAAAATGACGCATGCAAATTCACTATGTTATAGTGTTAAAATACTCTGTTCACTCACCAAGTAAATGGACATGAACCTTCATGAATGGAGTAATCACCTTCCACAATCACACACCTCTCAGATATGTCCGCACAGATCTAACAATCATGTGTCTCTCTAAAACAGATCCACACAGATCCATACTTTCAGACACTACCATACTTTCAGTCTCACATACCTCTCTCCTGAATGACAAAACTGGATACTGTCAACCTTGTCCTGAAAAAAAGGGAAATCCTTATAGTGCCTGCTGGTCACACAAAAGTATTGCAAACCAGCATCATTACTACAATTTCTTATCAGCTTTGTCTTTAGCAGATCACTTGGTTTGGTACTGTTCTTTAAATGGATGGGTGAAAGATTACATATTTTAAACTTCATGATTAAGGTTTGCGTTTAGTTACTCTCTCTTTGCCTTACCGTGTGCGTGTCAAGCTCGGAAATCTTTTCGGGGTTCCCACAGCCCAGGTAATATATTCTGATAACATGGTCAGTGCTTCCGGTTGCTAAGAACATGCCACCTAAAACCATTTATAAACAAAGAGCTGTTGAGACCACTGCCTCATCTAAAGGTCCTCCTCATTTTCCTCTATTCCTACTTCTGTTTACAAGTGAATATTCATTTTCTGTAGATATCATTATGCCTTCAAACTAATGCTCTAATGGCACTGATTTCAAAGACCAATAAATTACCAGGGCATGTTTAAGAAATATCCTGTGGCTCTGTGCTTCATGGATTATGAAATCAATCATGATATGACATGGCTCACATTATGAAGCTTCTCTCATAGTTTATCTTCTGCTTGTGGTATACCGTCTCACTGCTTAGCATTGTCGCAGGGGTTCTTTGCACTTACCTGCACTGAATGAAGAACAGATCATCTGCACACCTGGTCTGGGCCTTTCTGTAAACTTGTGTGGACGATCACTTCGAATAAAATTAAAAAATAAAAAAAGTTTTAAAAAAGGAAAATGCCAAACCAGTTCCACACGTTTTTAAACTAAAAATGGTTATCAGCAGAGATTACTTCATGTCATCTTCACAACAAATGTCCCCATGTTATTTCTGAATTTGTGTTTTTCTTTAAATACTCCATCTTTGCTGCAAACATTTCTGGTAAGGCTTTTCACCACTAGCCAATGATAAATCATGGTAATGGTAAAATTTTGGTAATGCCCTTACTAGGGCTGCAGCGGTATAGAAATTTCCTTACCATGGTATTCGAAAAATGCCACCTTGCGGTTTGCGGTAATACCGCAACCAAACCCCCCTGTCGTTAATAATTCATTCATTTTACGTTACTTGTCTCTTTACCCTTTCGCGTATATGGTCACACTGGTGTGATTTGCTGTTTAGCGCGTATGCTAAAACCAGTACGATTAGAACACTAGATTGGAAAAATTCTAGCTAATTTTAGCTTTGAGGAAACAGCAATTTAACATTAAAAAATATAGCAAATGCCAACTGAAAACTATGAGAAGCTTAATAACGCTAATGAAAACATAATGGACCATTTAATGTAACATGCACACTACATAGCATAAAAAATAAGTTACGCGTGAAAGGGGTTAATATGTTGCAGTTGAAATTAAACAACAAATACGCCTAGTCTAAATAGTCATACAATCATTTGGTGTGCAAATATCGTTTCTACTGTTTTATCGCTTTCAAAAGACAAAAATCCATCGATTGAGTTCTAGGCCATCGCCTAGGCTAATTGTACTAGTTTATTCATGGCGTGGATTTCAAACACCGTATAAAATGCTAAATATTTGGTTGATTAACTTAAAACTAAAGAAATAGTTATTACACACATTTTAAAGCATTTTACATGAGTTTTGTTACACATTATAATTAATAAACATGGGTATAGACAGGGGTTATCATACATTGAATGTTTTTCTCCATAACATTATTTGTTTACAGTTGCAGTTGCTCACTAGTTTAACACCAGACTCGCAAACCGCTTCTTCTCGGTGTCAGTCCTCTCTATTGATTTTATTGGTCAGTCGACCAGAAGGGTACCATGACGTGATGCGCTTGCTAAATGTTATGTGTATGCTCAGTGCAGAGATCTGGGCATTTTAGAATTGTTTTCTCGTTCTCATGTGGAGAGATTTAAAAAAACGTGTACGGTGGACATGATCCTTTTCAAAACTGATAGAAAAAAGTGAGTTTTCAAAAATATCCGGATACGTGTAGACAAGGCCACAGACCTAGCCAAAAGCTACATGAGGATGGCAGCACTCTCAGATGGGGAAAAAAAGCTGTTATGACAGTAATGGCGGTGACGGGCTCAACACCGCGATACACCTCCGAATACCGCAGTATGGCGGTGATGAGGTTATTGTTGCAGCCCTAGCACTTACCTGAAATTGATGTTATTCACATCCCACTGCCAGAAGCACACGGTGGCATCAGTCCCGGTGGACACCATATATCTTTTTGAGCCCTTAGCAAATGGAGAGAACTGAAAAGACAGAAGTGAGTGTCAACAAAGCAAAACCCTTATTAAAATCTTCCTGATTAATACATGAATTTGCCGACTGGCTAGGACCCAAAGTCGGAGTGTTTGCGGTTTCCAACACCTTAACAAAAAAGACAAGTTACAACAAAACAGAAAACTACAATGCGAACTACAATAGAAAAATATATACGTAAGTAATCTCCAAGATAATGGCTTCTACCAATACCTCTACCTATTCTTCTGTCTCGCCTATTCTCAACTGTCCTCCCTCTCGCTGTCTCCCCTGCATTGTGTGTAATATGTATAGTTACTCCTTCTCCGCCGGTAGCGCTAATTTCACCTGTGGAAAATGTGAGTTAAATGCTAGGTTGACAGAGAAGGTAGCGGAGTTAGAGGCACGCATCCGCACCTTCTACAAGATCAAAGCTAGCGAGGAGTTTATTGAATCTTTCTCTGTACTGGATGCGTCAGGTAGCTCAGTAACTCAGTCCTGGCAGAGCCTTCACAGCAAGGCCAGAGAATACGATGTTGAAGCAAATCTGAAAGTGCTGGCTAAAGGAAAAAGTGAAAGTAAATTCTCGAAAATTATTATTCATGGTGGTGCTAACAATGTCCGTATGAGACAAAGTTAACAATTAAATCGTTGTGTAAACTCGCAAAACATATGTCGAAGTCAGTAACTTTCTCTGGTCCCATCCCTATGCGGCACGGTGACAAGATCTACAGCAGATTAACGTCACTAAATCGTTGGCTGTCTGAGTGGTGTCCGTCCAATAACATAGGCTTCATAGACAATTGGCACACCTTTTGGGGGAGGCCTGGTCTTTTAAAAAGAGATGGTATCCATCCCTCGAAGGAGGGGGCAGCTCTTACCTCCAGAAATTTGGCCTATACTCTAAATATCTCAAAACCTTGACTCATCATGACCAAGGCCAGGCAGCAGACTTTCTGTCTTAAACAGATCTCTGCTTCTTTCCGTGAACCACCACTTTACTACTATAGAGACAGCGTCTGTCCCCTAATCTTCGGTCCCATACTGTTTAAAGAAATCTATTAGGGGCATCTGCCCTGACAACTTGATAAACATTAAATCTGGTGAACCTAAAATTAATACCTGCAAACAAATGGTCTTTAGGATTGGTTTATTAAATATAAGGTCTTTAACACCCAAAGCAACGCTAGTAAATGAATTGATTACTGACCATAAATTCAACATCCTATGTCTGACTAAAACTTGGCTTAAACCAAATGAATTTATTGCTTTAACCGAATCAACTCCTCCCAGTTACAGTAACTACCAGGTCCCTCGTTCAACTGGTAGAGGTGGTGGTGTTGCCAACACAGAAAAGGTTGTGGTAGTAGGCGATTTCAACATTCATATGGACCATGAACACGATCCATTCAGAACAGCATTTTTGTCTATTATTGACTCCATTGGATTCTCTCAGTTTGTGGATAAAACCACACATTGCTGTAATCATACGCTGGATGTAGCCCTCACTTATGGCACTGAAATTAACAATGTAGTAACTAGGGGTCGACCGATATGGTTTTTTCAGGGCCGATACGATAATGATTATCTGTGACAAAAAGGAGGACGATAACCGATGTTTCAGGCCGATATTTAAATGCTTTCAGCATGTTTTTTTTTCCAGTGTGAAAAGAAATAGGCATACATCACCAGTATTTAAGTTAAAGAGCAAAAAGATCAAATGAAAATCCTCTCAAAGATAAAAAATAAACTAAAAATTGCAATAACTAAAATGTGCATTGTAATATTGACGTTGTGGGTAAATTTCTCCATGGTTATCTTATTTTGGCTATGCAACAGACGCCTATCGCTATTTCACAAGCATTCAATTAATCGCACAAACGATGGCAATCACTGCGTAAGAAATAAAGCGAATTGATACATCATTTCGGCTGCATTTTCATCATAAAGTATGAAATATCAAACCTTAAAACTAGCCTGTGCATCCACGCTTTTTCTGAAGCTGCGGGGAGATTCTGGGAGCCCATATGCTCATAAGTCATTTATGTGAAAAATGGACAGCTCATACAAAAGTAAGGTACTGTGTGGAAGGACTGTGATAAAATACTGTGAAGTGCAAACTGTGTGCTGCAATTTTTTATTTTAATAACTCGACTTCCATGATGATGATTCCATGCGACATACAGCGCGACCGCAAGCGAGCTGAAGTTTAATTTTGTGAACGGTTGCTTAAATGACGACTGTAATTCAGAAGGGCTGTGCTTTAGGGTAAATTTATTTGAATGTTTCATTTGAAAGAATAAATTTACATTACTATTTGTTACATGTGCAGTGTCAAACTGTTGCAACTTATAGCATAAGTGCACCAATAAGTCCTTATAACAAGTCCTTATTTCTTTTATATTCTGCTTGCTTTTTAGCTTAAGCGTAGAGTACTTATACTGATTCAAAAAGGCCCAATTAGCCTAGTGCAATTTGGTTAACGGTATGGTTTGAGCACAACAACCATTTTACTGGATGCTTACCTTCCATCCTTGTTTCCAGCAGCTGAAAACGTATGATTTTCAAGGTCAGATAACGTCTGTCTTGGCCAATGACGGAATTTTGTGGAAAGAATGTCAGCCAATAGCATTTTTTTTTCTGACAGGGGAGATGCGTCGGGACAGTACAAGCATTGCTTTTAAAAGTTTTTTTTTTTTTTTTCAAATTTCGATGAAAATATACCGATGACCGATAATCAAAAATTTGCAAATATCAGCCCCGATTATCTAACGACCAGATAATCGGTCGACCCCTAGTAGTAACTATGCCACACAATCCTGTACTGTCGGACCATTAGCTGGTGACTTTCAACCTTCCTTTAACTTTTACATTAACTCAGAGCCCGTATTTTCTCTCAAGCGCACCATCTCTTCTGCTACTACTAAAGCCTTTATTGATGAGCTCCCTGCATCATACAGTCTGCACAATTAAGAATATTTAAAACTTATGCTCGAACCCTAGTTCGGCTAAAATAAATCAACTCACTGAATATATTGAGTCCACACTACATAATACCCTAGATGCCATTGCACCCCTCAAAAAGAGAAACAAAAAAGTCTCAAACAAAAAGCTTGCACCTTGGTATAATGACCAGACCCGTGCTATCAAACAAACTGTACAGAAACTTGAAAGAAAATGGCGCTCCACAAAATTACAGGTCTTTCTCCTGGCCTGGCAAGAAAGTCTTCTAAGCTACAAACATGCGCTCACAGCTGCCAGATCTGCGTATTTTTCTACCCTAATAGAGGAAAACAAGGACAATCCCAGGTATTTGTTCAGCTCCATCACCAAACTAGTTAAGAGCCGTGCTTCAGCCAACCCCTGCATTCCAGCAATTCATAGTAGCGATGACTACATGAATTTTTTTTTGACAGCAAAATCATAAAGATATGTGACATAATTCAAAAACTCTCCTCTAATTCTGCCTCCAGCCTGGCCTGTCCAACCTCAGATAACGTAGAGATGTCCAATAGTCCAGCCACATGCCTCAACTCTTTCACACCCATTAAATTTAGCGATTACTCCTCCCTAATTAATTCATTTAAAATGCTACCTGCCTACTAGACCCTAATCCAACAAGATTCTTAAAACAGCTGCTACATGAAATTGGCACACCGTTATTAAATCTTATCAATGCCTCCCTTACATCCTGACATGCACCTCAGTCCTTCAAATTAGCAGTCATCAAGCCTGTTCTGAAGAAGCCCACTCTAGACCCTGTCGAACTACAGGCCCATCTCAAATCTCCCATTCCTTTCGAAAATCTTAGAAAAAGTTGTAACAAAACAACTTTGCTCCTTCTTACAGTCCAATAATATTCTGGACGTCTTTCAGTCTGGGTTTAGACCGCATCACAGCACAGAAACTGCTCTCCTAAAAGTACTTAATGACCTACTTCTCTCCTCTGACAATGGCTGTATCTCCCTACTTGTGCTCCTAGACCTAAGTGCAGCCTTTGATACCATCAATCATCTTATTCTATTAGACCGACTTGAGAACCTGATTGGCATGAGTGGAAAGGCTCTATCCTGGTTCAGGTCTTATCTTTCAGATCGATATCACTTTGTCTTCATTAACAATAAGTCTTCCAAACTCTCCAGAGGTAAGCCATGGAATACCACAAGGATCCGTGCTTGGACCTTTGCTCTTTTCGTTATACATGGTCCCTCTTGGAAATATCATTCGTAAACATGGCATTTATTTCCACTGCTATGCAGATGATACCCAGTTATACATATTGGCCAAACCTGATGTCTCCTTGGAAATGTCAAACATGTAAGCCTGCCTCAAAGACGAAGACATGGATGGCCCATAATTTCCTCCTTCTAATTTCAGACAAAACAGAAATATTGGTCATCAGCCTATTAGGAGCAAACTCTCCAATATTACATTAAATCTTGATGGTGTCTCACTGGCCTCAAGTGCAACCATGAAAGACCTTCGTGTCACGATTGATCATGAACTCTCTTTTGACACACATATAAAAACACCTCTAGGACTGCTTTCTTTCATTTGAGGAATATTGCCAAAATCAGGAAAATTCTATCAATACATGATGCTGAAAAGGTAATCCACGCTTTTGTTACATCCAGATTGGACTACTGTAATACCCTCTTGTTAGGATGTGCATATGCCTCTCTAAAGCCCCTTCAGTTGGCTCAAAATGCAACTGCTCGTATGCAAAACCGGAACAAAGAGCTTTGAGCACATCACCCCAGTATTAGCCTCTCTCCACTGGCTACCTATCAAATACCACATTGATTTCAAAATACTTCTCCATACATTTACAGCTTTAAATGGGCGTCCCTACCTTAAGGACCTTCTTCACCCATATTCTCCAAAACGAACTCTACGTTCCCAAAGCGTGGGACTTCTCATTGTTCCAAGATTTGGTAAAAGTACTATAGGCGGTAGAGCCTTTTTGTACCAAGCCCCTCTTTTGTGGAACAATCTACCCACCGAGGTTCGGGGAGTAGACTCTCTCTCCACCTTTAAGTCTAGGCTAAAAACTTATCATTATTTCAAATACTTTAGTTGAGGGACACGGCATGGTGCTGACATTGATCGTAGAGTCTCTGGTGGACTAAGTGGTCATTGCTGTCACTACATTATGGCCTACGTACTCTGTGTTCAGCTGATCCGGCTGTTGTCTGGTGTTGACTGCCTTAGGGTCACCCTCATGATCGTGCTGGCCCCTTGCCTCTCGTCCCCTAGGTATGCTGCCATAGTGCTTATCTGCCGGGATTTTTCCTTATTACACACATGCATCCCTCTTTCAACCCTCTGTTCCCCCCTTTGCCTTTATGTTTCCAATCCTGCAATTGACAACCACTAATCACTGTTTTCCATTTGTTTCCTATCCCTGCTCCGGGCTCCTGCCTGGAGCTGTAGCCCAAGCGTCACATCCTGATTTACAGTCCTGCTACCCCACTGCCCTGCCTATCAAGTCATATCCTGATTTACAGTCCTGCTACCCCACTGCCCTGCCTATCAAGCCAACTGCGTTCCAAGAAATGGACATTTTAGGATACATTTTACAATCACTCTGTTGTTAATTACTACTGTCTATCAACTCAAATATCTTAAAGTACATTGTACAACTTTGTTTTCTCTCTAATTCTATCTGCCCAGTGCCGGCCAGAGGCAGATGGGCTCCCGCTCTGAGTCAGGTTCTGCTCAAGGTTTCTTCCTGTTCATTAGGGAGTTTTTCCTTCCCACTCTTGCCTTAGGCTTGCTCTCAGGCCTGGGAACAATGTAAAGCTGCTTTCTGACAACTTGTGTTGTAAAAAGTGCTACACAAATAAAATTGAATTGAAATTGAATAAATTCTGTATCCCAGCATAGAATACAGACATGACATGTACACTGTGCATCTCACCACAGTGGTCTTGCAAGTCATTCTGGGTAAGAGCACTGACCAAAGTAAGTACAATTCAGATGTGGTAGAACATGGACGCAACAAGTGAAGGAATAAAAGTGAGTGGGTGTGTATTCATCTTTCCTTTAAATGGAATAAATGTGGCCCAGAGGAACTCCCCTGTGTGTATTGTCCTGTAAAAGCTCATTGTACTTTCCATCCACAAAGAACTCATTTCAGGATCTGTTTACACACAGTCTATACAGGCAGGTCTTCTCTCCTACCACTACATGAAGAAATTCACAACTGACACAAGATCAGTTCTTGGGAACAAGATCTCTCCAGGCTTCCACACTCACAGATAGCAGCTGAGCACCCCCTACCTGCAGGGAGGTGATGGAGCCACTGTGACCCTGCAGCACAGCCACAGGTGCGCACGTGCGGAGGCACCATACGCGGATGGTTTTGTCACAGCTGCCTGCCGATATTAAAGTGTTCTCGAAGTTGACCGCCAGGTCTGAGATCTCTGCTGAATGACCACGCAACGTGGAGTGGAGCTTGCCATCAAAGGACGACCATATCTTCACCAGGCAGTCATCAGAGCCCTCGAGAAAGAGAGGATGTTATTCAAACCAAAGGAAACCAGCCTCCTGCCATCCTGCCACTTTGACTTTAACAACCTAGGTTCAACAATCAGAATTTATTGTTCTGACGCCAACTTTCAGTTCAAAAATACGGCTTTTGAAGATCTGAGTCGATCATATCGGTCGAGGGCAAATATTAAAACAGGAGCTGCAGGGCAAATTACACTAATTAACACTTTCAATTAATGAGGAAAGCTACAAATAGCAAATAATCAAGGTAAATATACCAACTAAGAGGCAACATGAAGCCATTTGATCCAATCAAAACTCCAATATCATTTTGTATCACTAATGTGTGGCCAACACCAGCGGCATTACCTTATGTTATTGTTAACTCAGACTTCACCTTAAAACAGGATGAGGGTCACAACTCACTGTGAAAATTCTGAGACCGGTTCGGTCAAATGCAATGCAGTACACAGCTGACAGGTGTCCCAGAATCCTCCTGTGCATGCGCATGTGCTGGTAGTTGCTGACTGGGTTCACAGAGCTGAACTTCTGCGTTCCTGTGAGCTCCCGCCCCCGACAGACCATCACTGCAAGCATCAGAGGACAAGAGGAAGTACAGGACATCAGTGGTCATCAGAACCAAGCCACAAAGCCACTCCCCACCATTTGGATACTGAAAAAGGCGGAACGCCTACCATACCCAGATTTGGAGGGTCCCTGCAGCTCAACGGCAGCTCAGGGGGCCTTCCCCTGTGGAGCGCAGCGAAAAACGGACCTTTCCGCACAACTTTCTTGCAATCTGTGCAGGGGGTAAAATGAAGTCATTAAGCAACAAAAACAGATCTGCATAATAACAGGATCCATAGTTTGCCTGGGAAAAGATCTAACACAGGACTTATATTATCACACACTTATATTATCACAGATATGTCCTGTAGTTATGTAGTAAGATTTATAATCTCAAATATTCTATTTATTTAGACCAGATATTTAGCTCCTATTTTCCTAATGTCCTCTGACTAGGTGGTTCTGGTCAGTGCACAAGAGGTTCCAGTGCTGTCTGCATTTGTATGCAAGCTAAGGCTGTTCAGTTTTAGACACACCCCCCAAGAATGTTCATGAGGAGCCAGCAAATCAGAATACTTACTTCAACAAAGGCAAAGACAGAACTTTCGACATGAATCAGACAACGCTGAGTATCTGGTCATAAATAGAACATCTGTGCTGAGCAGGACCCGTAACTGAGCAGGACCCATAACTACAAATCAGGCTTTGGTTTTAGTAAATCTGGGCTGGTCTGCACCTTTAGCCATGCGAAGGAGGGAATGCCTTCCAGTTCCCAGCAGGGATTGAATGCCAGACACGCTGGACGGAACCTCTCTGTCCAGGAGTGGACCAATCTGCTTGCAGATCTGCAGCAGGTGGTCAGGCGCAACATGTCTGTTGGCTGCAACCTACCAAAACGAAATGTCCTAATCAGACTCATGAAAAAAAGTTATTTTCCTCATTTTTCAGCATTATAATTTTTGTTATTAATCTTATTACAAATAATAGCAGCAACCACTCCTATCCAGGGCAACTTACAATGCTTAATTAAGACAACTAAAAATGCAAAGGGAACAAATTTAACATAATTAACCTGAATACATGGAGAAAACACAGGGCAAGTTTTAGCAAACATAAGTATGGATTAAAAACTAGACAACGGTTATTGACTGCAGGTGAGCGCCTCTGTCGACGTGACCAAAAAGAAAGTGCGGGCCCTCCTCTTCTGCATGTATTTGAACGTCATTTAGATACCCGTTTTCCATTCCTCTTTAAAAAAAAAAAAAAAAAAAAGGCTCCACCACAAAGCACACACAAAATACACCCACAAGACAGGGGTGCAGCTACCTGTAGTCAAAGCAGAAAGCCATGAAGAGGCCTGCAATACGCAGGCCAAACCACCCTATATTTTTTTCCTTTCCAAAACTTTATTTACAACAAAGAGGTATAATAACAATTGTCATACAAAAACAGTAAAACAGTAAAGAGCAACTTTGTACAAGCCAGGAGTCCAAAGACCATTCATTGTGAGTCATTTTAGAGTTCCAATAAAAAGTACTTCCTTTAAAATACTGACAGTCTTTGTTGCTTTTTTGTTCTTCACATATTCGATTAAAGCGCCATACTGTTGGGAGTTCAACAGCAAACCGATTAAAGCAGGGTTTGGAGCCACACCATTTTAATTTGTGGATGTGGAATTTGCCAAGAATGATCAGAAGCTGAATTATATAGTTGACATTACTATCCAACCCATTGAACACAAAACATAACATCACATCAAACACATTAATCTGTACATTAGTACCCATTTTTTTATAAATAAAGTTTTGCATATCTGTCCAAAATAAATTTGAATGATTACAGTGAAAAAACAGATGAAGTATCGTTTCTCTGAATTGCAAAAAACACAGGTACAGTCTATATTTAGCTTAAATCTTTCCAACACTTCTTTAACAGGGTAAATCTGATGTAAAATCTTGAAGGATACTTCTTTCATTTTATTATTAATACAATATTTATTTAGAATACAACAAGCCTTTTTCCACTGTAAATCACCCATAATAAGACCAAAAGAATTTTGCTGCAGGAGGTGTAACACAGTATCAATATCTCCAATAAAAAATGTGGTTAGAGTTAATAATTTTACTATACTTACATAATGTTAATAATGTTTCTTTAAAAACTGAAGAGAACCTTTGGGAACTGCATCAAAGATAACAGCATATTCTTTAGGTGTGACTGGTACCTTAAATTTTTGAAGAAATTCTGAATATGACAGTAACACAATATTCTTGCCAAAACACCCTATAACACACGCTCCCTAACGAACTAATTACTTCACTATGTTGTGATAATGTGAACACTTCAAAGCAGATCGTCGCGGCTTTTAAATTTGTGACGCCATACATTATGTATATATACGATTTCTTGATGTTTTTCTCATCAAATGTTCATGAACGTCACTGGGAATGATATAATTGTTACCCAAAAATTATCGGTACTAGTCATACTGTCTTCACCAGTGACGTAGTAGCTTGTTTCCAATAGATTATGACTTTAATGTTCTACTTTACTCGATTCACAGTGAAACGGCAATACACTTCATTGGTTTATTTGTATGAGCGAGCAGTGGTATTTATTCCAAAACGATCCAAACCAACAGAGAGCTTAAAATAAAATCATTTGCGGAGGATGGCCCCCACTGGTTCAGTTTCAGATGCACATCTGCTCGAGAAGTTGCAGGGCAACTTTATGCAAAACACATTATCCGACCAGCCAATCACCACACAGGTCACAAGCAAAACAATGTAACCAAAGTACATACAGACCACGGATTGGTTATCTTGAGCTATCGTAAACTGGCTCTGCCTCGATGAGTCCCCACCCTATCTGCAATACAACACTTGGAAATAAAATGCATCTTCTTAATCACGGTTCTGCAATATTAGCTTAGCAACCAGAGTACAGCGCAACGATTCATTTCCATCACCATTTAAATTCTGACTGTAAACATAAAGCTGTCATTACTGCTTTGAACGAGAATTATGACCCTGTCGATGCGAGCCTGACAGTAGGGGTAAAACCCTGGCGGAATTGTTGGGTTCTACAGTCATGCAACATTCATGAAGAAAAGGATATATTAAATTGTCAAAACTGAATTCAAAAATCCTTACCAAATCTTCGTATGATCTTGGATGCGCGTTTCCTTGCCAGTCCAATCTCCTTGGAAGAAGCTTGTAAAAGAAGGGTCAGTGTTAGGTTGAAGTATACATTTTTATTAGAAGTACCGGCTACTGTGTGAAATTAGATTTGTAAAAACTAGTGATGTCAAAAAAGAGAGACAGGGTTACACATGCGGTTCGAAAGAAACAGTCCGGCAATGCTAGTTTTGCGTCCCATCCCCAGCTAGACGCAAGCAAATGTGCAGGCGATTTAACGAGAAGCGATATAATATACACACCTGGTACTCCTCCAGCTCACTGGCTAAAACCTGCAATAGATTGAAATCGACATTTTAGATGATTTTGTGATTTTGTTCATTCTGACCAGAATGAACACACAATTTTAGCTAAACAGCGAAACAGAAATGAAAGAGGCAAGCCACTGCTCTCACCTCAGCCGTTTTCCGACAGGGACCAGTCGTTAAAAAACGAGAAATCAGGTAATACAGCTCTACAAAGAGGAAAAAAAGAAAATGAGCCACAAACACGGGATTTCAAATACAAAGTCTGCACAGCAATATTTTTTACATGTATTCACTTTTAAGCGCCTTACCCGATTCAAGGAGCGAAACGTTCTGACTTTTGGCCACTGAATCGGCCATAGCTCAGTGGGGGTAAATTTTTCGTCGAACTTATTATTACTGATAGTAAGATATATTTATTTAATTTCAGTTGCACTGCTCTGACCCCCTCCTCGGTTGCTCCCGCTCTCTATTCAGCCCGTTTTCGGTCGCCATTGGAAGGATGAGGCCTCTGCTCTCCGAGATACTTCCGCCACAGAGGAGGAAATAGGGGGTGGGGAAGACCAAATAAACCTTTTCTGTGCTCTTAACAAAGGGAGATCACAGCTGTTTAACAGAGTGCGCTTTCATGGAGATTTGAAAACTTTTTTTAACGTCATACACCCACCAACGTCTGTAAAATATCGCACGAGGTATGAAATAGCTCCGAAAATACTGTATTTTTGTTCTTTTCTCGGGCAAGGTCGAGTGTCTGCAATGACGTCACGCAACATGGCGACACAAAGACGTTGGTATCGAGATTGTATTGTCGCCACTTTCAGCGGCACAAACAGGGAACTGCGAAGTTCTAAATTTGTGTTCGCGTAAAATTGTTTCCAACTTTTGCAAGATAAAAGGAAGTTCATTTTTTCTTTTCACTGCTGAGAAGGGTGAATAAGTGTGCTAATTATTATAAATTAGTCAAGGAGTTACACCAGTAGGAATTCCTCTAAGGTTGTGCCGGCTCATCGGAAAAGTTCCTGGAACAGATCTGTGCAATAAATTAATAAACAACTGTAAGATACTTCATGCATCATAATAGGCATATATAAAATGTTGTTGCTGTAGAACAACAGTTTTTCTTTAATAAGGTTCTGTTAATGTACACTCACATAATATGATTAACACTATTAACATGTTTCCAAATATTAATTAAAATACGCTTTGTGCAAAATGGACTTTTCGTCAATTGGGAACGTATGTGACGTAAATGAGTTGCAAACACCGATGAACTAGTGATCAGCTTAAGATTGATCGATACCCCAGTTTCAAGAAAAATAGTCCTTACTTTGATCAGATTTTTGGAAAATAATTTAGTAACAAATGCTTTAAGAAATTCCATAAAAATGTTTCTTGAGCCCAGTATCATCCTACGGTGTGCTAACATCTGCGTGCTGTACACACAACTTAAGCACAATCTCTGAGAAGTAGTACACATATTGGGAGAGGTGTTCAGGTCAATGTCACATACAAACCAAACTGTTTTTGGTTTAAGAATCACATTTGAAATACCAGATTTACTCATCCATTAATTTATATGACAAGTGTGTTGAAAAAGTATAGAAATGACATGGGAGTTTCAGGAAAAATGTAGGTATTACAACTTGATAGTGTTGTATGTAATTGTAAGCACTATATACATGTTTTTCTTTGTTTCACAATTTAACCATCTTCAGTCTTGAAACCTTTTTTGTTTGTCTGTTTTACTAATTACACATGTCATAAAGGTGTCTAAAGACTGAGGTCAGTTTCAGATACGATTGTAAGACATGCCAAATCCGTGGATTGTATGTTTTCCAACGGCTGGTGTAAGCCTAATCTGCAGCCTGTATTGTTTTTATTAGAAGGAAGTAACTAGTATTGGATGATGTCACAATTTGATATGTCTTTAATGTGAATGTTGGTGTGTTGATGTGGACTTGGTTCAATGATGTCCTGCACAATTCTGTTATACCATGGATGCCAGGTCAAGTGGCAGTTCAAAATCATTGCTTAAAGCTTCTTAATGCACATGCAGTTGATCTGAGATGTGTTGCACTGACCATTGGTAATTGATGTATAACTTATTGCCTTATGAATGAACTCTTTGACCATATGTATTATGGTTATTATTGATAACTAGAGAATGTAATTCCAGGGAATTACGAGTGCATGAAAATGCAAACAGTCTAATTTTACATAGATAAAAGTATATAGGCCTACATCAAACAGATGTAGGTGGTCAGAACAGCTGCCACAAGATTCTAAGTGCTTAATGGCTCTATTGTGATGTCATAAAGGCCAATGTTAAGTCTATGGGGAAAATCTTGATAGTTTTTAATTAATAGTTTAAAAAGCATAAATGTTACAAAAATAAAAAATACATAGCATAAGTGTCCTTTGTAAGACCTATGCAACACAGTTTGAATGAAGTTTCTACGTTAAACGGTTGAAGCTGTATTAAACGCACAAAATTGGTTAGAAGAAGAAAAAGAATAAGAAAAATTCGGATAACAATAGAGTGCATTTTCATGCACTCTAATAAGAAAAATTCGGATAATAATAGAGTGCATTTTCATGCACTCTAATAATAATCCATTCTAAAAGTGCCCTTATCCAGAATGACATATAGAGATTGGGGGCTTACATACAGCCAATACAAGGTAATAATTACAACTTAAATACAAACTGAAAAAATACTGTACCAAGTGCAAGTGAATAGTTTTAGGAATTAAGAATTATAATGTTATCTAACTATTAACCATAATGCCTTAAAATTAGATTCCACAAGTCAAATCTATCATTGAGCAGTTTACAGACAAGTGCTTCCTCTTATAGAAAGTCACAAAGCTTTTTCTCTAGATCATACAGTTGTATAACCAATCCAGGAGCAGTCTGAAGGGTTGAGTCTTTGGAGGGAAGAATGTATGCTGTTATTTTCATGGGCCCTTATTATGAGACTTAAGACAACAGGAATATATTTTATTACTATTGTTAGCAGTAGTAGTAGTGTTTGCTAAGTAGATACCTCATCCAGTGTGGGTTACATTGTCTGAATTTTACCATATTATCCATCATTGCAGGTGGATACTTGCTGAAGTAATTCAGGGTTAACAGCCTTGCTCAAGGCTACAACAGCACTGCTCCACTTGGAAGCACTCCTGTAACCTCCAGGTTATATACTTGGTAGCTTAACATTTGAGTTTTTTTTAAACTGAAACTACTGGCAATTAACAAGATTGTGAGATCCATGAACTGGAATTATGGCACATTAGTATGATGCAAGTGTGCAGTACAGGATACTCTGGCACTGATTTACATTTGCTTCAATGAAATGAGGAAGTTCAAACCCATTGTACCCATTTCACCTCTGCATAAATTCAACACCCTCACACATTTGGTCTGACCATCTAACTGAGGCACATCGGTTGACATGAGAGTAGCAAGAATAAAATTACAGATACAACCAAAAGTAGAGGGGTGAGGGTATACAGGAGGATCTGGTGATCCACTACTTTGACAGCCAAGGGGGGAGCCATTAGCATGGAAAACCTCTGAAATAGAAAGAAGGTGTGTGTTTGTGGCCTGGATCTAATAGATTCCACTGACCCATTAAAGAATACAGTTTAAGAAAAGGATGCCAAACATGTTGGGACATACAGGAGAGGAAGGAGATACAGGGCAGTGGTCCAGGACCCATGAAGTTTAAAGATTTTTCTTTTGTCATTTAATGAGAGGAGTGAATGCGATCTGTCTGAAGGCATGGGAAAGCAATCATATCTTAGAGAGAAGTTGAGGAAGGAAAAAATTATTAGGAGTAGGAAATCAGTGTTTTAATGTTTGACAATGGAATGTGTTTCCCCATGTGTTGGATTTATATGACTGTCCTTTCCATACCTTTGCTTTTTATGTATCTATCTTTGAAACTTTCTCTTCCCTAGCTCTCCAGTGGCAGAATGAACAGCTGACCAACATTAAAACTGTATGGTCTCATGTTGAATACCCCTAAAAAGCCAAACAACATCTCTGCTTTACGAGCTCCCTCTAATGTTTCTCCAGCTTGTATCTCATTAAGTGTGATTGCTTCAAACCTGTGTTTCATTAATTGTTTGATAACATTTCCAAGAAATGGTCAGGAAATTCTCAAAAATATTTTTGCCTGAATTTTGGAAGCTCCAGAGAAATATGCAGGAGATTATAGAATAGGATTAAAGAATATGTCTATTGCAAGTTAAAATAAGATGTTTTAGCATGGTTATATCTATTTATTGTCTAACATGGGGTGTTTTGCTGGAGTCCACTGTGGTACGAATCATTTTCTGGGTAAATTCATTTGCTCCATTTGCTTGCATGTCCCCAATTCCCCAATCTCGTCCGTTAAACAATGTAAAATAGTGTACTGTGTCGAACTGTGACACAACATAAACGAGTGAAAATCTGGTTTAAGTCTGTTATCAGATAGTCTTTGGGGGTTTTTCGGCGGTTGGGGGCTGGTGGGGCAAACAAAACTATAAAATGGAAGATGGAAGGGGGTAGGGCGGTTACATGTTTACTGGCTGGGGTTTTTGTCGACCGAAAAAAGTTTGGTTGATTTAAGTGGGTATATTCTTAACTTGCGAACCTCCGCATGCTATAGGCCTACGCCTTCTAAAGTTAATTTTAAATATACGTTACGAGTTTTTAAAGTGAGTTTTCCAATCATTTGACACCAAGAAGGCAACGAAATTTCAAATTTAAGATTGGACGCGTTAAATGTGATTTCCAGTAAATAAAATAAACGTTTTAATGTATGTGTGTGTGTGTGTATGCTTTTCAAATTTTTAATGAGGTGTTCGAGGTCGTGGTTCCGGTAGATCACGTGTTACCAATATCGTTCATCTGGGAACAACATGATGTACGTTTTCGGCAGACAGGGATATTTTAGAATCAACACAATTTTCCAAGAGAAGTGAAGTGCAAAACTCCGTTTCTCGTATTAGAGTGTAGTATCTGCAGTCCTGGCACACATTCTTGGAATTCGGTTCTACTCCTTTATATATGACAGTTTGATAATTTGTCGTTTTATATGGAAGAATTTTAACATCTAAACGCAGAGCGTTACAAATTCATGTAACATATATAAAATATATCGCGTAATTATCCGAAAGCAATTGTAAGTACATTTTATTAGCCGGTTTGAGAGTCATTAACTTTTCTTTTGCCGGACCAAAAAAAAAAAAATCCAAAATATTCAAATAGCTAACGCCTGTGAAGACCGTGAGGCTATCATCTGAATCTGCCCAGCTATACACACTCACACGCACATACCAAAAAACATAAAATATATGTATATATTTAATGCAGATACAAACGACTCCATTTTTAGCCAACAGGGGAAAGGCATGCGATAAATTCTTGATGAATTGTTTTTCTACTTGTCAGTCGAAGTCTCAGTTGAGTTAAAATGTTCCTAAACCGCGTGACTTAGTTTACAGCACCACATAGGAGTGAAAGCATTTTTTCTTTGCACTCAATGTGATTCGGTTATTTTTTATTTAATGCACGTAAACAATCACTATAGTACAACTTCAGAAGGTAAAATTTAGTTTTTTCCCCAAAATTTGATAACGAATATGAATATACCTTCAGGCACAACGGCAGAGGCGCCTACAAATAATCTTTTGATTTACGAGTGATTTTCAGACTCTACACTACGGTTACGTCTGTTTTGTTGTAATTTGGCGGGTAGTGACTTGATTCTATGTTTTGTTATCCAAATGCACCATTTCCTTATATTATTGAAACCGTTTGGTGCCGAGCCACTCGGTTTGGGTTCCTTGTTTATACATGAATTCTTCCCCACCTTTGCCACGGAATTACAATACATACAATTACGGAAACCACAAGCATGCTAATGTGGTATTGCTTCTTCAAACTAAGTAACTCAATGACAAATTATTCATGCTTTTGAAATTCAGCGCATAAAAAACAGAGCCTCACAGAAAAATACAACCAACTGTTTATTGGTTTGTTTATACCAATCATTACACAGATACAGCTACAAAGAAAAAAAAACTGTACAATTGTACTTGTTACCTAAAAACCACATGGGTAAATATTGCTACTGCTGGTATGATCACTTGACGGATTCAGTGAAAGTACAGTCATTTGCTTTTCAGTGTCCTTTTCAAAGGAACAGTTAGAACCAGTACGTTTTAACACTGTAATGCATGCCATGTCATTAGCTTTGCTAAGAACACAGGTATATGCCATTTTTCACCCCCTCAACGTACCAATACATACTGCATATAGAAAGTCTGAAAACTTTTTTCACAGCAGCTATACAATGTTATTGCAATGCTATCACCAAACAATGAGACAAAAACCAATACAAGGCAATGTACAGGCTTTAGAGAGAAGTCTAAGGAACAGGAAGTCTGAAGGCTGATTCAGAAAACCGCATGAGTAAAAGAGTTAACATTTATAGAGCACAGCTTACAAACATTCTAAAACCTTTCATTATAAACAATAAAACAATGCATTATCCCCTTGAATAATTCCACCCCCACCCCTACACGATAAATGTGACATACTGTCCCTTATATAGCCTATGGAATGTTAGTCACTCAGGCAAAATCTCCCAGTCATAGTTTCCTGAAAAACGACAGGATTACATGTTCTTAGTGCTGCAGTCCGCCCACTCCCACCCCCCGAAAATCAAAACTGTTGACCATACAATGACCATGTCATGTTGTCCAGAGATGTACAAATTTGGGATGAGGTGGAATCCCTTTCCAAATGTGTTTTTCTTTTTGTTTTTTAAAAAATGTGTTTCTACAATCAAACTACTAAAAAACCTGCTTTTAGAAAATAGTTGATAAAAATATTCCTCTGAATTGTACAAGAAAAGAGGTACGGGGAGCACTGGTAACACATGTGATAAGGATGTTATTCCGCTGCTGCCTCCTCCTCCTCTTTCTTTTCAGGCTCCTCGGGTGCTGGCACCTCCTAGAGTTTGAAACAGGAAATGCACCATCAGACATATTCAAGGGGACCAGTGAAGCCCCCTAAGTGCACGCACCAACACCAACATGAAATGGCATTCTTCAGCCACCAGACAAGAAATAACTAAACACACTCTTGACTACCTTTCCAGCCCATAGTTCTGTGATTTTACCATCCAAGTCACAGCACAAAATGCAAAAGATTACAGTATTTGCTTTGCAAATGGGATACTCTCACCCTGGCCACCATGCAGACTATATCAAGTGTTAGTGCCATAATTATGAATATTTGTACATTATCACTGCAGTATTAATTTAAGCTTAACGTGTCACCTGTGGTCTTTTGTAAGTATGCTGAGTTTTACCTCACTGCAGTTATAATGGTAACAAACACAGCCAGAAATATCATTAAACAATCAATTTAAAACAATACCAATATGAATATACACCAAGCTAATATACCTTTCATTAAAAGAGAGAAAGACCTAATGAAAAAGTGAGAAACCAAGCTCAGACCAGTGTTGCATTTCAAAGTGTAGCAACACCCCCCCTCCTCTCTAACCTCCTCAACTTTGGCCTCTCCATTTTCAGCTGGGACTTCTTCCTTCTTCTCCTCCTCCTCCTCCTCTGGCTTGGGCTTCTCCGGTTCCTTGGCCTTCTTAGGTTTCACAGGTGCCTTCTGCTAATGCCCAAAAAAGAAATCATGACTCTTCCATATACCTCCTTTGCAACTTACGGGAGCCACCATGTACAATGATTTTCGAATACTGTCTTTGGCTGAAAGTACTCTAGGCAGAAAAGAAAAAAAACATAAATTCTCTGTATTAATAAAGATCAACATTCTTATAACTATCAGTATATCATTTAACAGAAACTAAATAAGTTGTCAAGTGTGAAAATCCCTCATATCCTGTCTTTCAAAACAACAGTTCTTTACCTTTGGCTTGGGCTCAGACTTTGGTTGGGGTTTCTAAAAAATGATACAAAGATATGGTGGTTAGATGGCATTCCAACACATTACAGCTTCTATGCTTTCTACATTTTATACACTGTTGTACTTACAGCTAGCAATCTCTCTGATCTCCTCTTGGGCTGTAAACAGAACAATGTCAAATGAAAACAGATCAGTATGTGTTAATGTAGTGGAGTTACACCCAGATGGTTAGTGGAAGTCATTTTGTAAGCCTTCTTATTAATGTTAGATTGCTTTTATATCAGACTGCAAATACAAAAACAGAGAGAAAACATATTTGGACTGCTGAAAATAATACCAGCACAGTTGCCTACCCACCTCATTTGCTTCAGTGTCGTTGTTTGCCTGTGGAGTGGGGGGAAAAGGAGAGTTGAGTGGGCTAAAATCAACAAACCAGGGAGGGGTGGAGACGTGTCTGTGTGTTATGGTTGAGGGGGGAGGGGCGCACAGCTGAACACTCCATAGTAACAGTAATATTACGTAACCTCAAGGTGGGTGGGGGAGGGAAGAGGGGTAACATTTTTGCACTCTTACTGTCAATGACTAACCTTTTTTCGCGGCCATTACAATGCATGCGTTTTTGAAAAGAATTACTGCGAAATAGTCTATAAGTTCCCTGAAACGAGTCCTGCTTGGCCTGTAGACGTGTATTGCTATGCAGACAGGGAGCAGGAGGGAACAAGCGGCTCCGCCTCCTCCGTGCGCATTCATTCACTCGTAATATACGGGGATTTGCTACATGAAAGCATCCGCCGCTACGTCAACCAGTCTACCCTGCCTTCCCGCCATTCATTCGAATTTCGAACTCCGAGATCCTCAGCGATCCTCCAAACGGCTACAGAATATACTAGAATCCTCGGCAGCACCAGTGGCGCTGTGATGACGGAAAATCGCCATTGCATAACGCAAAAACAGTTGGAGCGAATGCAAGGAGCCGAAGAACGCGCACCAGATAATCTAACCAAAACACTAAATTCGACTAAAGGCGCTTGCGAGACCTTTGAGTAGCCATGTTTTGTATAAATGTAGCTGTTGCACGGCTTTAAATACATAGCACACGTCAATCACATCAAACGAGAACGAAGTAAGAGGTAGCTACAGTATGTAGCCAATGTTCTTGCGTACTAGGGCAGCCATGACACCCCAAGACTTTGTGCCCTTTACAACAGCCATAGGGAGTACCGCACGGCATTTACGCTTAACTGCACAGTGCAAGCTCAGAACCAGTACGTTTGTAGCTGATTAAAATCGCAGTGTGTTTTCTAGAAGAAAAAAAAACAAGCCGCACCACGAATAACATGAAAGGGAATGTTCGTGCAGTGTTCTCAAAAGCATTTCTGCAGAGTCGCAACCTGTACGAACGGCACACCCCTTTGTTTGAATCCAATGGTAAGCATGATATACCTACTAAACAAAATCAAGCACGAATAAAAACATGCTTAGTGGTTTTTGGTCATCACGTGCATGCAAATATGTAATTATTCTGCATGAAACACCAGACAATAAGAATATATCACCACCCAAAGTAAAAAGGCGCCACTTCTCGTATCTCGTCACACGGACATATTTAAATCTCCTGACCATGTAGTAAAGTGTACAGTTTGCGTTTGCCATGCAAATTGCAAATGTATATTAAATGGATTGTGAAAATACATCACTGCATGTTATATTATTTAAAAGTACAATGCATACATTTAATGAAAACTTACTTTGTTTCTTTTCGGCATGGTTGATTTTCTTGTGTTTTAAACAAAATTAAGAAAAAATAATTTCTCGAACGGAGAGACTGCAAATTTACTGTGCACTGTGTGTTCAGTAAGATTCAAACAGTACCTTGTTACAGAGTGTAGCTAGTATAAATGTTCCATCGGAACAGAAACTAGCTAAAACCGGATTGGATTCTCTCCCCCGTCGCCGCCGCTCTCTATTCTATTCATTATAGCACCAACCTGATGGGCAACCTACTCTCCGCCCCTCGTTACCATTGATTGGCCTTTAGGACTTGTCAACATATTTTTAAATCATAGCAAGGTACCTGTGTGGGTAGGTTGGTGTGCCAATCAGTGTAGATTTTTCCCCAGGTTGTACCAGGGGTTGGGGAATCGCTTAATGTAAAGTTCGCTATATTCTGTTCCACTAGTTGTTTATTTCGTTATTAAAAAAAGATTTGGAAAAAAACTACGACCTCATATCCTTTTAAAACCACATGTTGACACTCCCCCTCGTCTGTTTTAAAAGGCGACGTTTAAGTTGACATTATTTAAAGATTGTGTGCCGACCGCTTCATATTTACTGCATTTGATCTGTTTAAAAATAAACAGCGCGAGAAAAAAAAACTTGCAACCGCGGATCAATCATAAAGGCTGCTTCATGTACAGCCCTTGCTCTAAGCACAGGGGGTGTTCCTTATAGGAATAAGAGGGCTAGCGTTGATAAACAGGGAAAATGGCGGCCGGGTACGCTTGATTTCTGGTTCTCGGGTATGTTCTTTTGTCGTCAAAACACTATTGACCGACTATTTTTATCTTGTAAGCAGCGCTACTTCACACTTATGGACGGTGCACTGCTTAAGAAAGACGAAAAAGTAGGTACGGCGTCCTCTGTGTCTCAAATTAGCGGAATTACCGGTGTCTTGCTTTTAAAAGCTGCTGATTCTATTACATAGTCATCGTTTTACGTTTGCAGTGTCCACTGATCCCTTTATTTTCTAATTTCCTGTACAGGACACGGACATGATCTGAACAATAGAATACACAACGTTTGTAACACACTGACACCAACCATATTAGTATATTTAGTATATATGGTATAATATACCATATTATCTCACCAGTAGAACTTTTTAATAGTCCTGATGAATGCTCCAATGGCCCATAATTTCCTTTATTTTCGGATTTTCTTATAAAGTATAAAGACAATAAACAGACGGAAACGAAAATTCTTTTTAAAAGAGCTTAAATAACCTTAAATTATTCAAGACTGCCACTATTTAATTTGAATATATTAGATAACTTGTAAGCTATCTTCATTTGTAACCTATAGCCAGCTATCTTGTTTGCTAACACAGAATAAAACTGCAAAATGCAAGCTGCCCGAAAACATGGAGTAGCACAGAGATAAGCTTCACTGTGTGCAAGTAGCTACACTTCGAAGTGAAAGGTGCATAGCGCTCAGCTAAAGTCGGGGGTGAGAGCAGTGCTATCTGGCATCATTTTGTTTTACTGGACGATAGAATGTGTCTCCCAGTTACTGAAAAGGCAACTAAATCTTAATGCGTGTTAATAGGATTTGACGGTCGTAAACCAATAATCTTTGAACTGTAGGACTTTCGCTAATCCGTGGTTGATGCAGGAGTTAATATTTCTGCGCGTCAGAAATGGGGCTCATTGGTTTAACGATCCCCATTGGCAGGTAAATGGCTGGAAGCAGATAACATTATTATGCCCTTTGACTTGGGTCAGACTCCAGTAGACAGGTCAGACCTTTCAATGGGAATCCTCTGGAATATTTAGGAGTGGTTCATTAAGTAGCCTAACTAGAGTCCATCCATGTATATTTTAACTTCAACTGTGACTTTGGGATTTCTAGTTGCTATCCTGTATAGGGAAGTTCATGCAACCCCTCCCATATGCCTGCAAAAAGACAGAATATGAAGGTAACATTTTCTTTTGTCCTGTCAGATTGTCACAGAAGAATACAGAGTAGAAGAGGGCGGTGAAATGAGAAGACTTTTTTTGTTTGTTTGTTTGTCTTTGTATCAATGCTGTTCAGATTCACTGAGTTTTAGACTTTGTGGATTGGCTGTAGTGACATAGTGTAGATGGGGTGAGCAACACATTATATGAATACTAAAACGTTCAGAGATCTAGAACAAGGGAAAGCAGATTTATCTTTTACCAGCATATGATGGATGACTGTGCCAGATATGGGAGATTAGAACACATAATTATCACAAAGACCTCAAGCTGAAACTCAGCATAAGGACAGATCTTCATCCTTTTGTAGCCTGGAGGGGCATTTGTTTTGCTCTTGAGATAGGTCTCCTTTGAAAGGTTGACTACAAAGGTCGCATCAGCCAGTACAGAGAGGGTCTGGAAACTGTGTATCTCAACCGTTTGGGACCTTGTTAAAAGAAAAAAAAAAAAAAAAACAGGCCATGATATAGACATCTGAACTTGTTCTTTTGTTGTAGGTGCCACTGGTGAGCATAAAGGTGGGAAAAAAAGAACTCCCAGGCCAGTCAACGCCTCCTGAGTCCCTTAACCCTAGCACTGTGTCCTTGGGCAGACAGAGAGCTCCACAGATGCATGCTTTGCACAGAGAGCGTGGTGGTGGCAGGTGGGTTTCAGATAACAGGCGGAGCATTTGCTGGGGGGCCCAGTGTCACAGCTGTTGCCTGTTGCCATCCCTCATCTTCAGACATGGGGAGGAAGGGGCCCTCATCACAAGCCTGTCCCGCCCAGCCCACTGGATATATATCACACACGACAACCGCATGCCTCTGACACAGGCTTTTTGGGGATTAATGCTTTGATGAAGAGGGCCTGTGTCCATTCAGAGTGACATAACACCAACTGGCCATTTGTGAAAGGTGAAATCATTGGTATTATAGCATTATTAACCACTTGGAAAAAAAAATCTAAATTTTTGCCATGTGGTGATTACATGAAAACTTGTAATGGAGACCATCACTGCATGACTATTAGGGTTGTCTTGTTTTAATTCCCTCTTCCTTTACTTTCACATGCAAGGGATACATTTTTTCATCACTGACTGTAAATTGAAATATTTTTGTCACAATCACTTTAGTACAATTCTGATGAACCTATCTAAAAATGAATCTATTATGTATTAATATACAACAATTCCCACTCAAAAGCAATCACATTTAATTTGTTTGGTGTGTTATAACAAAAAAGAAAATTTCCATGAATGTTTTATTGGGTGTAGCTATGGCATGTGTATTGGGATAAAATGAAGTGACTTTCTTAATTTGCAGAAATAGTTCAAAACAGCCACACTAATGGGGAAAAAAGGTTTTAAGAAAGTGGAGACAGAGGTGACCTTGGTGTGAGGTGCTTCCTGTGGCTTGAGAATAGCTGCTTTCTTCTCCAACCCTTGCACACAGCATGGGGTCTTTAGCTCCACCCTCACAGCTGTCACTCATTCTCACCTGCTGTCTTTGCAGTCATTGCTTGTCAATCGAAATGTATGTTGGGCTCACTGTACTCTAGTAAGGGGGTGTCTCTCTAACCAGACTAGACCTGATTTGGGGCTAAATCAAAATTGGACATTTAACAGATTGTCATCTCCAAATGTGTGATTTTGTCTTTTACTACAGCTAGTAAGGCTTTGTGAAATGGCCTACATAGTGTCATGCTCACCACCTGAATGTCTTTTGTCACAGTGACCTGAGATTGTTGTGTAGGTCCTATGCTGTGGTATTTTCTGAGGTCTTAATTATATGAATTGATTCATAAAATTGATTTTTATTACAATTTAATGAACTATAATAAATAAAAATCTGAAAGATGTAAAATTGTGTGTAACATGGTTTAATGAAGGGACAAACTAACAGTAATTGTAATGTCAATAATCCATTTTCAGGACGTTTCTTTACCATTGATGGCATTTCACAAGTTTCCTTCCTGTTTTTTTTTCTCCTGTGAATTACAGTTTTGAGTAGTCTCTAATAAACCAGGGTGATAGTTGTTTGTCAAATTAAAATGCTGTTTTTTTTGTAGTTGTCTACATTTTGCAGATAAGCAATGTGGGAAAAAAATCTTTTCTTAATAGATGCAAAGGAAAATTATATTCAGGATTACCCTCCTGTACTTGAATGGATGGAGGCATGTGGATAATTTTCTAGACAATATGGTGCCCCACACATTAAAGGGAGCCATTCCTTTTTAGGTCATTTTTAGGTCATCTTTTCAGCGGTTTTGGCGCTAGTCCACAGGAAATTTCAACTGGTCCATTCTCAAGAGAGAATATTTCAAGCAAATTTAAATGCAGTCTGTTTGTTAATTTTTCATTCATACAAACTTGGAAAAAACATTGAGACTCAGGCTGGGAATACACAGCTGGTTGGTAATTCTCTTTCTCCATTTACCAGTCCCTGTGTTTGTTGCTCATTCCCAAAGCACAAACACTAGTTGGTTGGATCACACTAATTCATCAAGATTAATGTAGCTGGCTAGCTAGGTATCTTACTTAAACCAAATACAAGAGGCAGCATGGCTAATTATGTATCGGTAGCTTATTTGCTACCCACATAAAAAATGTTATATACCAGTAAACTGTAGCTTTGAAATATAATTTTATTAGCCAGAAATATTTGACTAGCTAGCCATAGTACATTAATCTGTGTCATTATGGAGAAGGACAGTTATCCTCTCAAGTCCCCTGACTTGGAAAAACTGGAGCTGTGTACAGCTAGCTAATGCATAATTAGTAGCTATGCCACCATGCATAACACACAAAATTGAATTTGTGACCAGAATTGTCCTTTGAACGGCAATCTTGAGAGCATGAACCCGGAGAAGGGGTTTGGTTGGCCAAGCATTCATGTATGTCATTGAACACCCCTCTGAATTGTATGTGTTTGGTTTGTTAAATCCAACCAATTACATGTCCAAAGTTTAATTTATCATTTCAGGTAGGTCTTGGGTCTTTCTTGCTGAGGTCCAGTGAGATTAAGGTATCAAAGATTAAGACATTAAATTATGATAGTGGGATCAAATATTGATAATTTTTAGAAACAACTCTAGGCAGCTTTTAACTTCCACATTAAGATATTAATAACCAATACATACATGAATGATTTTTACATTATTTATTTTCAGAGTGGATGCCCTAGTCCAAGGACACTTACAATGGTTACATTTTTAAATGCTTTCCAGATGGATATTTGCTAAAGCAATTCAGGTAAAGTGCTTTGCCCAAAGGCACAAAGTCACTGTCCTGTAGAATTCCAGCCAGTCTCCAGATGGCTCCAGGCCTCTGTAACCACAATGCCTCTCTGCTACGTTGTTCAATATTAATTTTGTTCCCCCTAGCAGTTTTTCCTCTGTGTTCAACTGAGGTCCCTTAAACACCCCCATAGCACCTGGCCTATGTTCAGCCAGATAGATGCTAACATTGGTTCACACTGCCAAACCATTGCAAGCTTTGCAGGAAAACTGATTTTACTTTTTACCTTTTTTTTGTAAACTGGATAGAATTTCCATTGTCTTCTAAAAGAGACATTTAATGTCTTCAGATGGCTTTCTGTTCTTGGAAAGAATGCCTGTGGAGCTGGATTCCACATTTTCACTGGCCAGTATGTTTTAAGGGAGTAGAAGGTGTAATGATGCCTGTAATGATGTATCTTAATTTGAACAGTAATCTCTTCACCTGATTTACACATCACTTCTGGGCCAATCCCTCTCTACATGATATACAGATCACATGTGTGACAGTTCCTCTGAGTTCCATCTGTACCTGCAAAATGCAAATGACATCAAGCAAGCAAGTCTGCAAGAATATCAAGTTTGAAAGAAAAATGGATGTGTTTGTCTCACTCTAAAATGATTAGTTTGGGAAATTTTCCATATTTTCTCAAGGATGGGTATGTCAGGGAAGTGAGGATTTAATAAAAATTCAATGGTCTGAACCCAGCGTTCTTAGAAATCAATGCCCTTGTTTATCGTCCGGCACTCTGAATACCAAACACAAATGACGCCAATTACTAAAACTCCTCACTTAACCAACATGTAAAATAATAATACAAAAAAAGATTTAATTTAATAATTATTATCAAAGATCTTAATTATCAATTAAATCACCAAATTCGTTGATAGGAGATGAGCAATCTGGAGGATCAACCTTTGCCAGAAATATAGAATCACAACTGGAATAAATTAAAAAGGTTTATTAAACAGTTACACTAAGACATGACAAAATTCAAAGTCTGGGCTACAGACCTGGTCCACTACCTTAACAGACACTAAGTTACATAAAGACATTAACAAAACAAGAACATGGATGGATCACAGAATGGGTGAATGAATGCGTGCAGAGAAAATTACCCAAGTCAATTGTTTACCTCTCCCAAGGAAGAACACAGGGACCACTCACTATAGCAGCAAAACTCCAAAAGGAAAAATGCAAAAGTTGCAGGATAAACTGAGCCACGGACTGGATGACTGAACGTCTATCTGAGCTGGCTGAGCATAAAACTGAGCAAAGGCAAACCTGAGCAGAGGCAAAAACTGAGCAAAGGCAAAACTGAGCAGAGGCCAAAACTGAGCAGATGCAAAAACTGAGCAGAGGCGCCTGTTCTAGGCCTGACTTAAGAAGAAGCTCTCTCCACCTCCCTGACCCACGCATGATTAATTTTATGGTTGGGGAGTGCCTGGAAGTTTCTTCAGGACTTAATTTTATCTTTTCGATCCCAACATCTGGAAATACCAGATATATTCTCGAGATTATCAATTTTACATTCAGCTCTTCGTGAGCATCGCAATGACACCAAACATTAATAAGCATAGGTTGAGAGGAGAGAGTTCGCTGAGAGGAACTGGTAAAATGGTGGTTTTGCTGCTATATTGAGAAATACATGTGTTATCACACGACATTGGGTTTTCCACATTTTCCCATGACATGAGAGTACAATTACTGTGGGGTACAAAAGGGTAAGTGATCCGAACGTATAGGTACACACAAAGAAACGCACACACACGCTGATTGTGCTCAGGAAGGGGAGAAGGGGGGAGAGAAGGCAACCCCCTGCAGTTGTGGTCTATCAAGATGTTACAGTTTAAGTAACTTAGATTGGCTAAAAAGGCAGAGTTCTTTAAGATTATATTAGAAGTATTTGGCGCCTAAACCTCTTTCATAATTTGCATGATTTTTACTGTTGTATGCCTGTTTGTGAGGACCTCAAACGTGCTACCACTTTTGCCTTAAATTTATGTACATCCTATGGGTCTCTCAAGCTGGTTTTGTAAGTTCTGTGAACATGTTATGCTTTAACTGAGAAAGTAAGGACAATGATCCAACCTTCATTTATCCTTACCTTTCACTGTATTAAATACAAGTGTGATTTTTCTTCCTTCACAATCACCAAAATGATAAGAAAAATGTATTGAAAATTGGAACTCTTCCCTTTAGTTGCTGGTCAAACTTAAGGACAAATGTTCAAGTCAATCCTCACCTTTGCTGTATTCAGAAAAACATTTCAGCTGTGCTATATCCGAAAGTTTCTTTGATGGCTTAAATCAACAGAATGTCTGAGATGTTAACTGGAAAGAATCAAACCTAGCATCAAAATATACGTGTTTGTGAAGGATTTTTGCAGGGACAGCTTCAACTGTTCTTTGAGATGGTTTGGTTGCATGGGCTTCAGCCAGCTGCATTGAGCCATTGCCTCAGCAGATGTGTGTGGTGAGAGGGGAAAAAAAGTTGAATGTTATGAAATGTTTGCAAATGTTAATCTGGTGAAACGTGCCCCAGCCTGCGCACCTGCATACGCTGGTGTGTAAGACCAGAGTAAGTGCTAGCACTTGCTTTACAGCACAACATCATTGCCATCTCTTTCTTTTTCATTACCCAACACCCCTTTTCCAGGGGTACCTTTTGAACTTTATAATGTAGAATTACAATTATGCAACATTTACATCTATCATTTAGTAAATGCAAGATGCAAGAATCGCATTCAATAGGGTTAGGCATGTAGCTGTGTAAGTACTGAATCATTTGTGCCATCTTTGCCATACACATGTTGTTCCATTATGGAAACCATTGTTATTATAAGTACTGTCATAAGACCTACAACCACATACCTATATCACCATTTTCAGGCACCAAACATGTGCCACCATTACCTGGCTATGAGTGTCTTCCACTTTACCATGATCACTAAACCTCATCTCACATGTTGACAACAAACTTTGAGACTCATTTCCTCAATCTTCTCCATTAGCCCTTGAGGTTATACACCAATAAAGTATATTTTACCTTCTAAAGCAAGATGTTCTGAGTATGGCTAGAGTAGGTGTTTTGATAAAGGTGGGCCAGCTTCATTCTGCTCCTAAAACAGAATGATGTTTTTTGGTGCTCCCTATACCTTTCTGTATTTACGTCATGGATTATTGCTGCCACAACTCCACCAGCTCTGAAATATAATTTTATCCTGAGTGCATATTGTATACTGTACTTGGAACACCACTGGTGATAATCTGATGATCAGATAAAAATATTAAATTGCTAATGTGAATCAAAGTAGACCTACTCTTCAGACTAATGTTACCAGATGGAGAATATAATAAAGATTGTCTTATACATCAATATAAATTGCTACTGCATGTATTTGTTTTGGTATGAAAATGTGCAATAATATACTCCCAGGCTAAATGCCTAAGAAGAAAATGTCCTCTTAAAAGAGCAAATAGTGCAAATAGAAATATGTTGGCATGACAACAGTCAGCACAATTTGGCCACAAATGGCTTTGTTAGGTACACAGGTTCATAAAGTAAACACATGTTTGCGGTAAGAGTTAAAACTTGCTCTGGTCTATCATAACCTATTTACACTCTCCTGTCCCTTGGTAATGAAATATACAAATTAGCACACATCGGTATTTGCATAGTGTAAGGCCAAAAAGGAAAAAAGAAAGGTAATAAAAAAGATATGAAATATGTTGTACAGAGTTTTTGGGAATTTATAAGTCTCATATTACAAATTTCCAGTTGGTACAGAAGCCAAGAACGGCCGTGCTTGCATTTTTTTTTTTTTTTTTTGCTTGCTATTATCTTTTTAATGCCCTTATCTTGAGATCACGAGTTAATTATTTCGTTATCTCGAGAAAACAAAAGGCCGATTTCTTGAGATAACGAGGTAATTTATCACGAGAAAACGACTTTTGTTTTCTCGAGATCACGGGATAATTATGGAGAACTCGAAAATGAGTGTCTGGTTCATTTGATCAGCGTTTCCCAAACCTCTCCTGGAGGACCCCTTGTCCTGCATGTTTTAGATCTCTCCCTGCTCCAACACAGCTAAATTTAAATGATCAGTTTGTTATTAGGCAGCTTCAGGAGTTCATAACGACTTGATCATTTGAATCAGCTGTGTTGGAGCAGGGAGAGATCTAAAACATGCAGCACAAGGGGTCCTCCAGGAGAGGTTTGGGAAACGCTGCTTTTGATCACACCTGATTTCAGCCTTCAAGATCGCTGTCATGACTGTCGGGGAGGATCTGAATGTTACCTCTAACAGAAAGACACAATGCAATTTCTGCCTGTGTTAGACCTTGACTGAAGTACAGTCTGATGCATTGATCAGTAATGGGTACTCCTGACATTTTCATCTTAAATCAGTTGTCAAGATGCCATTTATGCATGCTAGTATGGCACTCCTGATCTCTGATAAACATTATAAGTAATAAGAGGAAACGATCTTTTGTTTTCTTGTGATAACGAAATAATTAACTCGTTATCACGAGAAAACGAGGTTTGTTATCTCGAGATAATGAAATAATTAACTTGTGATCTCGAGATACCGGCATTAAAAAAATACTTGCAAGCTTGGCTGTTCTGGCTTCCGTACTATTGACATTTTGTCACCTAAATTACACAAATGAATAGCTAAATCCTTTAGGTATAATAAAAAATAAACAATAACTACAATACAACAGTAATTTAGTCCCTCCACTAATTTCCTACTTTTTAATGAAAGTAATGAAAGCAATAATTTATTCTCAGCATTTTTATTCTGAAAACCTTCCATTTCAACTCATCCTCAACTCATGGGTGGTTTCATGTGCCCCCTGGTGTTCAAACTGCAGAATTGCTAATGCTGAATTTACATTCACTTACTGTTTCAATATACTGTACCAGTATGGCAGAATACAATGGGTTACTTTATGATGTCTTTGCATATATATTTGAGGGTGTTTTCAGTTTGTTTCATAACAGTTAATCTGTCATCTTGGTCATGACCCCCTTTAACTAATTTAGAGCATGTCAGCATATGTGGGGTGGCTGGTTCAATTCCCCACTGGGGCACTGCTGCTGAACCTTTGGGCAAGGTACTTAACCCACAATTCCCTCAGTAAAATATCCAGCTGTATAAATGGATAACATGTAAAAATTGTAATGTATGTAAGTTGCTCTGGATAAGAGTGTCTGCTAAATGACAATAATAATAACAACAATAACACACTTGAATAATAGCTGAAACCAGAGTAGTTACTGTCTGTTGACAGGTGTTAACCATGAAAGTTCCACTTACATTACACAATGATGGGTTCTGTTCTGTAGTGTAAAATCTATACAAACTGTTACAAATAACATACAGTCTGCATAACTGTGTCAACAACATTTTTCCACTAAACACCCCCATAATCTAAAATGTGCATTAAAATAGCTATGTTTACTTGTTCCCAATGTAAAAAATTACTTCAAGCTCTACAGTAACATATAGTTATTTAATTATTTTAACCATCTGCCTATGTGTTAGTCAGAGTTTAATTAGGCCAAAAACCAAGGTGTTTGGATCCTGGCTAGGTCAGTGGTTAAGGTGTTTTCCTTGAATTGAAGTTGGGCTCTACGCATGTGATCCCAGCCATGTCATCAGCCATGGATGACTGGGAATCAACAGCAGGGGGTGGGGAACAGGGTTTCCATTATCCAGTAATTACCGGTCTTTGCCTGGTAAAATTTATTTTAAAAAAGCGATAAATTAAAAACTTGCCGGTCCAAATATCTGGTAATAATGCTCATACAAAACATAGCTATAACGAAGGCTATCCCTAAACAGGACATTTGTGTTTTGACAGCAAAACAGCCTATTAACAGTCTACAGTACTTTTTTCCCCAAAAGGGTGCACTCTTTTATTGCACAATACTTGCTACTAGGCCACCAGAGAGGGGCTTCTCTCTGCAGAATTGAATTAAGACGGTGCTGCAAAGTCGTCTGGAGGAGGAGAGAGTGACGCGGCTTATGTGCCTTGCAAGCTGCAAAGACACATTGCACATGTTTGATTTCAAGTCGGCAGCAGACTTTGCCGCAATGGAAAAAGGAGAAAATAAAATGTTACCTGGTGGCCTACAGGCAACATTTGATGCCATGTAGGCCTAGCCTTTTTTTAAACAGGCTACAGATGTTACAAGTTACAGATGTTTTGTAATAGCCTACATTTTATCCGCTAATGTTGAGGTTTTGCACAAACGTTACTGTGCGCTTTGCTTAATCGTTACTGTTCATTAAATAGTCAAACTGATTTGAGGTTGTTGTCATTCTTTTGTCAGCCTACGTGTACATTATATTTGCATTTGTTACATAGACTGTTATTGAAACGTGACCGGTAAGTTGCAAATTTGTCCGGTAAAATAAATTCTTTCCGGACACTGGACCAGCAAGAAAAAAATCCTAGTGGAAACCCTGGTGGGGAATAGGGGTGGAGAGGTCAGCCTTGGGCTTCCTCATCTTTCTTGTCTCACTGCTCTCAGACACCCTACAATTCACCAGACACCTGCAAGCTGCTCAGATGAGAGGATTGTGTTTGTCCTCCAACAAGCGCCCACTTCGATGTAGTTTTTTCACACACTCTCTTATTGTGATTAAGTCATTCCTTGACACAGTAAACAGTAACAGCTCCAGGACTGAACTCTGTGGTACACCCAGTTCAAGTGGTTGGGACAGTTTCCAAACGCTTCTTCTCTCTTTCTCCTGCTAAGGTACTCCTTGCACCAGCATGTGTAACACTGATTCCTGAGCACATGTTCTCTGGCGTTCAATAATGTAGACATCACATGTACTAATGCTAAGGGCTAGGTGGCTTACCTCACATGTAAAATGACGGACCTGCTCTTAGAGGAATTTTTAGAGGTCTCTGTCTTAATGAAAGAAGGCATTGTTCCGCTCAGGGTTTATCTCTGAGTCTGGAGAACAGGAATGGACTGTGAAAACAAGAGGTAGAACTCTGTTGAATCTAACAGCAATGGCTTTGTGTGCTTCGCTTTGAGTGACAAATTTAAGCAAATTTTTACTATACATTTATTTTTATTTCAGGGACTGCTGGACTCACTGTATTGTGTGAGAAAGAAAAAAAACAACAGTATATATGTATCACTCAACTAAATATGAAGTGCATTGCAGTTATATTGAATTGAGGCCATGGGTATCCAGTTTATGATGCACATTATACACCTGTAGAGGATGAAACTGGCTTGCATGCATGTAATGTATTAACACAGCTTCATTTGTAAAGATGGTGATGCTGGAGCTTGGTGATGATATTCAATGTGCAGACATCATTCCACTAACATACACACATGAGAAATATAGTATATGTTAGGGGGTGGAACAAGAGCCCATGCTGTTCCCTCCAGGACCAGGGTAGAGTAGCACTACAGGCAATGCGGCCCTCCAGAACCAGGGTAGAGTAGCCCCACAGACACTGCGGCCCTCCACGACCAGGATAGAGTAGCTCTGCAGACACTGTGGCCCTCCACGACCAGGATAGAGTAGCTCTGCAGACACTGTGGCCCTCCAGAACTGGGGTAGAGTACTTTGGGTCAGAGGTGGCCCTGCATCTGCCTCAGCTCCAGGCAATGCACTCAGCTCCTTCACCAGGGTTGTGTCTTTTGTTTGTGGAAGGTACCCACTGAGGGGAAAAAAGTAAGTGCATTTCAAACTGGTGAAATGTTTGTGATCTGGTTTCTTGAGGGGTGAGGAGGCAACTGCAAACGGCATTTTGTGGGGCCTCTGTATTGATCTTAATTGCTCCATTTTCACCATGGGAACTAGAACTCACAGGAATTAGGGTTAATACCCCACTGACACTGTCTTTTTCAGGGCTTAGTAGCACAATGAATACTTGAAGCCTCACCCTTAGATATCAATGACGCAATGCTATGTGTAAAAAGAATCAGGAAGTACAGCTGCCATTATTTCAGCCTCTAGCATGCTAGTTAGCTAGCCAGAAAGCTGGGGGATATGAATATTAGCTAGCCTAACTCAAATTAAAGAAGCAAATACCCAAACCTGATGCAGGTGGCTTATACTAATCAGTGGTATTGCTGGGCTCTGCCCTGTCTGAGACCACACCCCCCTCCTCCCTGTCTGTAGCAAGGGTCCTACTGCCTGAGGGGTACACCACTATACTAGGGTGACATGGGCTGCCCTGAATTAAAGGCAGCTTTTAAAAGGTTTTCTGTCATATGTATTGTGAAAGATCCATGAGCTTCAGTTTTTAGAGGGATTGCATTAGAAAATAGGGCTCTTTCCACACAGGTGTATCCTCAGTCTCACAAACACACACACACACACATTTTAAAGCACAGCCCTTTAGCCAATACTTCAAACAAGTTGGTCTTATCTCTTTACCATAATGTAGTGTATGTCAACTCATTTGGGATACTTTAGACTTATACGCTGAGGCAATCATTTTACTTTGTATATAACTTGGGTGAAGTAAGGAGAAGCAAATTCTTTCTATCTCTGGTCTAAGTGCAAAATTACAACATGTACCATTTCAAAGCCTGATTTGAATAAATACCACCATCAGAACATTCTTGGGGAGAAAATTCTCTGGTTTCCTTGAAATTGGAATCTGCCCTTCCTTTTCAGTCTTTTAGTTTGTGTTATTTGTAGGAGTCTCATCCATGCTGGACTGCAATGTGACACTATTCTCTTTTTTCTTGATCACAAACTACTGCAAACTACCACTGAAAAGAGGATACAGTGAAAGTGTAACATGTTGTATCTGTTCATAAAGGGTCCTACATAAGAGCACCATAAAGCCTTCATAAGCACTACATTAATCTGTTTTCATGCTACAATGTCCCTTAACACTTAAATCACCCAATACAGACTGTCATTAGGTGTGCTATGTCATTATCTATATCATAATTCATATTACCATGACATTCTAATTTGGTAAATTATGGTAATGCAATTTATTATATGGATGGTGACAAAACACTTACAAGAGTACTATACTTCTCACCTGACATATATTTTAATGAATGGCTATGAAGTTCTTATGCTTGTATTACATAATGATTACAGTGACATAAGTAGCACCCGTCATATAAAGCATTTGAAAACATTCATTTGTAATACTCTTTGCAAGTATCTGGATGCCAGAAACAGATACATTAAGTACACTATGTTAATTAAAAATAGGTACCACATGCTGCCGGGAGAAAATTACAATTCATTAACTTCCTTGCGCTGAAATAATATACTACTTGATTAGTATTCTACATGGAAATTTAACGAAAATGGGTCAAGCCCGGTCCGAATTTTGGGACAGCTTACCTATAGCACTTGTGTGATATCGAGGACAGCAAACAATGTCTCACTCCGCAGCAATGAATTTAAAGTGTTACCGCTCCAAGTGAAACAAAACTAAAAAAAAAAAGAAAAATAGGACAGTATATATATGTACTTTTATACCTTTGTTGGTAAATCAATCTGGACTAGAGCGTCTGCCAATATGTAAACTTATAATGAGTTCCAGACCGTCCTCTTTAATAAATCGCCCTGCAAAAGCAATTACATCAAAATTAGACGGCTGACTAATGTCTGCTACTTCACAAAAATGACGAAGTTGCCCAGGCTGTAGTCTGACCAATCCTGTGACAATCTAATGTTTTTTGTAAAATGTTTGATTCTGGGGCTGTAATTGTTATCCATTCAATTACCAGCATTCCCAAATTGTGTCTATCTTAGCGATCCAGAGACGTAAGTGTCTCTTGTTGGTCAGCGACCGTCTCTATCCATATATGCACTTTGTAAGTGGTACAAACTAACTTCCTTTGGCCTTGCCGACAGACAGCACAAGCTGCCAATCACTCGTTCACTGCTGAACCCCCAAAAGCGAACCCACCAATCCCGCTCTGAAGTACAGGTTTCTGGATTGAAATAGCCACCATGGTGCGGTGGCTGTCCATAGTGGATCGCTCGGTGTGCGCCCTGGTCTTTGGGGGAGACTGCCTGTGTCTTTAAGAACTTCACTCACATTCTAAAAATTACACCCTAACAAAAATGGTTATTAAAGTATTTTTAGCTTCTTCATCGGGATCGACTGCGGTAAGCAAATCTTAGCTCAGTTTGATGCCTTTTCATCAAAAATGTACTTTGCGCGGGGAAGCCGCTATTGCACCAACTATGTAACTTGTAATCTGCTGTTTTGTTTTATGATTTGGCGAACTCTTCGACGTTCGATCGCGATTACAGACTGTCTCTCTTATCTAAACAGTGTACCTTGTGGTCCATTATGGTATATATGGATAAATAAAGCATGTCTAATGAGGGGTATACCGCATTGGCATATTCCCCACGAGCGAATATTTAATTAATAAAAATGTCAGAGTATAAAGGTGGGATACAGTGTGGGATGTGGCACTGACATAAACGTCTAAAAACAAAACTCTAGAACGTTTCAAGTACGTCTTGCCGGCGTTAGTTACTGTAACTTTTTGTGACAGTGGCTGAGGTAGCATTGCAGGACTGTGTTGGAGTTTCCTTATATATCTCGGTCATGGCTATCACATTCCAAACCTGCGACTGCAGTCTGTTGAGGAAGCCCAAACACCTTCCCTACTGAACCTTCCAGAACCTCTAGACCCACTTTACTACATCCAATCGCAAATTTCCTTGTCGCCATTGCTCTTCAGATAATTAGAAAACAACGGACAGACAGTTTTAATGACATGCCCAATAACACTAGTCAGAAATGACATGAAATGCAGTCCATTCCTGTCCTAAAAGTCCTAAAAGAGGGTCTCAAACGGTTTGTTTTTTGCCTCTCGTTTTCACTGTAACCGCCACGAAAAAAAAAAACGTTTTGATGCATGGAAGCAGTATTAAATGCATATATTCAATTTACAGCTGTGTGCTGTATTGTTTTGCAATTTGTAAGTCAGAGACCAACAGTATGCATTATTTAGTCATAGTGACAGTATTCTAATGTGATTAGTAAAAACAATCACCCTTAATAGACCAGGTGAATTGACATCTACATTTCAATGTATTGACACTGTAATTTAAACAACACTCTTTTATGAGGACATCTATAGCCTATTCACCAGCAGTACTGTTCATAAATCTGAGTAATGAATCTTGGCGTTTGTTGCTTTTTCTGTGTTGTTTTATTGTGACATTCATTCACTACCTAACTCAGCATATCCACGACAGTAACTTGTTTAAAGGAGGCTAAATTCTGGAAGGATGGTATAATTCCTATTGAATACCATAACTGAATAAAACCAGTCTGACCACCCTGATGGAGCAACTCCTGCTTTCCAATGAAGCGCATGGACAAATGTTCACCCTAATATAGCTTTAATGCAAATTTTTGTACAACGATATTTTTTCACCTGCCCTTGTATTCATTGTCTACCTCGCTCACAGATCAAAAAGAAGCAGCAAGATGTACTGGGTTTCCTGGAGGCTCTTAAGATCGAGTACACACAGATGGACATCGCCTCCAACGAGGAGAACCGCATATGGATGAGGCAGAACGTTCCTGGGGAGAAGAAGCCGACCAACGGGATCCCGCTTCCACCACAGATCTTCAACGAGGAGAACTACTGCGGGGTGAGCGGGATATCCGCGCTCCCACGTCTGTTTTTGAATACACGGCTTAACCGTTCTGCTGGAGGCAAATATGACGCGACCCAGTGCATTTCGGCTTCTGTACGCCTATGGGTTGGATACATGCGATTCTGAGCATATGCCCAGAAGTACATAGAAAAGAACCTTTATTTCTGTAAGAAAAAATATAACCCCAGGTTTTATTTTAATCAAGTCAAACAGATGTTACGTACATTTCGATATTATTGTCTGTACTTCAGTTGAGATGCACTGGATCAAGTGAAATCGATGAATAGTTTGTATGGTTTGAATGCTACACCAGTATCATCTAGCTGGTTTCATGTGGCCTTGTGGAAACTGACCTATTACTTTTCAATGCACGCAAGATTTTAATTGAGGTCATGAGGGAACAAACAATTAAAATGATTTGCAGATGAAAATAAGTAATGTTTAATCCTCTGCATTTTACATTACAGGACTATGACACATTCTTTGATGCCAAGGAGGACAATCAAGTGTATGCCTTCCTTGGCCTCCCGCCTCCCCCAGGATCAAAGGTTAGAAATGTTTCTTCTTTGCCTATTTCTGTTTCAGATTGCCATTTTGCAGTGTTTATAGACTCAAATCTTCAAATAAAACATTCGTACACAATTCTGAAAGTTAATAAGGAAGTTAGAAACACACAAACATGAGCACAGTTTTCCCCTCAAGTTATTGTATGTAATGATAGTCGTGAAATCTGTAGATAGGTAGTTGTTTGAGAGAAATCTCACCATGGCAACGGTAGCATTTGTTTTGATGAGTAGCTGCAGCAGTTTATTCTCAGCGAGACAATTTTGACTCCATATAAGCAAGTCAGTTATGACGTTGCTAGCCAGAGGGTGCATATTATAACGCTCTTGTGAAATGAACACCAATGAAGTGAAATTGAGATGACATATCTATGAGGGGAATTTTATTTTATTCATTTAGCTGGCAGACACTCTTATCCAGATTGACTTACAAGGCTAATATGGCACTGTATATTAAATATATGTCACAGGAGCAGTCACACTGTTAGTATAGCTATACAACAGATAGAACTAGAAAATGGCATTGGACTGAAAACTACTGTTGTAATGAAAACATAAAGGTATGAACATAATGGACGATGATCATTCTTTGTAGTGCAGTGAATGTTTGACCAAAGAAAGGTCTATTAGGGGAACATTACCTTAAGTTACAGTATTTACATGGTGCCAGATAGCGATACATGAACACAGGTTTGCAACAGTGTTAATATGCCGCTGAATAGTGATCCATAATAGTAGCATTACAAGTCACAGTTTCAACATGATGCCACACATTGGTAGAGCAACAATACCCTGTGTGGCAGTGTTGTCTTACCACCTAATAGTGACCCATAAAAGCGACATTACAAGTCAGTGTCAACATGGCTCCAAATAGTTATAAGTAAGAGAAACATTCCCTCTCAGTTTTAACATGATGTCAAACAGTGATCAATAAGACTAACATTTTCTGAAGTCAGTGTTATTTTGTCACCTAATAGTGATTCATGACAGCAACCAGTCCCAGTGTTAACATGGTGACAAACAGTGATTCATAAGAACAACAATGATGTGACATGTCCCGCGGTTGTGCAAGGCCTCAGAGTTCCCATGTTGGGCCTTCCTGTTCATCAGTCTGTGCAGTGAAACCTGCTGATTCTCTCGGTGCAGGAAGCCTTACTGGCCGAAAAGGCCCTTATCCTCCAGAATGGAACAGAACCTGAGGAAGACCTCGAGGACACTGCAGTAATTCTCGCTTTGCTCCCTCTTTTTTGTTCCCTGTTTCCACCATCTCTCCTGTCCTCTCCCCCTTCCAAACCTGTCCATGTTTAAGAATGTTCCAGCCTCTATTTACTCCTGTTCTCTCTCTCCCTCCCTCTTTATCTCCATTTCCCACGAGTGATGCACAGTGAGTTAGAGTATGGTAGATTTACTAACACCCCTTCCATTGCATGGAATTTTGCTGGATTTTCTTTGTTGGCATTTATCTTTTTGACCATCCTGTTTCAATGTAAAATTCTGGGTTAAGCAGCGACATCCATAACACGGACATGTACTTTACATGTACTCTTTATAAACATGCATTTTTAATGTGCTAGTGCGCTGATGTTCCATCCAGAGGTAAGTACTTTGTAGTGAGTGATTTTTGGTTATGAGGAAAGCATGCAGCTTTTACAGTTCCTCTGGAAAATTATTGTCTCTGTAGTGAGCTGGTATAGTTCTTCTTTTGTAAAGCTACATTTTTTATGCAACAGGGTGTAAGATGGAACTCAAAATGTCTTTAAACAGCTGTTGGGGTAAAAGGCTAATCACGCTGATAACTGGAAAAAAACAACAACCCACAAATTGTAGATGTGCATGGTGTTGTTGTTTTGATGGAAGTGCTGTGGTCGTGATTGAACTGTTTGTTTGTTGAGACTGTGTATTGCTGCTCAGACATTTTATTCCAGCAGCTATTTTTGTCGCACAGTTCCTAAACGGTTTTTGCAGTCGTCCCAAAAGATGTCTAGTTTCCCATCCCGCTGGAATTGCTCAGAGGTCATTATGAGTCGGTGGAGAATTTATTTGGCCTAACTGTCCAACACCTGTTTGTTGGCTACATGCTTTAGATTGTGTGGCATAGACCCACGAAGCGACGTGTTTTTTAAACCTGGGGCCGGTCTTCTCAGATGGACAGGACACGGGAGCAGGATATGGGCACCAGAGCGTCATATGAACAGAAGTGCAGCCCAATGATACTCCAGCATACCTTTTAAATGAAAAAGGGGAAACCTCAGTCTATTTTTTGACCCAGTTGCAAGTCAAAAAATTCTAACTCATTGCAAAACATCCTTTTTATTTTCATTTTCTGCTGTAAATATTAAAACAAGCCAGGACTGGGCAGGACTGGAACTGCTTTGGCAGATGCCTCCAGTGGTGTTTGTTGAGTGGTAGTAGCTCAAGGGGACTGTTATTACTTTGGTGGAGTAGCTTGCTTGGCACCTGAGTTTGTCTGTTACTCAGTGGATTTCTCACATTTCTCAAGCTGTTTTTTTACTGCCAGCATATTGCCAGCTGCCCCAGGTGCATATGTGTTTATTGAGTGTGGCAATCAGTGCAGAAGTATTTTTCTATCAGCATTTCCAGTATGAAAGCACATTGACTTTTTTTACATCTTGTATTACTGTTTAACATACCACTGAATAGAAACGCCGTAAAAGTGCCTTTGCCTTGAATCCCTCTATTAGACTAAACAGCAAACAGACCAGAACTAACAGCAGATACATGTGGTGCTGAATCCAGATCAATGTTCGGTTAGCAGCTCAAGCAAACCCAATAAGTTGCAAGCTCAGCTGGTGTAGTTGCACCAGTGACTGTAGTTCATTTATTCACGTCTTCTTTTTTCCTGTCCCTGGAACGTATGTTTTGCAAGCGGGAGCTTCCGGGTCCGTTATGTTTGATGCCTGTCCGAGGAAGCTGCCTTCATCACTTTTTAAATGGTTTGCGTGTGCGTGTGTGTGTGTGTGTGTGTGTGTGTGTGTGTGTGTGTTTTTACAGGGTTGTTGTTTTCACTCAAAGCAGGAGAAACCAGCAGAGGAGTGCAATGGGGAGGCGAAGGCTGAGTCGGAGGTGGTGGCAGAGGAGGGAGTAGCAGAGGTGCTGGTGGGGGAGCCCGCCGCGGAATACGGGGGGGTGGCTGACGAGGTGGAGGAGGCGGAGTTTCAGGAGGACGCAGAAGAGGACGAGGAGGAGACTGTAATTTTGCCACCCCCCAACCCCCTGAGATGCATTTGAAATCCAAACCCATGTGTCCTCATGCAGCCCTGTCCCTCATCCCATAAATGTCCTCCTCTTTTCCACGATGTTGTGTCCTCACCCCCGCCACCTCAGCTGTCTTCCATCTCCTCCAACTAACACTATAAGTAACTGTGTGCGTCTGACCCTAAGAGACACTTGGGACGTCTAACTGTTCCTGTGTTTTGTGATTTCATTTCATTGTGACTGGAGTGGCACCCCCTCTGTCTGCTCACATTGGTGGAGCTAACGTTTCTATTTGATTCTGTTTTGCGGTGCTGTGCTGCGTTCCCTGGTTGCACCACGTTTTGGCAAGGTCTTCGCCCCACCACTGTGTGACTGAACTTGACTGACCCGTAGGTGTGGTGGGAGAACTGTCTCCTCCTTTTGTAGATGGTGTTACCTGTGCTAGAAGACATTCCCTACGTCCAGGGGCTTCCTGCTTGAACGCTTACTGTGATGTTATAGACACTGACAGTCTGTGTTCATTTCTCTTTTGCAGAAAAAGGTAGCCAGTGAGGAGGAAGAAAAGGTAGGGAGACCTAACTCCTGTAATTCTACCCCATTCACTTGAGCTCTTCACCAAAAACACCTTCGACAGAGGACCCACTTTTTCATACATTGCATTCATTTAAATGTAAATTGCAGTAACAGTTCATGTATGTTAGACTCATAAGCATAACAGGTTTTACATATTTAATCTGTTGAAATGTGATATTAAGCTGTATACCAAATAAGATTATTAGAAGTAAGGGATCACACAGATTTGCAATGAAGTGAAGTATGAAAGAATTGAGGGCATTTGTGGTCTGATCTTCTATCAGATCAGTGAGACTTCTTCTGTATTTCTGTCAGTTGATGGGAATTTAAAAACATGATGGGGGTGGGAGGAATAATTTCTAACCTTGTTCTCCTGATCTTGGACAGGAAGTAGAGTACGAGGAGGAGGAGGAGGAGGAGGAGGAGGAGGAGGAAGAGGAGACTAAGGTACTCTGCCGTGCTCTGATTGGCCGGCCCCTGCAGGCTTCATTTTTAACAGCGGTGCCTCTGACCTCTGCCTGCAGCCAATCAAACCACCCTACCCCTGCCGCCCCAACCCCTCCCCCAAAAACTTCACCCCAAACTTAGTCATCGGGGCGAATCTCTGGATCCCACTGTGTGAACAAGATCCTGCTCAGCTATGGCAGCCGCCTTAATTAAAAACCTTGTCTGTTATGTCACTCTGTTGCAACGCAGCAGCTCAACGTGTGCATGTGACCCTTGCAGTGCACTGTGTGCACTCAAATTAATTGTTATTAATGCTTTATTAGGCCTTGTTGAGAGTCAAGATCTGTTTATTGAAACAGGAAGATTATTCCCGGGGGAATTGACAGAGATTTACAATACTTATATATAAAGAAAAGATTAAAAGAATCAAGCAGAGAAATGGTTAAGATAAAATAAGGTAGTGTTTCATGCCATTATTAAGACATGTTACTATAGTGCTGTCCAGCATTGAACAGTCTTGAGTCATTTGTGATCTTGGTGTACAGTCATGGGCAGCTAAAGAGAGTGCCACATGATGCACAGCAGAAATTGAGTCTCAAGTGCAGAGTGAGCCCAAGTTCAAAACCATGTCATTAGATGATGACTGGGATCCCACAACAGCTTAACAAATCGTATTAGTCCCACCAGGGATAGGGGTGGATAGGGATAGTAAATACCAGTTCCACAAACTTTGAATAGTACCCTCTCCCCCAGATTTCCCCTAATACCCTGAACCTCTGCAGTGTGTATTTTACAAAAGCTAACCTTTGATCATCTGTTGTTTTAGGAAGAAGATGAGCAGCCCGTTTGTGAGGTAGATGATATTGATTTGTGTATGTGGGTCGTGTGTTTGACACAGGACAAAATTAACAGGAAAGGAAAAACTATGAACAAAATGTCAGAATATATACAGTAATAAAGTGTAAAGGCATGGTTAGGATGCAAGGACCCAAAGGTTTGAAATCATATCCCATTGACCTACTTCTGAGTAAAGCACTGAACCGAAATGGCCCCAGTAGGAATACTGTATTAATAACACCTAAATGTGTATGTAAACAGGTAAATTAAAAAATGTGTTAGGTCAAAGGCAGATGCTAAAGAAGAAAATAAGTAGATAAACTCATGCATTTCACTTAAATAAGTCAACACTAGTATATCTTCTGTAAGCTCATCCCTTTCCGGGCTTTATACATGACCTTTCAAGAGTATATTAGTAAAATAAACATTAATAGTAGTAATAATAATGTAACTTAATATGAGCTAATAGTTGAATCCCATTGTTTTGGAAGGAGGATCAGGCAGTCTCTGAGGTAGATCCAGTTTGATACTTATTTAAAATTGCTTTAACTAGCAGACAATTAAGATAAAAAGAAGTGTTTCACAGCATCAGTGTGGAATGTTGCTACAGTGCTGTCCAACAATGTGCTGTGTTGAGATGTTTGAGATATTGGTGTGCAGACTTGCTCAGTTAAAGAGGAAAACAATAAATGTCATTTTCCAGTTCCACAAATTAAAGAGTTCCCCATGTGTGCATACGGGAAGTTTTCAGACCCTTTCAAGTTTTCCACATATTGTTATGGTTCAGACTCATCTTAAAGGTGCTTTAACCAAGTACTAAGTGAAGAGTCTGAATACTTAGGTAAATGGGATATTTCAGTCTTTTATTTTTAATAAATTAACAAAACACTCCAAAAACCTGTTTTTGCTTTGTCATAGTGAGGTATTGTGTGTAGATTGATGAGAAGAAAATGAATTCAATCATTTTAAGATGAGTCTGAAACATAACAAAATGTGGAAAACTTGAAAGGGTCTGAAAACTTTCCGTATGCACTGTAAATGTGTATGTAAAGTCTGGGAGATTACTGCCTCTGACATTTACAATAATGATTTAAAAATCAGCAGACAAACAGTTAAGCTCAAGTAAGAAAATGTTTCACAACATCATTATGAAAAGTTACTATAGTGCTGTCCATCAGTGAGAAGTCTTGAGTTGTATGTGATCGTGGTGTGCAATCATACGCAGCAAAAGAGAAGAACAAAAGGCAAAAATGGTGTACGAAAGAAGTAGTGGCAGGTGATAACATTCAGAGTAGCATTTACAGCCATGGGGTCCAGCCCTGAGAGCTGCAGGGTCATTAAATTGGTTGTAGGGGCTACCAAGAGGCTCAGTTGGGAAAAGGCACTGGTCTTGAGTACAGACTGAGCACTTTGGATGGGGTTTGAAACCAGGTGACGAGAAGGACTGGGAGGTCACAGCGGCCTTGACAAATCGGCTTTGTTCCACCTGGGACATGTATATACACTGTATCTTAATCATGTATCGCACATGGTCTGTCCAAAATTAGTCAGGGGTTGACATCAGGGATAATACGTTCCAGTTCCACAAACATTGAATAATACCCTGTCCCCCAGGTTTCCCCTCAATTCCCAGGACTTCTGCAGTGTGCCTTTAACAAAAGCTAATCTTTGATCATCTGTTGTTTTAGGAAGAAGATGAACAACCCATTTATGAGGTAGATGGATTTTGATTTGTGTATGTGGCTTGTGTGTTTGACACAAAACAAAATTAACAGTAAAGGAAAAACTATGAACAAATTGTCAGCAGATATCCTAAAGTGTAAACACATGGCTAAGATGCAAGGACCCGAAAGTTATGGGATCAGATCCCATGGGTAATTTGATCTCCCCCTGAGTAAAGCATTTAAGCATTCTGGTAGAAATATTGTTTTATTAATATGGATCAATGTGTATGTAAAACCTGGATGGGTATTGCTGGTGGAATTGACTGAGGTTTACAATAATGATTTAAAGTTATTAAAAAAACAGCATACCATTATTATGAAATGTTGCTATAGTGCTGTCCAGCACTGAAAAATCTTGAGTCGTATGTAATCGTCATGTGCAGTCATAAGCAGTTAAAGGAAAGACTAGAAAACAGTAGATGAAAAAGTAGTGGCAGGGGATCACATGCAGAGTAGCTTTTACTGCTCTGGGTCAAGCCCGGAGGGCTGCAGGGTCATTAAATCAGTTGTAGGGGCTACCATGTGGCTCAATTGGCAAGTCACTGGTCTCGAGTGCGGACTGAGCCCTATGAACTAGGTTTGAAATGCGTACTGGAATTTTAATCATGTACTCCATACAGTTTATACAAAATCGGTTGGACAGATGTTGACATCAGGAATAATATGTACTAGTCATACAAAATTTGAATGGTACCTCTCTGCCAGATTTCCCCTCAATACCCTGGACTTCTGCTGTGTGCGTTTGACAAAAGATAACCTTTGATCATCTGTTGTTTTAGGAAGAAGATGAGCAGCCCGTGTATGAGGTAGATGGAATTTGATTTGTGTATGTGGGTCGTGTGTTTGACACAAGACAGAATTAACAGGAAAGGAAAAACTAAGTGGCAGAAGATATCATAAATGCATGGTTTGGACTCTAGGATCTGAAGGTTATGGGATAAGATCCCAAGGGTAGTGTGGTCCTGCCCTTAAGTAAAGCACTAAATGACTCCAGTAAAAAAAAACTGTATATGTAACGAGGTCAAACAGAAAACATTGTGTTCATTGTTAGAGGGAAGAACCCAAACGCTAGTCTTTATGACATATGACCTTATGTAGATAGAAAGTCAATGAAATCATTTACAATCTCTTTCCCATCTTTTACATCACCTTTCAAGAACACACTAGTAAAAAAACAGTATAAATAATAATGCTATTTCAATACTAGCTAATAGTTGATTCCCATTATTTTAGGAGGAAGAAGATCAGGCAGTTTTTGAGGTAGATCCAGTTTGATTTCTGTTTCCTTTAGCTGCAGGTCTCTGTCTGTTTGAGCTCTCAGCGTGGCCTACGTCTCTGTGCACTTTACAGTTGCTTGTCTGCATCCATGTGACTAATGTCTTTGTCCAGTGCCCTCATAAAAGGAGGGGTAACATTAGCACTAACCCGTCTTTCCCTTTTCATCCTAGATCGTCCTTTGAAGCATGGAGTGCTATGAATGTGTCTTATTCGTCTGTAAAAGCAACTGTTTGTTAATCCCAGTTTCTTTCCCTCTCCTATTTTCTGTTTTCTTGTGGGGTGGTGCTGCTTGCCATGACATCAGAGGCTGATGATTTTTTACTTAAAATTTGATAATTCTTCCTAACACAGTGGTACACAGTGGTATACTGATAAAGCAGAACCTGTCCTGAGTGAATGATGGACAGATTATGAAAGGAAATTTACTGTCTTTGTGGCTAGAGGTGTTTTGGGGTAACTCATTAAATATTGTCACTGAAAATACACTACCAGTCTTTAAATAAGATAATAAATACACCAATTTATAAAATATGGGAAACTCATGGTAGGTAAAAATTGTGTCTTCAGGGTGCCTGGTCATAAGTTGTTCATGAGTCTGGTGCTTTAAGGCCTGTTATTAAATGGGTTTAAACAAGTCTTGCACAAACATGAGAGGGACCCAACCTGTACATTTCATTTTCCCATCCTTGCCAATAATATTTTGCACAATTTCACCTATGTGACACCACCCTGCACCCCCCCCCCCATGTCTTCATTTGGTTTTTCCAGGAGGAAGAGGATTTGGTCATATCTGAGGTAACCTCACGGTGTGAATTCAGTGAATTTGCCAAATTCACCCTGTGATTACAGTCAGTTCACCCTGTGATTTCAGTGATGTCACTCTTTCCCCATGATTTCTTCCTCTTGTTCCTCCTAGCCATCCGCTGTGTGGTTTCCCCAAGACCAGTGGTGCCCTCTCTGTGCCACAGCACTGAGAGGAAGCACTCTTCTTTTCTTCTCCGCCCTGACTCACTCCTTCCTGACTTTGTTTTCTCCTTCTCTTATCTTCCTCTTCCTTTTTTCCTCTTGCCCATAATGCTCCTGCCTCCCACCAGTCAGAATGCTCCCTTTCTGTCCCTTATCTAAACGTGTTGCTTTTCTGAAGCATGCCCTTCCTGTTCTTCCTCCCCCCTCCAGCGTCACTGCTGAGATTCGGTCTGTTCTCCTTTGTAGGACGAAGAAGAACTGCGACGGCTCGAGGTAGACTCATCCCTCTGCTGCCCGAAAACCCATCCTTTCTTTTCCTGTTTCTCTCTCACTGCAGCCCTTGTCTCAGTGCTTTGCTCCGTCCATACTTTGGTCTCTTCCACATTACCTTTGGTTGAGGTCTGGGTTCATTGACATTTTAGCTCAGTGTCACTTTAGGCAGGTAGACTGGGTGTGGCCCTGTGATGTAGCTCCTGATCAATCAGATTTTCAGGAAATACATAAATACATAATACATAAACACATAAAGTTCTACCCTATGGAGTTAGCAATGAAAACAAGGTGCCAAAGTCCTTTTTTACAGAGGACACCTTAGGAGACTACAGCGGGCATGTCTCTCACATAGGCCAAATGTTACCATAGCAAATGGTCAAGACTCATGATTGCCTTTTGAGCACAGAGCTCTACAGAGAATGTCCCTAGTTAGAGTTTGCGTTAGATAAGGATGTGAGATTTACAACTAGAAGGTAAATGCCAAAAATGAGTTTTATGTAAAGTGTTGAATGAGCCATGCTTGACGTTCTTGCGGTGTCTGCTATGAGGGGTCTGCATTGTCCTGTCCCGTCTTACCCCCCCTGCCCTGCCCCGCTCACCCCTCCCAAATTTCCACCTATTCTCTATGGTGATCTCTCATCTCTCTACTCTTTGCTCCCCCCCATCTCTTCTCATCACAGGAGCCAGAGGAACAGCAGAGTGAGGTAGCTGCCTGTTTCCTGTATCTTTTGTTTTTGCCCTTTCAGCGAGTCAAAACGTTCCCTTTTCTCTGTGCAGCATGAATTTCACCCACCCCTTCCAACCCCCCACAGTAATTTGAAGGTGTGGCGCATGACTTCCCCTGACCTGGTATATCTGTGTGTCTTCCTACACGTTCCTGCAGCATCTACTAGATGTATCAAAAACCCAGTTATATCAGGTGTTCTGTGCTCCTTGTTCATAGTGACATGCAGCAACAGCAATCTAAAACAAGGATAGTGTTTCTTTACATTTTGGAGTGTAAATTTGGAACATCTTAAAACTGATATTCCACACTCCCCCCTTTTGTAGGAAGAAGAAGTCCCAGTAACAGAGGTATATTTTTCCTGTAGCTTCCTGTTCCAGCCATCATAGCATGGCGTGATCAGTGGGGCGGAGCTCCTGGTTTTGGACAAACTAAGGCATGATGAGGGAGAACATGTGGTTTCACTGACCAAACCACATGGGAACATAGTGTGGATTTGTGAAGTGCCTCACTGTTGTTTCCCTGTCACTGGCAAGGTCATGCAGCAACTACCTAATACTCTGTGTGAAGGTGGGATATTGTGAGTTGTTGTCATATAATGGTTGCTACTTGTTTGTTTCTGAGGTGAGGAATGGCGTGATGAAATGCTCCATATGACCACCAGAGGTCACTGCAGAGGCAAGCACAGGAGAACCCTTGTGGAAACATTTGTTTACTGTATGTGGTGAAGCTGTCATGATGCAACTGACAGATCCAAATGACAGAGTGTTGTTGTGATGACAGACCTTGGCATGCTCTTTCTTTCTTTTTGCCATGTGAGTGTGGGATTTGTTTTAATTACTTGACAGCTGGAGTCAAACCATTACCTCTTAACCTATCCTGTGGGATCCCCTGCCACCCAGCATTCTTCGGGTCAGACGTACTGTGCTAAAAGACCTGGCCTCTAAGGGAAGCCACTGTTGTACACCTTAGTAGGATGCAGGTGGAGTGCAGCTGTAGGGAGGTGTAATGTATCACATGGATATGCAATAGAGTCACCAGGTGCGGCCAGTAAGCAAATGCAAAACAATGGGCAGCACGAAGGAAATTCCCCGTTGTACCACATCTGTTATAAGCGATCGGCACATGTGCTACCCTGATAGCCCTGGTCTCTTAGTGTGGGGAGTGAAGCTTGCTGGGTTCCATCACTGTGATTGGCTCACGGATCCCCTTCTACCCCTGGCCCATCTCCCTCCATGTTGGTTTGCCCTTTTCTTTCCTGACTGATGGACCTGTTTTAACACCTCTTCAAACACTAACTCCACCCGCCACCTACTGCTTCAATTCTGCGTCTCTGTCTTTCTCTCTTTTTTAATGGCACCAAGGGGGAAGAGGAGGAGGAGGAGGGGGCGGATGTGGAGGTAGAGCAGCACCCGTTAAAACATGCCAACTGACTGAAGGCCATCCACTGAATATTGGGGAATAGAGGATAACTGGCGGGCAGTAAATCTGGCTGACGTGCACACTGCCAGTTATTCCCCTTCTCTGCACTGATCATTGGTGTGATCAGTCTGCTGATCATTCCTTTATTCAAACAAAGTCAGGGTGATTTTTGAATTAATGTACACTGCACACTGCATATCTGAGAGAAAGGTTCATTTCGATCATCGGTTAAATGAGAGACTTTTGTTTTTCCTCTAGCTGTGCTGTCTCATTGATTTAGGGATGTGAAAATAACACAGACATTCCATAAATTAACTTTACTGTTCTTTGTGAATGCCTACTAGGTATTTGTGTTGTTAGGAACATGGATTGATGCAATGTTGGGAACCTGTCCTCTTGTTGGTTCTGAATATTGCAATGTCATCTCACATCAGAGTGTTTTTTGTTTTTCTCTGTAGGATGAAGAAGATGAGTAGTCTTAACCTGGTAGGGGTTAGGATTTCTGTCTGTTCTCACTGTCAAGGTGAGTGATTTTAGGAACACAGTACCCTGCTGAGCCACAAGGAGGTGTTCCTGGATTATGTATGAATTCAGTTCCTGTTGAAAATCCTAGTTGCTTCAACTCAGAAGTGCTGAACTGAGTTTAATTAAGAAAGGAAATGTATGAAAATAAAAATGTCAAATATCAGTCTCAAGTCAGAAATGGCCTCACAATGAGTGATCCAGCTTAGATAACATTTTTCCAGATAAACAGCAGAAAATTATTTCAATATGCGTAATGACCTTTTCATCTCATATACTGAGGAAGCCTGTGACCCTGTGAGGCCCACACTTGTGAATATGAAACTGCGAAAATATTTTTCTGATGTAGTAAGGCTCAGATGGCTGATAATAAGAGACATTTAGAAATGATTGTTAGGGTTACATGACATGTATGTGGAATAATCTACAGAGCTGCATATTTTCAGTATATTGTGTGCTGTTCTTGTCATGTCGTGGATATGGTGCATAAAATATGTAAGATTTACATTACGTGCATAAGACTTTCTAATTAAGTTACTGGATAGTAATAATAACAATTAGGATGGAGGATAGCAGTTGTATAATGATAATGGTGATGGTTATGGTGATGATTAATAACAATAATAATTCTCATATAATATTGTAATTCTAATAATATAATTATAGCAATAGCACTAAAAAATTGCTCTCTGCTGGAAGAGTATTTAGTTTCTTCTCTCACTGGTTTCTGCCCCAATTTAATTCACCCCAGGTATTGTGCACCCACTTCCTAAGACTTGGATGAGTTGTATCCCATCCATACACTACACTTCTCTATCCTGGAGGTTCCCATTCTGCCAGAACACTACCTATGCAACTGATTCTTGCTGTGTCTCTGCCAATAGAAATGCTGACCCTGGTTCTGAGAGTACGAGTGTTTTAAAGAGAGTTGGGAATCCAGGGCTGGGATGTTGCAAGAACAGGAATGGACCCCCGCTGCTTTAGATGACATGCAGATTAATACTCTTTCTTGACTGCATTAAAAAATTATTAAATTCTCGTTTACGTATGTGGCCTTTGAGGGTACCATGGGTCACTTGTGCATATCGGGCCGCGTATCTGCACATATCGTAATGTAATGTACTGCACAAACGGCCGCATATATCTGCACATATTGGGCTGTGTCCTGGTGAGTGCCAGCCGATTTCCCTCCCAGATCAGCTTTCCCGGTAGAGACAACCTAGAGGGCTAAACCCAAAGTTTTAATTGTGTGTCATAAATGTTCCCTTTTTTACCTCCTTTTTTACCCTCTGTGATTAGCAGTGATGATAATCTTCAGAGCTGCCTGTGTGGCCATGTGCATCTCATGATTAGAGGGCAATGTTCTTGGGCAGGAAACCCAAGTTTATGAGAATGAGCTGCAGGACCTGTTCTGGTTTGTGTTAAGGCTGAGTGCAGCCGCATGAAGAACATGTACAGCCAGCAATGAGGCAGCAACCAGTCATGGTGTGACAGGTCAAACGTGGGGGCCACACCCTCAGGGTCACACTAAGACTTTGTGTTGACCTTTGTTTTCCAGCTAGGAGAGCCCCACCCCCTTCCCACCCCCTCTGCCAAGAACGAGCTTCCAGGCCTCTCACTCACCTCACCTCACAGCACATCAGCAAAGCTCGCTGGGAATGGTTGTGTTTCAGTGGGATGATCTGGCTCCAGCGAACACCTCACGGCTCTGTATCTCTGCCTCCCCGCTACTGGGGGGCTCCCCTCAGTGCAGATGTTACCTGACTTTATTTTTTACTCGGTAGGGGAATAGTGAATGTGTGTATAATTACTGATGCAGAATCATAGGGCAGCGTTAGTTGCAGCTTGAAGTGTCTGTCCGGCATTTTACATCATGTGGAATATAACATTTATGTGCACTGTTAATTCAAGTCTAAAAGTCTAAAACAAAACCAGTCAGCAGATAAGTAAATATTATAGCCACATCTATATGAGTATATACACATATACCACCATATACTGTCACACGAATGCACATGAAAATATCTCTTCTTTTGTACATCTGTCAAAATATTATAAATTCTCAGTATTCTTTGTAATCCAGATGTGGCGTTATAAAAGGATAAAGGATAATTAACACAAATAGTTTCAATCATGGAGCATAAGACATTGGAGAACTACAAAAAAGTACTTTCTCTTCTGCTGGAACAACACTTTAAGAAGCTAACATAGACTAACCATTATAAAAATTTTTTGAATGTTCATGTGCCAGGTTGTTTTTTTTTTTTTCTTTTCACCATGGTTTGGATAAGTTTTAAAATGTTCAGTATTTTACCACTGACTGCTGCTCAGTGTCCCAGATCAGACGACACTAACAAGCTCTCTTCTAGTTGGCTGCAGATGCTGTTTTAACATTTGTTCATGTTAGTGTTGGCTGCACCACCTGAATGCAGTTGTATAACAGTTACATTGTATTTAAAACTACCCAAAACATGTAATAATCATGAAATCCAACATGTATGGAAACTTTTTAATATTTGTCAAAATGTACTGCATGTTTGAGGAAATATGTCAATCCTTGGCAGTTTTGCACATCCAGTTATTCACACTTGTTCCAAAAACGCTGATGTATAATATCTTTTGAAAATATGTATGCATTCAATTGCATATTTGAACCTGACAGTAATGGATATTTCATGATACATGCAGACATTCTGGCAGATATTAAAATGTATTCAATATATTTTGAAATGCCCTATTTTGTCACCTTTTAATGATAGAGTACTTCCTCATAAGGGAGTCCTCCCCGTTGTTGAAGACAGCAATGTGAAGTATTTGGCTAAAGTATGATGGCAAGACACTCCTCTGTGCCACCGTCCACCTGAAAGGAAGCCTTACAGTCCTCCCTGGTTAAACGCTCCCACATGTTTACATCTGCTGTGTATCCTGCTCTACAGGTTGCTGTCAGTTTATTTCTGCAATGTGGAATGGTCAAGATGGTTTGGAATAACCTTTAGATGTAGCAGGAAAAAGATTAATAAAGATTTGTGAGTGATACCGTCTTTGCTTGTGGTCATGTCATGGTCCATTTTCAACACTGCTTATTTAAAGCACAATGCAATGTTGAAATTATCAACGGGATGTAACTGTAACGAATCCCCCTTGGGGGTTTTGTGTGAAAGAGGGAGGAGGGAAGATCTGGCAAATGGATACTTTAAGTCAGTGATCTTGTTCAGAAACATTGATCATCTACAACTCATCTTGCCTATTAATATTGATAAGACATCAAAAGGCAGGCAGTGAAGGTGAACAGTAACAGTAACCACCTTTCTGTCCTCTGAGAAACTGGAAGCCGGTTGTGTTATTCCACTCAGATCCTGTTTTCAGATGAACCTAAACAAAATTCATACCGTGTGGTCAATACTCCCTAACATGAAAACTCCCTGACATGGAAATCTACGGGAGGCCAAAAGGTCACAGGTCACCACCCTGGAATGCGGTCCCTTCAGCAGACGGGGTCACCTTCAGTAATGTGTCAAACGGCCGCTGATGCAAGAGCTGGACCTAACCCTGCTGCAAACTGAAGTTTTCATCTCGGACACTCATACAAAGAGCATGCAAATGACGGAGAGGAAGTGTGCGGGTTCTCACTGTGGACTGTGGCGCTGTCATTGTTCTCCGGACTCTCCCTTGGTAAGTAGTAACACGGGGTGGACTATGCCGCATAGCAGGCAACAGTGTGAGGTTAGCTTGGCACAAATGGCACTGTCAGAGGGTTGCAGGTGAAACTTCTCTGGGACATGCAATTTGATTGAATGCCCCGTTTTGAAAGCACTTCCACTGCCTCCTGGGGAAGTGGTGCTTTTTCAGATGACACCCAAAAGCCACATTAAGGTACTGTAAATTATGCCACATAAATACCCCTCTGCAGAATCCCAGTCGGCTCTGTGAGACACTTATGAGGTCCTTAAATCTCTGCTCTTTGTTCTGTCTCAGGTCTTAATGATAGTCTGAGCCTTTGATTGGATGGGAAGTTATATTGCTGTTGGTTGCAGATGTCAATCAACTGCTGTTTGAAAGGCATCTTTGAAAGCCTTGAATTCATGAATCTCCAGGACCAGAGAGTGAAGGTAGGAAATATGTATTTACATATAGATACAAAGTTCAAGAATACAAATGTTAGATGGGTAAAAAACAGTAATTATGTTTATAATAACATTTTTAAATTAATCAATAATGATCACCAGTGTATTTATGACACAGACACTGTAAGCGTAAGAATTATTATGGTGTATCCGCAGTCACCATTTATGACTTTTGTTTTGACAAAATGTCTTGTTTTCTGAGTTCTTCTTTGAATTCACACAACTTCTTTAATGTTGACTGGCTCTCCTCAAAATATGAAAGAATGGCCTTACAATTGGGAATATAACAGTGTGTTGGTTGCTCCTGTAAAGAAATCTATATTTTATCCATTATGGATAAATTTAAAATGACCTTTTCAAAGTTAGAGAAGTTGTCCCTATGTTGGCCAGCAGCTGCGTGTGATATCAGTGAGTTCTGAGCAGAAATGAAATGAATTCATTTGTAGGACCTTGACATTTATCAATTAAATGACCCGATCTGACAGTGAGTTTAGAGAGAGAGGGGTCTATTCAGTCCAGATTTTAAGGTTGTCTTTAGCTCATAACAAGTGCAAGAGCTACCTAGCTACTTTTAGATGCAACTAAGGCAACATCATGACAGTCACAGCCACTTACAAACGTGTAAATTAGGAAAAAGTAGCATGTGTCCAATGTCTGTTGTCATAGTTCTATAGAAACACACCTGCACTTGGCTAGGTTAAATTGGCTGTTGAAATGCTACTAGGTCACCTCACATATTAGTGACCTAAAGCTAAAACAGGTCAGTGGAAATGTGACATCAGCTCTTTGGCATATCTGAGCAAACCCACCAGTTCTGCCTCTCAGGGAGGTGATGTTCCTGGAAATCAAAGTATGTATTTTTATTATGTATTGTGTTTTTTTAGTTTTTAGCTTTGTTCTTTTTAAACATGTGGCTCGGGTGGTCATTTCATCTTCTATGTTTTTCTCTCTTTTATGTTGTATAATGCTCTTGTAAAGCACTTTCTGACTCATGTCTGTGAAAAGCGCTTTACAAATAAATTTTACTTACTAACTTACTTACTTAACTAAGAATTAAAATCATGCACCTTGTCATAGCTTTAAACTAACATAGAATGGAGTAGAATTTCATTCAGACAAGGGAATGAATATTTCAGTAGTAGCACCAGGCAACAGCATTAAAACTAAAATACTTTTCAACTTTGAACTATCAAGATTCAACAGAAACATGACTGCATGAACCAAACCCAGAATATTGAATTTTCCTTACCTCTGATCAGGACACAATCAGTCATTAAGAAAACGAAGTTTACATTGAGTATCAAGATAATCAAATTGATCCTTGAAGTAGATATGCTGTAAATATTATAATATGGAGTACTGTTAAGTGGAAAGCCATATCTGGAGTTCTTGCAGATTTCTCGTTCGCTCTACACTGGCAACAGATGACATGGAGTGTTATTAATGATGTTTGCTGAGGAATGCTTCTTTTTTCCATCTTACCGAGTGATTGGGTGATTGGGATTATGTGAGAATGTGTGGTGCATCATTTTTCAAACTTCATGCTCAATTACTGGTGGTGAGCATGTGATCGCATGTCTTCACACATCTGCGCACTTGTCTCATTTCAGCAATGAGCAATGGTTTGACAGTCTCCGGGGCAACATGATCAGGGTCATCATCCTTGTGGCCATTTCATTGCAGGAGGCTAGAGGTGAGTAAAACACACTTCTGTCTAACCACCTTAGTAAAATTCCTATGACTCTTACTCTCCTAATACTCATAATGTGCCTAAATGTCCCTTCTCAGGCACATTTGATCACTGCTCTCACTGTCAGTTTGTATGCTCTTTTGCATGCTCTTAACTTAAATGCTCAAGATGGACATGTTTGTGTGTGTGTGCGTGTGTGTGTGTGTGAAATGCATTTTTCAAATACTTAATCAAACTAAGGAATAACATACCAACCTGTATTATTTTTAGTATCAAATACATAAATATTTACCAATCCTGACCTCTGATGAATGCAGTATAAGGATGTTGCACAAAAGGACCCTCTGATAGCACTCAACACATAGTTACTCCACATCAAGACCCACTGTCAACTCCACATTTACTCCCCCCATATAGGAGTAATTATGGAAATTAATTACAGAAGAGGAGCTGAAATTAAAATTTTTGAAGCGTCATCAATAAGGGGGGCAATGTAAAGTGTAACACATGCTGGTCTGGTTATTTATCACTTCCCCCATTACAAATGGTCCTGCGCTGCATTTCATCTTCTCTTAATCATAGATGCTCACATCTGAAAGTTAACTCATAATGTGGGGAGCGAGGAAGATAGGGCTACTCCCAAAGCTAGCCTGCCTCTTTTGTCTTTCCCATGTCCTCAGATTCTGGCTGTATTCTGGTCCTTAGCTGTCACCCCCTGCTGACAAACAGACAGACAGACAAGTAGGCAGTCAGACAGGTGGGCAGGCGGGCAGGTGGGCAGGCAGGCAGGTGGGTGGGCCTAGACAGACAGACAGACAGTTTTGTTGAATGAAGTTTCTTCACCACAGGTGGGGTCAGATTTTCAAATGTTTGACTAGATTCACAAGTGAATTGTCCAGGACTGTAGGACTTTTTTCCTTTGCACTCAAAGGAATATGGAACAACAGTGATGTGGAAGTTCAGGTAGAGAATCTTGCTTTTGTCATTAAACGAATGATAACTCAATTCAGTTCAATTCAATTTTATTTGTATAGCGCTTTTTACAACACAAGTTGTCAGAAAGCAGCTTTACATTGTTCCCAGGCCTGAGACCCCCTGAGAGCAAGCCTAAGGCAACAGTGGGAAGGAAAAACTCCCTAATGAACAGGAAGAAACCTTGAGCAGAACCCGGCTCAGAGCGGGAGCGCATCTGCTTCTGGCCGGCCCTGGGCAGATAGAATTAGAGAGAAAACAAAGTTGTACAATGTACTTTAAGACAATTGAGTTGATAGACAGTAGTAATTAACAACAGAGTGATTGTAAAATGTATCCTAAAATGTCCAGTTCTTAGCACGCAGTTGGCTTGATAGGCAGGGCAGTGGGGTAGCAGGACTGTAAATCAGGATGTGATGCTTGGGCTACAGCTCCAGGCAGAAGCCCGGAGCAGGGATAGGAAACAAATAGAAAACAGTGATTAGTGGTTGTCAATTGCAGGAATGGAAACATAAAGGCATAAAGGCAAAGGGGGGAACAGAGGGGGAAAGATGCATGTGTGTAATAAAGAAAAATCCCGGCAGATAAGCACTATGGCAGCATACCTAGGGGATGAGAGGCAAGGGGCCAGCACGATCATGAGGGAAACCCTAAGGCAGTCAACTCCAGACCACAGCCAGATCTGCTGAACACAGAGTACGTAGGCCATAATGTAGTGACAGCAATGACCACTTAGTCCACCAGAGGCTCTACGATCAATGTCAGCACCATGCCGTGTCCCTCAGCTAAAGTATTTGAAATAATGATAAGTTTTTAGCCTAGACTTAAAGGCGGAGAGAGAGTCTGCTCCCCGAACCTCAGTGGGTAGATTGTTCCACAAAAGAGGGGCTCGGTACAAAAAGGCTCTACCGCCTATAGTCCCCAATCTTGGAACAATGAGAAGTCCCACACTTTGGGAACGTAGAGTTCGTTTTGGAGAATATGGGAGAAGAAGGTCCTTAAGGTAGGGAGGGGCAAGCCCATTTAAAGCTTTAAATGTATGGAGAAGTATTTTAAAATCAATGTGGTATTTGAAAGGTAGCCAGTGGAGGCTAATACTGGGATGATGTGCTCAAAGTGCTTTGTTCCGGTTAGCATATGAGCAGTTGCATTTTGAGCCAAGGGGCTTTAGAGAGGCATATGCACATCCTGACAAGAGGGTATTACAGTAGTCCAATCTGGATGTAACAAAAGCGTGGATTAGCTTTTCAGCATCATGTATTGATAGAATTTTCCCGATTTTGGCAATATTCCTCAAATGAAAGAAAGCAGTCCTAGAGGTGTTTTTTATATGTGTGTCAAAGGAGAGCTCAGGATCAATCGTGACACAAAGGTCTTTCATGGTTGCACTTGAGGCCAGTGAGACACCATCAAGATTTAATGTAATATTGGAGAGTTTGCTCCTAATAGACTTTGGGTTGATAATCAATATTTCTGTTTTGTCTGAATTTAGAAGGAGGAAATTATGGGCCATCCATGTCTTTGAGGCAGGCTTACATGTTTGATATTTCCAACGAGACATCAGGTTTGGCTGATATGTATAACTGGGTATCATCTGCATAGCAGTGGAAATTAATGCCATGTTTACGAATGATATTTCCAAGATGGACCATGTATAACGAAAAGAGCAAAGGTCCAAGCACGGATCCTTGTGGTACGGATCCTTACTTCTGGAGAGTTTGGAAGACTTATTGTTAATGAAGACAAAGTGATATCGCTCTGAAAGATAAGACCTAAACCAGGATAGAGCCTTTCCACTTATGCCAATCAGGTTCTCAAGTCGGTCTAATAGAATAAGATGATTGATGGTATCAAAGGCTGCACTTAGGTCTAGGAGCACAAGTAGGGAGATACAGCCATTGTCAGAGGAGAGAAGTAGGTCATTAAGTACTTTTAGGAGAGCAGTTTCTGTGCTGTGATGTGGTCTAAACCCAGACTGAAAGACTTCCAGAATACTATTGGACTGTAAGAAGGAGCAAAGTTGCTCTGTTACAACTTTTTCTAAGATTTTCGAAAGGAATGGGAGATTTGAGATGGGCCTGTAGTTCAACAGGTCATACGGGTCTAGAGTGGGCTTCATAACCTCATTAATTATTATTGAATGGGTGAAAATATCCAGGTTTCAAATTTACCCAGCATGCTTTGACCTTCTCTTGGGTGGAGTTATATCACAGTGATCTTTTTCCCTTCTACTTCATCATACCAATTTCCTCACTACACTACTTTGTGTTCCCAAAATTAAATGTTTATGATTCTGTAATCATAGGGAAAAAAAATGACATGGTTGTTTCTTTTTGTGCTATTCCAATCAACTTTCCTCATTCCGTTGGCAGTTCTTCCCCAGAACAGGACAGTGAAGACAGTGAAAGTAAGATAAAAGTCATGCAAACACAAAGTTCCCCAAACACACCAGTCCACACAAGCAACACACTTCATAACCTTCACCTTAGTTTCATTGGCATGTTGAGTTTCAGACATCCGGTCTGTGATCTAAATTCAGCATAAGAAAGGAGAAAGTTAACAGACACAGAGATGCTCAACTTGTTCCACTGTGCGTGGAAGTCACTGACTTTGGAAAAACCACCTGTGGTCCTTGCTGACATGTGTGTCTTTCTTCTTATACTTAGGAGTGTCAGGGCAGGTCCAGCTTGAACCCTGACTGTACTCTGGGGCGACCAGGTGCCATTCAGCTGCAGCACAGTTGCCCCCTGGGTGGTCATGGCCAGGCTGCTGAACGGCAACGCGGTGATGACCATCTCGGCAGTGTACAGCGTCCTAGGTAACAATGATAGTTTCACGATGCTAAACCTCAGAACTTTCCAGACCTCCAGGTGGGAGCTCATGGTCTGGAATATGCAGGCAAGGTCACCTGTGACCTTCAAAATATTCAGAGGCAAACAGCTGCTCTGTTTATTCAGGGTTAGCGACCTTTTCCTGGTTGCTGTCTTTGATTGCGGTTGGATTTTTGGCTCGATTTACAACCCAGGCTGTATGCTCTTCTACCTGCCAGTGTACCAAGGACAGCATTCATTTAAGGGCCTTTCAGATGGCTTATGTAATAGTAGCACATGTCAATATGGTGTCAAAAAAGAGGTAGGCTTGACTCTAATGGCACGTAGATGACTGATCTCAAGTTTGGTGATGATTGGACATTGCATTCAGGAGTTATATCTCATTATATCAACAGCCCACCAACTATATCCACGCCCACCAACTTCATTGACTTACTGCGGCCACATCTTTTAACGTAGCAACTTTCTTTATACAATGTTTAGAGATCATGGTCTGAAGATGCTGTGTACCAAATTTTGTGCAAATTGGACAAACCGTCTAGGAGGAGATAGATTCTAAAGGTTTTACAAAAAATTCAAAATGGCGGAAAATCCATTATGGCGCATCATTTTGGTCCCTGAGGCTTTTTTGTTCATCTGAATTTTGATTCTACCCCAAACGGTTCAAGAGTTATAGGCCTAAACGCGTTGTGCCTTGCTATAGCGCCACCATCTGGCCAATCGGGGGAATTTTTTTAACCTGAGAAGTGGGTGACCATAGCATCCTATCTACCAAAGTTGGTAGCTCTAGCATCTATAGTTTTGCCGTGCAAACACTTTTAGGGCAGAAAAAAAAATAAAATAAAAATCAGGACAAACACAATAGGGTTCCAGCACTACGTGCTTGGATCCCTAATAAATATAGCCGCATGAGCGGCGATCATGGGGTCCAAGCACATCAGCCTAAAATTGATGGGTGATGTGTTGGGTGATGGCTGCCATTGTTTCTGAGTCATCTACTTGTCCTTGAAGACTTTATCAGGACTGTTTACCAAGATGCAGTATACAAAATTCTAACTTTATCAGGGAATTGGTTAAGGAGATGTGGCCATTTCTTTACTATAGTGCCTCCCATTCATGGATTTCCACCAAACTTGATCACCTTAAGCCTATTGTCCTATAGATATCAGTTCTCATGTAAATGTGACATATAATGTAAATGTTAAATAGGTCAATTTTTTGCCATTGTGAAATACATGTATCATATGCAAGAAAGTTTGCCATTAGAAGAACCCAAATGATTTTTGCCATCTCATGTCAGTGAAAGTTGACCTGAGCTTAGGTGTCCGGATCAATGAATATTGATCTGGGTATAGCTGTCTGGAATGTAGCCCCACCATTGGGACATCAGGATCTTGGCCATCATCAACCTGAGGACCCCGAGACAACGGCAACAGGGCAAATCATGGCCATCAGTACCACTGAACAAGGCTCGATGTGGGCCGACCTGCTTACACTATAATTTTATCAAAAAACATACTAAAATACATCAAATAAATCACCTGCTAAGCATGGTTACATGAATAATGGGACCAACCACGGTATAATCAAGCATCATTACTTACTTTTCAAATCAAATCACAGTATGAAATCATTACAATAGTAAATCACATAGGACAGCTTCAGCGGAGTAACATCTTCTTTTTCTTCTTTTCCTCCAAGGCCTCGCTGGGGCGTTGGACCAGTGGACAGAGGAGAGGTTACCAGCACATCATTCAGCTGTTGCTGGTCATGATTTTTCTCTGGCAGCGGTGCATCTGCCATAGGTTGCTGAGCTGAATGAGGCATCTGAGTGCACACATAACATGATTCTTTCACTGTAGGATATGTTCGAGCAGTCAGATTACACCAGTTCCACCAGTCATTTTCCGTGTGTGACTATATAGGTCGAGACTTCAAGAGTATTCTCTCCCACTTAGCACAGTCAGTGTGTGTGTTTGCATTCAGTAGGCCCGTGCGCTTCTGGGGTACTACTCCGACCCTGCGGTGGTGCCGTTGGCTGGGCACTCATCACTGTGCGGTTATCTTTAGAGTCCCACCGTTGGACTGAGTGGCTATTATTTAAGTCCTGCCGTTGGACTGATGCTGCTCGCACTGCCCGTAGGAGGAGGGCCCCAACCAGGAATCCTGTCGCGTGGCTCCAGGGCCCCGTCCTTTCACTGCTTCTCAGGGGGGTCTGTCGAGGTGGCCCCCTCGCAGCTGACTTTCCTGCAGTGAGTGGCATGTATCCAGGCATCTCGCATGGCCACCCCGACAGTTGTCGGGGTCGTCAGCAACACCTGGTATGGCCCCAGCCACCTGGCCCCATCTAGGTATGATTTCTCTCATCAGTGCTTTAGCCACAGACTGAGCTGTAGCTCTTTACATGGAAAACACTCTACCCGCTTAGAGAAGGTGTCTACTGTCACCAAACAATAACTGTTACCCTGGCAAGGTGTCAACTCAATAAAGTCCATCATTACATGTTCAAAAGGCCCCTCAGCCCTTAAATGAGCCAACAGAGGTACAAAAATACCCTTTCCCACATTGTTAGTCACACATATCATACATCATAAGCAAAATTTTTCAGCATATTTTAAAAACCCTAATGCATACCAATGCATATTTACAATATTATACATCCCCCTTTTGACACATGGTCCTGACCATGCGTCAACTTGGCGAGGAAAGAAAATGCAGCGCGCGGCACAACAAGTTTGCCATTTGGGTGAAGCCATAGTTTATGGCCCTCATCCCAGATGCAGTCTTTTCATCACAAGGTATTGTCTCATTCCTCAGCTGCTGTCTGCAAAACGGAAACATCGTTAAGAGAAAAGGGGTTAAGCGGTTCAGGAGGAAACACCATCTGCAAGAGTGGGAAGGCTGGAGTGGTTGCGGCCGCTTTTGCAGTTTCATCTGCCATCGCATTACCCAGGGAAACAGAATCACTGTTTAACATGTGAGTTTAACATTTCACAATAGAGACAGCTTTAGGTAGCAGAATAGCATACAATAAATTATGTACAGGTGAGTGGTGCAGACAGAATAAGCCACCAAAGGGCTCCCGCTCACCAGACAATGCTGAGCAGAGCCGTCCACAAACAGGTTAAGATCTGGGTTAAGCAGAAGAACATCAGAAAAGGTCAAGATGTAATTTACAAAGCACATCAACCACCGTCAAAAAGACTAACTCCAATGCTATGGAGCTTGTAAATTTACTGAACAGCTGTAAACTTACCCAACATGTAAATAAAGCCACTCATCAACATGGTAATATTCTAGACTTAGTAATAACAACAGGGTTAAACATTAATAATGTTTCAGTAGTCAAATGACCTATTTCTAACCATCACTGTGTATTTTTTATGCCAACCTAATCTTAACAAAGACTAAAAGGGAATTTATGGTAAAAAAGAGATTCCTAGATGGCAAGGCTGAAGCAGATATTATGAGATCATTTGAACCATACAGCTATGACTGCTCTTTAAATGAAATGGTTGAAAAAGCCTCTTCTACTTGTTCAGTCCATTATATTTGGGCCGAACTATTGTCCTGCCCTGCTGCTCTAATTAATGCCCTTAAAGGTAATCACTTCTGTTACTAAGATGCTTCTTATTTCAAAATACTCTTTTGCATGCACTGTTATTTCTGTATTATCGCATCAAATACACGCTTGCGATTTTCTCCAATTCATCTGCTTCTGGGGTACTACTCCGACCCTGTGGTGGTCTTGTCAGTTTGTACTTGGCACATTTCACCATAGGACAAGACTTTAATTGTTCCAACCAACACAGCTCAAATGGCAGGACAAGGGTTCTAGTGGTAAGTTCAGTTTTCCTCCTTGCAATGATAATCTATGGCAAAATATGTCCACTGAAGGACACTACTGGTGGTCCTAATGGTCTAATGGTGACAATAAAGTGGCCACTTGTGAGGTGTCAGTCATCCAACAAACATGAATGTTTTTATTGTGACAATATTACACAGATATTACATATTCAGTCATATTTGTCTTATACAGCTATATACATTGTTCAAGATGACTGGGATAATCACAGTGTGAAAATAGAGAAAATATTACATGAATATAAATATATATGTGTATGTTGTGTTTGTATTAATGGGGGTATTTATATTTATAAACAATCCTGAACTTTTATGAACCGCACCCCCACCCACTTTTTGTCAGTATTGAGCTAATTCCACTCTGCATCCCCAAAAAACGCAAGCTCGGCTGAAATGCTGCGAGGGAATCTCAGTTAAGGGGGGAGTACAAAGCAATGACCCAATGCCTTCAATATATTACAGAGTGGGGCCTCTTTATCGACAGTCCCACAAATTTCCACTGACACATATACCTATTAACAATAGCACGTGGTAGATAAAATGCTCCAGTGCAGTTGCATTGGAACTCTCTGGGCTGACAGAGCTCTTTAATTAACTGTGCATCCCTGGTATTTGCAGACAACCATCAGCATCTATGTGTGTGATTTGTGGCACATCGGCTGAAATATACTGAGAGGAGAATGCCACAAATCCCCACAGGAAGCCAGTGCTCTTTTTTTAAAGCTTGAATCTTATTATCCAAAATGAATCTACATACACAATGTTACTCGCATGCAATAATAGACATGGGCTTCACACACTCTCATAGTGGCACACAAAAACCTGCTTGCACACCCTCTTCACTGAAATGAATATTTAAATTGATATTACAGGGCTTCTCCAACATGCGTTCAATTCACTGCAAAGGCTGTGAATGTGGCAGTTGGATGCAAGGCGACTCTGATGCAAATAAGAAACAAAGAACAGATGCCGTGCTGAAGCTGAAAGAACATGCACACAGTGGCATTCACCAGGACCAGGCACACACCCATAGCTCTCTGTGTTTTAAGAGAGCCAATTTTCCTACTGCTGGCCATTGCTGAAAAATTGCAGGAATTAAAGTAAGAGTTTCAATCCCCTGGAAAAAGGCCTTTTTCTGTTCTTTCAGACAATGGGGCTACACACATAGGGAAACCACTGCTGTTCTTTCTAATTGAAAAGGCAAATAAAGCTTATTGTATCAGTGATAATTTAGACTGTGATCTTAGACTGTGTGATTTACATTTACATTTATTCATTTGGCAGATGCTTTTATCCAAAGCGTTGTACAAAAGTACAGATAGTGGGTAAACAACAGGCACAAGAGCAAGATGTGTACAGGTCATACAATGCAGATAGTGCTGAAGCTGAGCGCAAGGTCAGTGTCGTGAGCCAACTAATCTGAACTAGGATTACATGTCAAATACAATCACAGGGACAATAAAGTGCCACTATACTACCTAGGTAAGAGAGCTACAAGTACAGAGTCAGATTTACAAGGTTAAAGTTACAAGGTCAAAGTGGCAGAGGTATCAGTCCAGGTAGAGTCTGAAGAGGTGTGTCTTCAGCGCACGTCTGAAGGGTTGGAGTGAAGGAGTTGTTCTCAGGGGGGTGGGGAGTTCATTCCACCACTGGGGGGCGACGATGGAAAAGCATCGTTGTGAGAAGCGTGGGCCTTTCGTTCTGTTGGTGGGTGGAGCGAGGCGTCCGGATGTAGCAGAGCGAAGTTGACGAGCGGGTGCATAGGGTAGGATGAGGTCCTGGAGGTAGGTTGGGGCAGTCTTTCTTGCAGCAGAAAAGGTGAGAGTCAAGGTTTTGAAGTGGATCCTGGCTGCGATTGGGAGCCAGTGGAGGGATCTCAGTAAGGGGGTGACGCGGGAGAACTTAGGGAGATTGTAGATCAGCCTGGCAGCTGCATTTTGGATGAGCTGCAGCGGCTGAATGGTGCAGGCTGGGAGGCCTGCGAGGAGGGCATTGCAGTAGTCCAAGCGGGAGAGCACGGTGGCCTGGACGAGCAGCTGGGTGGAGTAGGTGGTCAAAAAAGGGCGAATCCTCCTGATGTTGAAGAGGAGGAATCGACAGGACCGTGCTGTCTGGGAGATGTAGTCGGTGAAGTCCAGCCTGTTGTCGAGGGTGAAGCCCAGGCTCTTCACAGAAGTAGAGTAAGTTACTGTGGTGCCGTCAACAGTAACCGAGAGCTCTTGAAGAGGAGAGGTCCTAGCCGGGATAAACAGCAGATCAGTCTTGTCCAGGTTAAGCTTGAGGTAGTTGGAGGCCATCCATCTGGAGATGTCAGCCAGGCATGCAGAGATCTTTTCGTTGACCTGAGGGTATGAGGGGGGAAAAGAAAAAATTAATTGAGTGTCATCAGCATAGCAGTGGTAGGAGAAACCATGTGAGTCAATGACCGAACCAAGAGAGTTGGTGTAGATGGAGAAGAGGAGGGGTCCCAATACAGAGCCCTGGGGCACACCTGTAGTAAGGGGAGTGAGTGTGGAGGTGGAGCCTTTCCAATAGACCTGGGAAGATCTGCCGGTCAGGTAGGACCTGAACCAAGAGAGGGCAGTCCCAGAGATGCCAATCTCTGAGAGCTTGACGATGAGCAGCTGGTGGTTGATGGTGTCGAACGCAGCGGAGAGGTCGAGGAAGATGAGGCTCTGGCTGTGTGGAGGGCCTCTGTCACCGCCAGGAGTGCCGTTTCGGTTGAGTGCCCGGGTCTGAACCCGGACTGGTGGGGATCCAGAAGGTTATGCTTGTGGAGAAAAGGAGACAGTTGGTTAAGTACAACACGTTCAAGGGATTTGGATACAAATGGCAGGAGGGATACTGGACGGTAATTGTTCATGTCAGATGGGTCAGCGGTGGGTTTTTTTAGCAGGGGGGTAACTATAGCATTTTAAATTCAGTGGGAACAAGGCTAGTAGTCAGAGATGTGTTGATGTTGGAGGAGAGATATGGGGCGATCTCACCGGACACAGACTGGAGGAGGGTGGAGGGAATGGGGTCGAGGGGGCAGGTTGTAGCTTGGTGGGATGTGATGAGTTGAAGAACTTCTGAGTCACTGAGTGTAGAGAAGGAGGACAGGTGGTGGCTGAGTGCCTTTCCGGTGGTTGAGGCTGTGGATGGAGGAGTGAAGGAGTCCCGGATGCTGGACACCTTCTTCTTGAAGTGAACCTTAAAGTCTTCTGCAGAAAGGAGAGAAGGGAAGGGGGGGAGGGGAGAGGAGGGTGGAAAAGGTAGAGAAGAGATTGCGGGGGTTAGTGATGTTGGCGTTGATTTTGTTTTGAAAAAATGAGGACTTAGCTGTTGTCGTTGCAGCCGTAAATGCTGTCAGCAGGGTGTGGTAGAATGCTAGATCGTCGGGGGATCTGGATTTCCTCCACTTCTTCTCGGCGGCCTGAAGCGCAGTTCTGTCGGAGCGGAGGGAGTCGGTTAACCATGGGGAGGAGGGCGACAGCCGTGATGTCCTGGAGATAAGGGGACAGAGAGCATCTAGAGACTGAGATAGACATCTGTTAAAGACAGCTGTAGCAGCATTAGGAGACATGTTTGAGAAGGAGGTGAGGGGAGGGAGGGAGGAAAGAACAGTGGAGGTGGTCACAGCAGGAGGAACCTCTCACTTCTGGGGAGAGGAAGGTCTGGTCTTTCTAACTTGGACTGTCAGTCACTCACATTTTTGGGGAGATTTATGCTTTGCACTTAGTTAAACTTCTGAGTAGTCTAATTGGTTTACATTTTGTCACAAAGCAACAATTTCATGCCAACAGATGTGCTCAGTAGACTTTATACATATAATAATTATACTGTACACTTGCATGCAGTACACTTCCTGTGAACAGTCTCTTTACAATTCCGTATAACTGATGATTGGATAGGTGCACACTCCATTTTACTGCATATTATGGAGCTGGGCCCCCTTTAGTCCCACTGATTTAACTAATCCCTGCTCTGTGCATATGTCAGTTAAGTGCATAAGGTCACTTGCAATTACTGAGCACAAGCACATGCAATTATCAAGTGTGTGCTGTGTAACATGATCTCTGTGCTGTATGTGTGTGTTGACTGATCAGAATGAACAAAATGTGAAAGAGGCAGATGGGAAGATTATAATGGAACCAGTGCTCTTTCCAGATGAATCTATGGACCTAATTTCTTACTAGGATAATATGACCTTATCCCTTCTTTTTAGAATTTTTGTAGAAGAGGAGTCCCAATACAGAGCCCTGGGGCACACCTGTAGTAAGGGGAGTGGGTGTGGAGGTGGAGCCTTTCCAACAGACCTGGGAAGACCTACCGGTCAGGTAGGACCTGAACCAAGAGAGGGCAGTCCCAGAGATGCCAATCTCTGAGAGCTTGGCGATGAGCAGCTGGTGGTCGACGGTGTCAAACGCAGCGGAGAGGTCGAGGAGGATGAGGACTGAAGACAGGTCGGAGGCTCTGGCTGTGTGGAGGGCCTCTGTCACCGCCAGGAGTGCCGTTTCGGTTGAGTGCCTGGGTCTGAACCCAGACTGGTGGGGATCCAGAAGGTTATGCTTGTGGAGAAAAGGACACAGTTGGTTAAGTACAACACGTTCAAGCGATTTGGATACAAATGGCAGGAGGGATACTGGACGGTAATTGTTCATGTCAGATGGGTCAGCGGTGGGTTTTTTAGCAGGGGGGTAACCATAGCATTTTTAAGGTCAGTGGGAACAAGGCCAGTAGTCAGAGATGTGTTGATGTTGGAGGAGAGATATGGGGCGATCTCACCAGACACAGACTGGAGGAGGGTGGAGGGAATGGGGTCGAGGGGGCAGGTTGTAGCTCATGCAATTATCAAGTGTGTGCTGTGTAACATGATCTCTGTGCTGTATGTGTGTGTTGACTGATCAGAATGAACAAAATGTGAAAGAGGCAGATGGAAAGATTATAATGGAACCAGTGCTCTTTCCAGATGAATCTATGGACCTAATTTCTTACTTGGATAATATGACCTTATCCCTTCTTTTTAGAATTTTTGTAGAAGTGCTTCTGACAGTATGGTGGCTACATAAATCTTTATAGCACAACACTCTGTGTAGCAGGTTTACAGTTCCTTTACAGTTCTGTTTGTTTGGAAATATTTAAAAATAGCAGTTAAGAATACAGTTTTTTCCCAATAACACACAGACCATAGTCCTTATGCAATGGTTCGGTTCTTTCAGCAATACTTCAGGGAGGGCTTTATTTTCCAAGAATGCTGTTTGGTTTTGCTGGTTTCCCATCGGGAGGACATAGTCCCTTTTCTTAAAAAGTAGTATTTGTTTGACATCAGTTCTTTGTGAGACAGGCCCCAGGAGACAGAAGGCAGGAGAGAAAATGATCAGGATGGTCAACAATGACTTTCTGCTCTATCTACCTTATTTGGTGTGGGGGGATGACCGCAGCAGCCAGGCAAAAAGATTCCAAAATGGAGCCGAACAACCAATGAAGTGGCAAAGGTGTTTTTATTGGTTCCCAAGCGTGCAGGTGAAGGTGACAGCTATGTACAGTGCAGGTGGCAATAAAGTATCAAAATAAACCAAAAACAGAACTTAAGCAACAAAAATGCAACAAAAGACAAAAAAAAATAAAATAACAACAGGTAAACAAAACTATTTACAGGGGTTTTCAATAATTCCCCACTAGCTGTACCTGCACAGACTCTGACCAGTCTTCCTCTCATTCATTCAATCAATCAATCAAACAACCAACCGACCAACCAACAAAAAAATGAGGGCAAGGACTACCTTATATACCCTCCAAGCCAGCTGGGATGATCCAAAGCAATTTTAACGCAATTTTAATCCCAGACTGTTAATACTGTGATGACACGTGATAAACGCGGCATTGCGTGTAGATCACACAGTGATTGACATGATGAGAGACACCTGGACAGAAAAGTTTAAGAGGTGAGTGCTGCTGTGTTTGAAAGAGACGAGTGCAGATGATTTTGGGGTTGCTACGGGTTTAGCAGGGCGGTGACCTGGTTGTATGTCCGACGTGGGATGTTTTGAGTAGATTACCTGGCGGCGCCTTTTTTTGGATTTTTCTGTTTTGTTTTTTTTTTTGTGGGCATTCGGGACACCGGTGCCCACGGACTGACTTGAAAGACACGGGAGGGTCTCGGTGGCTACTGGACGGAGGGAAGTGCCGACCATTGTTTTAATGTTGTTACATGAATCGTGTGCTTGTGTAGTGTGTATAGGCGTGTGCGTGTGTGAGTGTATTGGGGGAGATTTTGGGGAGGGTTGTATCGTGCGGTGTTGCGGGTGGTTAAGGGGAATGTTTTAAAAGTGTATTGAGTATCTAAGCCACTCAGCTATAACTAGTATTGGGTTGCTGTGTCACATACTATTCTTGAAATATGGTTGATGTGGTTATTTATGACGGATATTAACGTGTGTTTATTTATAGGCTGTATTTTTGTGGCTTTGTGGGTGTGTGCGTCACTGATCATTAGTGTTGTTGGCTTGGTGCTCAATGGATGGAATAGCATACCCCTTATCCCCTTGATTTATTTCAATCTAGCATTTTATGAGATTAAAATATTTTAAAGGAATATTAATAATAAAGAATCATTCATATTAAACATTTTGCTGTGTGGAATTTGTGTGACGACTACCGGACCATACCGGTTTAAAAAAAGGTGGTGGCAGCTGAAGTGTTGGGGTGGTTTAGGCTGCACATTACAATACTGTAAAAAAAACACCAAAATAATTTACATTACAAATAGCATGTCAATTATAACACATTTACAGCAGTTTCTGATTTACCCGGTTCAGAAAATAAACGCATCTGAAAACTGGTGTTAGTTGGACCATACCACCCGATGTATATTAAATTATAAATACAGTCCCAGCGCAATGTACCACCCTTTTGCTCCCCGATGACCCGGAACAGTGGATGCGGACTGAACACAACAGATACGCGGTGAGGCGTTTGCTTGCTAGCACGCTCACCCAGCACCATAAAACATTTAAAACAAAGTTAAAACTGTTTGGCTAAGTTTTTTTATTTTTTTTTTTAATAGCGTGTAGCTTCACTGCCGTGTTAGTTGGCCACTCTAACAACAGTGTCGCCTGACAGTAATTTAAAACTTTGTTTTTTAAACGTGCGCGGTGCGCTCAGTTGCAAACTAACAAACTTGCGCCGTAATTCTGCAAACTGTTTTTATATCAATAAATGGGTAAGTTATTCATGTATGGCGTTATTTCTTTATTGTCCCAATTATCGACACATTCCGTAACGGGTTAGCAGCTCCGTTACATTTGGACAAAAAAAACTTCTCTGCTTGGTTAGTGGCAATCAGTGAAGACTCAGAGGCTAAGCAGTGTTGTAGAATAAGTAGAAGACAAACAGGTCCATGTTCACAGGCCTTGTCTGTCATATTGTTTAGTTGCCATGTATACACCACAACTGCACACGGACACACACGCATGGAGTGTGTTGAAAGTGGAAAGTGTTGCAGCACTAAATGTGTCAAAATCATAAATTTATCAGAAATTCTGGATAAAGGTACCCCACTGACATCACGTGCTTAGATGGCTTGACACATCTGGTCGAAAATGTGAGCATCACTAGGGGGGACGTGACGGTGAAGAAGGGTGAACTCTTCGCCTTTGAGGCCTTTGTTTGATTCCCTGAGCCCCATGTACCTTGGGCGCTTAGCAGCAAGGTGGTAGACCTGGGGGACTACAACACCAGCAGTGCGACCATTGCCGGTGGGTCCCAGCACCCTGTGTATCCAAGCAGAGGAGAGCACCTGGGTGGAGTGCCTCAGTGGCTGCTCTTCCCAGACCCAGAATCACCCGGGTCTTCCTCACCCTTGGTGAGAGCAAGCTACCACCACCCCCTACTCCTCTTTCAAATCTGCATACAACAAGCAATCCCCTGGGAGAAAGTTTTCTTACATGGCAAAATTCAGGAAAGAAAAATCAAATCCAAATTCACGCACAAAATAACCTCAGAGATCCATGGTGAAGTGGAACTGAAATGACCAATTTCCAAAAACTGCTCTGTTATAGGAAGAGGAAGAGATTTTCCCCTCTATGGGTGACCAGACAAAATAATGCAGCACATTTCTGCCGAGCTGGTGGCAGCATGGTTCAAGGCGACACCATTGAGTAGGATGCTAGCCGTGACTGCTAGATAAATGCAGAAGAGAGGGGGCACACAGTAGCGGTTTGTGAGTGCAAGGGTAATGGACTGGATTTTTTTTTCCTCGTGTGTGTCTGTGCGTGGAAGACTGAAGATCTCCAATAACATCATTTGTTCCCTTGCAGATCCCAGGTGGAAAGACCAAATGGCGCTGATAGCAGTCACTGTGTCCCTGCTGGGGATGCTGCTCATGCTACTTATCACGATCATCTGCTGTTGCAGAAGGAGGACAGCGAGTAAGGGTTTCTTCTGTTCTTTGAAAAACCCTCCTACCCCATATTTCAGAAGAACAGGGAGAACAATAGAAGTTTAATGAAGGCGTTTTAGGCAGTGTTTACCTGTTTCTTATGCAGCCACTCTCCACGGGCACAGGTGTTCCACAAGGGCGTGCATTAACATACACAGAATATTAATCTGTCAGCAGAAAGGTGCCAATTTTCAAAACTGCTTGTGTTGATTTTGCATTGCTTCCCAACAGTTCAAGCAAAGTAGGTGACCATAGCTGAGTGACAGGTTTCAAAGAGCTAGCTTCCCGGGGCCTTGATGGTGAATAGACATGTGGTCACCTGTACTGTCCTCATGACTGTGAAAGTTAATTATAATAATAATGATAAACTTTATTTATATAGCACCTTTCATACAAGAATTGCAGCTCAAAGTGCTTTACAATAAAGAAGTTACATGCACCGAGTGCTTCACGTCGAATGAACATAAAACCGGGAATAAATGCCATAATTAAAGATAGAAAATAAAAAGATAATAAAACTGAAATTAGAATACATAGTTGCATAATAAAATAAAATTAAAGTTAAAAGATAGAATACTGTCGGGGGCTCAGGCAGGGACTCGGGCACAGACAGCGGAGGATGGCAAACGATAGTTTAATGCCGAAAGAGGGAAAATCCAGTAGGCAGAGTCGAAAAACAGGCGAAGTCAAAAACCGGGATAACACAGCAAAGGCACAAAAGCGAAATCCAAAAATCGAGGTCGGGAAAAAACAGGCAAGAACAAGGCAGGCAGGCAGGCAGGCAGGCAGGCAGGCAGGCAGGCAGGCAGGCAGGCAGGCTACTAACTGGAGAAAACGCTGGTACGAAACAGAAAACTGAGACGAACTGGCAAAGGGCTAAGAAACAGACGGGAATATAAAGGGAACACGCTAACAAGAAAACGAGACACAGGTGAACAAGCGGGCAGGTGAAACAGATGAGCAATCGGGCAGGGAAACAAGGGGCGGGGCAGGCAAGGGAGAGAAATGAACACAAAAGCACATGGCAGGGAAAAACAAACAACCAGCTACGATGCTGCAGCACTGACAGAATACACAGAGTGCAGAAAGTCAATTGAAATACAGCATTTTAAAAGTACAGTATTGCATAAAAAATAAATAAATAAAATAAAGAATAAATAAATAAATAAAAGTTATAGCTAGGTAAAGGGTAATGTGAAGAGATATGTTTTTAGCTTCCTTTTAAAAATATTTAGCGAGCTGGCTTCCCTGATATCTATAGGTAGTGTGTTCCATAGCTTTGGGGCGTAATTGACAAAGGCTACCTCCCCGATTTTCTTTCGGCTGTTGCTGAAAACAGTCAATAAACCAGCAGCAGATGATCGCAGTGTTCTTGCTGGCAAATAGTTGACAAGGGAGTTAGCAATGTAGCTTGGTCCTAGCCCATTAAGGGTTTTGTATATAAGGAGGAGGACCTTGAAATCAATCCTAAATGTTACAGGAAGCCAGTGCAGAGCAGCTAAAACTGGACTGATGTGCTCTCTCCTCTTGGTTCTGGTTAATAGCCGAGTTGCAGAGTTTTGAATGAGCTGAAGTCTCTCAGTAGTTTTTTTTGGGAGGCCAGTAAAGAGTGCATTACAGTAATCAAGTCGGTTTGAAATAAAAGCATGAATCAGTTTTTCAGCATCTTTTTGATTTATAAATGGTCGTACTTTAGCTATGTTCCTAAGGTGGAAAAATGATGTTTTCGTCACCTTGTTAATGTGGGACTTGAAGCTTAGATCAGAATCTAAGATAACACCAAGACTTGTAACCTTGGATTTAATCCAGGGAGTTAATTTCCCCAGATTATTAAGCAGAATTTCCCTTTTTGTTTTAGGGCCGACTAGTAGGATTTCAGTTTTGTCCTCGTTTAACTTAACTTAAGAAATTATTGCTCATCCATTTATTTATTGCCAAAAGACAGGTAGTAATGGAGTTTATAGCTGCAGCATCATTTGGTTCAGCAGAGATGTACAGTTGCGTGTCATCCGCATAACTATGGAAACATACATTGTGCTCTCTAATGATGTCACCCAGTGGCAGCATGTACAGTGAGAATAATAATGGACCAAGGCAGCTCCCTTGTGCAACCCCAAAACAGATGTCATGTTCCTTAGACATATGATCTCCAAGACTTACGTAAAACTTTCTCCCTTTGATGTAAGTTTTTAACCAGTTTAGCACACAGTCAGAAAGACCAACCAACTTTTCAAGACGATTGATTAGGATATCGTGATCAATCGTATCAAACGCTGCACTTAGGTCTAAGAGGACAAGAATTGAGACCTTATTTTCATCAGAGCTTAGTCTGAGGGCGCTGATTATTTTAGTGAGAGCAGTTTCAGTGCTGTGGTATGTTCTAAAGCCTGATTGAAATTCCTCCAGGATATCGTTTTCCTTAAGAAAGGAGTTTATTTGTACTGAAACTATCTTTTCAAGTATCTTACTAATGAATGGAAGGTTGGATATCGGCCTATAGCTGGTCAGTGCATTACCATCTAGGTTGGGTTTCTTGAGTAAGGGTTTTACAACAGCTGTTTTGGAGGCATCTGGGAAGATACCAGTTTGAAGAGATGTATTTATAATCTTCAGGACATGACTTGAGACACTGTCACCCCCGCTTAAAAAATGCTGTAGGTACAGGGTCAATACATGAGGTGGAGGAGTTACATTCAGTGACAGTCTTACAAAGCTCAGTTAATGTAATACAAGTGAATTTTCCCATGGTTACATCTTTTTTAAAGGGTTTGCTGAGGTCATCTGTGTTTGCATTAGCAGCAATACTGGCTCTAATTGAAGTTATCTTGTCATTGAAGAACAAAGCAAGTTCTTCACATTTTGATGCAGAGAACTGCGGAGGGGTGGAGGCAGTGTTAAGTAGCTGGTCAATAGTGGAGAACAATATTCTAGAGTTTCCGGCATTCTCTGTAATAATCTTGGAGAAGTAATCCTTTCTTGCCAGACGTATTGCTTTGTTATAGGCAGTCAAGGCTTCTTTGTATATATTATAGTGAACTGTGAGTCTAGTTTTCCTCCATTTTCTTTCAGGTGCCCGACAGATTCTCTTAATCTCATTAACACTGTTATTGTTTAACCATGGGGAAATTCTGCCAGTTGACCTCTTTTTAACCTTTAGTGGAGCAGCAGTATTTAGAGCAGACGACAAGGCATTGTTGAAATTTTCAACCATGTCATTTAAAGAGCAGTCACAACTGTATGGCTCAAATGATCTCATAATATTAGAGAACTTTGCTTCAGCCTTGCCATCTAGGGATCTCTTTTGAACCACAAATTCCCTTTTAGTCTTTGTTAAGCCTAGGTTGGCATCAAAAAACACACAGTGATGGTCAGAAATAGGTAATTCTAATACTGAAACATTATCAATGTTTAATCCTGTTGTTATTACTTAGTCTAGAATGTTACCATGCTGATGGGTGGCTTCCTTTACATGTTGGGTAAGTTCAAAGCTGTCCAGTAGATTCACAAGCTCCATAGCTTTGGAGTCGTTCTTTTTATTAATATGAATATTCAGGTCTCCGTTTAGAATTAGTCTGTCATATCTAGTGATTCCAAGTGAGATCAGCTCTGAGAATTCCTGTAGAAATAGTGATGAATATCTTGGTGGCCGATATAATGTAATGATGAGCACTGATAATTCTGCCCTGAGCTCAAGAGCAAGATATTCAAATGATGTAAATTCACCCAGGTCAATGTCATTACACACAAACTGTGTAGAGAAAATGGCTGCAATCCCTCCTCCTTTCCTGTTTTGTCTTACTGACTGATAAAAAAAAGAAAAATTAGAGACATTATAATTATAGTCCAGGGATGGATAGTTGTCAGGGTCTTATTCTTGTTTTTGACATCAGCTGCTGACCATAATAATATGATAAATGTACCAAAAATATGAATCATTCATTTATTTATTCATGCAGAAAAACACAGTGTGACAGCATGGCTTGTTGAAAAAGGAATTTTAATATAAAAGGGATGACCTGGTTAGTCCTACCAAAAGTCACAATCCAGAAAATCAGATTATTGATTAAAATGTGGCTAAAACATTATTCATTCTGTTGTTCTTCTGAACAGGAAAAATTCCCATATTTAAAGAACTGATGCCTCTTATCTTGAACTGCTTTTTGTAAACCCTAAATTGGCTCTGATTGATTCTGGTGGCAGTTGTGGCGATAGTGGTAAAATGAACAAAACAAGTCCACTGGTTCCATTGAGGTGGCATAAAAATCGTTGACCTTCAAGACTAATGGCTAATTTTGTTTAATAGCCGTTAAATAAAAGGCAATGCGCCTACCTATTTGAGATGTTCTCTGGAGTTCTGGAGAGTGTTCTCCAAGAGATTGTTGTCCTCAGCTACAGAGCTGCCTGCTTGTACGTGATAACAGAAGAGCCCCTGAGTCATGTTTTTAACCTCTATAATTCCGATGACTGATTCAGAATTTACGGAAATCAAGGCCACCATTTTGTGCTAGGGATAATTTTACCTCAGGTGTGCCCTGTTTTAGAAATTCTACCAATTCATACATTTCGCTTTGTCCATCTAATATTTTCCTGATTCTGAATTAATTAGTCGTCACCAAGCTTTTTCCGCCTGGTCAATAAACAACACACCTTCTAGCTGCTGTTCTGAGTTATATATATCAAAAACCAAAAAACATGTATGTTGCTTTCTCATCTGGACATGATAGTGGCAAAGTATATATATCCTAACAGGGTATGTTTAAAAGAGGAGAATAAATGTTCTTCCTCCTCCTGCAAAAAGGCATTTATTACTTACACCAAAAGCTAGCACTATCTGTGCTACTGCTCTGTAATTGTTTCACTCTCCCCAAAACATTGGGGTAAGGAAACAATGATGCCCTATGATGTGACTCATTAACGCTCAGCACTGTCTTTTGTCCTGATATTTAAAACTGTCCTTGAGCTATGGTCGCACCACCCCTAACAACTGAATTGTTTCTACTGACTGTTTCAGAATTCCTGCAGGTGCTCACTTCTTGGGCGGAATAGAGAGCCCACACATGGCTTTTCTCACAAGGCTGCCAGCCTATTTATGATCTTTTTTCATTTTTTGGAGTCACCTACACTTTTGGATAAATAAAGCACATATTCCGGGGGAGTTCAAATTCATTGAAGCCATGTTTCATTCTCTTTCAGAGTCCAGCCATCAGTAAGACATGAAATGAGAACAGGCGAGGCTGCTTCCTTTTTGTTCCAAATTGCTGCACAGGTAGTTGTGTCATGTTCACACTGGCTGCGTTCTGGTGTGGAGCCCATCAAGATGGCAGCTCTGAATTTTAAGGGGAATCTCTGCCGATACACCAGACCCCTTCCAGCAGTGTCCGAGGTCAGCTGCCCCTTAATCTTTCCCCTGTATGCCAGCTGTTAATAAGCTGCCTGTCAGCTTTTTTGCATGCATGTATATGTCCATGTGGAGTCTAGCTTTAAAACTATTGAAACCAGGGCAGTGACAGAGACAAAATGATTGTGCAATTGCTCACAGTAATAGCAGTAACCTCCTGCTCCCAAAGCAAACAGGAGCTCTGACTAGCAATATTTCTTTTAATTTTTTTTTCAAAGTATAGCAAAGAATCTTCTGAGCCTCATTTGAATGAAAGCACCCTGATTTGTCATTTCACAATGCGCCTTTTTCCGCTCAGCCCACTTTTGCATTCAGACTTGTCAAGGAAGCTGAGAGAAACTGGTCCCTGCCTGGATCAAGGTATCCCTGAATCTGACACAGGCGTGGCACCACCCTCTGACTGCATTAAGATACTAGAGAACACAAGCTGGTATGAACTCTGTTCTCCTGGCTAATTGGTGGTGAGTGGGTGCGACACCCTCATTCACAATTCCAGTTCAGTTCACAGTGCTTGGCCCTAATCAGTAATTAATTGGTGAGAGGAACAAAAACAGAGGCGTGCACATTGGAAACAGGATCGCAAGTGGTGCCCCCTGGCTGTTGCAGCTTGCCATCTGTGCAATGATGTACACAGGCATTGAGGTGGGGGTGGAGGCTGTTCTGTCAGATGGATTCAAAATCCCATTTCTCCTACACGCCAGCAGATGCAGCATATCTGGATTAAGGTTCTAGTCAATAAAATGCCTCTTTGCTCTCTACAGCATCACTATTCGCAAGTATCTCACCTTCTGAGAGACATACTAAAAATATTATTATAATGTTCTCTATAAGCAGTTAAATGCATACCTTATGCATGCAATAAATGCGTACAGTGTAACAGATAAGTATGATACATGAGTTAAACCTCCACAAAACAATGAATCTATTCATAGCACCACATATCCCATATCACTTAACCGAAGATGCTTCAGCTAAGCTAATAACTTGGTTATGTATCTCACATCCTCGCAGATCATCTTGCAATATACTTATTGCATATTGCAGTTCAGGCTCGGTACCTTGGCCGAGGGTATGACAACATTGTCCCACCTGGGATTCAAACCAGGAGAGTTTCTGGTTGACACATCCAGTACCCTAACCCCTTCACCATTCTGCTAAGTAGAAACAGCCATTGTGCTAAATGAAAAAATGACTAAATAAAGGTGTACCTTAATTCTTAATTTCTCTATCATGTTACCTGTTTTAACTTTTCTTAGTTGTATGGAAAGAACTTTCACTAATACTGTGAGTGTGTTTTTTTGTTCCAGAAGTTTTTTCCAGATCATTTAGAGTTTCCTATCTTTGATTTTTTTTCTTCAATAACCTTTCAGGCCAGTAAAAATACACCAGCAGTCTGACCAGACATCCCCTCTCCTGCCCCACAACCTTCCTTCCAAAAAACACTAACAGCACCACAGTTTTTCTCTGTAAAACCTATTTATCCAAGCTTCAGCACTTTTAAAAAACTCAGTCTGGCATCACTGTGGAGAGGGTTTCTTTGGCTGAGCAACAACAAAGACTTTTTCATTTGAAGAGTAAGGGAGAATCTCTGACGCATTCTACGCAGTGATTTCTAATGACAAGTTACAGAAATAAAGATATACTGCTGATCTGCACTCCAAAGAACTGACATGTGAAATAAACACTGAAATCTGATGTCTGAATGATCTCCAGTTCTCTAAACTAGTAGACAATCAATGCATACTTTCATTTTGCCTTGTGGTGAAAGAGTGAACGAACCCTAAAATGGGTGGAGCCATCGCATGCTATCAGTAGCTCACTCATTTGAACCAAACATAATGTTTTGCTGGGGAGAGCCAGGGGATTTGATTGGCACAGTATGGTGATTGACAGCACATGGTAGCTCATCCCACTTGAAACTACCACTCTCCCATGACTGATTTTTGCTCCTGATGAGGTAAATAATCAGGTGTAAAAAATTACAGCATTTTGCTCCAAGAATGTGTATTCCACCAGGCATGATCTAATTTGAATAGCTGCGGCATTCCAAAGGGCTTGAGATCATAGAGACCCCGACAGGATGGTCCACACCTCTGCCTTAATAATTTGGTCAAGCGAGGTGGCAAACAATAATAGAATGGGACCGGGAGTGGGTAATCAAGATCTCAAACAAAGGAGTATCCTGGCTTACTCAAAACCGGCACTCTGACTACATTATCATACAGGCGACAGGTCCGGTTCATTTACATTAAGAACAACCTAAACTGTATATATGGGAATTAGTCAAAACAATTGGGGTTCACTCCGACACTGCTGAACCCGATGTCTCTGTTCTTCATGTGCTTCGATACTGTTTTTCTACTGAATTAAAGACTTTCACTGTAACATGCATTCTTCTTTTCCACCCTCTTAGTTTTCTTACACAGGTTTGACTGAGCTGCTCATTGAATACTCATGTGGGTGTGACATAGTAATTTTATAGTAATCTGCTGGAAGTCCAAGGTAAAAGAGACATGTTATTAGAGTAGGGTGACCAGATTTTCAAACCCCCAAACTGAGACCCTTCACACGTTCGTGCACGTGCACGTGTACACGCATATGTATGCGCTTATGCACGCACCAAAGGCGTTTTCATCAGGATAGGGGACAATTATATCAGAGCTTAGCACACCTAGTAACTGCACCTTTTAACAGCATGGACAGTACCTCAGCAAACAAAAGAATCATGTTTTGTCTCCAAAAATCCACCAAAACATAGTTTATTTGAAAACTGTATAATAACACTACTAAACACAAAACACAAGGATTGCACTGATGTAATATACCATACTTACTGATTGTAAGATACCTTTCAAAACAAAACATAGTGTGAGGGGCAATTACATTGCTCACAATTGCCTTGGCTTTGGTGCGAGCGCATGTAAAATGCTCATCATAGAATGATCGAATTAGACCAGCTGTATACAGTCCATGGATCGAAAGCTCTGGTTGTGTTTCACCAGATGGTAGGCAAAGGTCCCCTCCTGAGCTGCCCGTTTCAGATCACCACCGTCAGCGTTTGCCCCAATGAAGTAGGTAGCAACGGTCCTACTTCCTGCTTGTAGCCACCGTTCATGTTTGGCCGTATTAATTAATGTGACCTTTTATGTCAGCATTTCCACCATGCGCGACCAAAAATGTACTTTTACTACTGTTGAATTCAGATGCGTGGTGCATTGTTTATGTTTTTTGACTGGGTTAGGAAATAATGAGTGGGACAGAACATGATAAATGTCTATGTAAGTGCTGAAAACCGGGACAATTTGGTAGTGAATGTTGAAAACTGGGACATTTTAGTGTTTTACAGATATTTGTCAGGACTCGGGACACTCAACTTGAAACCGGGACAATCCTGGACAAACCGGGATGTCTGGTCACCGTATGTTAGAGGTATGTAAAAAGACAATTTAAGTAGAGGTATTTCTTCAACACCCAGATTAACAAGGTGTTTATTGTACCTCGTGTATAATGTTACAGGCTCTCAGAAAACATTTCTATTATGGGGCAACATGATGTTACAGTGTAATTATTTGATCAATAATTTGTGTAACATAATGCAATTTTCTCATGGTGGTGTTAGCCAAGCAATTGTATCTGCAGAATTGTGAAAATAAAATAAATGCATGCAGTATTGGCAGCAGTGCAAATGCTTCTGAGAACAGCCATGATTACTGGATTAACATAACAACCATATTATTTTCTGTGAACATGGTTGCCAATGTAATTGATTTTTGTAGCCCTTTGTTTATGTTTCAAATGGAATAATCTAATTTGATTTTTAAACTGGCAAGCTTAAAGCTCAAAAATGGAAAACTGCCTTATTTTCAACTAGTGGCATGAGAGCGATGCTTCATTAACACCAATATGGGTGGAGCTAGCATTTTCCTGTCAATGATCTGCTTATTTAAAGCAGAGTCATTGGTTTGCCACTTAATGAGTGAACGATTGATTTGTAGGTCCATGCATTACAGGCTCCATGAAGCCTCACTCTCACTTCACTTTTTTCAATATGGCCTGTGATGTCTCAGGGCCTCTTAGGGTCTAACATCAAATCACTGATAATTTATATCTGAATACTTATCTTATAAACTGGGAGCTTCCAGAGCACAGGGGTTGAATACTTATGCAAACAGCATATTTAAGTTTTGTATTTTTCTTAGAAATATTTTCGGGAATAAAACCAATGTCACCTTAATAATTAATTTTAAAATTTAGTGTTTTATATAAAATACCATACAGAATGAAATTTCAATATACTGTCTGTAATTCAGTAAAATGTGAGAATTGGTCAAGGGTCTGAATACTTTTGCAAGGTACTTTCTGTGGTAGTTGTGTCATTGAGGAATATTGTTCAATACATTGTTCTTCATTGATAATCTTTGTACCCAGGGTAAGAAACGCTGGTATAATGTACTGACTACGCTAATAAATGGCCATAGAGATTATAATGTCCTGCTGTTTTTTTATCAAATTTTTATTGATTTTGACAAAATATACGATAGACCGGAACACCACCCAACACCCCACCCCCCAGTGGTGACCCCCCTCCTCTCTCCCTACATGACAAAATATAATTACAGATTTGCCATAGAGCCCAACAGACAATATGGCAACAATATTCATAATACATACAATCAGAGCTGCTCTTTAATTAGACTGGCTGCAGAGGACCAGGCTAAAAGAGTCTTGATTAGCCCCATGCATTCTAGCCACTGACAGTTCCATATGTACAATATCAAGAAATGAGTACATCCAGTGTGTCCAAGCAAGAGAATGCGGTGGCTGCCAGTGCACAGCAAGCTTTTTTTGCAGCAGCAGCAGCAGTGAGTCCAGAAAACAGCAATCGTTTCTGTTGTAATGAGGGATTAAGGGTGGAATCATCACTATGCATTAAAGTCTGGGGCAGTATGGAATGTGAGTACCAACAATGTCACTTGATTGCCAGAACATGTGTTTTGCACGCTTCATTAAATGGCATTTTCTTGGGGTGAGGTACATCCTCTGAACAAATTTATAATGAATTAATTGGAGATCAGGGTTTTTTGAAGTGTACTTTAGACTGATCCATACTCCCAGCAAACATTACTTTCCTCATTTCCTGCAATGGATAAGTCTCTACACCATACATCTAACACCGGTAATGGCTTATAAGAAGCCTCCAAAAAGAATAAATACAAAGCAGACACCATGCCACCATTTTGTGCAATGTGTGGGAAGGCATAGCTGAGCCCCAAGGAACTCCATATGCTCGCATGGCAGATCTTAGGTGTAAATAAAAGAAAAAAAGAAGAAAGAACACCCTGGTAAATTCTATTCAGTACGTAGGTTGCTGAAGGCTCGAAGGCCATGGTCCCCATTCACATCTGCCAATGTGTGGATACCTCTCTTACTCCATTCTGGAACTGAAAAGGGTTTATTATCAGTGAAAAGTGAATAATTATTGAATATTGGAGAATGAGTATGCCATTTAAGTTCAGTATGGGAATATTTTCCTACCGAGTGCCATATACAAAGAAGATATGAAATGATTGGGCCCAAGCAGGGTGCGAAATATGGGGGGTCTTGGGGGGTCCGAGACCCCTTGATTGACACTTGAGACCCCCTGAAAGCCTCAACAGCAAAATTTTGGGGGGTCACTTGCAGTTGTCACTAAAAATGTCTTTAAGCCCGACAGACGCAGCCTGCATCCAAATTATTCACATCCCTTCTTCTCAGTTGAATTGCTCACGAAGTAGCCTATGCATTGCTAACGATGCTAATTGCTTGTCTATGCGACAAAGTGTTGGTGAGAAAAATAATTTTGAATTTACATCAAATTTAATCAAAGTTACAATCTCCATACAGCTCTGCGTCCATCTCCACACCCATTACTCTTGTTTGAATTACTCATGAACTCGTCATTGCATAGATATGGAACGCATAGCTATCACAAGAAAGAGCAGAACCGGAGCTTTGTAATGATGCTAGTCACATATTTGTACATACCGAAGTAATTACATTACGAAGACAGGTCAAACTTCTGCAAAGTAATATCTTTACTAATGTCTTCACCCATTTTCACACTCCTGCTTCTCGGCTGAATAAGTCCCTATCGCTTCACAACGTGTGCGACAAAGCGTTGTCGAGTAATCCAGTTTTGAAATTTCTGCATTGTCTCCAACACAGGGCTGAGATTACATCCCACTTTGTATGAAAAATAAACACAAAATAATGTATTTGCTTTTCATTGCAACAATTCAAAAGTTGTGGTTAAAAGACGTGCGCAGGTTTTCATAAAATAAATCACATTCTTCATCCAATGATTCAGTGACAAGACTTATGAATAAAACAATGACATTTATTTCCGATAGGCACTAAGCACAAATTTTTTCAAATTGCTAAGTCATAGAGTATCCCACCATCATGGTTCTGATATTGCCAGATTATTTACTGGACCTGTCGACATTCACCAGATACAAGCGTGGTGCCACTTTGCGAAGACAGGTGCTAACCCTCCAGATACCAGAATTATCCCCTGGCAGAGGCTTCATGCGGATCATCTCCCCTATGTCTAGCTATGGCAAATCACGAGGTGATCCATCATAAAAAGACTTGGCTAGCTGCTTTCAGTGCTGGAGCCGGAGCGAAGTGATTGTTTGTTCCGCACAATTTACATGTTTTACCATAGGCTGGACAGTGGTCCTTGCCTCTTGAATGTGCATTGCCACAGTACCTGCATGTATAATTTGAATCAGTGGATCTGGATGAATTGCTCTGCCTCGGCTGGTTAGGCCTCCTAGCAATGGCGTGAACAGCGTTAGTGTCGCCCTCATGTGAATAGCGGTCTGTTCGGCTGCCCGACACAGCTCAATGGCAGAGAACAAGGTTAAACTCTCTCTCAACAATCTGTGCCTTTTGCCCTCATTTGCAACACCCAGCCCAATTTTTCCCTAATCATTTCATCTTTTAGTCCACCATACTCACAAGTTACTGCCTTTTCTCTCAACCTCGTCATGAAGTTATCTATGGATTCCTCTTCCTCCTGCTTGCAGCTACTGAACACGTACCTCTTGTATATCACGTTCTTAGCAGGCTCACTTACCTAGGTAGTATAGCAGTACTTTATTGTTCCTGTGATTGTATTTGATATGCAATCCTAGTTCAGATTAGTTGGCTCGCGACACTGACCTTGCGCTCAGCCTCAGCACTATTTGCATTGTATGACTTGTACACATCTTGATCTTGTACCTGTTGTTTGCCCACTATTTGCACTTTTGTACGTCGCTTTGGGTAAAAGCGTCTGCCAAATGAATAAATGTAAATGTAATGACAAACATGCCTGCACTCAGATCCCATTACACTTCTCAACCCGTAACCAGCGCTTAATCTTCAAACTCAGCTCTGAATATTTCCCAGTTAGTGCTCCAGTCTCCACTTAGGGTCATTGGTGAAGGTGGGAGTATGTTAGCTGCTATGTGAGCCACAAGGCTAGCCGATTGGCAATTAGCGACTTCTTCACTCTCTGCTGCCCTATTCAGAGAGGCGTTTTGACTCGATTGCGAAATACTAGACTAAATCAACTGATACTACATATCACTGCTTATAACATTTAAATCTTAAGCATCTTCTGACACCATGTTCATGTGTGTGCATAAAGACAGGCTGACACATGTGTGTGTTCAACAACTGTAATGGAAACAACTGCATCCTCCAGTCCAGAGCAATCAACAACTGATCTATTGATCCCGTATCACACTACACCCATAAATTTCCCAAACAGGGGAAGCAGAACAAGAAAACAATAACAAATAAAAACAAAAACAAAAAACCCAACCGAGATTCCAAACAAGGGAATTGGAGAAAAATTATTAAACAACGTCTCGTTGAGAAAGCCGGCAGACACTATCCACCACCCCACACCCACCCAATTATGGTGTAGCTAGGCTATAGCAAAATCCCAAAATCCCAAGCCGAGGCTATCACCACTGTTAGAGGCATTAGGCCACGTAAAGTATTTGTGTATCTCACCACATCACCAGAACGATTTTAGTCAGTCCTCCAGTTGAATAAGTTTACAGATATGCCATTTAAGACCAACCCGGTCGAATGCATTCAGGAAACCCTCGGCCTCCTGTGGGGACTCAAAAGTATGTTGTTCAGAACCACGGGTCAGTGTCAGTTTAGCTGGGTAGATCATGAAGGTTTCGTAGCCCTTGATCTGTGCATTACTAGTGATGTCGGAGAAGGCATGGTGACGATTGATGGTGAAGATATTATAATCTACAGTAAATGTAATGTCCTTTCCCTCGATCTTAATGGGGGATTTTCTGGCTGCCTTGAGAATCTGGTTGCGGTCAGTGTAGCGTAGCAATTTTAGGATGATGGTCCTGGGCCTGCCTGTGTTGTAGGGATGGCCAAGGCGATGTGCTCTCATTATCTCAACTCTTTCATCAGCCAGCGAAGGAAACCACTTTGGCAAAGGTGCCGAAATGTAGGACGGAGACCAGAGGCCTCAACAACCTCAGGTAAATTGATAATCCGGACGTTATCCCTGCGACTTCGGTCCTCCAGCCTAGCTAGCTTGTCTTTGCATACTGTCAACTTAGCAAGGGTTTCCTCATTACCTTTTTCAATGTTGCCAACACGACTGCTTAGACTAGTGTGTTCAGCATGAAGTTCTTTTACCACATTTGAGCAGCCAGTCAGCTCAGTCTGGATGTTGTCTAGTCTGTCTTGGAGGCCTTTAAACTGTGTTTCAGTAAACAGATGCTGCTTCTCCAAGGCTAATTCAATCATTGTGGACAGTGACTCCTCCATTTTCTGTATAGATTTTTCCTGGGATTGCTCGTGTTGAATGTGACGGCCAGCCGATTTTCCTTGACGCGAGGTGATCATGCAGTTATGGGAGAGTGAAAAATATATAAAATACCACAGAAAGTTAAATGATTACCATGGGAAACTAGTTAACTATGGGTGAAGTCAATGGAGCAAACAAACTACGCTGCCATCTTTCTTGCAGGTCACATGGTTCATCCCTAATATCCTGCTGTTGAAGCCATGCATTTCAGTTTGATAATCCTACTATGCTCTTCCTATGTGACCTGCTAACATTCCCAGATGATGCCATTTTGTTTTTTGTTTCCAGGGGAGAAGACCAGCAAAGTAAGGCATCCGTGAATGGGGCGGGGCAAAGGAGGGTTATACTAGGATACGCCTGTGAGGAGGGCACAGGTGAGAAGAGATTTCCCTGTGGGATTTGCTGTTTCAATGAGTTAAACTTCCAGCCTGTCTCAGCAGGCAAACCAGTAATGAACCATGCAAAGTGCTTTAATGAGAAAAATAATAAAAATTAAATTAGATTAGATTAGATTCAACTTTATTGTCATTGTGCAGAGTACAGGTACAAAGCCAATGAAATGCAGTTAGCATCTAACCAGAAGTGCAAAAGAATAGTATTATTTACAGATAAGTGCAGGTAAAAGTAAGTACTACAGCATAAGTGATGCTACATCTTACAGTATGTACAGTGTTATTGACAGTGGAGAGCAACATATATACAGATTATTATATATGTATAATATATTAAATACGTTACACATAGAGGTGAAGTGGACAGAGTTGGAAAGGGGAGTGTATATGTAAGGGTTGTATGTGTAGTATAGACAAGCTATGTACAGTTGGTTGTATGTACAATATAAATAATAGTAATCTCCTTGGTCTTCTGAGTGTTAAGGGCCAGGTTGTTGTCGGCACACCACTCGGCCAAGTGCTGGACCTTGTCCCTGTAGGCCGTCTTGTCATCCCCTCTGAGTTGTGGGTGAAGAGGGAGTACAGAAGAGGGCTCAGCACACAGCCTTGTGGCACGCCGGTGTTCAGGGTGAGAGTGGAGGAGGAGAGGTTGTCTAACTTAACAGATTGGAGTCTGTTAGTCAGAAAGTCCAGAGTCCAGTTGCAGAGGGAGGTGTTAATACCAAGCTGGCTAAGCTTGGAGATCAGCTTGGAGGGGATCATAGTGTTGAATGCTGAGCTGAAGTCAATGAACAGCATTCTGACACAAGAGTTGGGACTGTCCAGGTGGGTCAGGGCAGAGTGGAGTGCTGTGGAGATGGCGTCCTCTGTTGACCTGTTGGTGCGGTAGGCAAACTGATGGGGGTCCAGGGGAGTGGTCAGACAGGATTTCAGATGTGATAGAAAAAAAAATGATAGATAAATTTAAAAAATGCACACGCAAACATAAGCTGTATCTTCCTGTGGTAAGATGTCTGAAAGCACTGGAACTGCATGTGATTCTGCTATGATGGTAAGCACAGGAGAGGGCTTATGTAGGCTTTGTAAAAGCCCAATGTAGGTTCACTTTGTATAAAGTGTGACCAAAGAGAGTTGAGCATCTGGGAGGTGTTAGAGTAGCAGTAAACTGATGAAATGACCACTTACGAAAAATAGGGTGGTCAGATTGGTAACACTCGTTTTCTGACTTGGCAAAGCCCAAAGTGAACTCCGCAGCAGCCACAGCCAGACAAACTCCATCAGTGCTCACCAGGTAACAAAAGAGGGCAACTTACCATGAATTATTGAATTATTCACAACTTTCTCTGTGGTGTCCCATACAGTCTGATACAGCTCAGTTTGTGCACCATGAGAACAGGATAAGACACACTTAATTCACTCCACACATTATGAACAGCCTTTGTGCAAGTGTTGGCATTTCTCTAACTGCTGAGGACAGCATTCCATCTTCTCAGTGTGGTCCTTATGTGAGGAAATGTGTGTGTGAAAAACCAAAAAACCAAACTCTTTAAATAAGTCTGCTGTTTCTCCTGTCCTGTTGTTCATAACCAGTTGAAACTCTGTTAAACTGTTACTTTTGATTCAAGAATAATATATTTTGGTGGCATATATTAAGCATTTAGCAAAGAATCTTATGTGACTGTTTGGTCCATTCACAATAAAACAAAAACTTATTCAACTTATTGTTCTTATTCATCTTAAACAATCGCCGACATAATGAAATGCAGGCATTTATTGGAAACATCTTTAAGGCCTAAGTTACTAATTCCTTCTCTTCTTCTTTGCCTTCTTCCACATTTGGCCCTGAGTGCCTGTATCCGTGGTGAATTACAGAGCCAGATTATGTGCTCACATAATCACACCAGGCAAGAGACAATAAAAAATGTAATAATAAGGAAGTCCCAGTCATTCAAAGGGCAACTTAAAGGATTAACAGGAAGGTAAAAGGTCATTGTGATTGTTGTTGTCACGCTCAACCTTCCAACATACATCAGTATGACATCAGTATGAATTCTGCAGGGAACCAACAGCCGGATACAGCCATTTCTTAGGTGCCTGCTATATGAAGGATGCAGGTACAGGGATGGATAATGACAGAGTTAGTGTCATCAGGGGAAAATAATGTGATGACTAGCCTCTCATCAGAGGGAGTCAAAGGGATAAAAACAGGTGAATCCTAAGCAAATGGCAAAAGACTAAGGTTTCAATAGGTAGCAACTGGAGCTGTTCTTGTGCAACATATTCACAGCAACATAACTTGGTATACTAGTTAAAATTGCATACATGGTCTTAATACTGTTTGGGCAGACCATTTCAGCAACATCACCCTTGGCTGCCTGTGCTCAGGAATACAGTCACAAACAGTGCCAGATATAGCCAAGCATTGTATCCTCACCATTCAGTAATTACAGGGTTGCATTTTAAGTACCCCCACCCCCATCTTGTTGCCTCAGTTTAGGCTTGCATGGTGACCATGGAGCACAATGTGACTCTCCCCTCCCACATCACCAAGATGAGCTCCATTTTTGTCTTAGCAGGTACCAGATGTTGCTGCCCTGAGTGACCACACTGCCAATGGTCATGGTAACTCCTATGGTAGTCTCAGATCAGATGATGCCAAGATGACCTGGCACACCACAGTTGTCTGACCATCCATAGACAAATGAATGGAACCCCACCTACTGCTCTCAGTCCTGCCTGCTGCAGGAGGGATTTACTGATTATCATGCACCATCACTTTTTGATGCTTCTTTTTCTTCTTGTTCTTACTACTTAATAATAACAATAAAATCTATTTCAAATTCCCCATCTTAGGCTGTACTTTGCTGCTGTAATTAAAGTCACATGCCTATGAAGGTTAGAGGAATTCAGTTTAATCTTAACATGTCATTATTTTCTGTGAAGCATATGCTGGAACAGAGATTAATTTCAACCATCCATATTTTATTCAAGCCCCAGGGGAAAATATTGGCCCAATAGCATCTGTTAAATGCTCTCATCCAAATCAACAGAAAGAAAATGATCCATTCACAGTATGAAATACAAAGCTTCGTGCTTTGCCTGGTTCTGCATTTATCAGAGCCCTCTTTAAAAATATATAAATGTAAAAAATGTGATATTTTATGGTGTTCAGTTGAAAAGAAAGTGATAGACATACCATCTGCAGACATTTTACTGAAGCAGACAAATGCAGCAAGAACAGATCCCTTCAGTTTTAGTCCCCAACATAACATTCTCACTCTACCTTATTCAGATTGCCATCAAATATAAAATAACAGAAGATGGTAGATTCAAATGTCAATTTCTGTTTGCTACTCTATTTGGGTCATAAGAGTATGTCATCAGATAAGGCCAGTCTGTGACAGGGATGGCATGGGATCAATAATAATGTAATGATGATAATAATGTTGTCACCACTTCCTGAAGACGCTTTATTGTGACACATGCCCTCCCTTCCCACTCTCTGTTACCCCAACAACAGCTTGAAGAAGAGGCAGTGGCCAGTCGGCCATCCACATGCAGATCTTGGCATTTCTTCAAAGCCTCTTGAAAAAAATCTATAGTGCAGGAACCGGACTACCAAAAATATTTCAGCTTTTTAGATCCCGCTTCTGTAGATTATAAATAGCCAGGGGCTTTATCTCTCCAGTTCCTTCTCTTCATATTCTTATTCATTTAAAAAAATCACTTTACAGCTGAGTTCTGTTTCATCTGGTGTGTGATACCTCAAGCCCTCTCCTGTCCTTCTGCCCCAAACTCAATGAGTACTTTTATCAGAAAAGGAAAAGCACGGGTTGAGAATGTGCATTACCTGATTGCTGTTCCAGTTATGGAGTGTGCTGGCTGTAATGCATACTGGAAAGTGGCAATTGCAATACCTCTTCTAAGGGATGATGTAACATTTCCATTTTATAATGGTAAAAAAGAAGTTCTGTACAGTAATAGAACTCATGCCAGTAATCCTACTGTCACATAGACAATCCTGCCATTTAAACAGTGGTTCCTCTGGGGGATGAAATCGTTTGACACAGTACGTCGGTGGTTTCTGTTTCATTAGGTTTGTTCTACCTGGAGAGTGCTGGTCCGTATTTCTGCTCTCAGCGGCAGGAGAGATGTGACCACACTGCAAAGGTGTAAAAAATGTACTCCTGTCATGTTTGACAGTGAGGGATTCATCAGCTCTTTGTGGTGATCTGAAGTGGTGTACAGAAGTGTAGCTATTCACTGTGACAGACTTGCTGAGCAGGCTTTACCAATTCTTTGGCCATTGCTACTGCTGACCCCTCAGAAATGTGGGTGCTTTCAGCCAGGGCCAAGCCTGTCTTAGAAGGTCTCCATTTATGGATTTGTGCATTTTACTTGTCGGGCTATTATTAAATTAAACCACAGATATTGTAGAAAAACTGAAAAGAAAAAGAGCAACTGAACAGTCTCTCCTTATGGCTAATCAAGCTACAGAGTCCTGCCTGCTGCTCAGTTCCTGCTGATCCTGGAACATTGTTAAGGTTGAACTTTTTTGAGACCACCTATGTTGCACTTTGTGTAAATACAGGAACAAAATCACTGGTTGGCTGTTTGCTCATGCACTTTGCTTGTGCACAAAGGAAGAAATCCTGACATCTGGCCTTATGTTGTCCTAGGTTTGCAGATGATCTGCTCGGCAGCAAGGGACATAGTTTTAGTTCAAAATGTCTTAGTTCTTAGAGACTGTTGTTATTACCAGACGCCCACGTAAACAAGACTGTATAACCTTGGAGTAAGCATTGTTGAAGATGTTCTCTAACTGTGACATTTTACAGGATCAGGGTAACCTCTGCCTGGCTTGGTGCAAAGTTATCCTTGTGTCTGGGGTTAGCATGGGTTAGTTTTTTGTAGAAACGCCTCTGGCTTGCCTCAGGTATAGCTGACTAAGGTGGTATGTAGAACCTCCTCAGGTATAGCTGATGTAAGGTGAGTCAGAGGAAAACAAACTTTCCTGTCTGCTGTGGGATGGACCTCATCTTTAAGACAACTTTACAGGTCAGGTACAGATTACAATACAACGGTAACATTTTAGGATTCTTGGTATTTGCATTGTATGTAAAATCCGTGAATAAATTGAAGGTGCCAGGTGAAAGGGTTTATGAGTAGGCTTCTCTCTTTCTCTATCCCTCTCTTGCGAGGTTTGTGATCCTCTCTGCTTTGCCCAATACTCATGTCACAGCCTTTTGAAATGGGCTCTGTCATGTCATTTTGGCAAGGTTTTTGTTTCCTCTCCTATTTTGACAGGATATCAGTGCTCTCAGCAGCTGTTGGTCTATTAAAATCAACCATTGGAAAGCGGTGAGCATTGGCACGTCCGTTTTCTGTTTTGTGAGGAATAAACAAGTCAACAGAAGCATCACTAATTGCTCTTCAGTGCACTGCAGGTTTTTTTTTTTACCTTGGACATTTGTTCCCTCTGTACAAATGTCATCTCACTGGATTAATAATAGCGTTCTGATAAATCTTTTCATTGAAAGCAACAATATGAGATTAACTAAAACGACAAAACTGACAATAACAATGTTACTATTGTTAGTACATATGGTCACCATGACCATGCTGTTATATCATCACGTACTAATAAATGTGTAATACCTATGAGTAAAAACAGTACTTCTTATTTCTGAAACCTCTGTAAAACATAACACATCCTTGTTGCATACACACTTTACTTCTTCCATTGCAAACACTGGCTTAGTGGCATAGATCATGAATTGTGAGGTGTTTTGGGGAGTCAACTGCCCACCAGCTATGATTACTACATTTGTGAGTGCCTACAGACTGATTAGATTCTGAAGATTTTCTCCCCGTTGAAAACTCCTCTGGTGCTGCAGGTTCATACTGATTCTGGTGATTCTGCAGACAGAGGTCTCCAGCTCCAGGGCTTCAGACAGACCAAGGGAGCTGGAGACCTCTGTCTGCAGAATCACCAGAATGTAGTAATCATAGCTGGTGGGCAGTTGACTCCCCAAAACACCTCACAATTCATGATCTATGCCACTAAGCCAGTGTTTGCAATGGAAGAAGTAAAGTGTGTCTGCAACAAGGATGTGTTATGTTTTACAGAGGTGTTTTGGGGAGTCAACTGCCCACCAGCTATGATTACTACAATTGTGAGTGCCTACAGACTGATTAGATTCAGAAGATTTTCTCCCTGTTGAAAACTCCTCTGGTGCTGCAGGTTTATACTGATTCTGGTGATTCTGCAGACAGAGGTCTCCAGCTCCAGGGCTTCAGACAGACCAAGGGAGCTGAACTAAAATGACCCCCTTGTGGCGTGGGCTGGCCAGCTTGTCCTGGTGCTCTCCTGATGAATGGCATGGCTGGTGATTGAGAGCCACCCTCACCCTTGGTAATTGATACGATCTCCCTAAAGCTGCCACTGGCCTCTGTATTACATGTCAAAGCAATTACAGGCAATGGGAGAAAAAGTCCCAGATGCGGCCCTGTTAACTGAAGGCTCTCTCTTAATTAGCTAATTAATGTAATTTGGATGTGGGTTGGCTGTGGGGTGCATACGTGTGTGGAGGTGGAACCTGGGATAGGTAGGGGGGGCCACTTAATTTACAGGCGGAGCTGAGGGGGGGAGGCAACCTCTTCCAGGGTGTGGCTGTGGGGTCAAATGAATGGAGGAGGGGGACAGAGGGGAGGGACTGCCTTCTGAAGTGCTCCAAAGGGTTCTCTTTTCAGCCAATGAGTCGCTTCCATGCTAGTCCCCTGCTGTGGGCCAGTAACCTCCCTCCACGTACCTCCGTCAGCCTCATGGAGGCAGTTTAATAAATCGCATTTCAGCTATCCTTCATCAGCCCCACACAGTGCCCTTTTTTTCAGCCGGCTCATGGTTCATCATCACAGAGAAACGCCTCCTTGCTTCCAGAGGCCCCGGGCAAGCCATTTTTAAGCAAACACCATCATGACCTCTTTTGGCATGATGAACAAAGAGAAATGGAGCAAAAAAAACATGATTAAACGCACTGTGTGGTACTTTCCGTCCTCTTCAGCTACAATAGTGATGAAAAAACTGCATGACAGAGCAAATTTAAATATGCTCCATATTCTCGCTACTCGCTCATATTCTAGTGTCTACAACATGTATATATACTGTATGTGTGTGTGTGTGTGTGTGTGTGTTTATATATGTATGTATCACCACAAATGGATATGAATTCATCTGTGAAACGTCACATTCTAGACATGTTGCGCACAAATCCTCGAGGACCGTTGTTATGCTCCAAGACTGTGCAGTCTTCAGATATTTTTCCAGCTTGTTTCTTTCAATGGTGCATCCTTTTGCAATTACTTCTATTTGCTCCCTTTTAATTCCCTCATAAGAAAAAAAAAAAAAGATTACATGAACTGGGGGAACTGGGGATCCCGCCAGTCTGTGCTGGCGGGATCAAAGAGGCCCTTTACATTATTATTCGGAGAGCGCAGCTTTGTTGGGCTGGGGAGCTGCCTGATGTTAAACCTGATTATGTAAAGTTTGCTCTTCCTCAGAGATTGATAGATGAATATGCATGCTGGATAAGGGCTGATAAACTCAGAACTGTAACTACATGTCATGCATGGAGAGTCATGTTACATACGCAGCTTATAATTTCCTGGGATCAAGGGCTATTGGTGCAGTGTCATTTTTCACAGTTGCATCAGTAGGTAACCAATATGAGTTACATTTGTCACAAGAATACTGTTTATATAACAATTACATCACCATTTTGTCTAATAGTATAGATTGACAGGCTGCAGGATATGACACGCCACTGGCCAAATACAGATGGCTTAGATCAGTGATTTTTCTGCATAAATTCCATCTCATCAGAGTGCAACAGGAAATAAGCTACTGTTGACTGAGAGATATAACTTGCTATGGCAAATGCCTGTTTTTACACAGCATGAAACGTGAAACATAACAATACTTGGGATGTTGCTTGCCTGTGGTATAGCACATCACAGGAGACTATTTCAGTCACGTTTGGTGGCTCAGGTGTAGGGTAGTTCTGATCATGTTTTTTTGCAGCCCACCCCACTTGTCTTTTTCATGAACCATCCATCTGTTGTTAAACTATAAAATGACATACAAGCTAGCCATCCTTGGTGGCCTGTCACAGATCATGTCTTATCTTGTCTATTTTCCATGAAATTGTTTGTATCTATACACGTCATTAACATCCTAATTCTAATCCATGGACCTCCAATGTAAATGAATGCCTTTTATCTACTGTAATCCAATTCTCCTGTGTGTGGCTATTTGTTGTAGAATAGCTGAGAGGCGATGGGAAAAAAACTGATGAGACCAAAGGTTTGGCGATGCCATAATGGTGGTTTATTCACCCAACCCCGTGACAGGTGAAAGTAACAAAAATAATACTAAACCAATTTAATGAAAAAAGGAAAAAATACTAGTGCAAACAAAAAAATGACAAAATAAACAAAATACAAACAATAATTGCCTAAGGCAGACAAAAAGAGAATACATCAATTATGCAGCTGCTCTAGACACCACTGCATTCTCAGCTAGCTCTCTCCCTAGACTGAATGCTGCTTCTTATAAAGGAAGTCAGTCACGTTGTAACAAACCAAGAAGCATAAAATAAATCAGTTAACTGAACAAAGGCAATAAACCAATAGGTATTGACATACCGGCATGTCTTTGCCATATTTAAAATGTTTCATATGTATTTTGCCTCTTTCAAACACAATACAAATTAACAGCCCATCTTGTTAAGCCCCATTTGCGAATGCCCTCCCAACACTATAAATCCCGTCAGCCCCCAGGTCCTTTGGCTGATGGAGTCTGTCCTGCTGGTGCCATTGAATGAACCAGTAAGCCATGTTCCCCCAGACCACAGACATTTAATTTACTTTAGCTGTTAAAAAGGTGCACATTGACAAAAAATCTACAACATTTAGAAATTCTTAAACATCCAGTTGGCCACCCTGCATGTTAAGATATTTCTGCCTGTTTCCTTGTTAGTTTGTAGTGTCCACGGTGTAGATGCGTTTGGGAGGAGGCAAACAAAGGAGTTGGTGAAATAAAATGCACTTTCCTCCAACTTGGGAGTCTGTGTATATTTGTCCAGGATATTCCTGTTCCATGGAACAGACATTACACTATTCCACTCAAGAAATATCAAAGATTAACTCAAATGTCATCAGGCATTGAGATTAGGCATTTTGTTTGGGTCCATAAATTTGTGCGCAACAGAGAAATCTGCAAGTAGCAGGAATGCAACTCATGATCAGTGGGAAAGTCATAACTAGAGGTGCTTTTTATTTAAAAAAGCTCCAAAACCTCAATCTATAAAGCGTGTCAATTTCTATAATGCCAGTGCTCTGATGCATGCATTCACAAAGCAGAACATAATTACTTACTTTAAAAACATTTCAAGCAAAAATAATTAGATTGATTGAATGTCAGTAAGGTCAAAGTTCATAAAAACCCCCAGCCATAGGTTGCGTTCGCCGCAGAGGCTTGAGCAAAAGAGCTACCTACCATCCAAATGTGGAGAGAGAACTGTCAGGTGCCCCTTCACACTGCAGGGTGGCTGACCTTCCCGCCCCTTGGAGTGCTGTGTTTGTCCACAGGTTGCCCCTGGAAAGTGAGAGAATGAGAGTTTTAACAGTTCACTGACTTCCCCAAGCTACTTTTCCAGTCTGCGTTTTATCAGACAGATCTGCCCAAAGCAGATTTCCGAGAACATTTACATCATACATCCTGGACTTTGGCGTCTGTCTATCTGCCGGAGCCTGGCGCAGATGGTGGGGGAAAAAAAGGAGTGGGGCTGCCGGCCAGTGCCCCCCCCTAAAGCCTGCACCACCGTCTGAGCCTGGTGCCCTGGTGGACAGTGTCTGCTTTGTTCTTGGCATGTGGAGAGAAGTTTGGGACCTCCTGATAAAAAGTCTCCCTCCTTTAAAACCTAGTACTTTTGAAAGCCCCCTTCCCCCATTTTCCTGATGTTATTCAGCACAGAAATCTCCCTAAATGGTGGGGGCGTGCCAGAGTCCTGGCCCTGCTCACTGATTTATCTGCACCCGGTGGCAGCTGGGATATGAACGCCATTCATTCTTTCCCAGTAACTGTGACACTCAGTGGAATGGCACAATGCTGGTACAGGGTGGTTTTTTGTGAGAGAGCCCCAGCGCTGTCAGGGCTGCATTTATTTATGGGACCATCAGCGGCTCGGAGATAGAGCTCTGTATCACTGCCTGGTTGAGCATGCAGCGAGCCGTTTGCTTAGGTTCACAGGAGCCAAATTTATGAGAGATATGTTCGGGGGGTTAGGGGCACAATGATGAAAACACTGTAGCATCGTACAAAGTGGGGTCTAGTTTGGGCTCTCTCTGCAGCCCATTTCAGGGGTATTCATGTTGGCTTCTGGAAGACAGGGGGAGAGCCTGCAAACAAGCTGGGTTTACACTGGAGATCTGGATCATTTAATCATCAGTGCCATTCGAGATGTGTTGTTCAAAGAAGTAGAAGTGACTCAAGCAGAGAACTTAAGTACACTAAAGTGAATTGAAAAAGGGACAAGCTCCACTTTCAGTGTTTGTAAGGTGTCAAGAGTAGTCATAAGAAATCACAACTGTGAAGAAGAAACTCACAACCTTGTGCATCTAATGTTATGCTCCAACAAGTTTCTGATTTATTTACACTGCATGTTGGTCAACATTTTGACAAAACTTCAGTGCTCAACAATGGTCAAAACATTGACCATATATGATATAATAAATCAAAAGCTGTTTGGAGCATAACAGTAGCTATGCAAGGCTGTGAGTTTTTTTTTCTTCTCAGCAGTGATATGTTTTGACCCTTGCAGGCCATGAGCTTTAAATAATTCAGAAACTGTTTTTGACCCTTAAGGGTGTAACTCTTTTTCTCCAGTTTTGATATATAGTGTGGTGTGACTCATAGTGTATTTAAGTCTGAGACCGGGCTCACTCAGGGAGACCATATATTTTTCAGATAAGTTTCTAATTCTATTCCATTGCTTTGACAACATGCAGCACACAGTAAGCAGGTGTAATGATATGCAAGCTTGGCAGTAAGCAGTGCAAGTTTTTGCTCCCAGTGCTGAAGGGCTCAGGAAGTAATCAAAGCCTAGGGCTGACACTCTGCTCCAGAGCTGGAGCATTGACATGGTGGAGCATGGCATCCCTGGAGTTCATTACAGCAGCAGCCATTTCCAGCTCCTGGAGGAAAAAAGCCACTTTGATAGCACTCCCTCTTCCTTGTGGGCTCTGCAATGACCGCTCCGATTCATGAGGGGAAAAAAATCAAAGCTTTACCAACAATGCTGTGCGCTCTGCTCCAACAAGAATTAAAAGAAATAGTGTTTGATGCCTTCTCATAGAGACTTCTGCATCAGAGGGACCCACCGCACCTGGGCACATCACTCCTTTTAGCCCCTAGATAATGAAATTTCCCATTGCTGCGAGATGGGAAGCCTCTTGCACGATCAGTAGAATTCCCACACGATGGCTCACCTGCAAGCTAGGTGTTGACCCCATCATTTTATCAGCAGCTTGCCACCGAGTCGTCATTTAAAGAGTGTGTCTGAATTGAGCCTGAAATGAATTATAACTTTAACCGAAAATAAGGTCAGTAAACATTTGAGCATTTGTTAATAGTGAAGTCTGGAAATATCTTACAGAGAGTTGATTTATAGATGAAGTAAAACTCAAGTTAAGACATAAAACATTTGACTAGTAACAGCTGGGCAAATATTTTAACCATTTAGTATAATAGTTTTAACTAATAGATACAGATATGTAGACATGTAAATGCATATATAGACATATAGATGGGCTCATGTATGACTAGAGCTGTCTCTATATATAGGAATTGTTTTTGGTTCAGCCGGCACAACTTTCCTCTAGACACAGTGATAGCTCCTAAACAGCACTCAGCTGCTAAACCGCATGGTCAGCCCTCTGCCTCACCAGCATTATCATAATTATAGCAGGAAAAAAGTGCACTGTGAGTCATCTGCATCATTCTCACAGTGACAAGTAACACAATGTAGAATGATTAACTGACCCCCAAAGCATCAAAAATCTTTTTTGTGGATATTGTATTTTGTTCACCCTGAAATATCTACATATCTTTAAACAAACTAACTAATGAGTTTCCTAATCAACTAATCAACATCATTTTAATAGGTATGACATGGCAATTATATTTTTAAATGAAATTTGGTTGTCTCATGGGTTCTACTTAATTGTGCTCATTGCTTCAGCTCATGTTTCCATTAGGATTTTAGTGCTGAGTTTCTTTATGTTGTAGATAGCATTTCATTTGCTTTTGTTATTGAATTTTGAACTTACACATGAAGACATGAAAAAATTCCTTTGGTATTTATTGGTGGCAAACACATGGTAAAAAAAAAACTCAGTTGAATTCCTCCTCTAGGTTCAGGCATGCTCTGGGATATGGTGCAGGCACCTGGCTGGAAAATGTTAAAAAAAAAAAAAAAACATTTAAGAGAAAGTGCATAAAATCCCATCAGTTATTTTGAAGTAACATACATATGGGATATGAGATAAAAGATAAGAGATAAAGATTCCTTTATTGTCATTGCACAGAGTGCAACGAAATTGTGTAGCAATCCTGGCAGTGCACATGACACATTTCACATCACAAACAGCACACTAAAATATAGAACTGTAAGATATGAAACAATAAAACAATAATAATATGATAAACTTCTAGCAGCAGCAGACATATTGCACATTGGGATATTGCACGTTTATTGTAGTTGCAATGGCCCTATGTTCAAAGTAGTGCAATTGGTGTATATGCATACAAGGTGCTATTCAGATGTAAACATATATGCAGTGTACTAAAATGTAACTGCAAGTATTAAGTACTGAGGTGAGGTAGGTCCCAAACAGTCAGTGTCAGTGTTTGGCAGTGTTCAGTTCTCGTATGGCTCTGGGGTAGAAGCTGTTCTTAAGTCTGTTTGTCTGTGATATGATGGACCTGAAGCGTCTACCAGAGGGCAGCAGGTCGAACAGATGATGTCCAGGGTGGGATAGGTGTTTCAGAATGTTGGCTGCTCTACTGAGGCAGCGAGAGCTGAATAAGTCCTCTAAAGAGGGCAGTTAGCAGCCGATGACCTTCTGGGCGGTGTTGATGACCCTCTGAAGGGCTCTCCTGTCCGCTGCTGAGCAGCTGGCATACCACGCAGAAATGCAGTACATCAGCACACTCTCAATGGAGCAGCGGTAGTAGGACACCAGCAGTTTCTCCTGCAGGTTGTTCTTCCTGAGGATCCTCAGGAAGTGGAGTTGCTGCTGTGCCTTCTTGACTACTGCGGTGGTGTGTGTAGTCCAGGAGAGATTTTCTGTGATGTGCGTACCCAGGAACCTGAAAGCAGGGACCCTTTCCACACAGTCCCCGTTGATGTGTAGTGGATCGGGGTCTGCACTGTTTTTCCAGAAATCTATTATGATTTCTTTTGTTTTTGAGGAGTTCAAAGCGAGATTGTTCTCTGAATACCACGCTGCCAGTCTTTGGACTTCATCCCTGTAGGCTGTCTCATCTCCTCCTGAGATAAGTCCAACCACAGTCGTGTTGTCCGCGAACTTGATGATGGTGTTGGTGGGATGGGTGGGGGCACAGTCATGTGTGTAGAGGGCATAGAGAAGGGGGCTCAACACACAGCCCTGTGGGGCACCGGTGCTGAGTGTGAGGGTGGAGGAGAGGTGGGGGCCTAGTCTAACAGTCTGGGGGCTGTTTGTCAGAAAGTCCTTAATCCAGTGGCAGGTGGTGGAGTGAGTGAGTTTAGTGACCAGTCTGCTCGGGATGACAGTGTTAAAGGCAGAGCTAAAGTCTATGAAAAGCATCCTCACATAGCTCCCCTGGTGTTCAAGGTGGGTCAGCGTAGTGTGAAGAGCAGTAGCGATGGCATCTTCTGTGGACCTATTCGCTCTGTAAGCAAACTGATGTGGGTTGAAGGTGGGTGGGAGGCTGGCTCTGATGTGCTGCAAGACCAGCCTCTCGGAGCACTTCATGATGACCGGTGTAAGTGTGACCGGACGGTAGTCGTTGAGGCTGCTGATGACAGTCTTTTTCAGCAGTGGAATGATTGTGGCAGACTTCAGGCAAGGTGGGATGCTGGATTTACATATGGACAGGTTGAAGATCTTTGTGAAGACCTCGTAGAGCTTGTCTGCACATTCCTTCAGCACCCTTCCTGTCACACCGTCAGGGCTGGGAGCTTTCCTCGGATTCACTGCTCTGAGCACCCGCCTCACATCATGCTCCTGCACAGTGAAAGTGTGGCTGCTGGGGCCTGGTGGTGGTGTCGTGTCTGTCTCCGCTGCTTTCACCTCATAGCGAGCAAAGAAACAATTAAGCACCTCTGCCAGCGAGGCGTCACCGTCGACAGTTGTGCGGTTGCTGGACTTGTAGTTGGTGATGTGCTGGATACCCTGTGTTGGGAATTTTCTCCCTTCGTGGAACCAAGTCGGGACCGGCGAAGTAACACACTGATGACCACTTTTCAATTGAAAAGCTTTATTTCGATGCGCAAAGGGAGACTCGCGTGGGAGCACAGTGACAGTGCATTCCGACCGAGATCTTCGACATAATGGATACACATGAGGGTTTAAGTACCTTGTCCACGGTATAACCAAATGGCAGGTGTGAACATTCCCATTGGAGAGCGCATATCACACCTCAATGTCCTGGGGACACCCACTGGGTCAGCTACCGGGGACATCCCTTTGAACCCTATGTGTGACCGGTTATCTCTAACAGACAAAAGGCTATTGCAGAGTGTGTGTGTGGGAACGTAAATACAAAATGTAGTTCAAACAAAAAGCAATTTAAATAGAATATGACTGATTCAAACCTATCACCTGCCACACCTGCCGTGCGTTGTTGTTGGTGAAGTGGTCCTTAATCCTCCTCTTGTAGGCCGCTTTAGCCTCCCTAATGCCTCTTTTCAGGTTGGCTCTAGCAGCGCTGTATAGGGCTGTCGCCAGACCTGAAGGCGGTGTTAGGGTCCTTGAGGAGAGTTTTGACCTCCTTTGTCATCCAGGGCTTCTGGTTGGGGTTACCCCGGATGTGACTGTCGACAGTGACGTTGTCAACAGTGCTGTATGTAGCAGAGGACAGTTGATGTATACTCCTCCAAGTCCTGAGCCTCAAAAATGTCCCAGTTTGTCCTTTCAAAGCAATCCTGCAGCTGCAATGAAACTCCTTCAGGCCATGTTTTGGTGGGTTTTGGTGCTTTGTGGTGGGTTGAGCTTTTCTCCTGAGGGGGGTGTATGCTGGGGTTAAGAGAATGGATAGGTGATCTGACTGGCCTAAGTGTGGTAGTAGTGTTGACTTAAAACTGTTTTTAATGTTTGAATAAACCTCGTCTAGTGTATTTGTCCCTCTGGTGGCACATTTGATGTGTTGTTCAAATTTTGGCCTGTTTGGCCAATTTTAGGCCTGCATTTGACTGTTAGGTACTCCAGATCAGAAGAACAGTGTCTGTCTATGATCTTGGTATTAGTGCACCAGTTGTTATGTACGTAAATGCATAACCCCCCTCCCTTGCTCTTACCGGAGTCTTTGTTTCTATCCCAGTGAAAAGCTGTGAGGCCTGCTAGCTCAATGGCTTCGTCTGGGATAAGTGGGTGTACCCACGTCTCTGTTATTAACAGAATACAACAGTCCTCAATGAGCTTGTTCGTAGAGATCTGTAGATTTAATGATGGATCTGGCGTTAGTAAGAAAAATTCTGGGTAGCGGTGGTTTGTGTGGTTGTCTCCTTAGCCGAGCAAGTAGGCCGGAGTCTCCTACACCTCCGCCTGCCGGTGCCGACAACAATCCACGGAGAGCCTGGCATCCTGGCTATCTCCTCCGGTATATTGTGTGAGTGCAAAAATTCACCCGTAACGGCCTGATTATGCTGTAATCCTATGATCAGAAGATCTTGGCGGCTGTAGGTGGGATTCGCACGACTAAACTTAACATTGGCGAACAGACATATAAACAAAAACACACATAAAGAGCACCGAAAAGGAGAGCATCGAGCCGCTGCATCTGTGTGCGCCACCATCTTAGAAACACGGATATCTTGGAATGGCTGCCCATAAAACAGCCCCCCAGCCACCAGTCTTTGTGAGAAGTAGAACTCCACTAATGAAGTCACAACCTGTTGATAAAGATTAAATACAGGAGAAAACATGTGCCTCTGCCATTTCCATACAGAACCAGTCAAACGTTTGAATGCAAATTTTATTCTTTATTTTTACTATTTTCCACAGCCAAACCCAAAAATGTTAAACAAATCAAAACTATCTTACTGTATGTTTTAGATTCTTAAAGGAGCTCTTTTTTTTTTTTTTTTTTTTGAAAGAAATTCATACATAGTGTGACCTGGAGGACGTATAGTAAAGGTCTTGGCTCTAGGGTACTCAACTACTCCACCTGGGGACTTTCACCCCAAGATATGCTTTCAATTTAGACCTGTAAAATGTTGTGCTGAGACAAGAGTGTTCTCACCCGCAGGTAAGTTAGAAATGATGACAGAGACGTAGTATTTCAGTTTGGATGCACAATTTTTATTAACAAATAAATTCATTAAAATATAAGTCTTCAGTTTATTTTAACAAACTTCTTCTGAATATACGTCACTTAGCAAGTTTTATATCATCGCATTTAATGCAGCTAGCTAGCTAGCTAGGTACAACTTGGACATCAGCGGTCCTGAAGTTCCCTTTAACCCGCTAAGTAGCCAGCTAGCTAGCTAGCTTGCTTGCCTTGATAACAGCACACAGCTAACATTGAAAACTTGTCTCCTTTATTTAGCGTTAATTAAAAAAACAGCAGTGACAATGCAATATTTTACTTAGGTTAGATGAGTGTGTTGTTGGTAAGCTTATGCAACTAAGCTCTGTTTGAACTAATCGTGACGTGACTTTGTCAGTGTTACAGTAAAGGATTACATATGAACGTGTGTCATTGAAAACTGCTGTGCAACATGCCTTAACAGTGAAAGCATTCATGAAATAATGGTATGCTGTTATTGAAATAAACGTTCATTTCTCAGTCCTCCCAATTCAACTATTTTATCAGATGATAGGCACACAGAGAGGGCTGGATTTTTTGATGGTCCACCGACCCACTGATGCGGTGGCCCATCGGGATTTTTCCTGGTATGCCTGATGGCCAGTAGGCCTACACCACTGCCCTGGCTTGGTGCGCTGTAGTGGATCTAACTTCGCAGTTCGCAGGTGCGGAGGACAGCAGACCAAAAGAGCCATGAAAAGAGCGCTTCGTCTTCTGATTTCTGATTGGTTCACCCCCTGCTCCCTGCTCTGTTCTCTCACTTCCGGAGCTACAAGTGCAAATTGGTTTTGCAAGAAGTGCAATTGACTGCAAGAAGTGTTGCAAAAGTCAAGGCGTGCAGATCTGAAGTTGTAGGGACCAATTCAAGAGGTTGTAATCAGCTGTATCAGTTGTAATTCAGGCCGCTTATATATAAAAACCCAGCAAGGCAAAAGCTAAGCTAAATTTATAGGAGGCAAAGCATCAGTGGCAAATCTTCCAAAAGAGGTAAAACAATGTCAATCAAGGTTGTACATTCACATGTCAGTAATATATGAGTACATAACACACATATTACTCCCAGTTGCTATGAGCTGCGCACACAGAAGGCAACCATAGTTTAATTTTACCTCTACGTGCCTTCCAATTAACGTGAGTGAGAATTGTGCTTACTTGGCGTCTCCCAGCACAAACCAAAGTTAAAACATCGCCGTTATATACACACACATTTAAAATACAAAATCACTCGATTGTAGCACAGATTAGAACTAAGCTACGGGTGCAAGAAATTGAATAAAACGCAGATACCTTTGGTGGAAAACACACATACCAACAGGAAGCGTTTGTAGACCAGCAAACACCTGTTACCAAACAGTTCAAATTTAGACACACGAGTGAGCAACGGGAGTGATTTAATGGTGATAAAAACCAAACAGGGAGCACATACCTTTCAGCATCGGTCACAATGCGAACAGGAAAGCATGGGACCAGGAGACTTGATCTGCCATACCTGATGAAGCTGATATATACACAAGAATGGAACCTCAGCTAATTAGTGGTTAGCCACCCGAGTGCTAGAAGAGGGGGGGTGGCTGAGAAGGTAAGAAACTACGATGGCTGCGAGGAGAACAAATTGTGAGAGGATAAAGGGTAACTCTGCCGGTTACAATAGGTATCAACTTCACAATTTATATCGGTCTAAGAAAAAAATTTAAAACATTTAAGCATAAGCCTTTACATCAAAATGTCTTGGAATGCATGTTTCCCATTATCTTAATCTGGTGTTTAACTGGTACTGTACATTGACGTTAATGGGACATTTGGCCGAGCACCACAAGCAAAATTTACAACACTAATGCTGTCCAGTGCTGACTGTAAAAGACTTCCACTCCACAGTAAAAGTCCCTGTCCCAGGACTCACCATAAAAGACCTTCACTCTGCAGTAAAATTCCAAGTCACGGCTCAGCCTGACCAGTTTAGAGGGCTCAGAAGGTGCTGGAGTCAGTAACTCCACTGCTGCTATGACAGAGCAAAGCCTGCAGCAAATCGTTCACTATTGTTCATTATCAGTTCATTATTGTTTTCAATTATTTACACGTAGTTAAGCACTCAATTTGCAAGCATTAAATGCATGCGAGTCAAGCACACTGAGGCCTTTACCTGGCATTACCTCTGGGCTGGCACCAGATCTGAGCTACAGATTATTTTTTATTCATCTACTCCCCATGAAAGAAATGTAACACTGTTCCCATTTCTCATGAAAACCATGCTGTATATCCATGAGAACACCTGGACATGGGACAAAGGAGGACACAGACGCTTCTCAAAAGTGGCATCATTGTGCGTAAACCATCAAAGCAAAGCCACCAACCCCCCACACCCATACTCCACCACACCCACCAGAACAGAAACCAGTTTCCTTTCATCAAATTCCTCCTCATTTTATTCAACTTTTAGCTTTTTCCAAAAAAGTAACTTCGTAACAAGAGTATATGTGTGTGTTTTTCTTCCTTTTCAAGCACATAGATGGTTCTTATGGTATTTATGGGGGGAGAGATAATGAATAGGGATCTGCTAATGGCTATTGATAGGCCATCAGTAACACACCCCCCAGCTCCTCAAGGCTTTTAAAGCCCCAGGCCATGCTGCCCTCAGCATTTCTACATCCCATAAAAACTAGTTTAAAGTAATCTTCAAAAACAGTTCTCAATAATGTAATTGGTTACTTGGAGGGATCTGAGGTCTCCTGGCTGAGCAATAATTAAGCATTGACCCATGCTCCTTTCCTCCTGCAGTGCTGACAGAGAAGATGTAGAGATTCTCAACTGCTACCTTCCTGAGAGGCGCGGAGGGAGGAGGAGCAGGCTGAATGCACTGATTCCTGCACTAGGCCGTGTGGCACAGAGGCGGCGACACAATGGCGGGTTGTGGCGTGGAACGGCATTCTCGCTTTCCAGAGAAAGAGCCGGGGGTTATGATGCTCCTAGCTGCCAGCACTATCCTCATGCTGGAGTGCATTCTGAATGCAACAGTTGACAACTGCCATTCAGAAGAGATATTTACAGCAATGCTGCTTGATTATAAAATCAGTTTTAGAATTTGATTTAATTATGGATGTTCCTGCAAGCAGGGAGAAGTGATGGCACAGAAAGTTGCCTGGCTTACCAGCTGTGTGTTTAGCCTGCCACATTCAGCCAGCTTCCACATACGCCTGGTGACAAACGTGGGTTTAAAAGTATGCACAAACTGCCCTTAACTTCAAGGAGGAGTGTAGTCCTTATCCTTCATCTTTAGAAGAAAATCAAACAAACAAAAATTTAATGAGTGTTTTCTACTGCACACTAATTGAGCAGGTGAATCACCTGATGCTTTTGATTTCCCAGCCTTTCTGAATAGATTTTCTCAGTTTAGGGCAAGGTTGTCACCAGACACTTGCAAGGTGCTGGGCTTGAATCTGGCTCTGACAATGTAGAGTTCATCATAAATCCATGAGGGGTTCTCTCATGGCTTCCTTCTACTTTGGCTTCTTCCTTCACACATAAGACGCCTAGTCTAATTTTAGGTCATGGATTCACTAGGGGTTCCTGAATGGTTCAGATAGTAAAAAGCTTGTTCCAAGTGCAGGCTGAGCCAGGGTTTTAAACTGACTATGCCATTTTCCAATAATGACAGAATAAATCTGTTCTGCTGAGGATAAGGTGGGTAAATAACACTTAGCACCCTAGTACTCACTTGGGCACTCATGAGTTATTCAGATACCATCAGGGAAATGCACAAATTTTTGTGGTATGCAAGTGTATTGGAGGACCACATGCACCACACACTTGTGTGAGTTCAGTGGTTGTCATTGCTGTGGTCATAAGCAAAATTTTTTAAATAACAAAAAAGGATTCCCCCTTGGACTGGCATCTTGTATAGGGTCTTGGGTATATAGGGTATAGACTGCCTGTGACTCTTCACAGGATGGAGAAATTGGACAAGCATCAGGGATAAGCACTGGACTGTGCACACCCAGACAGTTCTTTAATTGTATTTGCACATTAAAGGAAACATGGCACAACAGAGAGAGTCAAAGACAACAGGAGAGACCATGAGAGGAAAAGAAAGCAATTCATTGTGCAGAGCTATTCAAACATCTTTAGCCATCAAATGCAAAGATGCATGGACAACATCACATGCACTTGGCTCTACATGACCATGCAGTACGCTGAGGTACCTTAAATGCAAATCATATTCAATGTAAGACCAAGTAATGACACCCCCCTAGTCCAGGTCTGTTCCACTTTGGGCTTGAAGGGGTGCAGTGGGGTGTGGGACGAGTATGTACGCATTGCAGGGAGACCCCAGAAGACTGCTAATGCAGCCACAGTCAGTCTAATTTATTTAAGGCACTCTGATGCAGCAAGTCAGCTTTGGCGCATGCATTGAAATCAAAACTAACCTACTGTAACTGTATGTAGCACATTGAAGGCCAATCAATTTAGAAAAACTAGAACAGCATGCTCATGGTTTTGTTCCAGCTAGGCCCTTTGCCACCTGATTCAAAAAAGCCTGTCCTTTTGTGAATCCATTTAGCTTCCCTCACTTGACCTGGAGGTTATAGCAGTTAACAGCTTGAGAAACCTGCTGGGCAGCAATGATGTGTTCTTGGAAGTGAGGAATGGAAAGATTACATGTTTAAAACTCACATTCACCAGCCCTGGCTTTCATTCCTTATTAAGGATGCATGACCTCACCAGCTTTCAGAATCTCATAATACATCCTTATGTTTTTACTCACCTCTGTATATGTGATGTTATCCACACATCAAAATCTGCTATGCTCCTGCTGATTCTGGTACTACACATCAAAGGCACATGTTTTCATTTCAGATATTGTGCATTGTCTATCTCAAATAAGAACCTAAATAAATACTTGGCTGCTGTTTTAGTGTTTTGCATTCCATGATTGATACGCTCCCTTAACAGCTGAATAGGAATTCAGAGAGCCATCTCTAATCCCTGTTCTTTGATTCCTTCACTTTGCAATGAGCTCCCATCACCTTGCGGACAACAGTGGCCAACTATGCGGCATCAACTGCGCCCTTGTGCTTTCGGTAGGTCATTTAAACACAACTAGCCCAATTTGCATTTACCTCATGCTCTTATTCCTTTCCAGCAGGAAAATAGAGAGGGAGAGGGAGGCATTTATTGCACTTCTATTGGACTTGTTTTACAGACTCCGCCGGTGCTGGAATAAAGGGATATGAGGAGAACCAGAGGTGGGGAAAATGTGGGTCTACATGCCAATACTCCTTAGATGCCTTAATTTATATGCAACTGCTGACAGCGCAGATAGACCTGGCGCGGATCCACTTCTAATACAATTGGTATTGATCAAGAACGAGTGGAAGAAGATGAATTGAATCTCTGCTGGACCAATGACAGAGAGAATGCCCCCTTTTTCCAGTTTTGTTGATGCAAATTCATTTCATATTTTTATCTGGTTGCTCATCCAGCCTGTCTGTGGATGGACTGTTGTTTTTGCCTTCAACTGAAATTTGGACCTGTGTTCAATCGGTTGCTATAGGCTTTGTCCTTACCTTCAAAGGGGCACTAAACCTCAAATCAACTCTGTTTTCATGCTGTTCTTTTCCTTACTTGATTCAAATTAAATACATTAAATATAATCAGGACCACAAAGCTCTCTTTGGTTTCTCAATATCTAATGGGAAAGTGTCAGCGCAGTATGTTTTCTCGTTTCAGAAAGGGAGGAATCAGTGGATACTCAAGTTAGTTTTTACTATCTCAAAACAACCCCCATGCATGTTTCAGTTGCTGTCTTTGACCAATTAATCCATTTTGTATATTTACATGGAAGTTATTATTTGAAAGATTTCAGTTGAAACTTCAGAATTGCTGCTGTCTTACTACATTCCCCAGAATTCACAATGAGGTAGTTTGGGGTTCTTTTCTGTTGTTGAATACAAAATGCATTCTGGGGGTGGTGTTACACTTCAATTATCATAGTGCTTCTTAGTCAAGTCAGCTTGTTATATTGCTTTTGGGAAAAAAGGCTTTTTGGTGTAGATTTCTCTTGTAGTAAATATGAGAAACATGCATTTACAAAATAGCTGTTGAATAACTTTTTCGAAGCTTTCTTCAAAAATGTCAAAATGGCCTGACTCCACTTCTTATTAGAAATGTAAATGCATTGTGTAATGCCACAGTAACATGTGAGGAGAAATTAAAACATTGTGTCTCTCCTCCACTTTGATTATACCCCAGATGTACTGTCTTTTTGCTGCAGTTACGTAGCATATTGATCTCTGATTGGATATAATCCAGTCAATATAGCTTGTTCACTCCTGTCAATAGATTTGAATTTGTTTTACATGGGGAAAACGCATTGTGGTTAGCCAAAAAGAAGCCATGTTTAAGGACAGAGCACATTGCCACTGCATTCAATGGTCTTTGGTCTAAACGGCATATTTCTGTGATTATTTTCTGTCATGCAGCTGACAGAAAAGACAAGCCCATGATATTGTGAACTCACTTGTAATGCAAAACACATACCTTATATAGACCTACAGAACCGCTGTTTCTAAGTTCTTGCCCGAGATACTCTATTATAACCCTATACATATTCATGGTTCCATGTTAGGAGGGTTAAAGCACCTTGGAGGTGTGAAATGTTCATGGAGTATTTTATCACTTGGCTTTTTTACCCATCAAAACTAATGGGCTTTTTTATGGACATACTAAATATTCAAAGGATACTTCACAGACATGGTGTGATTTGTCATTATAACTAATGCTGATATTCTCCATTTTTGCAATGGCAATTGATCCTTTAAGGTCAGTGTTTAAAAATTTGACTGACTAGCTTCAGTGGATAAGATGATTGCTTTGAGCCCAAACTGAACTCTATGACCAGGGTTCAATCCCAGCCATGCCATTTTCCAACACTGACTGGGAGCCCAAAGTGGCAGTAGAAAGCAACTTCATTCCACTGGGGATATGGGTGGGTGGGTCGGCCAGGGTCCCCTGGTCTCACCACTCTGAGGGACACTGTGACTAGTCAGGCAGCTGTGAGTTGCTCAGATGACACCAGTAGAGTAGTGCCTCTCCTCCAATGAATGCCAACTCCACTGTAGTGTGAAAAATAGCTACATGCATGTGTAGTGTATAAGCACACCTGCACTCCTGCAGAGGTTGTTGCAGTGAGACAAGCCTAGAATGCATTTGGTAATTCCAAAATAGGATTGCATAAGGGGATAAAACAAAAAAATACATTTTGACCCATTTAACAACAACCTTTAAGCCATTCAGAACTCCATGGACCATGAAAGCCAGACCCTCAAATCTGTAGTATTCCTTAGTGAAAATATATTGATGTGTTTTATGTTTCACTGGACAACCTTTCTGTCCTTGTCATTGTCCTTCAGTTCACCAACCCAGCAGACAAAGCAGTTGCAGAGGGGGACCAACATGTCTCTGTGTAGGCAAGGTAGAAGGAGGCTCAGAGGGGATTTTATTGAAGTATTCCAAATTTTGAGAAGGATTAATACTCTGTTCCAGTGGAAGCTATTTCAAGATGTGATCTGTCAACAAAACTGGAGTGCACAGAAGTAGGTTAGCTAAAAATAAATTCCACGCTATCAATGAGCACCTCTTCACACAGAAAGCTTTTAATGCATGCAATAGCAGAATTTGTTGTAATTATAGGTCAGGAACCTTAAACAATTCAAGACCAAACTGGACATAGAGCTACTTTCAATTTAGTTCTGATATCATTTTAATGTATTATTTATTTATATGCTTACATGTGTGTAATGTTTTATTCGGTTCATTTAAAATGTTTTGCAGTTGTTTTAATTATGTTCAAAATCTATTTTACTTTTCATTGCATTTTAATCTTTAAAGTTGTTATGAGCCAGGATGGAATACTTGCTCAGAAATGTCTTATGCTCCTATTGATAAGGGGCTGTTGCTCTGCTGTGCCATTGAGAAATGTACAGTTACCTACTTTCATAAATGTCCTGCCTTACAAGTGAATCATGTGTGAAATGTAAACACTGTAGATGGCCCTAGATGCGGATGTCTGCAGAGCAAATAAATCAGATTATAATAATTACTTGATTATAATTAATAATCTCTGAAAGCTCAATTTACCACTTTTATTTAAATTTAATTATTTTTATTCTTATTTAAATAAGAACCAGCTAATGGGTGATTTATTAAACTGTTTAAACAGTTTCAATCCTTATCTCTTGGAATAAACTTTCCCAGAGTGCTACTGATCTTCCAAAATACATTAACAAGGTTCAATAACTTTTCATATTACAAAGCGTACCAGTCATGGGCTCTTTATCTCGCAAACGTTTTGAGTGCTCAAGTTATTACCTGCCAAGACGCGTGGGGCCACAATCAATTGAAATCAGAAAAATGGTAATCCTTGTCAAAGGTCAAGTTGAGGAATGTGAGGCGCGTTTAATTATTGAGAGAGCATGAATATTTAACAGCAGCAACCAAAATACATGTGTCCCAACAATGACAAAAATAATAATAATAATGTGCATGCGGTATGTTTAGAAATACAAACACATTTAATTTAGTAACCTTTACATTCTGGGAAATTAATACAAAACAATAAACCTGCAACTAATTCATAAATAATAATGATATTAATAAAGTAACCATTCTGATATACTGTTGAGCCTGTAATAAAATAAAGGAAGGCTTGAGTGAGCAGAAAATGCAATAACAGTCTTAATTTATAGGACGCTATCAGAAGTATTACATGTTATGTAAGCCTGCTTTTACTTGACTGCGCCTGCGATGCACTGGAACACAGAGGGTAATTCTCCAATACCGCACATGACTCTTAGCGCGTTATACACTTGTTCACTGTGCACATTGTGATTGTTGGATTTCCAGATAGCTGCCTCCGCTACAAAAAGGAAAAAACACTGCATTTCCACACAGCCGTCAAAGCGAAACCAACGAGAGCCCTGCGAGTGCTATTAAAAGACGAAAGAACCAGAGAGATAAGAGCAGAATAAACGCGAGTGACAGACACAGCCAGCAGACCTTAAAATAATACCGCTTCCCCTGCTGTGGTTGTTGAGGGAGCAGTGCGATGGGGTTTCCCGTTGTGGGCTCTCATTATGCAGCTGTCTCTGCTCACTAGCTGAGGAGATACTCACAGGATTAAATTAAGTCGCCTACCACAGTCATAAAACACAGGGAGCATCCACGAGCCATTCCGACACACGTTTTGCTATTTGCTTTTACTCCTAGTTGTGGGATGTTGGTTAATCGGGGGAATAAATACCCCTGGGATGATATGAGAGGACCTTAGCAAATGCAGAATGAGTGACAAGTTAGGTGACTAGGTGATTGAGTGTCACCTCTTTCTACATCTGTCTGAAATGTCAGTCATCCCAGATACTACTTCTTGGGTTTCCCAACGATTCATGTGGAGAGGATATTCACCATCCATGGGGGTAAGTGCCAGAGATCCTTACAAATGGTGAAATCTGCAAGTAGCATCAATAGTAATGTATGTGTGAATTGAATTTATTCAGTCTGTCTCTCCCATCACAGAGCCTTCACCTTTAGGGAATTTGGACAATAAATGATGAAGTGTAGTATAAGAGAAGAAAACAAAGACAGAAAAACAGTAATTCACATCTTTGATTAATCTGCAAGTATCAAAATATAGCGCAATGACAATCACAATTGAAAAGTGTTCTGACAGCTGTCTGCTGTAGATGACCTTAGTGGACACCTGTGGCGTAATGGAAAATTAATTTCTTCCTAGAGATTTGCAGGTTTGAATCCTTCCAGATCCTAGGCTAAAACTGACATGTTTCAGTAAAAATGTCCAGCCATACCAATCGATAACAGGTCAATTTTAAACAACATGTGAGAAGACCCCTGGGTAAGAGTCTGTTAAAAAAATAAATGATTTCCAGTCCCTGAAAGACTGAATCTATGCCTCAAAGACATTGTTCAGTGTTGCATGAGCCCTGCAAATAATAATTTAAAAAAACACTCATGATATCTTGCATCACCCTGGTTGACATCAGTCATAGTGAGCTACATAATGAATAAACTTAGGTAAATATAGGATTCACTGGATTTCAGTCTTCTACATGCTTCAATATCTCATTGAATCAAATATTAGCATATAAAAATGCACTTTTCAGCAGATATGTAATGCCTCAAACCTTCGTCTAGTCAAAGGTTGGGCCCTGAGCTCTTATCAAAGTCCTTTAGCTCTAACTCCAAGAATGACCACAATTAGTTTTTTTTTTTTTTTTTTTACCAATCTCCTTTACTGGCCCCATAAAGTAAACATAAAATACCACAATAAAACCTTATTGAATAAATTCCAACTCAAATTTGCTTCACTGTTTATCAGGGTCTCCCACAACAAGTACCCCTTTTCCTTTTATCCGAGGAATGGACTTATAAATAACAACAAACAAATAAATAAAAAAACACAAACAAAATCCTAATCACACAGGTTGCCAGGTAATACAAAAATAAAATGTCAATGATACAGTATTATTGCTAATACAGAGTGTCCCCCCCTATTTAACTTCACAAACAACACAGAATGTACACCCTAGGACAGCACTTCTCAAAGTCCGGACTCCGGTCCGGATCCGGACCCGGAGGGAATTCGATCCGGACCCGCCTTGAAAGTAATGATAGATTTAAAGCTAATGTTTCAGCCTCTCCTGTTTACAGCTCACCGACCGCCACTGTTAAAGTTTTCCCTTGTGACATTGTTGCCATGACATCCGATGAGCCTATGATGTTTGACGTAATCAGGCGGGCAATCGGGCGACAATTCACCTCGGTGTGTGAGCGTTCAGATGGGTGAGGATGTCAGTTTCCAAAAAAAGAAAAGTTGACGAAGAAAATAAGAGTTTTCAAAGATGACTGGACAGAGAAGTATGCGTTCATTTTGCCCCAATCAAGTCGTTCTGTTTGATTTGTAACGAGACAGTTGGAGTTGTGAAGAGTGGAAATGTCAAACGCCACTATGAAACAAAACACAGACATTTTGAACAGCAATATCCACAGAATACAGAGGTGAGGACAACAAAACTACGACAGCTAAAGTCTTCGTATGAATCAACAAATAAGTTGCTTGTGAGAGCTCTGACACAGCAAGAGAGAGCTACAGAAGCCTCTTTCCGAGTGGCCTGGGTACTAGGCAAAAACAAGAAGCCCTTCTCTGATGCAGAGATAGTTAAGGAGTGTTTAGTGGAGATAGCAGAGGCTTTGTCTGAGGGAAAGGAGAGACAGGAGATGTCAGAGAAATTAAAGAAAATTCCACTATCCAACGACACTTCAACCAGGAGGACAGAGATACTTGCCAATGACTTAGTTAAGCAGTTAACTGATGATATCAAAGATGCACCCTGCCTTTCACTTGCGGTGGATGAGTCAACAGATGGCACAGACCAAGCCCAGCTATGTGTGTTTGTCAGATACTTCAGCAAGGCAAAGGGGACATTCTGTGAAGACTTACTGGGCCTTACTCCACTCTGTCACACTAGAGGAGAGGACATCTATGAAGCTATCATGCAGATGCTTTATGAAAGGGGAACTGATGTTAAGACTGTTGTGTCCATCGCTACTGATGGTGCTCCAGCCATGATAGGGAAGGAGAAGGGAGCTGTCCAACGTCTGAAAGAGGAGCACTCAGACCTGCTGACATACCACTGTATAATACACCAGTCCGTGCTGTGTGCTAGCCTTGGAAAAGAATATTCAGACATCATGGAAACTACTATGAAGCTTGTGAACTACCTGAGAGCATCCTCTGCCCTTCAGCACCGTCTTCTGCGAGCATTCCTGACTGAGGTGAGTATTAATTTTATTTTTCACTTCTACTGTGTTTTAGTGTGGGTGGGTCAATGGGGGATTATTAAGTGGTGACCACACACACACAGACTGCACACATAAAAAATATTGCTTCAGTGCCAAAGCATTTAAATCTTTAACAATTTTAATTAATTGGAAACTAAGGCATAAGTTAATACTCATACAATAGGGAAAATGCTGAATATCTCCCCACTGTAAACACCTGACTGATGATAGGTCAACCCTTATTTCACAAATGTATTTCTCATAATCATTTTCAATTGTGAATAAATGTAGGAGAAAATCTAATTATATGCATTTGGAAGTATTAACAGTTTTCATCAAAATCTACTTACAACAGACTTCGCCAACAGACTTCTGGCGTCAGAATTCGCCAGAGCGAATTTTGACGCTCTTGCCGCTCCCGGTGTGAACATACAGTTAGGCTGTAACTGAAGTTTACGACTTTGCCGTCTGTTTTTGAGTCTATCAAAAAATGTTTATGACAACATAGCAAGTGCTTTGATAGTCCATATTGAAAATAAACACATGTGCAGTGTCTGATAGCCTAAAATAACGAAGCATACAAATGAAATCAATAACGAATAAATAAAAACGACACATTAGCTACCTGGTTTTTAGCTTGTCTCAAGAGGTTTCCATGTTTTTGCTTTATGGATAGGTCTACTTCTGCTCAATTTGCCTCCACTGCCGAGTTTTTTGCAATTAATAGGCTACTTTCCAATAGGGTAAATATGTTAAAAAATACAATACTACTGCATGAGGAATAATGATATATAATATTAAAATGTCCATAATTTGAGTTATATTTAATTTTAGGTTAATTCGTCCTAAATGGATAATGATTTTTAATTTTTTTAAAATTTCCAATTATCTGTAAGAGAACGGTTTTCTGCGTATTTATACTGACTGTGTAGCTCGGCTAGCCACTTCTTGAACTCTAGGTAGCTAAACAAAGCTACCTACTGGCATCTAGTCTTACCTTTCTTTGTGCAACCGCAAATGGCGCACTAAGTTTGAAGTTGCAAATCCGTCTGTAATCTTCGATCTACACGTCTTACAAACTGCAGTTCTTTTTCCGTTCACGACAGCAGTCTTTAAACGCGAAACATGATTTTTGAGAGCATCTCTCTAGCTAATGGTAAACGGTCTACGCACCACTCCCCACGAACTGATGAACTGACGTTACCAACAGCTGTGGCGCTTAGAGCTGGTTGATTCCTGAATCACCCGGGTTATTAACTCAAATCCTCGTACTAACTCAGGATTCATGAGTCTGAGGTCTCCATTAACCCGGATCCTGTAGTCCTGTGGCTGCTGCTAACACCAGGCGACGCACATTGAAACAGTAATCTGTATCACTCTTATTATGACCTGTATAACATACTCTGCCCATCTACCTTGCGTTTAGCAGGTAACCCAACTGTCCGACGTTCAAATAACTTAATAAATTATCAAATATGCGCCTCTGAATGTAGTTGAGTTGACTGAGAACGGATCAGAGTAACTTCCTACATAGTCGGAAACACAGCGGACCCAGAAGACTCAGATTCACTGACTTGAGTTGAGTAGATCCTCCTTCCACCGCACTCGGAAACACAGCGGACCCAGAAGACTCAGATTCACTGACTTGAGTTGAGTAGATCCTCCCTCCACCGCAGCGAAGCTGCAGACTCACGTCTCAGTGGATGTCAGGCTTGCGCTTCGTTAGCATACTGAGCACACTGCACAGATTATTTGACGATTCATCCAGACAAGAATAAGAATATTGCAATAAACAAGCAGTTACACACACTGTTGTTCATTTTGTGGCTGATATATTTCATGCACATGTAAGGCTTATCATGCTAATTGACTCAGTTAGCCTAGAGTTGACTGAAACATCACGGACTCAGCCTCGCGCAGTTAACCGAGTTGAGTGGATCCTTTCCTTTCCTCCACAACTCAAAACTGAACGGAACTGAGTTGAGTGGATCCTGTTTCCTCCACAGCTCAACAACTGAGTTGAGTGGATCCTGTTTCCTCCACAACTCAAACACTGACTCAAGTGACTCAAAGGACTCGACACACCCGGATCAGTTTAGTGAGTGACTCAAAGGAACCGGAGTCCATAAAAGCAGCCGAGTTTACCACCACTAGTGGCGCTGCTGCTGATTACATTGTTTCAGATTGGGACAGGAAAAGGTTTGTTTTTTTAATGAAAATGGGTGTATTTTCGAGTCAGATTGGCCAAGTCTCAAGTAAGTCAAGAGCAGGGCCACCCAATTTTGGCCCGCGGGCCACGTTTGGTCCGCGCTCCCTTTTGTTTTGGCCTGCCATGGCATTTGACAAGCTCATGCTTATTCTCCTCTTATTTTGAAAGTGCTGTACAATCCTAACCGTAATGACTACGAAACGTAAATTTTGTGCAGCTAAAAAGTACATAATCTGAGCTTTATGGCAATGTACAGTACAGTGCTGTTAAGATACGTTTTAACCAAACGCGGTTTCCTTGCGCGGGTTTGATCGCTTGCCTGAAAAATGAACAAGCTAATTTCGCACCACGTCACAGCAAGCAGTTTTCATTACACCAACGCTGCTAGCAAGTTTGCAAGACACAATAGAAGACAGTCATCTTGCGTTGCTAGCTAGCGAGTTAATTAGCATATATAAATACCGCACAAAAGCAGTGTGTCATTTCTTGTGATCATGTCATGGATCAGCGACAGAGAGTAAGTGCCATGGCTGTTACCTTCGCTAGAAGTCCCGCCGGACGGCGGTCAGTTTGGGTGCATAGTATCAACTGGAGACGTGCCCATCTTGGCGAATTCCACCGGCTCGTTTAGGAGTTGCGTCAGGACGACGGCCGGTTCCATACCCCTGGTGCAACGCCTGGCAATCTGTCTCCGGTGGGTATCCACACATGTAAAATTATTCTTATTTGCGTATAACAATTATAATTATAGGCCTACATATTATGAGGCAGTCATGCGGGAATCTTTCTTCTTTCTCTTTGCGGGGGAAAGATACCACAAAATTGGCGGGTCTTTTCTTGCTTTTGGTTAATAGAAGAAAAGGGAGGCAAAACCATAAAAACGTGGGGGGCATTAGTGGTCATTCCTGTATTATATATATTATATTATATTATATTATATTATATTATATTATATTATATTATATATACAGCTGTTTTCAACTTAATTTTCTAAAGCACCTTGAGTTGCATGCACTTTCTGCCAGAAAGGTGTTTTCCTTTTAAATATGTTTATGCTCCCAAAATGTTTTATGCTTTTGGCAATCATCTCTGGAAATTAATAAAATTAATGTTAAGCAGATTAAAGAGTAGTGTTTTTATTATTTTGAACTTTTATTTTAGATTTAGAATGTTAATTTTCTATAACATGTAATACATTTTAATGTAATGTAATTTCACATAACATCAACATTTATTTTTGGCCATAAGATTAATTAATCTCCATCCAGATTAATTTTTGGCCCTTCATAAGAAAGAATTTGGGCACCTCTGCTTGAGTCAAGAGTCATAGGTGTTCAAGTCCAAGTCGAGTTGCAATTCTTTTATGATCTTGTCAAGTCGAGTCTGAAGACAGCAGATTAATGACTTAAGTCCGACTCGAGTCAAAGTCACAGTGAATCGAGTCCACACCTCTGGAATGAAATTCCTCTCACTGCATATCACCTAGTTTCCCCTTTTCCTCTGGGTAGCACCGCCTTGGAGATGAAATAATTTCTTTTGTTCCCTGCACTCAAGCTTTGTAGACCTCAATCCGTGTTTTTTTTTCCTGTGGGGGTCGTTTAAGCAGAAGCTCTTGTGTGGTGTGTTATAGTCACTGTGGAAAGCTTGAGTTTCTCGGAAAACATAAAAGTGCCTTCTTTCCTTTTTTGCCAACAAAGGGAGAGGTTTGGAGAAACTGTCAGCCTGCAGTCATAGGCGTATTTGCACATCATAATGTAGCAATTCAGCGACACATTGGATGTGTGTCAACTGAAGACTGAACAGTAAACTGGTACATAAACGATTTTCAAGTGGCCTACTTCTGTTACTACTCATGTCACAGCGAAGCAGATCTTGAATCTCTCTGAGTGAGAAGTTGTGTTGGTGTTGCTTGCCCTGCTAACATCATATGTCAAGACATCTCCATTTGTAGAGGATTACTACGTTACATTATTGTCATTTGGCAGACATTCCATTTAGCAGTGTCCAGAGCGACTTATACAGTGCCTCTAATAAAGTGGCTTGAAAAGTTGCACAAACAAGACATCACTAACCACACATGAACAAATCATCATATTGGATCATATTGTTAAAATTTGGCCTTACGCACTGTATGCTAGATGTCTGATTGGTTATTGTTCTGTCAGTCACACACATGGACAAGGCAGAATATGATGATTGGACCATTGTTTTGTTTAGAAAGGTTGTGCTATCACAGGTAAGCAACACACCAGGTTGAACCATGGAGGACAGGTTGACAAAATGAGAATAGGACAATCCTTTATAGCCTGAGTATCACACACTATGTGACTCTCTGTTGGTGTTGACCACCATGAGAACTCGCTTATCAAAGGGGAATCATCCATCAAGATACTATCCCCTGGATAACACTTTGCAATTTGATTGTGAATAGGACTGTTAACACTATCACCAGAAATATTCTATTCAGCCAAGATGCTATGGTGTTTGACCAATTTCTTTGTACTGTGATGGAAACAGGGCATTGCAATGTGGAGCAGTGCATTCCTCACCACTCCCTATTCTGAGGCTTTTTAATGAACTATTTAAATGAACCTAATTAAAGACCTTATTACATTGTTAGTGGTGTCTAATATATAAAACATTACATTCAGTTCAGGACTGATTCTTTTCACCATAGTGTGTGTGTCTGTGTTTATGTATCTATATGTGTATGTGTGCATGTGTGTGTGAGTAGATGTTTTGTGGGATATTACTGAGATCTTAGAGGCTTTCTTCATAAGTTTGTGACCTTTACATCCTGTACCTTCCCTGGGAATGCAAGGGAGGCCCTAATTTGGGATTGTAGGCAACAGCAGTGAGGTGTGTTCCATCAAGAGATAAAAGGGAAAAATCAGACTATTTACGGTCTGAAGCCCAGGTGTCTTCACCCCCCAGCTCCTGTATTACAGATGAGATTGATTCGAAACTTGGTGCAAGCCAGGGGCAGCTACAGCCTAGCTAGTGTTGTCATCTTACTTCTGTAACTCTGCATAAACCCTGTTATGCTATGTCACAGGTCAGAGGTGTCCCATGAGCATGAAAACAGAAGAGGCCAGACTTTACTTTTAAACCGAAGACTGTCCTGCACCTTGTTTTTGACTTTCTGTGACTAACAAGGTTGCCAATTTACGTAAGGTTCACCCCACCCGAGGCAAATTCTTTGTTCACCTCATTCCATCTTTGTTCACCTCATTCCATCCATTCATATTGAATAATGATATAATTATGACAAAGAGACTAACTTACATGACATAACAGTAATCGTACCAACAGTCTTGGAGATCCCTTTTAACCTATCCGAGATTTCTTTTAACCAGTTTTTTATCAGTTTTTCATTGCCACAAAATGTAAAGTGCAAAAAGGTGACGCAGTCACAGACGCAATTTGGGAAAAATATGAGCCGATTGATAACAGGTGATTGTTATTTGAGGTAGGATGTCGGTTAGTGGTGCACAATATAAATATGTTCAGAGTAATTACCAAGCAAAGATAAGTCCATAGGTTGTCTACCATGTGCCACTATTGAAGATAACAGTAACATGGTATGGTTACCCTGAAATGACCTAATGTACAGAGTAAATGTAAGTAATCAGGATATGTTGATGAAAGCTTGCCTGTAAATGACGTTCGACATACAGTGGCATGAAAAAGTATTTGTCCCCTTCCTGATTTCCTCTTCTATTGTATGTTTCTGTCACTGAGTGGTTTTATGTCATCAAATAAAATTTAATATTAGACAAGGGAAACCTGAGAAAACACAAAATATAGGTTTTAAATCATGATTTCATTCATTTAATAGAAAGTCACCAATTACCCATATTGCCCCTGTGAAAAAGTAATTGCCCCCTTCCTTTTGAAACAAAGAAATCAGCAAAATTTTAGTTGATAATTAAATTCAGGTGACTGAACACAGCCAGGCTTGATTGCAACCAGCCCTGTTGAGTTTAAATGGCATATATATTGAACCTTACCATCACAGGGAAGTAGTTTGTAAGGTTCTTGGACTCCACCGAACCACAGTGTGATCTCCAAATGGAGATGACTTGGAGTAGTGGTGAATATGCAGGTGTGGCCGACCTGCCAAAATTTCTCTAAGGGCACAACGGCACCTCATCCAGGAAGTCTCAAAAGATCCCAGAAAAACTTCCAAATAACTGCAGGCCTCTCTAGAATCAGCTAAGGTCAGGGTTCATGATGCAACAATAAGAAAGACACTGTAAAAAAAAGGGCTTCATGGAAGAGTAGCAAGGCGGAAACCACAGCTGACAAAGAAAAAAATCAATGCTCACCTCACATTTGGTAAAAAGCACCTGGATGATCCCCAAAGATTTTGGGATAATATTCTATGGACAGGTGAATACAAAGTGGAACTTTTTGGAGGGTGCAAGTCTTACTATGTCTGGCATAAAGTGAATACAGCATTCCACTGTCAGAATGTCATACCTACAGTGAAACACGGTGGTGGCGGTGTGATGGTATGGAGATGTTTTGCTGCCTCGGGACCTGGACAACTTGCATGAATTCTGCTATGTACCACACAATTCTTAAGGTGAACGTTCAACCATCTGTGTGTGAGCTGAAGCTGAAGCTAAAGCGTAATTGGGTGATGCAGCAGGACAATGACCCAAAACACAGAAGCAAGTCCACATCTGAATAGCTAAAAAGGAGCAAAATTAAAGTTTTGGAGTGGCCTACTCAAAGTTTCGACTTAAATCCAATAGAGATGATGTGGCATGACCTGAAAAGAGCAGTTCATGCTTGAAGACTACCAATCTGTCAGAGTTAAAGCAGTTCTGCAAAGAAGAGCAGGCCAAGATTCCTCTGCAGAGATGTGCAAAGTTTATATCAAATTATGGGAAGCGTTTAGTTGCAGTTATTGCTGCTAAGCGTGCTCCAACCAGCTATTAGGTTTAAGGGGGCATTTACTTTTTCACAGGGTGACATGGATGTATGTTATCTATTTTCACTAAAGGAACAAAATAAACATTAAAATACTGCGTTTTGGGTTTACATCTGAAACATTCAGTGCTCCAAATAGGCAACGATAGAAAATATCAAGAAGGGGCCAGATACTTTTTCTTGCCACTGTAGTTATCTGTCTTCACAATCTATACATATAGAATACATACACATACCTATGTGAGTATGTGCAGGTAAATTGCCTAAGTTACCAAAAATCTATTGCAAAAATAGGAAATTAAACAAACGTGGGAACGCACGGAGAGTAGAGGAAGGGTACTTTTTGTAGGATATCACTTGATGCAACCTCTGCTGATGAAGGTCACAGGAGAAGAAAGTAGTGGATTGATCTAATGTAAGTAGCATGCGCGACGGACACCAGGGCAAGCCCCAAATCAGTAATCATCCTTTGCTGCCATCTGTCATCGCTCCTCAGGTACTTAATTGGCACTGTGCTCACTGAATCCAGTCCCAGAAGAGGCAGAGGAACGAGCACGTGAGCGCCTCCACGCATTGCCTGCAGTCCTTATTAATGCAAACAAGTTCAATTTCAAAGACTTCAGAAAGATGGACAAAAATATGCAGAAATGAGGGAACGCAAGAGCGCTCTAAATTTTAGTGTAATAATTCCTTCTATTCCTCTCACTAGCGCAATTGCAGATGAATGTCATGCTTTGAGGAGAATGCTAACGAGCTGTCTACGGTTCTGTTAAGAAAAACAAATGTCCCCGAAGAAAAACAAATGTCCGTGAACGTGACTCTGCACTAAAGTAAATGAGCTCTACGCTCACACGGTAAAGATGGATAAGTAGGCTATATGATAGGTAAATAACGGTCTAACCTTTCTACCATTTCAATATTTTGATCGGAGGTGACTTGCTATTTTGTAGGAAAACAAACTGTGGGCCGAATCTTACCACTGGATGATATTTCCTAAAAGTGACTTGTCAGTGTTTATGATTGGCAGAAGACCAAAAAAGTAATAACGTTTTACTTTAGATTGAAAGCGATTATTTTTGGACTAGAAGCGATTATTGTGTTCTTCGTTTACATGTGTTCATTCGTAGATTTTCACGATGTACCTCTATATCACGTGAGCTCGTAATATAGAGTAAGAAATCCCTTTGTTATTTGGGGATGGGGGTGTACACTGAACCTCTGGATGTTTAATAAACATTTTACGATTTTATCCTGCATTCTGGAAGGAAATACTGCACAGAGCAGAACACACTATTGGTGTGTTATTCCATATAATTGGCCTGTGAAATGTATTAGCTATTTACCCTACTGTAATTCCAGCCAAAAAGAGAGTGGAATCAGATTTGCAGAGTTTATCTCATAAATTCTGGGGACAGAAGCACGTAAACACACCCACAGCAACCTGAATTTTGTCAAGCATTCCAGCGTACTTAGCGGTTTTCACAGTACTACTCTTACAGTTGGTAGACCTTATCCTTTTGTTGAATCTGAATTTCAGGAAGAATTCTCAATACCATTCAGTTAGGCCTAATGCTACCGCAGAGGGAGGAAAACCCTGTTATATAAGTTCACTTCTAGAGATACCCATCGTGTAGATGCTGTGGATTTTTGCAGCGATGGTTATGAATAATTATTTATTTAAAAATAGAAAATGTATTTTAGGGCACAGTACCCAAAAACTACTTCCTCTCTTTTTATCTTTAGCGAGCTAGTTGTTACGGAAAAGAGCAAGAAAACACAGCCTCTCCGATTTTAACTCATATGGTCTTATACAGCCATGAATATTTTAAAGCGCTGGGTGGTGACTTGTGAGACAGATCCGCCGACGGCATTCCTATTGGTTTAGGGGAAACGTGATGACATTGAGGAGTCGCTCTTAATACTTTATAAACCTCCTCCGTTGGCGGCACGGCACTGTGCAAAAGACGACTGTTAACTCTCCATAGGCAATAACAACCACTGGTAAACTCGACCCTTTCCGCAAATTCTCTGAAACTATGAGTGAGGTAGGTGCCTGATTTCATATTGCTCATCACCGCAGTAGCAAATATCGCTGTCTCCCTGAGTACTCGGATCGTAGATGTTTTTACACAAATGTAATCTTTTGGTTCATCTAACGCGACGTGGTTATATTTTAGTTTTGAAAAAGGAAAGCTATCTTATCACGCTTAACTGCTAGCTAATACGGTTTTAAACTCGCTGTTTTATGGAACAAGTTTACCGGGGTATCGCTGGCTGGTCCCGATTTGGATGCTGCAGCAGAGCAGTGAGAGTTTGTTCGGGAATTCCCGCGCGCCTTACATCATCAATCATTTTATTCTCACTTGATGTAACTGTCTTAAATTATTATCTTACATCTTGTCCGCTCTCGTCGACCTGGACACCAGAAAACCGCCTTTCTCACCTGCTGGGGTTTACGACAAAAATTAGATGTTGCATGCTGCGATTGTATATTTCGACCAGCTAATGGAAATGTTATGGAAAAACTGGTTAGAATTATACATGGATTCGCCTTTAACACAGAACAGGTTACGCAGTTGTTGCACGGACTGATATCTATCTGTCTGTCTCTCTCTCTCTCTCTGTGTGTATATATATATATACAAGCACACACACAAACACACACACACACATACACATACCGAGAGAGAGAGAGAGAGCACACGATCGATTTTTCCTTACGTTCAACCCACCGGTGACTAGCTACTGTACCCACCATAGCTGACAAGTAAAGTCATCCCAAGCTGCATTTACTCGAAGATCCGCATATGTAGGACCACGAGGAAGACTGGAATGGAATCTTACAACGTCGATAAGTTACTTTTCTATCGTTGTGTCAAACACGAAGACGCTTGACGTTCGTAATAGCCACTAGTCATTGCACCCGTAAAAGCAAGGCTAGAAACATTATTTTTATATATTCCCCATCAAAATATGTAGAATGAACCACTTACCAGTGCGACATGTTATCTTCAACTACATTAGGCCTATGTCAACGTAAACATTCGTTGTGTTAGACGTCGGAGTGTATTTTTTAATTGTATGTGCATTGGCGATTAGTGGAGAAAAGCATACGAGTTTACGTTTTATTTTTGTTTCATTATTTAGTTATTTAAACCTTTGGCGGGATTACGTTTCTTCTCTAGTGCGATTCAGGGGCAGTGGATGTCACAGTTTGTAATGGAAAACTGCAGTTCGGTTTTCCCACAGCACACTGCACACGGTTCCCTCGCCACAGATGTTCCGATCCCATTCATTTCAGAGCGACTGGAGGAGAGATATTAATAGCTGGTCTTTCCGTGAGAGCAATTATGCCTCAACTGTAGGAGTCTTAAATGTTCATTATTGTTTTTTTCACTTGTCAAATCAGGCCATCGCCATTTATTCATTTCCAGCACAATTCCACGTCCTCCTCTTTAAATCAGAACTTTCTTTTTGCGATCAGACCAATATATATGTGTATGTTTTAACTGCATTCGGCATTGTTTAATCTTCAAGGACTACGTACAAAAATGTTTATGAAGACAAGATTCTGATTCGAGCGCTTCTTTTAATTTTTTATTTTTATCAGAGTTATTATAGTGGTGTTGGTCTGTGTCCAAATATAACACCGGTGCAATGGTTTTAATTGATCTGGGGAGTTCATTCAGTGTTCAGGTGCAAGCATGTATCCTAGTGATGCTGGAGATAGCTTTTCTGACGTATATTATGCCTTGAAGTAGACTAATAAACATAGATATGCTTTTTCATCGCAACATAAGGAAAGGGAGAACATAAGCATTCAAGATCTGAAGATTGTTAATCTTCAGACCGAACTGTACGGGGATCAATGACATAACTTCGCATTATGAGCGTGTCTCCCGTATAGGACACACGTTTTGATGTACCATGCAGTACGCGAATAACAGGCTCTAGGACGGCTGAGAGCACTCTGTGGCTGGCCACGCTGTGCTGTGGAACATGCCTTTAAGCCACTGGAGTGACCTCAGGGGACAGAGTATGCGACGCGACATGGCAGTATTCTCGTGTCAGGGCAAGCAGGATGTCCATAAATGGAGCCTGGCGTTCTACCCGCTAAAATTTAAACGGGGTAGACCCTTTGGAGAGGTCATTTAAGTGCGCATTGACGCCAAACTGCAGAGGTGTTTGAGTTTGATTGGTAATGCAGCACGTATGTGCATATATGCATTCCGCAGCTATGCCCATCCGCGGACAACTTCTTCACAGTCCACAGAGCAAACGAGCGCGTCAAGGAAGTTTCTTACATCAGATCAAGATGTTTTTGGTCGCCCTGGCATTCCTCATGATCACATATGCCGCTACAGAAGCCGCGCGGGTACGCGGCAGCAACTAGGAGGGACGCTGATTTATTCACGCGTGAGGGCCTGACCTACCAGAACGAAGTGTTCCTGGCAGAAAAGTGTGAACCAAGCCGAATCCTCGTTCCAAGGACCGGCGGAGCGCAAATGTCAAAGCGCATTCGAGCCTGTGCGGACAGAATCCTAAGTGTCACTTGTTGCTTAATTGGAGCACATTTGCCAACCGTGTGCAGAGACTGTTTTTTCAGTGAAAAGGGACCATGATGCCCTACAGTGGATATGATGCAAGCTGGTTCTGGTCACACTATAGAGAGACAAGCTTCTCTGAGGTTCAACATGTGATCAGGAATGAAATACTACCCCCAGCTGACTGGCACACTGAGTGTTAAATAATTTAGCTAACAGAAACCTTTCTTTATCTATTTTACAACAGAAAATGCAAATTATTGAGTAGAGCGACTGAGGAGTGAGAATGAGAGCAAGACAAAGAGCAGCTAATAAATACAATAGCTTATATATACTTGCTAGCCACTATCAATATTACAATTTACAAATTAAGTAAAAGACACCAGGTAGTAACAGGAACCTTTTGCAATGGATGCAGTTTTATTAAGAGTGATGTACAGGCATTTATATTTTCACAGTTCATGCATTCTGCTGTTTTAGTGTTCAACAACAGACACTACAGTTTTATAATGTAAAAAATAAATATGTTGCAAGATCATAGATGATCAGTCCTTGGTGAACTACAACTAGGAGGTGAGGGTTCAAGAGCACCACAGTGGGCAGAGCTACAACATGATGTCAATCAGTGACACATTTAACCAAAAGACTTTGCTTTCCACAGCAGATCAATGTGATTGGGTAGCAGCAAAATTATTTTAAAAAATGAATAATGAATAAATGGCATTTTATAAACCAAAGCATTTTAAGTCAAGCTGTTGATTTTCAATTATGTTGGCAACATTCCTGCTGGATCTTTTCCCCCTCTCCACCTCGGGCTCCACCTCCATCATTACTTCAGGAAGGTCCTGCACCTCCTCCTTGGATGACAGCAAAATCACTACTCCTGAAACACATAAACAGAGAAGGCTCTGTGAAATAGGATTAAGTGATAGTAAGAGCAGCAGCTGTAATACTATCCATTTACAACCCTAACTGGATATTTGGGTGAAGTAATCCCACTGAATACCAGGTTTTCATGTGAGCTAAGGCTACATGCGTGTCCCTTCCTTTGGACTACAGGAGATACTTATTATTGCCGTTGAAAAAATGCAAGGCTGTTTGGAAGACTGTGGTAAAACAGCATTAGTTTTGTGCTTTCTGTGCATTTTTCTTGTCCTATTAAGAGTCCAGCATTTGGAATGGTTTTGCTACTGGCTCTTTGAATAGGCCTTATTTATTTGCAAAAGGTACAGAACTTTGGTTGGATGCAGTTATGACACCTCAGGGGTCATTTTGGAATTTCCCAGCATTGCCGATCTCGTCAGAATCTGTTCTGTTCTTATCAAATTTTCTGATCTTTATCTGTTACACTGCTGATTGAAATAGGTAGTATGCTTTTGTGCTAAACCCACTTAAACCCGCAGATACACACATGCACACACACACACACACACACACACATACATAGATACTTACACATGCACAAATACTTTCGCTTTTTGTGGACAGGTGGGCGAATCAGGCGAGGTTCATCCGGTGCATTTAATCTGTTTTTGACAACTTCCAGTAATTGCCTTCCCTGCCTCCCTTCCTCCCTCCCTTGCTCAGCAGCTGACATCTTCACACATCATTGCTCCCCCATTCTGCAGATCGGATTGTTTTACGCCACCCTCCTCCAACCCCCGTCCCCCCAGATCTAACCATCAGCAGTCCCGCAATATATTCTGTGGCTTGATGTAGTGTTTTTAATATGACTTGCACTCATAATCACATCACAGAGTCTCCTGCACTTTCCCCAGGCTGTTTGGGAGGGAATCCTGTCTTATTTGGAAGAGGGCACAGCTGCTGAGTCCAAGAAAAGCTTACCATGGCTCTTTCTCCTTTATTTAGTCGTGCTGACCGCATGCACAGGGAGCAGAGCCAAAGTTGAAGCACAATTTGAAAAAAAAAAAGACAAAACTCCAGAACATTCCAAGGGATTTTGACTAATGTGCTTCTGGCCTGAGAGCCATACATTAATTGTGGGGGTGAGCTTAGGTTATTGTATGATGTGAAGATGAGGGAAACTGCATGCATGACTGTCAGTCCTGAGGGCAGCCTTTTTAATCTGCGAGGGACACACTGTACATTAGTGTGCAAATCTGTGTATGCATTAACCCATGCACTGGTATGGTATGTAAAGAGAGATTAATGAAATCTAGTCCCTCCAGATTGTTTAGTGTTTCAGAGATTTAAGAGGCTGTCCCCATGCAGTAATATTAAGCGGATTTGCAAAACGCTTTTGTTGCAGGGCTGAATTATGTGACTTTTGGTGGGTTTTGGATCTTCATTTTTCTCATAATACAAGCCCAGCCTGTCATATCCAGTAGGAGGGCAGTGCATGCTGGGAGATTTTTTTCTTTTTAATGATGCTCAGGGTTAAACTGGCTTAGCTGGTCCAAATGGCTATGTCCTGCTGTTGGTTCAAAATGCCACCTTGCAGAATATTCGCCTCAGCCATTACAGGGTGAAATCCCATGTAATGCTTCCCATGTCTCCCTGCAGTGGTAGCCTGGTGACATTTTTCACAAATGACTGTTTGTCTTCAGAACATTTCTTTCCTGAAAGAATGAGACAAATGTTTTTGTTTTTTTTTTTTTTTGTCATGAAGCAAGTCCTGCTGATACTTGTGACTTTTCAAGTCACAGGCCACGCTCCTAAAGGTCTCGTGTAGCAGTGTGTCAGAATCGACACATTTTCAAACCTGTCACAATGTTTGAACTATGTGCAGACATTTTCTGCTTGTCAGTTAACTGTTTTTTTTCTTCTTGCCTTTTCAGCACAAGCTGGCAGGATGTGAGCCAGTACATTGCGAAATTCTGAACTACAATGTAATTGGTCCATTGTAAATTAGTGGAATCAGTACACACATGCATGCAAACACACACACACACACACACACACACACACACACACACACACACACACACACACACACACACACACACACACACACACACTTTGTTAAGGCTCTCTGATTGTGACGGCTATGCCAGGATGCAAATTGATGGAACAGTGATTTGTCCCAGAAGGCTGATAAACTGCACGTAATCAGCATTGGCAAATTTATTTAAAATCGTTGATGCCTCACTAGTTGTGTACTCTCCATCAGAGTAAAGAAAGAGATAACTGAGCAGAGAGTGTATTTTAAGCAGAAGCTGTCACAAAATTGCACTTTATGGAAGATGCACTGTATATGCTGAGAGATGGCTCCCCTGAACAGGCTAATGTGAGATGAATTAAACATGTTGAACTTATACATGCACATCCCGGTGATGAGTGGTGATGTAATCTTGCCATTCAGATGGAACCCAGGGAGAATCCTGTTACTCCCTGCTATTCCTTATTCTTTTCTTCCCCTCCCTGCAGAATCATGACAGTTTCAATTGTAGTGGTATGAAGTGGAAAACAGAGGCTGGGTTATGAGCAGGGACAATATCTTCATCTTTAAGGGAAACAAAAATGAGAGGGGAACATCAGCTGCGAGGGGTGCAGTATTGCACCCCAATACTACGATTATGAATCATCTGCTCTGAACAGCAGGTTGGGGAATGTACCATTCTCTTTAACCCTCCTATTGTCTTAAAAAATACTAACACCTATTACCTTTGGGTCACTATGACCCAGGGTCCAATTTATCTCACAACTCAGCTAAACCTTTGAATACAAATGTGAAATTTGGCACAATGTTACAGCTATGAGTGAAGAATACAACCAAATAGTCATAAACAACATAAGCTGTTTTGTTAACTCTCTAGCGCCCCCCAAAAGTCCCATGCACTGCAAAAGCATGGAAAATGTTTTTGATATAGGTAAAATTGTCATAAAATTTCCCAAAATACAACTCTTAGCCTTTTAAGATGTAATAGATTCTGATATTTATGAATTGAAACTGTCTCAACATAAATTAAGTCTATAGGGCCCCCTTTTGAAGTAGCTGACTATAACATCTGAATGTTCAAATTTTGTAAGCGAAAGAAGATAAAGCTACAAACTTATGAATGCCAATGAAACTATCTACAGACATATTTATACTAGGTCAAGGAGGTTGTGGTTCTGTAACATTACCATGAACACATCGAAACTGCCCAATGGAAGCGTGTGAATTGGAATTTTCTCTTTTTTTTGCTTCAACCAAGACAAGTTGATTTCAAGACTGATAGCAAAATCTTTGAGTTACTGCTCTTTCCAACATCCATATAATCCAAACATACACTAATTCAAATGAATAATAGACAAAAAAGAGCTGGTCTTAGTCTATTCTCTCACCCTTGGCCTTCTTGTTATGGTTGGACCTCACAGGGATTGGTACAGCCCCTATCAGTATAGCTCAAATGATCACTGAGACACTCAAGCTACCCCACCTCGACAAGGTGCCTGCTCTGTGTTGGGGTACATATGGGTAGGTAGGGTAAAGGGATAGTTTGGTAAAGTTTGGGGGGGGGTTATTAATTTTTTTGTAGTTTTTTTACATGCAGTCCCTCTTATTATACAGTGTGTTGACAGTGTGTAGAAAAATCATGAGGTGTTATCTCAAACACATGACTGGAAAAAGTTGTAAGCATGTGTTTGCATGTCGCTTGCATCTCTGGCAGATCATTGGGGTTTTATTATCAGACCCTGTGCAAAGATGACATCGTGCACATTTTGGGGCTGGTGTCGGCACTAGCTTTAGTGTTTGGGCACATCTTTTTCTTGCCTGAATCACCAGCGATGCCGATGTTACATGGAATGCGCTCCCTCTGTGCCATGACAGGTGCCACAAGATCTTTCCCTAACTGTTCAAGGAAAAGTCTACGCTTGTGTAAGGTCAACTTCTGTGCTGCTAATAGTTGAGCATGTATAAAATGTCAAGTCAATCATCAGAGGTCAGGGGGCATCAGTGGTTTTGATACAGTATGGATTACAGTATGGAAAAACATGGAAATTGTGTACTGCTAGCAACCTAGCATGCTAAACTAGCATGCTGTCAGTACTGTGGCATCTTAGCCGGTTTTGTTTTTGTTTTCCCTGTCCATGTGCTCTTGTTTACTGTTTCTCTGTGTTCCAGCCCTGCCCTGCTCTCCGCCCTGTCCTCGCCCACCTGATTACCCGATTGTCTCCACCTGCCTCCCCGCGCACCGGCATCCCATCCCCTCATCAGCCCAGCCCTATATCTTCCCGGCTTGTTTCTTGCCTTGTTGCCAGTTCGTCTCAGTCTTCTGTTTCACTACTCGCCGTTTGTTTTCGTGTCTGCCTGCGGTTCTGTTGCCTTGTCTGTTTTTCTCGACTTCGTTTCCTCGATCTGCCCTTTTGGTTTTGGTTGCCGCATCTTCTGGTTTTGGTCTCTGCCTGTTTTGACTACGATTTTTGGATTACCCTCTGGATTTCATAAACTCCTTGTGCACCAGTCTTCCTGTCTGCGCCTGAGTTCTGACACATGTGTGACGGAGTGCCGTCACTATGGTTGAGTATGCTCACTGACTGCCATACCAATGAGCCTGGCTCTTTGGTGTCATGGTCAAAGTCACATGTTTGGTACCCCATAGACCCGGGTTCAAGGCCGGGTGGGGTGACTGCTCTCGCCCTTTGCTACAAATGGTGTGAGAGGTGGGATGGCTGGCCGCGAGGCCATCGGAGGTGTGCACGGTGTGTGAGCTGTATGAGGGAGCCCCAGGTTAGGTTGACCCTGGTGTGAGGGACCCCAGAGATGGGTGAAGCACAGTGTGAGGGGACCCCAGAGATCCGCGAAGCACAAGTGAGTGGGGCACCCTGGGATGGGAGAAGTACGGCAGGGGAATGCGTGAGGCGCATGGGCGCGCTTCCCAAAGGGGAGGGCAGTGTGACGGAGTGCCGTCACTATGGTTGAGTATGCACTCTGACTGCCATACCAACGAGCCTGGCTCTTTGGTGTCGTGGTCAAAGTCACATGTTTGGTACCCTGTAGTCCCGGGTTCGAGGCTGGGTGGGGTGACTGCTCTCGCCCTTCGCTACACATGCATGCTAATATCTTTGAAATGCAACAGCAACATCAGCACATCGAGCTAGTGAGTTATCGGGAAAGCCTGAAAGAAAAGAAGTAAGAAATTTCTTTTCTACGACTTTCAAGAATGGCACCTGATCATTTTCTACAGCTTTTCCAAAATGATAGGGTACTGAAGAACTTTCAGGGACAGTGGGAACCCTGAAACCACAGTGCAGAGTACACTGTAAGGTTGCCAGGTGCAGCTCTTCCCCTCTCCATCCTCTTGGTAAAGTTGATGTTTTCGGCTGGAGGAGGGGAAAAACGTTGTGCAGGGAGGTCCAAATGCTGATGACACTTAATCAAAATAGCAGCCCTGCTGTCCTTCATCTCCAACTGTGAGTAACCTAGTTCATCCCCCCCCCAACCCCTTAGTCTCGTTCCATTTTGCTCCCCCACCCTCATCATGCAGCTCTGCTAATATCTGCAGTTTATTCTCGGTAAATATGTCAAGACGGGTGGATTACTCCTGAGGGCCACGTCTGTGTGTGGCCGAGTGCCAGAGGCAAGGCGGGTGATAAGTTAGATGGATCATGGATTATTCTCTGGGATGGGGGGATCTCGGCCCATTGCTAGAGTGATTAGGGTGGACAGTCCTGACCATTCGCCAGACGCACCCACTGTATGTGCTGTGCATATGACATGGTGTTGAATGGGCAGAGTATTTGCTGCTGGAAATGCAAAGGTGCCTAACGATGGTATTCTTGACAATGTGAAGAGAAGCCAGCAGACGGGGAGGCCTCATTCTGAAGTCTGCCAAGTCAGTCAAGGATTCAGGAGTCTCTCTCACAGGTGAGGGAACAGGGATTTGTGTTTGTTGGTGGGGGGTTGCAGTCATTTCATTTGGAATATATGGAATTTTGGTGCTGCAGGTGTTAACCAGTTTTCGTAAGCAAATAACATGTTTTAGTCTCAGTGGACTGTCCTGAAGCAGTGGCAGCCTCTGTATGGAATACATAAGTTGGGTTGCAATTCTTCAGCAGCTTACCTCTCTTGTACATCATGCAATCAATCAAGGCCTGTCTGTCGGCCCCTTCAGGGAATAAAATTAAAAAAACACATTGTTCAAAGGGTTTCATTTCACTTTAGAAGTATGGGCTTGAAAGGCCTCACTGGAAACTTTGTATGCATCAGGAAGTGTCCCAAAAAAGTTCTACTCAAAAAAGTCACATTTTGTTTTTCACTTGTAGAGTAGGTGAGTAAAAGTCCACAGAAAGCATGTCTGAATTACTTTTCAACAGTTATTAAAACTGAGAATGCATACAACCTCTTTTTGTGTATGTTGCCACTACCATTTACCATTGCAGAGGACACCTATTGTGGCTTTTCAATTAAACTTGAACACCTTTTGTAAACCTTACTCCTGCCAGTCAAGAGCAGACATCTGCTGATATTCAGTATTATGGTATACCTTATAAGAAGGGTGACAGAAGGATTTATTTGGCATTCTAACTGTAGGTAACTGTAACTTTGCTTTGCTGGGGTCTTATTTTAAAATATATTAATGTTGGAGTGTAGATAACTCAGTGGGGAAATTATGCCCATCTGGGTTTCATGGGGGATGAGGTCCCCTCATTGCCCATGTCTGATTTCTCATAAATAAATCCATGCTTTGTGGGTTAAAGATATTTTCTCAGATGTACTTTTTCTTGTTCCAATGCAATTGCTTTTCCCACCTATGAGCCAGTGGCAGTGTTGCTGCTGTAACAGCTGGGCAACAGGCTTGCCACAGAGACCAAACAGCAGCTAGTTGGAAGAACACCTACAACATGACAAAACTATTCAATTAGTTAATGGATAACATAATAAATAGTTGATCCAAAAAGGCTCAGTAATTACAGTGATACCAGGGGATTTTGTCCGTTTCTGAATCACTGCTCCATTACAGACAGCAAGATAAGAGTTTTGCATACCAAAGTAGCACTGCCTCTGAGCCTGCCTACAGCACAGCAGGGAATACCAAATCACCAGCTAGAGCCCTGTTCACACCAAAGAAAGGGAATATGTTTGTGTTTTCTGCTCAAAAAAAGAATCCATACTATGGCAGTTCTGAAAAAAGAGAAAATGGATAGGAAAATGATGAGAGTGTTGAAGCCATTATTCATTTCTAAGTGTGTTTTTCCCAGTAGCACATGACACTCGATGCATTTTTGGTTGCATGTGGTTCCTGAAAATAAAGGGGTTTGACTCAAACCTTTTTGTGTAATAAAGCAAAAAAGGGAAGAAAATTGGATAGTTTCTTAAAAACTCGTACAGAAATTGTTTCTGTTTTGCCTTCACTTCATTCTGGCATACAGCAGCTTTTGGACAGCATTTAATTAACTCAAAATGTCTGAAGTGAACATATTGGGGAGTCATTACAGGCAATCATCCTAGCCAGTTTTTAATCTCACTTGGCATAATTACTCTGTTACAGGCAGAAATCCATGTTATTGCTAGCTTTACACCATCTAAAAGCCAGCTTGGAAAGGTGGTAGGGAAGGGGGTAGATTTTTGTGGTACCCTTTAACACTAAAGTGAAGGAGGATGGCAAAGCGGGGTGAAGTTGGCAGAAGAAGAAGGCAGCTTACCCTGTGCTGTAGAAGAGTTTTATTTCTCCATATTGGTAGTAATTTCTTTTAATCTTGCTGAGGTCAGAAGGGCCTCACTGTTGGTCACAGCTAAAGTCCTAGGAAGCAGCTTTCACCAGAGGTCTGCAGTCACATCTTATTGTACACACTGCTTAGGTAAATGAATAAATGTGATCATTGTGTTCAGACCAGATCAAGTTCCCCAGCCCTAATAAAAACCTCACTGTAGAAAAGGGCCACATGTCTTTGTCTTTGTTTGTGCACCACCCCCACCTCTCACAGGCACTTGTTTACAACTCAGTTGAAACCTGCCCAAACTGGTCCTGCTGCTCCCCTTATCAGCCGGACCCCCGCAGGTAACCCGAGGTACAGGCACACCCCCAAGGATGGCCCCCAGGTCACCATTTGCCCTCTGACCTGTCCGTATCCTTTGGCCACCAATAAGAACCCCAACAGGGCCAAGGATACGGGACAATGTAAAGGTATTTGATACGGGACAATGTAAAGGTAGCTGAGAGCCGTTTCTTTGGCTGTCGAACGCAAAGAACTGGTTCGAGATTAGGCACCGGCTCCGAACCGGCCCTCGAACTGCCTTGGTGGAAAAGGGGCATCTGTGAAGCTCCATAGGAGTGCAGGATAAGTTCAACAAAATTACAGAGCTGAACTTTTTGAAAATTTGGCAGTCAGGCAGATACTCTGTCTCTGGTTCAGAGTAAATAAGATAATACAAACTCTAAGCTCAAACCTAGGGAAAAATTCTTTTCTCATTTTTGTTTGACAAAACTTGTGTAGGTACTGTAAACTTTGAAGTCATATTTTATGGGGGAAGCCTTGTGTTTTGGCAGGAGGCACAATGTAGACCATAGTGGAAAAAATGCAGACGCTGTACAGTCTGTAAGCACACATATATTTGCTGATGAATATCCCTGGATATTAAGCAAATGGGTTAGCAGTTAATTAGCCAGTGGTGCTTCTTTATATGTCTGTACCCAGACATCCCACATGTGCTAATTCCACAGGCGACTGGGGGGGAGGTTGCTACTTCCACGGTCGACATGGGGGGGAGGGGGTGCTTGCTCCCTCTCTCTGTCACTCCACTCTCTCGCTACGTCTGTCACTCCATCTCTCGATCTCTCACTCTCTCTCTCACCCTCGCTCGCTCTCAAAAAATTCGCTTTCTGGGATATTGTATATAATTTGCGGGAGCCGCTATCAATATGCGGGAGACTCCCGGAACTTCCGGGAGAGGTGGGATGTCTGTGTACCAGAGCACCCTAGAGCAGAACTTTGAGATAATGAGAGTCCCCATTACTTTAAACTCAACTCATTAAGGGGGTGCTGAGTGGTCATCCAGGTGGATAAATGGGAGTGGTGAATTTAGTGACCCCTTCATCCTCCCAGATTAGTTCTGGATCTCCCCCTTTAAATTCTTAATGGACTCTGAGGGCAGCATGGCGCTACTTCAGAGTGAGCAGGCTGCCAGAAGACTTAAAAATAGCTCAGTGAACAGCTCTGTTGGATTACTTATTTATTCCTGTAATTTGCCCCATACCTTTTCATGTGTGAGGAATCAGTACAAGATGGAAGCATTCCTCTGCAGTGTCTTGGCCTCGGTGTCCAGCCTCTGGAAAAGCCAGCAGCAAGCCTGATGATCACTCACAAGAAGCATAGATCAAAAGCAGATAGCTGCTCATTAGGCTGGGTGAAATGGGTCATCATTAGTACTATCATTATAAATAGTATTCATTATAACAATAGTAGAAACAGTAGCCATAGCAATAACAGCAGTAGTAGTACTAGAGGTAGTTGTAGAAAAATCCAGCATAGGCTGGTATAGTAGCAGCATGGATATTCTTGGCAGTGGAATTATGGGGATTTATATAGCTTTCTACACAGAGAGCCAACAATGCAGGAATGAAATAAAATAGAGAGATGCAAACAGGCGTGACATCCCTCCCCCTCAAGATGGACCTGTATGGCACAAACTGTCAGACACGCCCACGTTACAATGTGCTTCCTGCAGCACGGAGCTGGCCAGTCACATCAGCCAAAAGGTGGCTGTATGTAAATTTAAGGCAGGTGGTGTCAAAAAGCGACACAGTGCTCGTGGCAAGCAGCCGCTTGAATGAGTGGAAGATGGCACATCAAGAAAAGAGCTGTGGCAGGAAGCCGGAGGATGAACAGTTCCTGTAGGGTGCTCTGTACCATCCGTGAAGAAACCAGAATAATGAAAAAGTCTCTGACTCTTTAAAAATGTATGACTCTGCTTTCCATTCATTTAGTGGCCCTTTACAGAAAATGATCAAGAAAATGTTTTTCAGGCGACCCCTAAACCTTGGTAAACATTGCTAAAGTGCATTGAAACCAATTGTACCATCACCAATGGGTACATGGGGGCAACAACCTCATCCGGACATCAGGGAAAATCCATACTTCAGGCTCCAAGACCAAAGGCCCTGTTTACACTTGGTTTTAAAATGCATCTTAGGCGATCGGATCACAAGTGGAAAGCAGAGACGCATTGCCGTTTACACCTCTGTCTGTCATGCATTTCCAAGGTGTCCAGCTGACCATTTGTGTTCAGATTTCGTTACTGCCTACATCACTTCCGCTAGAAGGTCAAAGGGCCCCGCCCACAGTTATTACGTCAGTGTCTGTCGCCAGACAAGCACCAGACTTGTTTAGCACAGGCTAGCTAAGAAAACAAAAATGTTTTAAGAACTAATATACATGTATGGGCTATTCCAACTGTTGAGATTGGCAGGACAAATTCATTTAGGACAAGACAAAAAAGGAAGAATGTTAGAAAAGCAGTGGCTTTCGCCGCTGCTGTGATAGCCACAAGACCCCGAAGAATGAACTGCATTGATGACGTATTTCCCTGTTAAGTCCTTGTCGGGGACACATCAGGACACATTAGCATTTACACTACAAAAGATATGTGGTCAAATGCGTCCCAGACCACCTCAGCAAGTGGTTTGAGTGATTGGAACACAATGCGTTTTCACTTCGTTTGGTCGTTTACACTTGTATTTAGCGCTGTCAACTTGTGATCCGATCGCCCAAGACGCATTTTAAAACCAAGTGTAAACAGGGCCAAAGACTCCACTAACCACATCCATGCTAAGATCGACAGCTCAGTAAAACCTTTCCAAGAAACACCTGAAACTCATGATACTATCTGGAAATGAGTTTAGCCGATGCAGACATCGGCACACCAACACCAAGCGCTGCTGCCTCAGAGCTGTCAAAGAGGAGCATCAATGCCCTGGCAGTCTGTCGAGGGGTAAGAATGGGCTATGCAGCCCGGCCTGATCTGGGATCAGTGGCAAGTGGCGTTCCCAGATCTGCATAGTGCTGAGCTCAGACCTCAGACCTGTCTCCATGGCATCAGGTTAAATGGCGTACGCTGTGAGGCGTATGAAGGCCTGCAGGGCTGAGTGAGGTAGTGAGTGGAGTCTGCGCTCAGACTGAGGTAAAGAGTTTGGCTGGACTAACTGAGCATTCACAATTACCCTGCATGGGGGGCACTGGTTTTCCCCTTCCTTTGCTTGGTTGATGCTGTACAGCTTATCATTTACCCTGGGGTTCATTCATAAAATACTGGCTGATTTGTTCCTCCAGAAATGTGATGTCATGCGCTGACTAGATGCCCATCCTAAATGAAAATTGTAAGATAAAGCCTGAAAGAGGTCTATATTTTCTGTAAGCGTGAAGACATCTCTGGTCAGGACAGGGCAGGTTGTTGTGTTTGTGGAAAAATGGATTGAGCCTATTGGCTGATGCAGTGGATGACACCCCTAGTTCAACAGTACATGTCACATATGTATTTGTGCCAGGAAACACCTCACTTTTACTTGTACCAAAACGACCAATGAGATGAGTGAGACTCACGCACGAGGAGGGGATGGTTTCATTTTAGCTTGATTATTTATTCAGTCAGTATTCTTTGCACATGGCTCCTCTCTGGTTCATCTGGATGGGGTGGGGTGAGTGAGGCTCCCCTGGTTGGCTGGGGAGAGGACATTTGGACAGTGCCACAAGCCATCTCGGGTGCAGTCTGAATATGATTCAGTGGAGAACCTCCTGTGTTAGTCATCTCCAGACCATGGGTCTTGACACAGAATGCTGACGTGACATCAGTCATCGCCTGGAGCAAGCCAGTGGCGGTCTTACCGCGCTGACTACGGCCGTGAAGATGAAGTTTTTGGGGCTGTGTGTGTGTGTGTGTGTGTGTGTGTGTGTGTGTGTGTGGGGCAGGGAGGGGGATTTGGGGAGATTTCCTCCAGCAGAAGCTGACATCACACCCGCTGGAGCCAGAGCAATGCCTATGATTCGTTGGCAGGGAACCCTGGTCTTTAGCCTGGAAAGTTAATTGTATCTCTCAGTGCCTCTAATGTATGGGAAGACTGTGGTTCCATACGGGTAGCAAATCAACCCTTTCTCACACACGGCATGGAATTTGCACTCTCTCATAAAAACGCCATACTCGTAGGAGTTTGGCAAGATGAGTGTCCAGGGTCACACTCTCAACTGTGGAATCTGTTTCATTGACACAGGAGCATCTTCTGGCATGCCATGGGGCGAGGCCTGGAATGTGGACGTGCAGCGGAATGAAGCTGCTGTCAGAGCGTCCTCTTAGCGTCGGACCACGCTACGCCCCCCTCAGCACACAAGTCACATGGTCAGCTCTGCCCATTACGGGGGGGAGAATGAAAAGCATGACAGAAAACACATGTGCGCGCAACACACACACACACACACACACACACACACACACACACACACACACACACACACACACACATCAGCTCCAGTAACCACATCCAGGACAGAATATTCCTTTTTTATGACACAACACATCTGCGTTTTCCTCTCTTGCTGGCCCTACTTTTTACTATGTGCTGTGTCTGAACCTCCGGTGCCCCTGTGACCCCTGACCTGATCCATGCACAGCAACCAAGCCCCCAACAACCCCCTTGATGTCCATGCATGGAGCAAGAATGTGCTACTGGTAGCACCTTTGGGCAACAGGTAGACTCGAGTAGTTGCCTCTCATGTCGTTTACAGTGCCTTGCTGCACCTCTTTGATGACTCATAGCTACTCTGTGTGTGTGTGTGTGCCCAGGAACAGGGAGATGCAGTTGCCTCTACCTAATGAGACAGATATATTCAAAATGAATCCCACTGATTTCAGGGCTCATTAATCTGTACTGCAAATAAAAGTTTCAAAAACAGAAAAGGTTTGAAAAAAGCTGTAGAAGCAGCTATCTAATTGACGTGAAACAGCTCATATATGTAGGGAATGCCTTGGAGAAGGAAATGGTTATTTTTGAGTGTTGCTGTAGTTGTCCCCTGGGCCTTGGCAAAGAGGCAGTAAGTGTATCATACAGTGAAGCTGTAGAGTCTCACGTAATGCATGACAGGAAGGAGGAAGGAAAGGTGAGAGAGACAGAGAGCAGGAGGGAGAGAGAGATAGAGAGGGGGGGGGAGGGAGAGACAGAGAGAGAGAGGGACGGCAAACAGGGTAACTGCACTGCAGTTTAAAAAATGGGGAGGAGGAGTTGCCGGATATGTGTGTGTATGTGTGTGTGTGTGTGTATGTGTCTACACTGGGGTCGCCCCTGCAGGAGCTCGAGAACTATGTCAGCACCAAGATGGACGCGCATCAATTGATCATTTCAGCACCCAGTTCTCAAAACTCTTTTGTGCTGAAGAATAGAGGAGGTCCTTACAGGAACAACCTCAAAACAACACAGTACAACACAATACAAATGTGAACATGTAGGAAGAAGGTGAGGAGATTTCAGTGAGCACAGATTTGCCTCTTGGCTCTGACTGGCCATTCAGAATCAAACATTAAAAAAATTCACCACTCTTATTTTCCCACTGCTGTTTCCTCCTCCCTTCTCTGAGTCTCCCCCGCTCTGATTCTCTCCACTGCTCTGATCAACCCCCCACCAATCTGATTCCGATTCTCCACTGTTCTGATTCTCCTCACCACTCTGGTTCTCCCCCTGCTTTGAATCCCCCTCCCTGCTCTGATTCTCATTACCTCTCTGATTCTCCTCACCACTCTGAATCCCCCTCCCTGCTCTGAATCCCCCTCCCTGCTCTGATTCTCCTCACTGCTCTAGTTCTCTCCCCTGCTCTGATTCTCCTCACTGCTCTGATTCTTCACCCTGTTCTGATTCCCCCTTCCTGCTTTGATTCTCCTCCTTCATCACTGCCTCAGGGTTGGCTTTCCCAAAGGCTTGTGTGTGTGTGTCTGTGTGTATGTGTGTCTGTGTGTGTGTGTATGTGTGTGTGGGGGGGGGGCAGTTTATGGTTCCCACAGAAGACATTTCTGTGTTCTTAGAAAAGAGAAGGTTCACATGAGAGAACTGCTCGGCTTGTCCCCTTGATGTGCTTTTCACCTATTCCTTTTGAACCCTCGTAACTGACTGGTGTTCATCTTTCCAGTGCATTCTGTCTACTCTGGCACCAGCAGTAAAGTATTTACTCAGTCATCTGTGCCCGGAAAGAGCAACTCACAGTCTCGAGTGGATGTCCATCTCACTGCAACATCTGTGAGGTGCAGGATTGGTCAGAAGTGGAGTCAGGTGAAACAAAGTCTTTTTACGTTAGAAAAAGCTTCTCAGAACTTACAACAGGACCTGGGAAAAAGAACCCGCCAGTTGTCATGTTCGTTTTGAGTCGTCAAACACAAATGTCTCAACAATGAAAAGGGATAAAAGGAGGAACTGATGGTTTACGCCCAAAAATGTGGCAATGCTTTTGGGCCACATTTTGCTGCTCATTATGACTCTTTATATTATACAATGACAGCCGATCAGATGCAAGAGGGAGGAGAGGAGAGGGGAGGGAGAGGGAGAGTTCCATTTGTGTGAACAAAGGAACTGTAGGAATCATCCACCCGGCTTCCATGATTCTTGATGCTTCCTTTGGATGTAATGAGAGGCAATGATGAAAATCAGGGCAGATTAGGTAGCTCTTCATAGCGGTGGCTGCCATTTACCCTTTGCAACTGTACGTGTGCTTGAGTGTAACATGGTGCCTGCCATAGCCAGTAGAGAAAGCAATTACTCTACCCTCTATGGAGCCTGCTTAATGAAAGTGGTACAACATGAGCTCATCTGGTACTCACGCATGACTACAATTCCCAGAGGGCCTTGCACCGAACCAGCTTGTTCATTACCGGGGAATGATGATCATGGCCACACAGAAGCATGGTGGGACATTAATCGTGGCAGGCCGATAATTAATGGCGCTATAGTTACAGAGTGTTCTGATTGTAATGAGGGGAGAAGCAATTGTCCCCATGCCGTAATGGGCCCTGACAATACCGTGCTCTGAACATCACTCACATTGGCATAACAGCCAGCTTCTGCAGAAGCTCTGGAAATGCATAGCATGCACAGGTGTGTTTTAGCTGTGAAGGGCTCCCAAGAACAGAGGTAGCTCGCCTCTTCCAAAATCTTCTGTCACACCTGCCAAAAGTCATTTTAACTGCTTCCATAGTGAGGCAAAAAAGAGAAGATACAGTGGTTCTTGCCTTTTCAAGACTGCAGAGAGCAGGGACAGGAGCCATATATAAATTACCTTTTTTATGTGCACACAAACACAGGCATTAATGAATGCCTTTGCCTCTGCAAGCTTTTGATTAACTGGCATTGGTAGGTATTTCTGAGGTTTGTTCAAGCTACCTAATTGACAGCCCTATAGCCAGAATACTGGCTATCAGTGTGTGTTTGTGTGTGTGTGTGTGTGTGTGTGTGTGTGTGTGTGTGTGTGTGTGTGTGTGTGTGAGCATGTGTGTATAAACAGCTGTAATGAGAAGTGCACTGTGTATCCCTCCCTTCCCTGTCAGTGCAGTGTAATTAGTATCCCTGCGGCTGACAGGTCTCTCTGGCAACTGCTGGCTGCCGCAGAGACTCCCCGTGTTACAGGGTGTCGGTGTGTGTGTGTGTGTACCTCCATGCCACAGCAGCAGCAGACCGGGGATACCCTCATTGGTAGAACTTCAGGAAACCTCTTGCCTCCTCTTGCCTGCTTGCTGCTGTTGCAGTTTACACTTGGTACTGCTTCTATGATCACAATAATAGAATTTCCCTTTTCTTTTTTCTTTTTTTTTATTGTACATTACTCTCAGTGACTTTGGGCTTACCCAGAAAGAATGTTCTTTTCCACTCTGATGATGGCTAATTGCATCATCTACGTCCACATCTGGAAAGGAGGTGTGGTGTGGCTCCCCTATTCAGTTGCCTGTTGTCCTCCCCTCAGCTGAACGCAACATTTCTGCAATGTTTCTGTGACTGTGAGCCCATACTCAGGGGCAGCCTGGGTTTGTTTTGTAGATGCACAGTGGCTGCCCATCTGCAGGGCATTGCTGTGAGGGAGGCAGGCAGGCAGTGGGTCTGTTACACTAGCTAAGCAGGAGAGCTGCATGCTCTGCAGATAAGCTGCAGATGAACACACAGAAGCAAGGGGATATGCTCCTCTGCGTATCTGACAAGCAGAATGGAAAAAGAGGAGAAAACAGATGGGGGTGTTCCTGAGCTAGATTCCCCTGTTTCCCCCCCTCACCACACTCCCCCTCCCTTGACCACACTCACCTATTATTCCATTATTAACCCTTTTGCGTGTACGGCCACACCGGTATGATTAGCCCTTTCACGTGTACAGTCAAACGGCTGAGATTAGAACACTAGATTGGAAAAATTCTAGCTAACATTAGCTTTGGGGAAACAGTGATTTAGCATTACAAAGTATAGCAAATGCTGCAGTTAATTCTATGAGAAGCTTAATAACGCTAGTGAAAACATAATGAACCATGTAACATAACGCATGTGCTACATAGCATGAAATAAGTCACATACGAAGGGGTTAACATGGTGTGCGGTACAGTATGAATGAGCCCCGAACACTGTTGTTTTCCTAACGACACAACTATTAAAGCATTCACTTTCTCCTAATGTTGCTGAATGTGAAACCCCTTCAGTGAGATCAAGAACAGGAAGATGTTGTTAGAGGAAATCTCAGAGCTTCATACTTATGCAGATTGGGTTGAGGTTTCCCACTGAAGCTGTGAATTTAGAATTTGAGCTTCACTTGTCCTTTGTACAAAGCAGTTTCGACCTTTAAATTTGCTGAAGTGTTACTATACTATACGAAAATCTGCTCTCCAGTCTTCTCCCTGCCCCTCCTCATTATATTCATCTATTTCACCTGTGCACCCCCTCCTCCTTTTTCCCAGCAAGAGTGAGCTCACAGATTCCTCAGCCCTCTTATCCATCCTCTCCGCATCAGCATCAGCTCAAGCAAGTCCCAGAGCTGCTGGGAGTATCGATCTTTCCTCTTCTCTGCTCTTCCTGCTCTGAGAAGCCGCCCCCTCGCTGGACTCCCTGCACCAATCATTACCCGTGCGGAAATGTGAGCCGGCCTTCCAGTGGCTCCAAGCCACTCCGTTGCACTAGGGGGGCCAGACGGAAATGGAGGACGGTGACATTCAGTGATCTGTACCAACCTCATCGCGTTCCCTCTTTGCCCCTGGCCACAGCCACGCCAGCCTATCCAGACTGTTACATTTTCTTTCCATCAAGTGAAGATCAGGCTTTGAAGTAAAAGTTACAAGCTCTAGCTGAATAAGTGAATGTGACGGCAGAGCCTGCAAACGGATTATTCAAACAGTGTTGCCATAATTAGACTTGTTATCTTTAAATAATTTACTTTAGGCGCTAATGCCATTTGAATATTTCATCTCAATGCCAGAGTGCGGGAGATAGATGCCGCAGCTTTCTGTGCCAAGCTTCTCTGTGGAGTTTGCCCAGGTATTTGTTGACTTTCCTGAAGACAAATGACACACCAAGGAGGCCTTGTGTACAGACCCAGGGACATCTGTTATAAGGCTGATGCCTGGTGTCAGATTAGCAGCTGGGACCAAGAACCTACCTCTGGACATTCTCAAATTGTAGCTATATGTGCCTTTATTATGAAGTGTTTCCTGGATTGAGAAGCTGAGACCTGGGTCTTCTGGCACAGTGGGCTGAATTGCTCAGAGCTTTCTGTGAGGTGGTTGAAGGTTGCTGGTTTCCATAACGACAGAGTGGGATCCCTCCAGTTACACCTACCACCCTCGAATAATCGATCATGCGATTGTTCAGTGTGAAGGTCGGCCAATACTTTTCCACTGAAACCGAAACTGATGTCTGTTGAACTCCCACTGGCTTTTTTCAAAGAAGAGAGGTCTTTGGGGGATTATTAACAGGGAACAGTGTGGACATTTTTAGATTTCTGCAGAATGCATTTACAAGACCACATGGCAGCCATATTTGAGTTTAGCAGAGGCTGTATAATAAAAAATTACATATATTTATATTGAGTGCATGACCACAGGTGTGAGTTTGAGCATACAGCTCTTCCTGCTAGGCACAACTCAACACACTATACACACTATACTGTAGCCATTAATTGGATAGGACATCTGAGCTGTGACATTCGCCTAAATTGTCTACATACAAAGGCTGTCAACAATAACATGTTAACTGATGTGATTAATTAAGGCTTTCATATTTTGATCAAAGTTAATCATTGCTCTCTGTTTACTCCCTCGAATTTTAGACATCACAGACTCATGGCTAATTCCATCTGGGAAATACTGTAAATGCTGTAAATGCCCTGACAAAGCCATCTCTGCCCTGGTTAAGAGAAGTGAAGTGTGGGTCCTTGAGCAAGTGCTCAGTAACTTAGCAACAGTGTTACATGATGTCATGATGTCAGAGACATTTATATGATGTGCGCAGCTAGCTCTGTGTAACATATTTTAATATTGCTGACACTTTCCATAATTTATTTCAGGGACTTTTAGTTTTCCTAGTATGCCTATTTCTTGACTTTAACACATTCACATATAACACCCTCATGTTTGTCAGCTGAAGGTTACTATACAGTCAGGGTTTCATGAGGATCCTAGTGCATAGTGGGACTCAGCAGGGGCCACCTTTTAACCGTGGGTCTCTCCAGGCATCACTTGTTCCCGTTTTTAAAATCAAACCTCTATCTCTATCATTTTCTTCTGACATGACTTTCCTCACTCCTCCTTACTCACTGTGTATTAAAAGGGTTTAATACGCCTCTAATGTATGCCTTCGAGAACAGCTGTCTCATCTCACCTCTGTGACACAGCATCGCAGCTGCACAAAGCCATGGTCTGTTGGCTGAAACTCTTTCAGTGCTTTCAGTGTAAAAGACCTCCACTAGTCTTTAAGCATCAAGGACTACAATAACTAAACCCCTTGGAATGGGACCATTGTAGCATTTTCTGACTGTATGCTGACCCCAGCTATAGAATAACAGAAACTGCATTCTCATTCTTCTTTGGAATAAAAGAAGATTCGGACATTGGATAGCCTGCAATTACTTCGGCTTTAGATTATTTTGCAAAACTTTACTTTATGGGTGATATGGAGACATAAATAATTTCCTACCAAGGGCTGCATAAAACTATAGAATGTAACTGCCATTGTAACCATTTATGGCATCGCTATGTGAGGGGACAAGATGTAACCTACTGTTCCTGTGTTCTTATTTGAGTGCGGTCCTTGCTGGTGCTGTGTAGTGCTCTGAAACAGAGAGTGCTCTTGTGTAATACTGTTTTATGATGCGTGGTTTGTGACTGCAGCTCGCCGGCTTTGCCACTGTGCACCAAGTGCAAGTGTAAGAGCGCTGCACGCTGTTATGCCAAGTGCCACTGCTGCAAGTGACTTTGTGCTTCAAAGGAATGAGAAATGTGCAATGACAAGCACCCACCCTCCAGCCCCCTCGCCGCCAGCGAGGCACTGGATTGGAGATGGGGGGTCAGCTCTGATGGGTGCGGGCTGGAGCATGCCTCTGCTGCAGAAGTAGGGATTAGCTCCTTCATGAAGCACAGAATCAATGACTAGGGTTCTCCGCTGCCCCCCCCCCCCCAGATAATGCTGCAGACTGGCCCTGCTTCCCCACTCCAGCACCCCATGCACAAGCACTGGGGTAAATACATATACAGATCCCCATCTGGCAGCTTTTTTAAGCTTAATCTTTTGCGTTATTCTCCTTTGCAGAGACAAGGATCTGGAGCAGCAGGCGGGAACAGCAAAACATCTGGAGGACAAGGTAAAAGACTGTTCCTCATTCTCCATCTCAGTAATCCTTAAATAATCCTTTATTTCAGGGGATTACAGGGGACTCTCATTTCCTGTTCAGGAACTTTGCAGCTTCATATGTTAAGGGAAACTCACTTTTGCACCACAAATACACATCTGTGCAAATACACACCCACACCCACACATACACACAGATTTATATGCCCTGACACGAATGCTTGTGAGGAGAGCAGCTCCTTTTTGATGGCACCATCACCTCCCCACAGAGGCTGGGGTACACCAGCTGCTGAGCAGGAGCGCAGGTCTTTTTTAATATAGTTCTTACTGCACTGAGAGGGGGAGAAAATGCTGTGCAAAGGCCCATTCTACTTTTTGCCCCTCTGATGAGGTTAAAGCCAGGTAAACATTTTGAGATGGTGGCTTCCTGCTGCCCTGCGGAAGAGCGGGTGGTCAGAGTGTGGCCACACTGTGCTGACAGAGATGGTATGTGGAGATGGGCCAGAACAGACGGGCCGCCCCCAGCACATTTGAGAGCACCCTTAAAAGCTTTACATCCTGCATCTTCCTTTAGTGAAGTGACAACTCTTGACGCCGTTACAAGCTATAAACAAACAAAATGGTGTCTTTGCTCAGCCAGGTATCATGTGGTTATTTTAAGAGGTTCACACCCTGGATGTTATCCATATAGTGATCAAAAAAGAGATGGCTCTGCACACTAGACTAGTGATGCTATTTGTTTCTTCAACTGATATATTCTGCTTAACAACAAATGTATGGTGTGATATATGGTGTTTTGATCATACCATTATGGTAGTGGCATGTGAAGTGTAGTGGTAAGGTGCAGGGCTCATAACTGGAAGGTTGCAGGTTCAGTTCCCCACTTGGGCATTGTACCCTTGGGCAAGGTACTTAAACAATAAACCCATAAATACATAAATGGATAAAATTGTAACCAATTTAAGTTTCTCTGGGTGAAAGTGTCTGCTAAATAACAACAGTGTAATATAGCGTAATTATACCATGCAATGGGTGGCTCAGGCTTAGAAATCCTTAATTAAGGTGGATTTGTGATTTGTGCAAACCCAACCATATATTAGAGCAAGCCTAAGAGTAGTTAGTCTGAAGTTGTGCTTTGAGGAAAGAACAGCTCTGTGCTCATCTACTTTGACTAAAGTTGAAACACAAAGGATGCAATGATTGAATGGCCTTTTAACAAACATTGTTATGTAGCAAATGCACACCCCCTTTCCATTGTCAGAACATTGCACTTACCCAGCATATATTGCAAACGCTCAGATGAGCGGCTGTCAGCGATCTTAACCCTCCTATTGTCCTGGGGTCATAATGACCCGAAATCATATTCAGACCTAAGAAAATGATATAAAACATTAATCTAAGTACATGGCCTCCTATGCAGCTTCCTAAAATGACCCCAAAAATGGAAATTTGGTGAATTTTTAAAAAAATCATTTTCAGTGTAGCTGCCACAAAAAAAGTAACGCCTATTGTCTTAGGGTCAATATGACCCGAGATAACTTTTGATGTTGAACTATCTTTATGAGCAGCTCTGTCTAACTCAGAGTGCCACAAACTCATCAAGTATTTCCTCATACTCATAAATACCTGGCACTAGGCCCATTTCAAAGATATTAGCATGCATGTGTCAGAACTCAGGTGCAGACAGGAAGACTGGTGCACAAGGAGTTTATGAAATCCAGAGGGTAATCCAAAAATCGTAGTCAAAACAGGCAGAGACCAAAACCAGAAGACACGGCAACCAAAACGGCAGATCGAGGAAACGAAGTCGAGAAAAACAGGCAAGGCAACAGAACTGGCAGGCAGACACGAAAACAAACGGCGAGTAGCGAAACAGAAGACTGAGACGAACTGGCAACAAGGCAAGAAACAAGCCGGGAAGATATAGGGCTGGGCTGATGAGGGGATGGGATGCAGGTGCGCGGGGAGGCAGGTGGAGACAATCGGGTAATCAGGTGGGCGAGGACAGGGCGGAGAGCGGGGCAGGGCTGGAACACAGAGAAACAGTAAACAAGAGCACATGGACAGGGAAAACAAAAACAAAACCGGCTAAGATGCCACAGTACTGACAGCATGCTAGTTTAGCATGCTAGGTTGCTAGCAGTACACAATGTCAACACACTGTATAATAAGAGGGACTGCATGTAAAAAAAAAACTACAAAAAAATTAATAACCCCCAAACTTTACCAAACTATGCCTTTACCTTACTTACCCATATCTACCCCAATACAGAGCAGGCACCTTGTCGAGGTGGGGTAGCTTGAGTGTCTCAGTGATCATTTGAGCTATACTGATAGGGGCTGTACCAATCCCTGTGAGGTCCAACCATAACAAGAAGGCCAAGGGTGAGAGATTAGACTAAGACCAGCTCTTTTTTGTCTATTATTCATTTGAATTAGTGTATGTTTGGATTATATGGATGTTGGAAAGAGCAGTAACTCAAAGATTTTGCTATCAGTCTTGAAATCAACTTGTCTTGGTTGAAGCAAAAAAAAGAGAAAATTCCAATTCACACGCTTCCATTGGGCAGTTTCGATGTGTTCATGGTAATGTTACAGAACCACAACCTCCTTGACTTAGTATAAATATGTCTGTAGATAGTTTCATTGGCATTCATAAGTTTGTAGCTTTATCTTCTTTCGCTTACAAAATTTGAACATTCAGATGTTATAGTCAGCTACTTCAAAAGGGGGCCCTATAGACTTAATTTATGTTGAGACAGTTTCAATTCATAAATATCAGAATCTATTACATCTTAAAAGGCTAAGAGTTGTATTTTGGGAAATTTTATGACAATTTTACCTATATCAAAAACATTTTCCATGCTTTTGCAGTGCATGGGACTTTTGGGGGGCGCTAGAGAGTTAACAAAACAGCTTATGTTGTTTATGACTATTTGGTTGCATTCTACACTTATAGCTGTAACATTGTGCCAAATTTCACATTTGTATTCAAAGGTTTAGTTGAGTTATGAGATAAATTGGACCCCGGGTCATAGTGACCCAAAGGTAATACTGTAGCAAAAGCCTTAGGCCTTTCTTTTTTGCATTTTTACCCCTGTTTTCACCCAAGTTTTATTAGTTGCCAGTTGCATTTAAGCTCATCACCACCACAGCAATGACTGCTGAACCCATGTGGGAGAGTGGTACTGGACATGCACAATCCACCGATACACATGCACACCTAACGTGACTATTTTCACACTTCAAGTCCCACAACGCACCAGGACGCAAATGCTACTGAAAGACAGGGACATCCTCCTGATGCTATCTGAGGAACTCATAGGTGCCCATAGGGGTTCCAGGGTGTCGAGAGCCAAGTTACCCACCCTCATCCCTGGCATCAAGTGGTCATTGTCTGTGAATGATAAAACTGTTTTTGAACCCGGGCCATAGGGCTCAGTCCTGTGCTTGAAATGAGCGCCTTTTCCATCTAAGCCACTCAGGGGTCCAGAACCCCATGTATTTTCTATTCACTGTCTGTCCTCTAAAGAGAAAGACATGTCAACCCCCTAAGCGTCCTTTCTGTCTGAACCAGAAAGACAAGACATCATCTCTCTCTGGTTCCATTCTTGGAAATAATACAGCTCACAAAATGTGATATCTGTCAACCACACGCCTGGGGTGCACCCGTAATGCTGAGATATTCCCAAGCCCCATTGGAAACATTTTCAGCACCACCTTGTTGATGTATTTCATGAACTGAAGTGAGTTATTTAACACCACAGCACCTTGACAGAGCTTCTCTGGGTTCCTGTAAGGGGTTGTTGTGTACTTGTCAGACAGATTCAGACCACAGAACACTGATAACGTGACTTTAACCGTTTTCTCATATGAACTCCAGACAATGTCCGGAGAATCAGGTCCAGACATTGTCCGGAGTTGCCCTTTCACACATTTAGCACACAACAGGAGATTGTCTGTGTCAGACGTGTTCTCACCTACTGGAAATACTCAGTTTGGTTTAGGCGAGGGGTGGCACCTGGGTAGAGCGTGCAGGAGGACATGACACATGACGCTGAGGAAATTGCAGTGTTTTGTTTATAGCCGGCTAAGATAGCCGGTTCGTAATTTTGTCCTAAACAACCGAGTCTGTTGCCATTCCTTGAATTTCAGCATCAGCCCTTACCGACAGAAGTTCCCGAATCTCGTCGTCTCTCCAGTTAGACATTTTCCTTGGCGTCTTCATGTAAATGACCCTTCTTCTTCACCCTCGGCAGTTTGTATTCTTCCGGTTTCGCGCTAGTGGCATGACAGAAACATCGTCAACACGCCCATTTGCTTGCTGTGAATTCTCCGGACAATGACCTGTCGTATTCACATATGGACTCAATCGGACATTACATGGACTCTGTACTAGGGAGCTGGCAGGGTAAAGTCCGTTTAATGTCTGGTCCAACTGCGTTCTCGCATACAGCTCCTCCAGGTAATGTCTAGATAAGTTCAGGGTTGCAGTGCATGTCTGACAGGGGCTGTAGCTGGAAAGGTACTTTTGCTGAGGATAAGAACTGCAGGATAAATCAGGCCTTTGAAATCTCTTTCCTTTGGGGCCACTGAACTTTATGGGAAGCCTGGAGAAATATTGGCTGTAAGGAAAAGAGACATTATTGGGAGAATATTTCCTCCTGTTGTAAAGATAATATGACCAAGACAACAGAAGAGACAATAAAAGTGTGAATGGATTGAGCAATGAAATAAATGCCAAAAGCAAGCCTATGTATTGATGCAGAGGCACATTATTCAGTATACCGTAAATATGTTCAATTTACGGTAAATAAAGATGAGTATACAGCTTTAAATCACTGTAATGCTTAAGTGTGCTCTCAGGCTTAAGTAAAAAAACTCCTTACAGTGCACTTCATTTCAAGATTTGGCTTGGTATGCCTCACCATGTCTCCGTTCAAATAATTAAATCCGCAAGCAAGTGGAACAAATAAGCACATCACAACTCTGAAACAGTTAAAAAAATGCCTTTTGTTGGCTGACCTTGGCTGTTCCACCACTTCCAGTGTGGAGGTGTGAAAAGAGGTGCCGCCACAGCCGCCGGCGCCCTCGGTTTTGAGGCAATTCCCGGCTGAATAGGAGGCTTTTAAGAGTGCAAGGACAGACAGTGGAGCGGACTTATTTAGAATGCTTGCTGTGTAACAAATTCACATTTACTGCGGCATCGCAGAGTTGTGTTTTTCACACGATTACCTTCCCTACCAGCTCGCTGAGAGTGGCTCTGCTATCAGCACGGCACCACTGCAAATAGAAGTACTAATCCCTCAGAGATTAGACATAGTATTATAATCGGTAGTTTGATACTGAGAGAAGAGAATTGTTAGCGAGAAGAGTCTCCATGTATCTTAGATAAACCTGCCTATTATCACAAGCCTATAGCATAAATTTGCTAGATCTGCAAGATTCAAACCACAGCCCTAATGGTACACCAAGAGATGCAGTTAGCTCAGTGAAAGACAAGTTCATTGGAAAGGGAATCTCTTTTTTTCTGACAATATGGAGTGAAATTATCCTGTATAGCAGACTGTTGGTTGTATGCCTATAGCATACTCAGCCAGCTGATAGGCAACAGTATCATTATTTGATTCACTGCACCAAAGTAGTGAGGGTAAACCTGTTGCAGGTTTCAAACCATGGCTCTTGGTGTACATACACAAATACAATTAGTGCTCCAAGCTAAAGACACAGGTCTGATATGTTACTCTGCTACATATTCTGCACTGTATTTGAAACCTGCTTTGAGGGTTACTTTGAACAATGATACACAAAAATTAACCATTTTGTTTGCAGTGTGCTTATTTTAGTATGTATAGTAGCACTGCATGTTACAAACTGTACACCTACAGTGTAAAGTATTTTTTGTGGAATCCCAAGGCTCAGAGTTTAGACAGTTGCCAGTTGTATTTGACAGATACTGGAGGATGGGGGCGGATGTGAAAATCGAGCGTGACAATTTCAGGTTTTTACAGCGGTGCTGATGTGGAAGGGCCTGTTTTCAGAGGCAGTCAGAGCGGTTGCTGGGCAAGAGCGGGAGAGGTGACAAAAGCTCTGGTCATTTCCAGCACTGCCTTGTTAACTATCATAATACCCTTAAGCCCGTTACAGCCCCTAAAACATCTTCAAAAGACAGTTATACAGCTAAATGGGTCGGCCTGTTTCACTATGTTTAAAAATGAGGGTACAAATGAAAAGTCAATCGTGCAATCAATGCAGCCCTACTAGCTGTCCTACCATCCTACAGTCTAACCTACTAACCTACTGTATACATTAGTTCAGTTTTGGTAGCCCCACCCTGAAGGCACTTGCGCTACAAGATTCTGATATGGACACTCACCGTGATAATCACAGTTATCGTGACTGGATTTCCGGAGATGAGCTTTGGTTTCGGAGCCTTGCATGTTACCCTGAATGAGTATGTTTTATTGGCAAGCAAATATCATGTTAATCAAAAGGCAGTTGCTCAGTCATTGGCAGTGGTATCTTGCAAAGCCTTACTTCCTTAGTGTGGAGCCTCTTTAAATTACCCATAATGCATCAGAGCAGAATTATGTGTGATTTGTGCAATATCTAAACACCAAAACATGAGGAGGGTAAAAGCGTGAATGTGACTATTACAATGTAGACCATATGGTCTCCACTTTTATCCAGCTACACTTTTCCAGCCATGTAATGAAGATATCACTCTGCTGCTACAGTTGCTGTTGCCACAGTTGGTTCTCAGTGGATCACGACCTGAAATGGGGTGGCTATGTCATGCATTCAACAAAAGTAATAATAATAACCCTCATAAATAGAGATAAATATAGCTACTGACTGCAGAACAAGCCTCAACAGCATGTTAGGCTTCTGTTCAACATGTGATCAATCTTTTAATTTTGCTTGTGATTAAGAAATATGTTTGAAATATATCTGCTACGCAGATTCAGAAGCTATCTTAGCATTTGACCCACTTTGGGAGGTCATATGCATTTGATATGTATTTTGTTAACACGAAGACCTTTCATAACAGGTCAAGTTTTACAAAGCAGATTTGCCCTTCAGCAGAGACCCACTCCCATTTGAATTTTACCTTATTTCCACCAAATACTTCACTGTACAGGCTAATTTTTGGTTTTAAGTATAACTTTAGGTCATCTTTGGTTCTTCTGTGTGTGGGCATATATGTGTGTGTGTATCAAGAAGAAATGTGCGTATAGCTAATGCACTACAGCAATCAGAATAGGAATGTCTGTTATATGACAATATATAATACATAGTGCAGCTAATTATCCTTTACTTCCTTCATTTACAGACTAAGCAACTAAATATTTTCACTTTTTACCTGACACCATTTGTAATAACATCCTCAACTTGCTTTCTTGAGGCTCTCTATAGTTCATCAATTTTGGTCCTTTTCACCTCACAGTCCATGGGGACTGTTGTTGCTTTGCGGTAGCTAGCAGTCGCTGGTTGTGCATTTGACCTGAAGGAGAGGTCAGCATTCCAGCATGGCTCTTCTACACAATCCATCACCTACTTGTCATTGCTGACATAAATGCCAATACTCTATTGTGGGGAAATGAAAACCTTTTAAGGTGCTTTAATCCCTGTAGCTGTATGCAGCAATACAGCCATGGCCTCTTTCTGGATTGAGTCAATGCAGTGATTTCCTTTTTTCCGATTCAGATTTGCTGTAGGAGTTAATATCCTCAATGAGGAGTTCTGTTAAGCAGCTTTTGTGTGGCTCATAAGCAATTGACTTACAGCTAAGATATAACACTATAGTTTGCCAGATAGAACTGTCGACTTTGAGAAGAGTCTCTGTCATTGACTTGACCTCTACCTGTGAATGCTGATCTGGCAATGCACAGGGAAAAAGTAGGACCGCTTAAATCCATCTTATGGGTTTTTTTTTTTAAAAAAAAAAAAAAAAAAAAAAACCCACCTATGAAATTGCTGATGTACATTAATGAAATGCACTCTGGGGCAGCCATAGAACTTTGCCTCCTGCTGAAGTCTCTGTAAGTTCACATACCTTCAGACACCAAGGATACTGTGTCCTAAAATTAGATGCTAAATATCTCAGATTGTGATACAAGGTGACCCACTTTTTGTTGTACATGTAATAAGCAGTACATTCTGCTTGCATAATTATCCCAAAAGCACTGGATGAATTAATAAAATTAAATGATTTATATCCATCCCCAAACCACACTCACACATTTACCTTTGGAAAATAAATCTTTGAAAATAAAAAAATGGGCTTTCTGCATTAGGCATTAGTTTTACTGCTAATGCTTGACATTTTCAGTGTCCCTGACTGGTCAGGTTTATTTCAAAAGAATTTAAAAAAATGAAATAATTTCCATGTTTTTCAATAACCTTGGCTATAGTATTTTTGGCCACGTGGATGGGAAAAGTCCCAAACCACCACCCCCACCCTTACCACCCCCAAAAAGGAAAGGTATTTGATTGTATTTGATTCAATCCTCAGATCCCATTTTTAATCTGTGAAACAAACATGGTGGGGGGGGGGGGTGGTGGTTACTCTCAAACCTTCTTAAAATAAGACCTCCATTACCTCCCATTTTATCCTCTTCCTCTAAAGAATAAGCAAAAAACATCAGTCTACAGAGTGGCAAACCCTGACTCACTCTCCTGGCCTATTGATTCACCACATCCTCTCTGTTCTCCCACTTCAACTCCTTCTGAGGCATATTGGTTGAAAAGGGGGTGTGTTGGTAATATCCTCCCCCCAACCCCCTTGGCTCTTCCCTGAGTTACCCCCTGGGGGCTGGCATTTTATTGGAGGACACAGTGTGTATGCACTCTGCCTGATTAAAGGGAAAGGAAGTACACCCTTGTAACCTTATTAAGCAACCACCCGCTGCCATGAGGGATGGCATGTCTTTGTTGTCATGGCCTGGATGGGATGGAGTAGGGGGGCAAAAAGACACTGCTGTTCCATCTGTTTGCTTGTTTTTCCTGTTGCATTAAGGCTGGAGGGACACCATGCTCTTAGCATTAGTCCAGAATGTGTGATATCACCAATCAACAAGTAAACTTTTTATCGCTTGGACATTGGCTGTGTGACGCTCGGAAGGCATCACCCTCTCGGCTGCAAAATAACACTTCTTTTACGCCCCTCTCTCTCACCCCGTACCCTTCACACATGTACCCCCCTCCCTGACTTTAAACAATATCCTTCTCATCCTGACACTCTAGTCTTGAAGCTGGTTTGCACTTTAAGACATTGGACAGCAGTGGAGCCTCATGCCTCCCCTTAGCGCAGAGCCACATTCAGCAGGCCCTTTTCCTGGTGCTGGGCGAGAATCTATTGAACGGGGCAGGTTGTCACATGTTCTTTGATCCGGTTGTCACCGCCAGGCAGAGCCGCAGCCTATATCTACACTTTTCCCCTCCAGTGAAAGCTGCAAATGGAGACCAAGGACGGCACAGTGCCACCAGATGTTACGTTCACAGAGACCAGGGACAAATTTATCACCGGGAGCAGTCGTTGACTGTGCACCCCACACCATTGTAATAGGAGACCTCTAGACAGCCAGTGGGAGATATGATCCATCCTCACTGTTTTGTGGAAGTGCTTCTTAGAGCCAGATGAAGAAGTGGTGCGCTGAATAACCCTTGTGTAAGAAGAATTTTTAAGAAATGTTCAGCAGTTTGTGGGATCTCAAGGATTTTGGACACACTGGGGTATGGTGAAGATTCCAGCAGCTATCGTATTATTGATTAAATGCCAGTGTCCTCAAACAGTGAAAGGACAAACCTTGCTGTGTCCAATGTCTTTGTCCAGCAAACATCTCCAGCCTAAAAATGCCTAAAAATTGCCTAAAAAAAGGAGGGTGTGCATGTGACAGTGCTGGCCAATTTAAAAGTTAAAGATTGGAGAGTACATTGTGTAAAAATTGTGTAAATTGTGATTTAATACAATTAAAACTACATAAATATACAGAAAAGCTATACAAGCTAGGACATCGTTACAAGTGAAAAATAAAATGGAAGAAATTAAATAAAGACCACCTCATGGTGAAATTGTTCACATTAGTGCTCTTTTCTCCTTGCACACCTATGTACTGGCTAATTGGCAACCCTCCATTGCCCAATGTGTGAAGCATTTGTCAATCAACCAATCAGAAGGAATTTTTGGCACATTCTGTCTCCCACATACACACACTATTTAAAGGTATAGATTGTTCAGTGACAGTGTATGACCCTGTATGAGTGTTCCTCAGTAAGATCCATGACTTTCAATACTATGAAGTTCTGCATTGCAGATGTATGCTCGGACTACAGCAGCGGACAGAGATGCAGAAAATGTGCTGGTGATGGGAGAGTGCATTTCTGACAGCCATCCACAGGCAGTGTAAACACCACACATTAGAGCTCTGGAAAATTCGATAGAACTTAGCATAAAGGCTTAAGCCAGCCTTGGCATAACAGTTACCATTTCCCTATTACTCTCACTGGGGGTAAAAGAAGCACTCAGAATCAGTGGGACCCGAGTTTCCACGCAGTCAGTACATGATCTTACAAGCTCTCTTTTCTTTTTGCATTTTTTATGCCACCTGTCAGTCAATTGAGCAAAGGAGTGTTGCTCATGCAATAGTCTGTAAATGTGATTTTATCTCCTTCGCTGCTTGCAGAGTGAGCGATCTCCAACCATTTCTGACACACACATTGAAGATAATCATTGTTTCCGTTCATCCATTCAGTCTGGGTGTAAGAGTATATCTGAGTATATCTGAGTATATTCTGCTTGCAGAGGCAGACTTGAACAGGTCAACAAATACCTCTTTTTTCACTGTGGCTAAAGGAAACAGGCCTAGAAACAGTCAGTCTGAGTGACCTGGTCCCTTGGCAGCAAATGGAAGCAACTTGTTTTTATTGCTACAAGGTGAAAAAGCCAGCAAAGTAGTCAGAACCCCTGTACGACTCCTGTACAGTTTTTACATGCATGGGAAGCAATTGGAATAGAGCTTTCCATGAATAAATGAAAAACTCTAATGCTCCAAATTTCTCTCCTGAATGATGTATAAATGCATAATTTCAGGATTAAAGGTCATAGCATATCAATAATGTAATTGAGGTTTATGTTGGTTAATCCTGCCTCTAAAAGATATAGGAACCATGTACATGATCACAGCACTCTAGGGGCTAGAAATACCCTTTAAATTAGAGAGAGTAAATCTGTGTGGGATTAAGAAATGTACCATCTGTATGTACCATACACCATTGGGCATTAGGACTGTCAATTTCATAGTCATGTGGTGATCTTTAGGGTATTTAAATATTACAACAATTTGGGATGTTGGAATGCCAGCACATCAGGACACCAGCACACAATTTTTATAATGTGTTTTATGTATACTGACAAGTTTGTGGAAAGGGTTATACTGACTCTGAAGGACAGTACACTCAAGCATTAGAGACTTGTGAAATTAAATAAATCTCCTTTTTTTCAGCTATTTAAGGCATCAGAACTTGTTTGTGCTGCACATTACAACTGGGGGCATACAAGTATTAACATGGTAAAAATGTAGTAACATTATCATTAAATTGCAGTTACCTATGCTTCCCCCAGAGGGCAGGGATCCTTACGCACACAAAGAAAGGAGTAACAATGACAAAGTAAAACCAAAGAAAAAATTACAAAGTGACAGAAATTAAGTGGTTAAAGTGCTGTAATGTGAATTGCAACCCAGAACTTTGTTGATATTCATGGTAGTTTTTGCACACAGTATCGGATGACTACGGCAGTTAATACAGGGAGTGCTTTTCATGTGAGATCAGAGGTGAAATGATTAGTGCAGTAGCTCCCAAAATGTGGAGGTTTGCCCCCTCTAGATCAAACCACCATTCCTCATCCCTTTTCATCCCACTTTGCTATGAACCATTTATGAAAATGAGTAACATAACCAATGTGGTGTGTATATGCATGTATATGTGCTCTTAAATGCAAAATTTACTTCTACAAAGAATATTGAAAATTCAAACAACTTATTATAAAGCTAAATAGATTAATAATACATACTGTGGAAAAATATCCTTCCATTATATAATTTGTCCAATGGACTCCCTGGGGACACTTCAAGAACCTCTTAAGGGTGCAAGCTCCTCAAAATGGGGAGCAGTGGCATAGTATGAGTTGCCTGGGGTTGTACCTGGGATACGATTAGCTTGCCAAACTAAAGGCCAAGGTCCCCAGTTAAGGGAAATAACCATAGTCTTGTTATGGCTCTGTGGGGGATGACGTCACTTCCTGTAGTGAGCTACATCAGAGTGTAAAAAGCACATCTGCACCTTCGGTAGCTTTCACACACCAGATTCTCCTCTCCCCTGCAGACGCCTCCAAGAAGGACATCCCAGAGGATTTTGACATCGACATGGAAGCCCCAGAGACGGAGAAGGCAGCCGTGGCCATCCAGTCGCAGTTCAGAAAGTTCCAGAAAAAAAAGCACGAAGAAAAGTCCTAGGATCGGGGCATAGCTGGGTCTGCTTCCTGTGGCCAGGGGGCAGGGGCTTTTTGTTGCATGTCAAAAAAAAATCATACTGCAAGGACTCATAGGGAGGGTGGGGGAGGGTGTGGGGGAGCAAGGTAGTACCCTGTCAATCACTGACCTGTCTGTGAAATTATACATGTAACCCATTATTTGACTGCTGTAACAATAAATTATGAAGTTCTGAATATTTATTTGGTTCTGCTATTTTATCCCTCCTCATGTCCATTGCTTATATGAAAAATGAAGAAATAAGAATACACTTATATTTATGAAAAAAAGAATGTTCATTAAAGTTCATATCTGATAAAATATGACATCCAAAATGTACACACAGTTTATTTATATAAAACATACCACTTATATCTATATCTGTGTATACCAGTTGCTGCCACTTCCATATACTGCAAGCCATGGGTTGAACAAAGTGTGCATGGAAATACATACGGAAATAGCCATAGCTGACACATGTTCTAGTATTTGCAGTATAGTTTCCAATATGAAAGCAAAGTCCATATATCTGGAGTTTATGGTTTGATGTATGTTAAAAGCTTGTGACATTTACATCATGTGCAACATGTACAGCCCTGTGTTTTTATCCATAGAGGGTTTCAGGTTATAAACAAAATCATTTAATCCTTTCCAAGCGTAGTGGTCCCAAACACGTGCAACGACGTCCGTATATTGCTACCATCCACTGTGTAATGACATCTAGGCCATGTCCACACGTACACGGGTATTTTTGAAAACGGAGGTTTTCCCTCCTTCGTTCTTAAAAAAGCTCCGTCCACACGAAAACGCAAACACACGCTGTCAAGAGCATGCCAAACCAACAGGCAACGATATAACCCTAACCGTAAAGCCATGTTGGCCAATCAGAAGCATGAAAAAAAATGTTACTACGGCGCACACTTTGACGTCACAAGCCAAAAACTCCGTTTTCCCTGTACTGGTGTTCAAAACGATTCTTCACTGATTCGATCATTTCCATATCCGATCGGGCGGCATACACGAATCTGTAAATAGTTTTATTGCATTTTAAAAGTTACTGTACATTGTTCTAACATCACGTCCATTATTAGGCTGCTCTGCGGCAGAACAGCACGTGTGAAACCAAATGTCAATGAAATTAATAATAATTAAATCGTAATATTCATTACGTGAAACTGCACCATGCTATTCAAACAATCATGAAGCCGCAAAAGGTAATAGAACCCCACATTTTAACGCGTATAATAGCCTAAGTACATGTCATTTGCTAAAACTAAAAAAAGCACTGAGGAAAAAAGAGCCACGCTTATATCCGAAGCGAATAACTTCGTTTTACAAGTTTTGAACTAACCCAGCCCAAACATTTTAATATACTTGTAGGCCTAGTCAGTGATGCCGTATTTTTATTTGTTGTTAATGTAGACATAGTACGCTACAAATGTGATGCATAGGCTTATGCATCACATTTCTGTTTTGTTTTGCAGCCTAGTATGTTGATTTGTCAGTATTTATTAATAAGGACTTTATTCACGTTAAAAGGAAATGTGATGTCAACATCAAATACATTGTAGCCTACGTAAAATTGCAGTTGTGATAAACAAGAACTGCGATACGTTGTGCGCACCTAAAATATGCCACTGCTAAAAATATAAATATAAAATATAATATTCCAGGTAGATGAGCAAAATAATATTTAATAATATTTTTTATTCCTATAATAATGTCACGGAAGCGCTCTGATTCCTTTTGCATCATCACTGTCAACGGCGGATGTAGCCCAAGCCTGTTATACTGAGAACTAGCGATTCTGGCAACACGTAGTCACCAAGTCTTCATAGTCAGTGAATCTTTGGAGTCCAAATGAGTCCAAATGAACTGAGGACTCACAGTTCCTTTGAGTCCAAACGAACTGGTGAACTGAGGACTCACAGTTCCTTTGAGTCTGAATGAACTGGTGAACTGAAGACTCACAGTTCCTTTGAGTCCGAACGAACTGAGGACTCACAGTTCCTTTGAGTCCAAACGAACTGGTGAACTGAGGAACTTGTTCATCAGGTCAGTAGGTGGAGTTTAGAGTCTTCGTAGTCACCGGATCTTTTGCATTGTCCCACATCGTCAGCTGTGCCGCGATTGCCAGTGGGAGGTGCTTCGAGAGTTTTAGCATTTCAACCATTGGATAGTTGTTGTCATGAACGTACTGCTGATACAGTTTTGTGATAGGCTGCTTCGTGGACAGACCGCATATCTAATATCCACTGGAGGGAGAGTTATAGCTGCTATGCCAGCTAATCAGTGCGCATGTTTGCAAAGAGGAAGGAATGAATCTTTTAGACTAGGGATTCAGTACACACAGTTCACCTCAAAGATTCATTCAAAAGGATTTGTTCGTTCACGAGCTGCACATCGCTATTTCCCTGTCTACACGTGAACACTGAAAATGGAGTATCTGAAAATCTTCACCCTGGAAGGCGTTTTGCAAAAGATCTGTTTTCAGTGACCTAAAACGCTGTTTGCATGTGGACGAAAAGCCAAAACGCATAGAAAAGGCTAAGTTTTTAAAAATACCCGTGTACGTGTGGACAGGGCCCTAGTGTGGATGTAAATCACCGGTCGACAAACACGTGCGGCAATGAAGCAATTAAGAAATACGGACCGGAAGCAAATTACCCTCAAGCGACTACTGAACAGGGGACTTTATTGAGATGAGTAATTCGTTTCAAAGTGATTTATTCTGTTGGCACACTTTTCAGCAGTGTTATGTAGGCTACATCAAGGCCACCTCCAGTGTGCACGTCTGATGTCTACACATAGACTGGTTTTCCTTATATTCCCGCTTCCTGTCAAATCTTCTCTCACGACGCACGGCTAATGATTCACGATCGATGTTTCTTGAACTATCGATCGATGAACTAAACGCAGTCTCTTTCACTTTTATTAGCAGCTGCTGTTACTATATAAAAAATAGACTTTATTCTCACTGTATGTCAACATCAATGTTCTAAACTAGGGATGCACGATAACTGTTTTTTACAACCGATATCGATAACCGATAAATTCCTGCTTCTCATAACCAATACCGATACCGATAACCGATAACATTTTTTATAGTTTATATACACACTTCAGTGTAGGGATGCACGATATTGTCAGTACTCCGGCCCCCTAGCTGTTGTGTTTATGTTCTCCCCATCTGTCATTGTGTCCATGTGCTTTTGTTTTTCCTTGTGTTCCAGCCCTGCCCCGCTCTCCGCCCTGTCTCCGCCCACCTGCTCATCTCCACCTGCCTGCCTGCACACCTGCTTCCCATCACCTCATCAGCCCTACCCTATATCTACCCTGCTTGTCTCTGTCCTGTTTGCCAGATCGTTGCAGTGTTTTTGCTGTTTCGTTCCCGCCGTGCTTTTTCCCCCTGTAAGTCTTGTCGTTTTTGTTCCTGCCTGTTCTTTGACCTTGATTCTGTTCGCCGCCTTGCTCTGTTTGCCTGAGTATCTGCCTGCCTGGTTACTGACCCTGCCTGTTCCCGTTTTCGACCCTGGTTTGCCCACGGACTGCCTGCCTGTTACTGACACTGCCTGTTCTGGTTTTGCTACTTCGCCTGACGTCTTCGTTAAAGCTTTTTGGAACCTGAAGTCCTGGTGTCCGCGCTTGAGTCCTTGCCTGAGCCCTGACAGATATAGCCATCGCGATGTATGGCACCGCTATTTTTAGCGCAATAACAGCTATCCCCGGTATGTGGCGTTAGGTTTTTCCCCGTATGTTTCAGTGGCTGCGGGTGAGCTGTAAACAGGGGAAGCGGAAACACTACCTTTAAATCTATCATTACTTTCAGCCTGTTCCCCTTTATTCTCCTTGATTAACAAGAAAACAAATAATTCACAGAATAATTGACACCAATCGTAAACGATTATGCTCGCGAAACAGCGCAGATTGTCTGTAGTTTGTGTGCTTGCGAAAGCGAAAACGTGAGATTGTATAATTAACAAGGATGGCATTTATCGATTTAAATTACTTTAAATGCTCAAAATAACAAGGATGGCAATTTGAATAATTAAGTGGCAAGTAATCCCAAAGCTTTCTCAAATGTTTCAGATTATAGCTTTCTTGTGTTAAACAATTCAAATTACAAAACGGAGCTAAATTTAGTTAAATCGATTTTAAATGACTGAGAATAAACTTTCAGGTTAGGTTGAATGCAATGAACAATAACATTTAGAACACAGACCTCACAAAAGCTGTGATGTGTCATGAGCATTTAACGTAATTTACATCGATAAATGCCATCCTTGTTAGTTATACAATCTCACGTTGGCGCTTTAGCAAGCACACAAACTACAGACAATCTGCGCTGTTTCGCAAGCATAATCATTTATTTACGATTGGTGTCAATTCTGTGAATCTGTTATCGTTAATCAAGGAGGATAAAGGGGAACAGGCTGAAAGTAATGAGAGATTTAAAGGTAGTGTTTCCAGCTCACCCGCAGCCACTGAAAAACATACGGAAAAAACCTAACGCCACATACCAGGGATAACTGTTATTACGCTAAAAATGGCTGTGCATACCTCGTGATGGCTATATCGTGCATTCCTACTTGAGTGTAAGAGTGGCTAAGATGTAGTGAGCAAAGATGAATTTAACATTATAGCTCTGCCTCTGTCCTCACCAAATATAAATGATGTCACTACTGTTGTAATCACAATAAAAACAAGAACAGTTCCAATTTTTCAAATGAACATTTATTATCCAAGGAATTTAGCTTTCTTATATCGGTTCTATTTATCGGCGAAAATTTTATCGGAGTTCTGAATGATGTAATTTTTTGCAATATCGGGCCGATAATTATCGGTGCCGATAGTTATCGTGCATCTCTATTCTAAACCCTTGTCCCCAGAGTGAAAGAACACAATGGCTTCGTACTTTATACCTGACAGCTGGTGGACTATTTGTCTTGGAATATTGGGTTTTCGCCCTAGAACTGCTGCTTCAGACCTGACTGTTTTTGTTTTGTCTTGATATACAGCTTTTGAGTGATTAATCAAAGCAAAGAGGGACGAGATACTGGTTCTTCACGTGACTGCAATAACGCACTGAACTGCCTCTGCAGAGAGAATGCAGATCACCTTTAACAGAAATACATTTTTACAAAACTGAAATTGGTATGAACTGCATGTATTTTGGTGGAAGCCTCCTTTGTTATACGTCATGGGGACAATTAGACATGCAAAAAGCATGAATCTCTGATCAACCCGATTTTTTTCTTGCAATGATTGAAAGAAATGTATTTGATCACTGTCTCAATACGAAGCTTGCAAAAAATGGCCTCGTCTTAGGTAATGTGATCTACAGGATTAAGAAGCACACATGAGGTTCTTGGCGAATTCCACCAGTAGAACAATTTCAGTGCCTTTTTCTGATGAGATCAAATGATTCCGTATTGATTCCTAACCCCCCGCCACCCCCCGTTCACTGACTCGCTGGCCTGTTAAGCCTCGGATGATTAAGACGCTGGTTCCTACTTCCTTATTGTTTCACCATGTGCATATCTGGTACGCATTGCCCAGGAGCAAGGGCTTTCTGCCTTTCGTTTTGAGTGTCTGGGTCCTGCTGAGCACAGCTGTATTATCGTAAGCTATGCATTACAATTTTGTTCTCAGCGTTTATGAAATTTCTGCATATTAAAAAAGTCCCTGATGTCAACCATTTTTAAAGAGAACTGAAGAAAACTGGTCCAGCGTTAGTATTTAGATGAATTAAATAGATGTTTAACCAGAGGCTATAATATTAGAATCTAAAAACTAAACCTCCAATGTAATCACTCTCTATATACAGATGCTGAGGTTTTACATTAAAATCAGAGAGATGGTCCATGGTTGGGAACTGCCCAGGGAGTAGATTTCATGTGGATTTCATGTAGATGCAAACTGCATTAGGGCAGACCTGAAGAAATTGACAGTACTGCTGTGACAAAGATTCAAATTCTTATCTGTACATGGCCTTTTAGGAACCTCCAACTAAGAAATACATGAAAAAAGACTTTGAAAACTGTTTGGAAGGTCAACCACTACATGACAGGAATCATTACTCATTCTGGGCCCTGCTAACATACAGACAAAAAGCACCCCTCTACTCTCCCAGGGGACTTGGTTTGAGGGCAGCTTGTAAAGAATATTACTCAGCTAAGACTTTGGGCATGTGTGTTTGTGTGTGTGTGTGTGTGGGGGGGGTGATGTACAGGGGCACCCTTGCAGAGAGAGCAATTTACAAATAATGCACACAATAACACGTTCACACATAAAATGCAGGGCAATTTTCCTGCCTCACAACCTGGCCTAGAATCCGACGCAGTCCAGGAGTCCTGGTGCGTGTGAGCAGACGAAATGAGATAGTTAACTGTGTCACCACAGCCATCGCCGCACCACACCCGCAGCTCCCCCGGGGGGAAGGGCTGGCTGCTCCCTCTTGTAAATTGGAAATAGATCATGGAGGAGGAGCAACAACGTGCTCTCAAAACCAGGCATCGAATCTGGGTGAAATTTGAATACCTGTGCGAGCAGTCAAGAGGATGACGTTTACTTGCATTTTTCAGCCTGAGACTAAACCCAGACTTCAGGCTGTGTATGCCAGTGCAGAAAAAAGGTGTGCTAGTTAATCTGTTTTTTTTTTTCCTGCTTGGTGACAGATTGACGGATCAGTCCCGGTAGAAGATTCCTGTACTAAGCCAGTTTTTTTCTTTGGTTGGAAAATTTTATTCCCACCTACTGTACACATGCACACACAAACACACACACGCACACATATTAGAGGTAAGACTTTGGTCAGTGCTGTTTAGAAGTGTCCACAATGTCAGGAGAACCTTCGTCTGATTGTTTTTTTGACAGCTTATTCACCTCCCACTTGACCCTGATCAAGAAAAGAGGAAGGTTGCCAGACCCACCTCCAGCCAACTCCCTGTTCAGCCATGCCCAAGCTCTGAGTCACCTGAGTATTAACCACTCCTGCAGCAAATTCAACTTATCACCACTGGGGGATTTAAGGACTGCAGTTCAGGCACCTCTTTGTGAGGTATTGCACTTGCATACTGAACCGGGTCCTTGGTGTTTGTGCTTTGCTCTGTTCCTGTTTTGACCTGTTTGCTTGTCTTTTGACCCTGCATGTTGTCTGCTTATTTGGATTGTTTGTTTGGGACTACTGTTTGCCCTCCAAGTTCTTTGACCCTGGCTTGTGTTTGGACCATTCTAGAAGATTCTGTTTTGGATTTGGTAGAGGAGTTCTGTTCATTTGGAATATGGTCCTCATGGAGTGGAGTGTGGAATTCATATACCTTGCAAGCGCATATATATTCTGATCTCCACATGACCTTGAAAAGAACCAACACTGAAACAGGTCCTGAACCTGATCCAGGATCTTGCATCTCTGAGCCTCAAATCAAGGAAATGAAAAAAACCACCTCACCAGAGGTGCCTGCTCTACAGTGGAAAAGGTTTGCTGTTGCTAAAACAGTCTATTCATGTTAGACTGTGCTCTCCATTCTTTACTAACTGTGAAGCGCCCCCCTTTACTCACATAAATATTTGTAAACCTAATGATCAAAACATAGCAAATCAATGAAAAGAGTTCCAGATATATTTTGTTACATTTCCACTAAACCAGATACTTGTGTGATCTTCATTCTGCATCCTACAGAACAACCTATGTACAATTCTCAGTAATGAAACACTGAAGACCATTCTCTTGGCATAATATACCCAGTCATTTAAAAAAATTTCACCTCCATCAATAGCTCCAAAAACACTATGTCAGTGTCACTATGTCAGTTTCTCAAACCTTTGCATCTAACTAAATCATTACCTTTATAAATCATATCTGTCTTGTTTTATTTCTTCTTTTCTGTGTGGAAACTGAATAATCCTTTGTTGACTTAAAAAACTTTACCCACTGTGTGTTTTAAATTAATCAAGTATACACATAGATGCAGTGTATCAGCAGGTAAAGTGACACAAATATACACCAGTAGTGGTGATTTTAAGAAATTTCTTGTGCCCCCAAATGTCTGCACAGTACAGATTTATCCCTTCATTCACTCTTTCGCTCATTCATTCACATACTCGTTTAGCAACCTGGCTACCCATCCATATTTGACCACATTTCACCCAAATGCTTGCTTTAGTACTTTATATGCTTGTTCCAATGTAGAATGCACACATACACAAACCAATTTCACAGTATATGATTGCTAATGATAATTAATTATCTGTGTTGTTATAGGAGCTGACAGCCCAATGATTATTTCCTGCACCACTGAACTCATAACTGCCAAAAATAGACAAATCTCAGCGAAAGGAGGCAGATATGCAGAAAATGTGGCATGTTCAAATTTTGTGCCACATATTCATAGTCCCCTATGAACATTATAATATCACCAGAAGAAACCAGATTGAAAAATCAAGAAATGGGCTGAACAGAAAGCATAGCATTTTTGCAAAATGTTATTGTACACATAAGATTCACATGGTACCCATGTATCCGTAACATGAGTCAGAATGCACTAGAATGAACCCACTCTGGACAGACACTGTCTTGTCAAATATTTTGACATATCAGCCAAAGCTGGGTCTCGATCATGTGCAGCTCAAACAAACCAACAGCTTCCAGCTGTTGAGCACTGCATGAAATGTAACTGCTCAGTGTTTCACTCCATTGGTTTTGACCTTAGTTTGCTGAAATTAGGAACTTTTTTGATAAACACCGATCACATGTTTTTATGGTTCCTTGACGTTTTGTCTGAAATACTGCTGTAATGATGACTTCAATTTATAAATTATGAAACATCTGTGTTCCTCCTGAGAAAACAAACAGGTGTAGGACTCTGTGCTTGTACTGCTCCTGGGGAGGTGTTCACAGCTCTTTAATTCGGCTGACACTTTTGATTGACTTACAGTTAAAGAAACCTTAGACAACCATATCCAGTCAACTTTCATCCAGTACACTGGGCATGCTAATGTCTACTGATGGTATTGAACATATTTCTGGATTGTAAATAAATTTGCTGCTGCATGCATTATTTTGCATTTGTGACAGTGCTGAACATAGCCACATCCCACATGAAACTCAGACATTCTGATTGCAAGCCATTCTGAATTTCCAAAGACAGCAACACTATGAGCATATTACCCAGAGTGCAGCTGGCTTCAGACCTGCGGAGGTCTGACCCAGATAAGGGCAGGTGTAGACCAGTAGACTGTTAGAAAACACCTAAAGAAATTGCTACAACAAGGTCCAATCCGGTCTGGTGTGGCATTGTTTCTTGATACTTGTCAATTTGTGGTAGACAATTTTTGTATGTTCACATAGAATGGCACCTTCTCGGCATGGTAGTAGACCGTCATTGTGGCTATAATCTCTGTAAAGACTGAGCCACAGTATTCTGTATTGTATATTATATTACGGTGTATTGAATTATTTTATATTGCTATGAGTTCCAGAAACTTTGAGGTGGAACACAGGGATTGCAGGGATACCTGGTGGCTTGAAGGGCTGTTGATCCTTCACAGATGAATGGCCTTCACGCTATCAGAAAGGAGAGGCCATTCAATATTTGGGGCCAGCATTTTAGCATGGTGATGAGTGATGATTGGATGGTGAACTGGACTCCTTAGAGAGCAGAAGAGATACAGCATGTGAGAGGGAGAAGAGAAGTGAATGAATGAATTAGTGAACAAATGAATTAACAAACAAATAAATGACAAACATATTTCACATTTCATTTTGTGCATCCCTTGAGGAATATTTGTCTTATTGCATAATGAATATAGCAAAGTTTACACAAAAACCCAATTCAACCATGGATACTCCCAAAACAGCACCCTGTAGAAGGTGTCAGTAGTCTCTGCACTAAATGCTAATGGGGTCTATTGACCCCAAGTTAAAAAGTTAAAGTTAGATCATGATTAAGTTGTAAGTTGATGAAATGTACACATAGCATGGTTTCATGGTCTTTTGAAAGTTGGTGCGCATGCTTGAAGATTCAGCAGATATGTGTTTGCTGAGGCAGGTGTGGGTGGGTAGGATTGACTGGGGGTAAGGTAGATGTCCTACATAGGCAAAGCTTAAGAGCATGCAGATCTTCCCGGGTTTAAACCTACACCCTGCATGATTGGGTGGTCAGCAATCCTCTATGTGTCAGGGGGATCTACTGAACAAATTAAAAGCTCCAATGACCTTGACTTGCACCAGGGTCTAACACATTCTGGGCTCTAAGGATTAATCTTTAATAACATGCTTACGTGCAAGGCACTACTTCATTGCAATTTACTCCCTTGCTTTTGAGGATTTTAAACATGGGTTAATCTCTCCTGATCAGGAAGATCATATTCAACTGAATACATCAAAAATCCAATTTCTTTTTTAATTTGATGAAGATATCTGACCCCATTGTTGACAGACATATTTAAGCATGTTGTATTGCAATGATGTGACCAGGCTTTTGAAAATAGACAGGACACTAAGAAAACATTATTTGATTTGAACCAGAATTCATCTTTTAACATGCTAGTGTACAGAAGGAACCAGAGCCTATGTGTACAGTATGACATGAAAAATGACACAAAAACACTCAAAAATTAGATCCTTGTGGAGAACGAACGTATCACTGTATGGTGACAGATACGACAGATGTGAAGGTGGACCTTGCTATCTGCTCTTCTAGTTTTCATTCAGACTTTGCACTACCACCATTTGGAAAGGAAATTATGTCTCTGAACATTTTACCAGATGATAGAGGACAAGAAATACAAGCACTGTACATATCTGAACAAGGCCCCAAAGATGAGAAACAAGTGTTCTGCAATGTGGTTGGATGTTTTAGGGAGGGAAGCACCAAAATAAAGAGACAAAATTACAGACAGTAACTGGAAATAATAAAAGTATTCAAAGATAAATTCTATCCATTTTAAAGAGCTGATAGGTTACATATTAAAATAATCTTAAATTGGCAGAATTTGTAGTTTGGCTTGTATTATTCATACCAAGTGCAAATTTCAATGTTATAAGTGAAAAAAGTTGCTATACGCAACCAAAGATTTATCTGATTTTTATTGACCAGTTTAGCCCATTTGATTTATGCTCTCTAAAGTTACTATTTCCTTGAAATTAAACTCTTTACCATGTTCAGAACAATAAACAACAAAAAAACAATAAAACATTCTTTTTGTGCATATTCTACTTGAAGCATTTTAGTGATCCTTACAGAAAATACATATTCATATTCTCCATGTGGTGAAAATGTTTAAAAATCATGGAGACAGGATGTATGGACACAGAGCAAAAAAACACTAATACGACCCGACAGATTGTTCCTAAACAAAGATCCAATGGGAAAAGCATTTTTTTCTGATTCCAGTACAACTGCTTACTTTGTAAGATTGATCCTGACACAAAATTACCATGTAATCTTATTAAATAATATATATGGAAATAAGCTGAAAGTAACCTTCCATCTCAATACAGACACTGGAAAGAAGAAAATTATGAATTTGAAGGTTAAGTGTTTGTATGTCAAACTTATGCTTTGGGGCGACTTCTATTTATTATTTAATGGCATTAATGGTGAATAGACAGCCTCTAGTATCCTCTACAATTCTTATGCACATTAATTTCATTATTCACTATGGCTGCCAATTATGTTAAAGTAATATCACTGAGATGGATGAAATGCTTGTATACTGGTGGAATTGGAACGTATGTTAATATATTTTGAAAAACACTCCCAGGAATGTTGAATTAATTGATCTTATAATGTTTTGTCAATACATACCATCAGTATACAATTCACTCCCATAGCTTAATAACATGGAATAATCAATGTTCCTGCAGCCAGAAGTAGAGTTTTCAATAAGTTACAATGTGGTCATTAATATATTGCAATTAACACTTGAAAACAAGCAGCCCTCTGCTCTACACTATCAGTGGTGAACCTGCATTCATTACTCATATACCCCCTGACCAACAGGAAGACACATAAACTGTGACAACCAAGAAACAAACATACTTTCAGTCACCTGAAATGGGAGGATTTTGACAGGGAAGGACCAATGGGACTGAGGTAGTGTGTCTGCTGCACTCTTACAACCCATGCTGTTCCAATATGCAATGCTGTTGACCAATTGGATGTAAAAGTGCATGCATATAACCTTTTAACAGCAGCAGAGTGGCAGGGTGGCACTGGGGTTTGGGGTTTAGATCTGTGACCTACAGGTTGATACCAGTTTGGATCATAGGCAAAAAACATACTGGAGTGCCCTTTGTGACAACCCCTCTTTGGGGCTGGAAGTCTAACCTTTCAGGCAGGAGGGGCTTACTCCTGTTCTGCTCCACCAAGAGGGATACTCCACCAGCATGGTGTGGGAAGGCAACACTGGTTGAGGGTCTCATACAAATAATAAGAAGAGGATGCAAAATTTGGGGTGACTTGACAATAGCATTTAATTGTAGCTAGACAGGTGCTTAACACCCCGTACCAGCTGTCCATCATTTTAGCCTCCCCCACACATGCATACCTTAACCCAGTGTTTCTCAACCCTACTCCTGGTGGCACCCTGTCCTGCATATCTTCTATCTATCCTTGCTGCTTGATTAAATCAGGTGTGCTCAGCTAATAAAATGTGCCACTGATGAGTTCAGTCAGGTAGGTAGAGCAAGGATAGATAGAAGATATGCAGGACAGGGTGCTGCCAGGAGTAGGGTTGAGAAACACTGCCTTAACCTACTTAACATCAGTAAATATCCATTCAATTCTCCTGAAACTTTGTTTAGAACTTCATTTTCCTGACCCCTGCCAAATCTTTAGTCAGCAGAAACTGCCCACTTCTCATGATGTACAAGATCTCTGTCTCGAGTGAGCTGATGTTTCAGAGTCCTGAGAATGGCAGGATACTGATGATGGACTGCTGTGTTTAGGAGAGCCTGCAAGATGAAGGGGGCATGAGCAGAGACCTCACCTCTCTGGGAGCCAAAAGTGTTGGGAAAATAAATGTGGTTTGACAAAGGCATATGAGCGGATGTGTGCTGTGCTGTAACCAACCACCCTGTTGATGTCGTCCTCAATGGTGAATTAAGTAACACAAGCTTTAGAGGGAATATAATTTCCAGAGTGTCTCTAACCTACTTCCTGTTCCTCAAGATCTCTCAGAATATTTCTAGTGCTCTAAGGAGAAAGGCAATCGGTGCATGTTTCCATGGATATCAAATCTCAGTGTTACAGGGTGAAGAAGAGTGATGGAACCATTGATTTGTACAGTCAAGTATTCTCAGCTTTTACAAACTGATTGGTGGCAAAAAGGTGATCCAACGCTTAATGCCTAGAACCCAATATTTGACCATTAACCTTAAGTTAACCCTTAGATGGGTTTTTGCAACTCTTTCAGATCATTATGTGGCAGCATGAATACGGTAATATAACACAAGGTCAGTTTGCTCTAATGGATGAGTGTTTGCCTCTCTGAACATGGTAGAATGATGTAGTGTGTGTGCGTTGCCATTATGGACAAATGCTAGGCACTACACATAAGAAAAATTAATGTTGAGTTCTCATATTGTACTACTGATTTACAGCTTAATGCCTGCTGTGTCACTGTACCTATTTTCAACTGGCTCATACAGCTTGTGTGATGTGCACTTACTTTTTCTCAACATGATTAAGAGTGTATGAATAATTAATATCAAAATGTCGTGGACATATTTCTCTAACAATTACTCAGAAAACAGAAAGGCCATAGGCCCCCCACTGTGGGAGATGATCAGTAGGCTGGTACAGCACTAACTGAACCCTCAGAACAGTAGTAAGTGAGCCCTGCAGAGAACCTTCACAGCATAGTTTAACGTACCTGGTGGAAATTTCTCTACCAGGCAGCCCTGCAACACACTGTGTGTTAGCGAGTGGTTTCAGAACACCAGGACACAAGGCATCCTGTTCCCTGACTAACCAAAAGGGCATGCAGGGATTTCTTCTGAGAAATGATCAAGAGTTTACCTCATGGCAGCATTTAACACACAAATACAATTTAATGGGAGCTTGATATTAATTTCACATTTTTTGGGGAAAAAATTGGTATTTCCCCTTGTGGGCCAGCAAGTCTACTACAAGTCAGGTTCATAGGTCCAGCCAGCTACATTCTTTGGGTCTTTACCTTAAAAGACACACTTTTAAGACAGATATAGTGTTTGGACAGATTGCATTTTGCACATGCTTGAAAACACAGCATCCTAAATCCTACAATCTGAATGCAATCATGTCAAGGAAGCCCACAGTGCACAGATATGCACTGGCAGATATGGTACTTGTCAAATGCCTTTTGAAAGTCCGAATAGATAATATCAAAAGCTTGTTTTGAGTGTAAACACACTGTAGCTTCCTCAAAAAAGTCCAGAAGGTTTGCGAAGCATGGCCTCCCTCTGCGAAAACCATGCTGGCTATCATTTAAGATACCATATTGTTCAAGGTATATTTCCAAATTATCCCTAATGATGGATTCCAGTCAGCTCATATAAAGTTAAAAACTCTAGCATTGGAGAATGCAGACTTAACTTGCCAAAAAACTTCAAGTGTAATTGCACTATGGTCACTTGTTCTAAGTGGCTCCCCTACCTCAGTACTGCAAATTCTATCAGGATTATTACACAAAACCAGATCAAGAATTGTGTTCTTTCTTGTAGGTTGAGTAACATACTGTATCAAAAAGCAGTCATTTACAACATCTAAAAACTCTTCCTCACATTTACCTTGACCTGACACAGCTTCCCAATTAATTGAAGGGTAATTGAAGTCCCCCATCACTATTGTCTCCCCTTCTTGACATGCTAGCTTAATATTATCAAAGAGCATACTGTTAACACTGCTGTCTGAGGCTGGTGGCCTATAACATACTCCGACATTCAGACCCTTTACATTTTCTCCCAATATTTTAATCCATGTGCCTTCACTAACTCCATTCCTGGAATTTCCTGAATATTAGGATTATCCTTTACATAGAGAGCTACACCCCCTCCTCTTCTATAGGTTCTATATCTTTTCTTAGCAGCTTGTATCCCCTCTATGTTATACTCATTCCCATCCCCTGCACCAAGCCATATCTCTGTGATCCCAACAACATCATAATTACTATTACTCATAGCAGTTTCTAGTTCCAAGATTTTATTTTTATGATTCTAGCATTTAAACAGAAGAATTTCAGGGTACTGCGTGTGTACTTCCTATCTTTCCTTTCCACTCCCAGCTGTTCAAAACCACCTCTATTACAGTGCTGCTCTGACTGATTTGCAATCATGGTTCCCTCACTACTAATAAAATACTTAGCCATGGTGTGTTCTATTCCGGCAGTCTGTCTATCCCTACCCATCTCACTGTATAACCTCCCTGCCCCCCCAGACCCTAGTTTAAATAACCCTCTGCTACCCTAAGCATGTACGCTGGCCCAGTGCAGCTGTATCCCTCCGGTTCAGGTGTAACACGCTCGTACAGGTCACCCCTGTTCCAAAAGGAGTCCCAGTGCCCCATAAACCTGTACCCCTCTTTCCTACACCAGGTTTGTAGCCATGTAGCCATCTCCATATAAAGGCTTGCTTCCCTCTGCTTGCATGTGGTACCGGTAGAATTCCAGAAAAGACTACCATGGAGGTTCTGCTCCTAATCTTCCCCGCTAGCTCAATAAATCTGTCCTGCAGAACCCCGAACCTACCCCTTCCTATGTCATTAGCTCCAACATGGACCATGACCACTGGATCCTCCCCTGCTCTGGCCAGGAGCTTGTCCGCACTCTCCAGGCGGTCTCCAACCTGGGCACCAGGCAGGCAATAGACAATGCGAGACTCCTTGTCGTGCAAACACACTATGCTATCTACCCCTCTAATGATCGAGTCCCCCACTATCACTAAGTCCCTTTTCTTGGAGGATGAGGCCACCTGGGTGCCCTGGGGCTCTTCAGTCCTCCCACTCTCAGGATCGTGGGCCAACTCGTCCTGCAGTGGCATGAAACAGTTGGTCACCACGATCTCTGGAGATGCTGCCCCTCTTGGAATTGTGCGCCCCTTTGTACACTTATGCCCTCCTGTAACCCAGCTCTTTCACCCTATCTGGTCTGTATCTTCCCCCCTACCCGGCTTTGGTGAGCGCACTATCTCCCTATAGGGCGTACTAATCAGTTCCTGGAACTTCCTGGAACAATTCAGGATTACTGTGGAGTCCAGCTAGTTGGGCCTCGAGATCAAGAATCTTGTGCTCCAAGTGCTCAACAAGTCAGCAACAATCGCAGATGAACTCATCCTGGAGGTCTCCCTCCAGAAATCCGATCATCCGGCAACTCTTGCACAGTTTTGGCCACACGCTTTCCCTAAATAAAGATTTACTGCCGAGACAGAAATACCAGCTAAAAAAGTGCTAAAAGCACCAAAGTGGTTCATAATAGTTAAAGGCAGAAATTAAACACAAGAAATGCCACTTAGTCAAGATACAATAAACTACAGTTCAGCAAAAGCAAACGCGCTAACACAACCAGAATCAGGATATCCGAAAAGGAAACGGACAAGAAAGGTAAAAACAAAGTAAACAAGCGAACTGGCAGGCTAGGTAAACTACCCAACTAGCTAGCTGAAGGATGCTACCTAGAGATTTAAAGATTTGCTCCTGAGAGGGCGAAAAACCACAAAAAAAACCTCTCGTCAGCTAGAATATGTGCCAAATTAGCTCTGGTTGCTAACAAGAGAACTTGTTGGCCACACTTCGACAGAGGAAAAAGTGGAACATTCCCTCTCCTAATGGCAACAAAAGATTCAACTTTAGGAGCAGATCAGACCCACCCTTATTTAATGGCTAGAAGAATAGCCCCAATTTTTTTTTTTTATCCGTTTGGATGCAGGAGCAGACAGGCCACTCCACAAACACAGCACGAACTCATCAGACAAGAGCAGTCGAGCAGAGCAATCAGAGCAGATGCAGGTCAAATGATACAAGGACATATCTCAAACATCCAACCTTTGCATAACATTGAATAATAATTAAATAACAAACAATTTTAAAAAAAATGAAAATGAAATCCTTTGAAAGGGTTAGCTGGGGACAGGCTAATATGGAAAACCAAATGACTTCATGGAAAAGTATATTTTTTGCACGTCCAACAACATATTGCTAAAGTTTCCTTTTTTGAGACTCCTTTGTGTTTCATAAATGGCACTACAGGTCAGTGTTGAATGCTATATATATTGTGGACATTAAATACAAATTTATGGTAACATTTTTCCCAGGAGCAACCTAAAAATTGTTTTGCCAACACTGTGGAAATGGCAGCATGACCTATTTAAATACATCCCCACAAATGTTCTCTGGCACTGGTTAGCAGGAATGATGTCAGGGCAATAGGAGCAAGGAAGTGGAGAAGAACAGCGTCATCTCAGAGCATTGTCATGGTAGGAGCATCCGAGCATCTGTTCATGCAGCCCTGGATAACCAACCAATTGTACCACCACCACGTACAACAAAAGCAACTAAAAGAACATCATAGACCAACAACATCATGCCCAGAAACGCAAGCAGACGTAAGCGCAGACCTTTTCTAAAACCTGCACTCACAGTCATCTCTGCCAACGCTGAAGTAACTTCTACTGCGAAACAGAACATCTTAGCCGAGCTGTGCAGCAATCTCCAGTGTGATGTCCTATGCCTTCAGGAGACACACAGAGGAAGTTCCAACCGCCAGCAAACCATACCTGGTATGGTCCTGGTCACTGAACACCCCCACTGACAATATAGCAGTGCCATATACGTTAAAGCAGGCTCAGTTATAGAGCAACATCAATGTCTGAAGAGAATAACATCAAGGTTCTTACAGCTGAGCTAAACAACATTGGAGTAACTTCTGTCTACAAACCAACACCAGTAGAAGCAATGCCTCAGCACCCAATGATTTCTGCCAACCAAGTTGCCCACCACCTGCTTGTCAAAAGATAGAAGTGGAAAGAGAAAGAACAAGATCAAGCTCGACCACAAAAAGTGCAGCGATGACCCTGGTTTCACAAGACCCTTCACCATGGAAAAGCTGAACATGGGCATCTCTTCACTTAAACCTGGCAAAGCTATTAGCTTGGATAACATTGCAACTGAGCAGATCATGCACTTTGGTCCTGAGGCTAAGAACTGGCTTCTATAACTGTATAACTACTGCTTGAGATCCCATGAGCTACTGTCACGGGTTAGCAGACCCGGACACTGAACTGCCCCGACCACTGTCAGCCCACCACAACGCAAGACCAGGTAGATAGCAAAATAAAACTTTATTTTTACAAGCTGGGGTTAAAAACTTACATTTATAAAACTCATTAATGACAGCACACCCTGGAGTCACCTCTTTGCCTACTCTTCCCACTGTAAGCCCCGGCAGAACTGTAACCCTTCCCCCCAAAGGATAGCGCCCCCCACAGGTAAGTGTACACACCAAATCCACAGCACACAATGGTCCTTCACACCTTCACACTCAGGCAGAAAGCAAACACTGCAATTTCCCCTCACAAGCTGCAGTTGGCGCTTCCCTCTGGCCGGGGTGAGCCAGTCCCGCAACGGGGCTGACCAGGTGGGGGTTGCAGGCTGCCACCGGGAGTGCTTACACATACACACACGCACACACACTTTTACAGAACAGGCGTCACTGTTGATCACCTTCCTTCAAGCAGCAACGCCAAAAAAAAACAAAAAAATAAACAAATCTAACAAAAAGGAATCCCCCCAAACACCCCCGTGTCCCATAAAAGAGTCCTTTGCTGTCCGGACACCAGGCTCCATGTAGTCGTGCTGCCGGGTGGAATTGCGCTGCCTCTCCGATCCGATCCCTCGCCGCGCTCTGCAACTCCTCTGCAACGCGAAGAGGGAACTGAGAAGCCAGCAGAGCCATCCCTGGTCACACACACACACACACACCGTGCAGGACGAAATGAAACACTTTCCTTACGGTAAGCAGGCCGGACGTTCCTGCTATTTGCGCCAATCAACCAGCCGGGTAGCAGCTTCTCCGCGGCAGGTCTGCATTCAGCAATCTTCCTCTTCCCCGGCTCTCTGCTCTGGCGACACTCTGCCCTGCTGAAGTCCCGCACGAAGACAAACACGCATACAGAAACCGAAAGAAAAAACCCCCAAAAACTAATACCGAAAAAGAAAAACTCAAAGAAAGGCAACTAAAAATGCCAAGACAGAGCGCTTCCCCACGCACTCCTGCTGCTTCCACAGGGAAGTGTGCTTGCACCACTCCTCTTCAACATTTACACTAAAGACCAACCACATAGTGAGGGAACCAGACAGTTCATTTATGCAGATGACCTCGGTGTAGGAGCTCAAGACACCGATTTCAGAGTTGTAGGAGAAAGACTCTCCAATGCTCTTAACGAGTTGACATCATACTGTGAAGAAAACCAATTTCGTGCTAATCCATCCAAGACACAGGTGTGTGCCTTCCACCTCAGAAATTGTGAAGCCAAGTGCAAGCTAGAAGTTAAATGGCCAGGAGCAACCCTCCAGAACTGCGAGCACCCATTTTACCTTGGAGTCACCTTAGACAGATGTCTCTCCTTCAAACAACATGTAGAGAAGAATAAAAGCAAAGTGAGCTCCAGAAACAACATCATTAGTCAACTGACTGGTACAACTTGGGAAGCAAGCCCAGGAACTCTGAGATCATCTGCTCTTGCTCTTTGCTACTCAGCTGCTGTGTATGCCAGCCCTGTATGGGAAAGATTGCCCCTCCTGAGATCAGATGCAGAGTATCTAGTATGACAGAGCGCCAGAGCCAAGTAGGAAATGAGCGACACCCTCTGTTTGGTCATGTGCCAGCACAGAGTCGCCTACAATCAAGAGAGAGCTTCTTGCACAGTGTCAACCCTCTTGAAGCCTCACCAGAAAGTACCAGAGTTCTCACCAGCAGACAAAATGTTCTTGAGTATACAAGAAGCTCTTCCACCAGTCTCTGATTTACATTGGACAAAGTGGAAATGCCTTAACAGATTAAGATCTGGCATTGGACATTCCAAAGTGTGCCTAAACAATTGATCTCACTTGTACAGAACCTCAAACCATGGAGCACCTACTAAGATGTCCATCATTGGAGCACCAATGCACAGCACAAGATCTTGCAGAATACAACGATGTTGCTGCAGAATGTCTTCAATTTCAGTTGAATCACATCTACCTTTGTATGTGGACTCGCCAAGAAGATATCAGACCATTTGCTGATTCTTTGACTTGCAGAAATATGTTCTGGTATTCCAGGAAAACATTCCAGAATGGGACAACTTCATAAAAAAGGCAGTTATATGCACTGTATTAAACCATGCTTGGTAAGTCTAACCATGGACAAAAGAGGGAGAGGTTGCCTCCAGTTTTTGTTATGAATGACACATCCAATTCATGGTCCCCGGTGGGACCCCAATCCCTTGATGAGCCATACAGTGGTAATTAACATCAACAAATTAAGAGAGGTGGAAGAAAGGCCCCTTCATAAAGGACCAGTGAGGCAAGAAGCAATCAATGTCTCATGATCTGGTCCCACATATTTCTCCAGCAGATAAGAGGCAAAAACTGTGTTGATGTGTTTATTTATGAGGGCAGTTAATAACCCTGTTTAAGTGGCAGGATGTAAATTCTCCATTGTCCAGCCTTAATCTGTTGTGGAGAGTACCTCTGAGAAGTGTTTGGAAGGGGGGGGGTTCAGAAAACAGTAATGCCATGATGACTAATGAAGTGCACAATCCCCCCCAATACACACACATACACTCTGTAATGGTGCAGACCGGGACTCAAGAGCGGACCATGCTAGCGTCAGGGTTGAACTGGTTTTATTGATGGGACGAGGCAGAGTCGTAAACCAAGAACAGGCAGAGTCGAGACCGGGCAGGCAATCCGAGGGCAAATCCAGAGGGCAAAAACAGGAACAGGCAGAGTCGGGAACTAGGCAGACAGGCAATCAAGCGATCGACGAGACAGGAACAAGCAGGGCAGTATATAGGGCAGAGCTGATGAGATAATGGGCAACAGGTGAGCCAGCTGGCAGGTGGGGGTGATCAGGTAATAGGGCAGGCGGGGACCGGACGGGGATTGGGGCAGGGCTGAAACAAAAGGAAAACAAACAATGGCACTTGGCAGACAGGGAGAACATAAAAACAACAGCTAGGGGGCCGGAGTACTGACACATTCAGCCCAATCCACAATGGCGATGTGTCAAAATGTTCTCAGGCCCCTGTCAGTTGTTGGTGAAAGATTCTAAGTCAATGGAGCAATATGGTTAGAGAGACTCTAGAAAATTCAGTTTGTCACAAGAGTTTTCCAGGCCATGACAGATTTAAGAACTGGAGAGGTTACCTTAGGGGGACTCACTGGTACATTCTGGCTATTCAAATCATACCTGGCAGAATATGACTTGCTTGACACCAACAGGGAGTCTCAAAACTGACCGCACACCATCAAAAAACACTGGTCCGATATTGTACACACTGTGGGTCCTGTCAAACCACCTTACCTGCAAAGAGCCGCTCTTTAGACAGGTATATCTGATGTGATGTAATAGCATAGCCTTTGAAATGTCAACAAGTTTATTAATGTTTTATTACAAGCTGTCTTTATTAAAAAGCTATTATGTACAGGGAGTTGAGTGGTGTGTGTGTGTGGGGGCTTGTGGTAAGCTTTTTGTGTTGATAACATTTGTGTCTTGTTACAGTCTATTACAATATATATCTTTACATTCTGAAGTATACTTTTAAGTAAAGGGCCAACCTGTTGCCAAAAGTTGTTACTTTTGAGTGTGTTAACATTTTTACGATTCACAAAATGGATCAATTTGTGGTTTGCGGAATGATTGCAATTCATCCACATGGTCCAAAAAACCAGAAGTTTGGAAATATGAAGAATACTACAGTACCTGGCATTGGGATCTCCTGCTGGAACTACAGCACTACAGAACCCTGCCCACAATATGTCATTTTGAGGAGATGTACAGGCTAATGCTATCCTGAAGCCATGGTAACCCATGCAGCATTTGAAAAGGACAAATCAGTGACAGACCATTTGACTCTGTGTTCCAAGGGTTAGTCTCTTCCTTCCACTCACCTGTGCAAGACCTGGTTCCTGTACACCTGCAATACTGAACTGCAGAATAGCCACTGAAAAGGCTCCAAGCTGAAGATGACCAAAAAATATCCCTATCAAAAACTGCACTACACTTCCTTTACAATACTAAGGGCAAATTAGTCACTGACTGACATCTGAATCACTGGTGAGATGTGTGTCAGATGGGCTCCATTGTGTCTTGGTCAGTTAAGACGTGTTCCGAGTGCAGGATGCACGCCACACCTCAGATCTGGGTTCAAATCAGCCATGACAAGGAGCAGAACACAACTGGCACTGGTACCATCACTCACTGCCCACTAGTGGCTTGTGAGGCTCTTGTAAGTCGCCTGAATGTCAGTGGAGATGTGTCTACCCACCAATCAGCGCTTGGGCTGTTGGGGGGGCGTGTCGTTTGAAAATTAGCCATTGACTACTTGCATGTGGATGGGTGAGCTTCATTCATCCCAGTTCAGCTCCTAGACCATAGGCAGTGATATAATGAGGAAAGTCTAATGTCAAAAAGTTGCAAAAGAGATGAAAACAAGGTGAATAGCATGAAGAATATACAAAAATATAAAAATATAACTAACATATCTGGATGACAGTATTGTCAAGCTCTGTTTTTTTGGTGGGGGATAGTATGACAAATATGGTGAATACTATATAGAGATGTGAGACAAAAGAATGTTGAAGTCTACTGTCCTAAAATAAAATGCTTTTAGAGTACACAAGACTATGTAGCACAGCTTTAGTCCATATCAGGACTACAACACCCCCAGTGTCACTGTCAGGTTTGCACAATGCAGCAGCACCATCTAAATTCTGAGCCTCTTTCTGTGGCAAGTATTATGGGATGCGAAATCCATTCTGATGGATATCTGTAGCCCAGTACGCTGTTTGTGGGGCCATCTACTCTTAGCATGCCCGGCATATTTCTCTGAAAAAAAAAGGATTACAAGTCCACTGACTGTTATTCTTTGACATCAGCAGGGCCTGGAATTTATCATCTAAACAATCTAAAGAGGATTAGAAAATGAACCCATTGACAGAACCTGCCAGCATGTGGCCTTTACAAACAAGTGTGGTGGCTGGTGTCAGATGTCAACACCATATTTTCAAACAGTTGCTTGCTTTGGCTGAACGATTACTTGTCATGTTTTACATCATCACTGCTGTCATCATTATTAAGAATTCTATATAATACAGGCTAAACTAAAAAAACCCAGAATGTCCAACTTGTCCAATTATTGCTGGCCAACTGTAATGGGCCTGTGCTGTGAAACTCAACGGTGGCTTCAAGCAAGACTCGTAAGCTGAACAGTACCACATGGGAGATGAGCACCATTGCTTAGGTGATTCATATATTGCTGGTGTGGCCAACCAAGTTCTTTCCCTGAGTTTGATTCTCTCAGAGCACAACCCCGGTGTTGTTGAGTACGTGTGAGAGACAGTGCAACACCCACAGACCAATGAAAGATCCTTGCAGTCAGTTTACTCCATCTCTGTGATAGCTGACAGTACAAATAGTTCAAATCTATCAGCAGAAATTTCAAAAAGAGGAGGGCTGAGAAATAACAGTCAATAAAAAACGTTTCTCAGCCTGGATACACTGCATATCAAAGCTGGTGTTACTTTTATCAACACTTGTCCTGCAGTATGCTCACCGAAGAAATGGAGCCACTGTAACCAAAAAACATTGATACATCAAGCATTGGCACAGAGCATGCAATCACATCTGCTGGAGGACTAGGACTGTTGGACATGATTCTTGACCTCCTTCCCTCTTGCATCCCTCTTTAATTTGGAAATGTACACATGTGCCAATGACTGGGCATTTGCTTTCTCGCAGTAGTCAACAGTACAAGTATTGTGTCACATTTATGGATTTCATTTTAATAAAGTGTGCAAGGAAATACACACAAGCACAGTAAATGTATACTGGAGTAGAGTAATACACTGAATCTTTAGATGCTAGCAAGTCTTAAAACACAATACAGATTTTGCATACAAAATGCCCCTTGTTTCATATGCTCCACACATGCTGATCCTTGGTAGAGCTAAATCAAATGTTCAGCTAATGACATTTTGGGTCGTAAACAAGGACCCAGTATTGCACCAATAGCGTTCTGAGCTTTTCAACGAAGCAAGCTGAATGGGTCAGAGCCTTTTCTATTAGCATAGTGATTGGCCAGTGCAGTGACTGTACCTGAATCTGCCTCACTGCCACCTGCAGGCAGCAAGGGGCCAGGGTGAACAGTGTTAACCTGATCTCTTTGTCTTGTGTTGCTGTGATACTGAATAGTTCAGATCTGTGGTTTCCACTGAAAGAGGCAGCCATAGCTTTTTTCAGGCCAACTCCCCTTTAGATTGTCAGCATTTACTTATCTTTAATGTGCAGTGCAATTCATTGACACAAATGTTCTACATTCAGTTCTCAATAGCATAAAGTAGCTACATGGCGCCATCTGTTGGCCACACACACACACACACACACATATGTCTCTTTATATATATATATATATATATATATATATATATATATATATATATATATATATATATATATATATATATATATATATATATATATGTATATATATATGTCTTTAATATCAAACAGATATAAATCTTGAAGGGAAACAACACACCGATTTAAATTAATTCCATGTGTATGTTAAGTTGGAGATTTCTCTGCAACTCATTGATCAACACCTTGCTTAAGAAAATAGTGGCACCTTGGTCAGAAGGTTAAAATGCAACTGTTTCTGTATATAAGGAAATGGCCACTCTTAACCCTCATAGATTAAAGCTCTCCCTGCAAGAAAAAAAAGATAGTGGAACAGGACATCTGTGACACTTTAAACTGATTGATTCCCCACTGGTGCGGCACTCAACTTGAATTTACTTTCAGGGGCAGGAGCTCCCTGCTATGGAACAGCCACACCCGCTGCTCTTCCTATCGACGCGAGTGAAAGGGTCACCACGGACACCACATCCTGCAGGGGGGGTGGGGGCCCGGGGGCACAGGGGCATGGGGTCAGCTAAGTCGGACACTTCTTTGGTCTTGGAGGGAACACCAGTGCACAAAACCAGCCCTGTGGAGATCAATGTCATTTACCACACAGGTGATCTGTTCATCACCACATAGCACCTGGATGAATTATTGCGGACCATCTGTCCTCTTAAGCAGCTTTACAGTACAGGTTGTCTGCATGCCCCTCAGTGCGTTAGTGTGCTGTGCTTTTATTTCTGCTCATGCCCAGGTGCGGGACAGGGCAGGGTGGGGGTAGGGGGAGTGGAAGGTGTAGTCCTCCTTCTAATGTTCTAATTAAAACCAGATGTATGCAAACATGACTAAGGACTTTATTAACCAAATCAAGTTTTCCCTGTAATATCCACAAATAAAAGTGATTTCTTTTTATATATATTTATATATATATAATTATAATAAATCTGCACATTGTATAATTTCATGTGACAAAATTCTCAGTTGGAATTCCAGCCGTTTCGGTTATGACAGTCTTTTTTTCGTTTTTCTCAGTCCCCCATGCAGCCACAGGAAATTGATTTAAAAACGTAATGATCTGAGATGGTTGGACTGGTCAGACAGCTCTCTTTCGCACTTCGTCGATCTTTCCTCCTGGCTTCCCTCTGCTACTGAGATATCTATATAGATGAACAAAAACCCCATTGGCGCTCACTCTCAGAGCAAAAAAAGAATGCAACATTGTCCTACTGAGAGATCGAGACTCCTCTCTCTTGTGTTTTCAGATTTTTTTATAGTTTTTGTATAACAATATTATGAATCACCATCATCATCATTAGCATCATCATCACTGTGACCATCCATATTTCCATGATACCTTTGCTTTCAAAATTAAATAAATTATTTTGGCAATATCCGTGTGGAGTAATTGAAAAATAAATAAATACTCAAGTAGAAAATAAAACCAAGAAAGAAAAGTGAGAAAGTGAAGCAAGAAAGAAAGAAAGAAAGAAAGAAAGAAAGAAAGAAAGAAAGAAGAAAGAAAGAAAGAATAAAAGTTACCCATTTGGCTGGAACTGGAAATATATACAACTTCTTGTTTTGTAAAGTGTCCGTCTGTCTGTTTGTGTCTGGTGCTTTCTGTTTTTCACTTGTTTTTCTCCCCCCTGCTCGTCCTCTTTCTAGAAACCCTTTCCCTGGCCTGCGTGCGGGTCCACGCTCTGTGTTATACCAGGGTGTAGGACTTTGCGTAAGGGTTGCTGCTCTGTTTCAGGTGCCCTCGGGAGTCCAGCAGGGATTCCTGCGAGCTGCTCATCTTGGCAGCCTGCGCCAGGTCGCCCCCCTCCCTCGGGGGCAGCGTGGAGGCAGTCCCCGGCTGCCACTGCTGCACCTCACGGGTGCTGGCGGCTGTGGCGGTGGTGGCAGGGGCCGGGGCCTCCATGGGCACAGGCTCCAGCAAGGCAGGCCGCTTCAGCGTGCGGCTTTTCTGCGGCTCCAGGCAGGCCTGGCCCAGCGCTGCCTCGCGCCCCGATGCTGCCGAGCCGCGGTTTAGCAGGAAGTCCATCCGCAGGTAGGGGGGCAAGTGCACCAGTTCGCCCCCTAGAAGAAGGAGAGAAGAAAGCACGTGGGTAAGGGCAAAATACAAAGCAGGAGAGGGGATGTGCAATTGACAGAAACTGCACTGCTATGGCTTTCAGTCAAATTGCCTAACTTTCTCTGCTGTACTTAAAAGTCTGCATCATACAGATAATTTACACTGCTTTGAGTATGGGCCTTTTTTCAGTTTATGGCTATAATGCTTGGCAATATGAGCTGCTAGAGAGAATTCTACAGTTATGAGGCACAGCTTCAACCAGTTTAAATTAATGTCTTGTATCACATCATCATTCAGATATTTTACTGGCATTTTGTTCTGTTTCATAGTGAGATCACTCATTTTATCGCAATACTTGTGCTTCTGGGCATGTTTAAATTCACCAATTCTACTCGACTTGTTTTTACTGCCTTTTATCACATCAGTCTCATGTACAGTGGCATGCAAAAGTTTGGGCACCCCTGGTCAAAATTTCTGTTACTGTGAATAGCTAGATTTCCAAAAGGCATAAAGTTAAAGATGACACATTTCTTTAATATTTTAAGCAAGATTACTTTTTTATTTCTATCTTTTACAGTTTCAAAATAACAAAAAAGGAAAAGGGCCCAAAGCAAAAGTTTGGGCACCCTGCATGGTCAGTACTTAGTAACACTCCCTTTGGCAAGTATCACAGCTTGTAAACGCTTTTTGTAGCCAACTAAGAGTCTTTCAATTCTTGTTTGGGGGCTTTTTACCCATTCTTCCTTGCAAAAGGCTTCTAGTTCTGTGAGATTCTTAGGCTGTCTTGCATGCACTGTTCTTTTGAGATCTATCCACAGATTTTCGATGATGTTTAGGTCGGGGGACTATCAGGGCCATGGCAAAACCGTCAGCTTGCGCCTCTTGAGGTAGTCCATTGTGGATTTTGAGGTGTGTTTAGGATCATTATCCTGTTGTAGAAGCTACCCTCTTCATCTTCAGCTTTTTTACAGATGGTGTGATGTTTACTTCCAGAATTTGCTGGTATATAATTGAATCCATTCTTCCCTCTACCAGTGAAATGTTCCCCGTGCCACTGGCTGCAACACAAGCCCAAAGCATGATCGATCCACCCCCCTGCTTAACAGTTGGAGAGGTGTTCTTTTCATGAAATTCTGCACCCCTTTTTCTCCAAACATACCTTTGCTCATTGCAGCCAGAAAGTTCTATTTTAACTTCATCAGTCCACAGGACTTGTTTCCAAAATGCATCAGGCTTGTTTAGATGTTCCTTTGCAAACTCCTGGCACTGAATTTTGTGGTGAGGACGTAGGAAAGGTTTTCTTTTGATGACTCTTCCATGAATGTCATATTTGTGCAGGTATCGCTGCACAGTAGAACAGTGCACCACCACTCCGGAGTCTGCTAAATCTTCCTGAAGGTCTTTTGCAGTCAGACAGGGGTTTTGATTTGCCTTTCTAGCAATCCTATGAGCAGTTCTCTCAGAAAGTTTTCTTGGTCTTCAGGACCTCAACTTGACCGCCACCATTCCTGTTAACTGCCATTTCTTAATTACATTACAAACTGAGGAAACGGCTACCTGAAAACACTTTGCTATCTTCTTATAGCCTTCTCCTGCTTTGTGGGAATCAATTATTTTAATTTTCAGAGTGCAAGGCAGCTGCTTAGAGGAGCCCATGGCTGCTGATTGTTGGGACAAGGTTTGAGAAGTCAAGAGTATTTATAAAGCTTTGAAATTTGCATCACCTGGCCTTTCCTAATTATGACTGTGAACAAGCCATAGCCCTAACAAGCTAATTAAGGTCTGAGACCTTGGTAAAAGTTATTTGAGAGCTCGAATCTCTTGGGGTGCCCAAACTTTTGCATGGTGCTCCTTTCCTTTTTTTCTCTAAAATTGTACAAAACAAAAATAATACCCTAATCTTGCTTAAAATGTTGAAAAGAATGTTTCATCTTTAACTTTATGCCTTTTGGAGATCAGTTCATCTTCTACTCACTTAACTATTCACAGTAACAGAAATTTTGACCAGGGGTGCCCAAACTTTTGCATGCCACTGTGAGCATGTCTAGACACCTCCACCCAGCTGTGATGACAAATGGTTCTGTATCCAAGTGAGAGCACAAAACTAGCGCCTGTCTGGACTGAGATGCTGCATTCAGTTGATTGTGATGTAACTCAAATCTTATGTGACTGTCTCTCCAGTACCAAAGAGCTTCAGGCCATTCTCCAAAGACAAGGCGGATGCACAACAATGTCATCTTTGTGACGGCTAGCATGTTAAACATCCCTGATGTTTAATCTAATTTGCAAAGCACACCCCATATCCAGGTTCAATATTTAGACCATTAATTTCTCAATGTGATCACAGACTGTACCTTACATGGGACAGCAGCTGGGTATCATCTTATTGAGGTTATATGTCTTTCCTTTAATCTCTTTGTGGGGACAAGAGGAGCAATGCTTTTTAATTGACGGTATCTGCAGTGAGGAATTACATTCCCATGGTGCCCTCTAGTGCAGAAGAGGTAGTCCCCCATGGATGTTCTCCTATATATGACCTTGGTTGCTGAATTATTGAGTTCAGATACAATGTTAATAATTTACAGTGTCTCTGATAGGCTTTATTAAAGCAATCAAGGTGATGAATGGCGCCTGGCCTGAATTAAATATAGATCTTGGCTTTTCGTCAGTGCTGCATTGTGAAGTTACTTCTATAAAATCCATTGAGCTCTGCAGCCAAAAACACAGGGACTCAAAAATGATGCGAAAGCCAGAGTTTTGATGGATGAGAGGACTTAATCAAGACATCAGACCTTCAGTCTAGATGGCTCCTGCCAAAGTCATTTTTATTGGCTTTTCTTGCAGCCCACTGACAAATCTCTCAGGACTCTAGCACAGGCAAAGTGTCTTGAAGCTCCTTTCCCAGTCAAAAGGCTTATTTTATGCAGTAACAAAACCACCAAGGACAGTGTTGGACATCTGACATCACTTTCCCATGAGATGTTCATTTTCAAATACATTACAGACATTCATTTGCTGGACACTCATTTGCAGCAACTTGTTAAAAGTATTTACTATGCTGTAGAAAACAAATAATTTAATAAATTTATTGCTTAATTCAAGCTGCAACTAAAAATTTTAGATCATAACTGAAATATGATATTATTCATTTATTCATTCATTGATATTATTCATTATTCATATTGAAATTTTTTGGACAGTGTTAAATTATGTTTTAATTTAGAAATTAAATTTAGTTTTAATTGAATTTTAATTAATGAAATTTTCTTGTAGAAATTCACAGTAAAAGACAACTAAGAGCTTTTCTACAGTAAATGCTTACGAACTGAAAGCTCCAGACAATATGGTAATTGACTAACGGTTCAGATGAGCTGTATTTTATTCTGGAACAGCCAGTTTCCGTAGTTATATAAACACAAAGGTGCCTTCACTTCAAGAGTCACTTCATGTTCCTCAACAAGATGATCAATCATGTCTAGCTATAATATGTGTTGATTCTACATGTTTTGCAACATACTGGAACCACATGACCATGACAAGTTCACCTGTGACTGTCAATTACTTTTGGAGCTGAAATTTCCAGAGAGGGAGAGTTGATCTACTTGCCCCACACAGATATAACTGCAAGTAATTGTTCTCAGCTGCCAATTAACAAGCTTTTGATAGTTACTGTATATTTGAGTGATTTACAAGAGTGAAGTACAATAAATACATTTAAATACATTTAAATACATACATAAATACATTTAGCAAAGGGTTATAATCTGTGGTTATCTTTCAGGTCACTCAGTCCCCTTGTGCTGAAGTTTTTAATCCTCATACTGTATGTGAATGAAACGTGACTCCTCCAGCTGGGTTGGATTTCCTCATTGCTTGCCAGCGATTTAGAACTGTGCCCGGGTCTGCGCCGGTAAACAGGGTGAGCTAAATCGGATCTTCAGACTCAGGTTAAACAGTGACGGGGAACAGGGGGTCAAGTGTTGAGCCAGGACGGGAGGATGGAGTGCTCCCTTCTCATTTTACGGTGAGTTGAAGGGCAGGTTAGGTCACCCTCGTGGGGGCATCAGCCTACCCTTGTTGGCAGAGGGACATCACTCCCATGTTTCAACTGGCCACATTGACACTCGATAGAATTTCATACCCCCCCTCCATCCTTGTCAACCCAATCTTCTGGTAGGACCCCAGGGGTCACTACGACCTTGATGAGGTGTGTCTGCTTCAGAACATTTACACAGGGAGCACATCCAAACACATGGGAACTGGCCAGCAGCTCAATGCTTTTGATATCATATGGTTGATGTGGGTGTAATGATTATTGACACAGTAATGAGTATAACGATTAATAGGTGGTCCCTAACCACCATGCCTTGTGATGTGACTGTGCCGTAATTTGTAGATGATCCCTTAAAGGACTGAGAAGAGTTCACAGTTGTTGATTAGTCATGCCAGCTGTATGTTTGTTCCTCCTGTATGTTAACTAACGAAAAACACATATTTTTTTCATTTTAATAACTGGACAAGTCCTTTAACCCTCTCTACAACAATCATGGACCAATACAGAACTGAGAACATTTGGTATTCGGTTCTGACCTGCATAACCATGGAAAAATCAAAACTGAGCAGGAACATCTCCCATGGGGTGTCTCATGAGGACTGCTACAGCTGTGGTTAATCCCAGTCTCAACAGCTCCCTTGTGGCTCTTAAATGCTGCTTTGTCTCTGCAAACAATAGTGCTGCCCTCCCAGGGGCCTTTCCCCCAGCCGTCTGATCACTCCCGGCAGCTGGCTCTTGCACGTGACATAAATTCGCAATGAAGGCCGAAACCTAAAACTGTTGTCTCGCTTTCCTGGCTGATGGTTCACTACCGTCCCGCCTTCCCGCACCCAACAGGGGCAGGTTTTTTGGCACAGGAATTGTTAAAACTACAGACACATCAGATGCTATCCACAGAGGAGGGCATCTGACAATTGAGACTATAGGAATAATAATGCACATATCAAACATCATACAGCATACTGTTTCTGGCTGTATGACATAGTGTGCTCTTTAAGCTTGCATAGGGTAACGTTGTGCTAAAAGAGTAGAGGGTGCAGCAGGGGAGCAGAGACTCACCGGGTCTGTGCGCCTTTGGGACGGCCATGTTCATGACCCTGCCCCCATCCTGAGGTTTGGGTGGGGACGCCGTAAACCTGCAGATGCCTGACTCGGATGGTGTGCTGGAGGTCAGGCTGTCAGTGTACTCGTTGGTGCCAGCTGTCATTTGCTCAGAGGAGGTGTCAGAGATGAAGCACTCAGTGATGGTGAACTTGGCATGGCGGAGCTGCTCCTCCATCTTGGCGTGCTCGTAGGCCCGGGCCAGCTCCTCGTAGGTGGAGGAGGCACTTTCTGTCGACACCATGCTGCTCCGTGCGCGGTCTGTGCATGCATGCACGCATGCACGCACGCACACACACACACACACACACACACACACAAGGGCGCACGCACAGACACAAACATATGTTATTATTTGTCCTTACTTGTGTTCAAATATATATTTTTGTCAAATGCTGTGAAATACTTCTGCGATTGGCTGATTGGAAGATTGATTTTCTTTTCTCAGCCAAGGAGAAGGACTGCACATGAACACATACACAGAAATGTATGCATCTGCACACATACAGCAACATGTACCCACACACATACACACACTCAAAAGAGCACACATAAAACATATACACAGGAGCCCCCACACACACACACACACACACACACACACACACACACACACAAACACATACACGTGCGCACAAAGACACATACACACAAATCATTAATGATTTAGCTTGATCACAAACAAACACAGCAGACAAAAGCCAATCAATGTACAGTTTGTATACACAATATCTGACTGTTAACCAAAGTACACTTCAATATATAGCTTCCAATGACATATACTGTCCATAATCTGACAGAGAGCCTACACCAGTGCCTTTCAGGAAAGTTGCAAAATATGGACAGGTAAAACCTGTGGAATTCCCAGGAGGAAGGGCCCACCTGTGTCCTGAGACGGGCTGACGCTGTAGCTGTCACTCTCCTTGTCCACGGAGCCAGTTGCACGGGGAGTGGGCAGTCTCCAGTCGGTGGTCAGCGTGTGGGAGGTGATGGGCGGGTGCGGGCGGTTCAGTGTCCACTGGCTAGCGTAGCGGTTGCGGGTGGTCGGACCCGTCTTGGCTGTGCGGCGGGCGGTGGGGTCTGGGGGCAGAAGAGGGGCAGGCTGGTGAACCCATGAAGCAACAGTGTAGAATAGTGGGGAGGAGCAGGGCTTATGACCAAAAGGTTGGGTAGAAGCTTCAACCAGCATTTGGTTAAGCCCTTGGCATGGCAAGCTCAATGTGCCAGATAGGTAACAGCTGAATTGTAAAGCTGCTCCTGATTTGGGCATGTGGAGTGTATGCCATTGTACCTTTGAACAAGCTGAAAACATTCAGCAGTATATAATATGTATGAAATGTAAGCCGTATAAACTGCACTGGGCAAAGGGGACCCCTAAGCCAATGTTACACAAAGTGTGAATGTCAAACGTCTATGGTGGCAGATTTGGTTCCTTGTTAGCTCTTTGCTACATGTCCCAGATATACCCATTCCACTGTCACAATGAAAGCAACTGACATTGTACTGACATTAAGGAATCCCTCCTTCAGTTTAGGTCAGTGTACCTCAATAAAATATTGGTAACTGCAGTACCATCAGCCTTACAGTGAATATTTTTTTCTTCTTTAATTAAACTGCACACATCACAATAACTGTTGTGTATCCTGTGGCCTGTCCATTTAACTAATACTGCCCTGGGAGAAAATCTGAATGGAAATCTGAAGTGCTTCTGAAATGTACTGTGATCAAACTACCCTTCCCCCCTCCTTATTTGTGATGGTGAATAATATTGACGGAAATCTTAGTTAATATTGATGGAAATCTGAGCGTTGGTTGAACTATAGTAGTAGTACTATCACTTTGCAGGAGCAATATTGGTTTACCAAGATCCAGACTTTCGCATCCTGATCAGTGAGTTGGGGACCATTACACCGCCTGGACAATGGCGATCGGGTAAAGATAGAGTCAGGCTGCTTCAGGCACTGGTAAAAGTTACACTGTCCAGTCTGTTTCACACTGTGACATACTGCATTGTACATGCAATTACCTTTAGAATGCTTCGTATCCATGCACAGTTTTAGGCCTTGAGAGTTAGGACATAATGTACAACTCTCCCAGCTAAACTGTGACCACAGCTGCTTACCTGAGGTGATGAGCTGATGTCAGACCCAGTTTTGTTCTGTGCGCCTGTGTCCTGCTTTTGACCCCAGGCAGATGGAGATGCAGGGATCTAATCAGATTATTTCAGCTTTGCCTCCTTAGTGAGATCAAAGCTGGGGAGCTTTTGTTGAAATTTGCTCAGGGTGGATATCACAAGCATTTACAGTAAAAAAAAAAAATCACAAAAACAACACTGATCATAATAGACTGAATGAATGATACCACCTGTAACAGAATCAGTAAAGGCTGGATGACTGCCATATTTCTTACAACCTGTAGTGGTGTCTCAACTTAATCAGTAGTTGTTATCCTTGAACAGATGAGATGTTTGTCCTTCTGTGGGACAGCGACATAACTGGAATATTTTGTGGTAAGGGAACATTGGAAGAGATTACTCTCTCTGATTTGGCAGGCATCCTGGTGTAGTGGGTGACACGGCAGCACCAGTTCTTGGGGTCATGTGAGGTGGGGACAGGTCAAAACTTACTGGTCCCAGGCCGGGCGTCGGACACATCCACCAGAGGCCCAGTGGCCTGGGAGAGAGACTGGTAGTGCACCGTGTGCGTGACAGTGGAGGACTTCTGCTTGGATGTCTCACCAAAATCAGCATCGGTGAGCAGCACTGTTGACCTGTCGTCTGGGGGTGAGGCAGAGGGATGGAGAGAACAGAGGAGGACAAAGAGGTAGAAAAAGATTCAGCAAGAAAGACAGAGAACGAGAGAAAGACAGAAAGAGAAGGCATGAGCCTCATCATGACGTGGACCATAGTGCTGTTGCTAAAACACAATGATGAGCCTTTTAGCTATCTTACTCCTTGGCATTAGGATACATTTATGTATTCACATAATATATACAGCACTAAAGCACACTGTACACATGTATACAGCGTATATGCACCTGTGGAAACTGCACACTAACACATAGATACACCATGTGCTTGCATACAGTAATTAAATAAACTGTACACAGGTACATAGTACCTAAATACACTATATAAATGTGTACACAACACACCATATACAGAAATAAAGTGTGTAGATACACCGTATTCATGCCAAGAGTAAACTGTATAGGGGTACATGATATGCAACTACAGTGTGATATATGGAATATAAGTTAAGTTGAAAACACTGTGAAACAGTCAAGGGGTGGCTTCCTCACCAATGGTCTCCATGGTGTCTCTCTCCTCGATGAGCAGCTGGGCTCGGGGGATGTCGATGTGCATTCTCAGTGCCTGCTGCTGCTTGTTCATGTTCTCTGGTGTGCGCGTGTTCTTGCTGCCACACAGAGAAAGAGGCCCACACCTCAGCTCAGCTTTTAACAGACTCACAGCATCGTCCCTAACATGTTATGATGAAATGGCCTACAAGACTGTTTGCACGAAGCCTGCAGCAGCACATACAGTACACACTGCATCCGACTTAAGGGTTAACATCATTCACTAACCAATACCCCCAACTTACCTCATCAGCATCTCCGCCAAGCTTTTAGCATCTGTGAAGTAAAAATTGAAAGGTGTTAGTTGCAAATCACTGGTTACAGCAAAGGGAAGTCACTGGAACTCTGGGAACGTGCTAAATTAGCTTCTTTAATGATCCACTTTAGCTCTGTATTATGTTAGCAATAATCTTAACATTAAGTTTCAGGCTGTGAATGGTCCAATTTGCAGTGAAAAAGCTTTAAATCAAATGTAACTAATGTTGCCATAAACTATGTTAGGGTGGCCTTGCAATTATAGAGATTATTAAAACAAATCAATAGTCTCACATTGAATAGTTCTGTTCAGTTTTATTAATTAAAGCCTTTAATTACAAAACGAAGGAACAAAAAGGCTTCTAAATAAATCACAGAATCTGGCTCACTCATGCCTCACTGTGAAGACAACCCACTTTAAAAGCTGCAAGTGATACATGTGCTAAGAGAATGTCCCCCTTTCTGTGCAACTGAGCTGGCATGTCATGAATGAGGTGGCCATGCATAGTGTGTGTGTGTGTGTGTGTGTGTGTGTGTTTGTGAGTGAAAGTGTGTGTGTATGAGTGTGTGTCACTGCAAACCTGTATAATTGTGTGTATGTATGAGTGTATACCTGTATAATTGTGTGTGTGTGTGTGACAGTGTGTATGAGTGTATCTGAGTATGTGTGTGTGTGTGTGAGAGAGAGAGAGTGTATAAGTCTGTGTGTGTAAGTTTATGTCTGTGTGTGTGTTTGTGTGTGTGTGTGTGTGTGTGTGTGTGTGTGTGTGTGTGTGTGTGTGTGTGAAGGCTTCTGCCTCACCTCGTAGCCTCTTGAGCCTCTGCTCCCTCCTCCTCCTCCTCAGCACCAGGAGCAGGATGAAGAGCATGACCACACCCACCAGGATGCAGGAAATGGTCACCATCATCTTCAGCCCCTCGTTGCTGGACATGCTGTCCTTGCTCTCGTCCACTATCTTCAGCAGTGGAGGGATGGTGCCTAAAGAACAGCACACAACACAGTGCTCAACCAATTCAGCTCCCCCAAGCACTGATCCAGCATCAGTTTATTTGACCCTGTAGCAGCCAATAATGTAATAACTACCGTTAATGTAATAACTGCCAATAACGTAATAATTTTTCCATTCTTAATGTAATACAAGTTGATAATGTAATAACTTACCAATACTGTAATAAAATTTCTGAACCAATACTGTAATAACCTTTTGCGCATAATGTAATAAGCTATTAGATTATTGACTGGTTATTACATTATTAGCTGGGTTAAAGAAAAAACTTTAAAACTGTAATAATTGGAGCCGACAATGTAATAATATACTAATATCACTATGTTTAAGTTTTATTTATTATCAAGTCCTAACTCTGAGAAAACGCACACACACCACACACACACACACACACACACCACCTTCTCTCTCTCTCTCTAGGGATTTATGACTATTTATTTGTTTGTGTAACTTGACTTATCTCCAGCCCTGCCTTATACTCCTTTGCCATTTGAGTACCAAATGAAGTGGGAGCACACATGTTTGCAAACACAGGCGATTAGTCTTATGTTGTATAATATGAAATCTATACCTCTTTGAAGATGCTGTGTTCTCAAATAAAAAAGACCACCACTTCTTTCCATGAAAAATGTCATCTTTAATCAAGTGTATTTAAATAACTTCTTCAACCAAACTGGCACTATTATCCCTTGTGCTAAACTTTCAACCTCTTAATGCTAAAATTCTGAACTGTAAAATATAGTATATAATATGACCTACAAAGATAACTTTGGTAACACATCTTTCAGTTTTATAATGATAATAAAGGACGGTTTACGGTCTCTTTTTTGACCAAAACAAACAAAATATATATTTATACGTGTGCTGAGACCACTGCTGTGTCCAGCAGCCTTGTATAGCTTCATAACACTAATGGAACAGTCATTCTCTTTGTCCAGTTCCAAACTCTCTGCAAGTGCCTCTCTTATGTACAGGTTGGGATGATATGGTCTAGATAGTTCACAGAATAAGAGTGAGACTCTATTGAATGTCCCCAGCATTGATATATCTAGATTGAGAGATTTTTAACTCAATTTTTGATAAGATTTCTGATGGTAGGTATTGAGCTCCACGCTCATTGCCAGGATCCACTACCATGTCAAAGGGTTAGCCATAGACTGAACTTCAGGGTTAGCCAGAGGCCCAGGTTCAGGGTGAGCCAGATGGCCAGGTTCAAGGTCAACCAGACACCCAGGTTCAGGGTTAGCCAGAGGCCCAGGTTCAGGGTCAGCCAGAAGGCCAAGTTCAGGGTCAGCCAGAATGCGAGGTTGGGGGTCAACTCCAGTAGGTGTCCTAACTGGTTTTCTGAAAGACAGTCTGTGTCTCTCTGCCTCCTGAATGGCCTGAATGTAAGGAAAAATGGGTCCATCTAAACTTCCATAATGTTCCCTGTGTCCCTCAGCAATATGGCCAGGAACTTTTGCTTCCATAGTACACCTGAAAAGGAGACATCCAACTCAAAACCTCCTTTGGGTCTTCATTCATTATCCTGGCATAAATTGGCAAATGCCTGACCCAGTTGACTCCTCCTTGTTGATAGTTAACTAGGTCATACATAATCTTTTTCCTCAGTACACAGTGGCTCCTCTCCACTTTACCCTGGCTCTGGGGATGATATGGTGAGCTCTGAATTATTTTTACCTGAAGGGATTCCATGAGTTTTCATACTACACCTTTGAGTTCCTTTCCTTGATCATGCTGTAAAACCTTTGGTGGACCATGCTCAGAGTAAATGTCCTCAAACTGCTGGTCCATTCGGGTGCGTGAATTTCACCTTGTAGTCCTCCAGCTCCTCTGACCTCCCTAAGGTGTACCCTACCCAAAATTTTCCATCATATACACACACCACATACTGCCCTACCTGCACATTGTGCTGTGGTGCCTGAGTGTGGTCCTGGTGAACAATGTATGAGGTGTCATCACCTGACACCCTACTGATCCTCAGTGTGTTAATATCCTGGGGTACAAAATAGCGGTTGTCTCTTGTGCCAGGACTGGTCTTGGCTGCATCAAAGTGTGACTGAAGCTGAAGCACACTGAAAACATGTTTATCTTTTATTTCCTACAATTCCTATGACACAGGAATTCAATAATCGTGGAGACACTGAGGCAAAAAAATGTAATCCTGAAAAGGACGTTTTTTTCTGCCATAGGTAAAATATCTCTCAAATCTGTGTCTATTTTTGTATGAAGGAAAAAGGGAAGGACATTGGCACTTTGTACCCTTAATAACCATACATCAAGCAATTTCCATGTACATTTTATGTTCCTACTAGCTATCCCACATACCATTTTGGTCCTATGAAAATGACCAAAATATGCTACCATGCCTTGTTTTATTCATAAATTATTCCCATCCTACAAAGTTTGGTGAGGCTAGGAACAATACTTGTCAAGATATTAATGCCTAAACATGGCTTCCCAGATAAGGCATTTTTCAGGCTATAAAAATGAAATAATATCAAGGGCTGAAAAAATATGAAAACATAGGATTTGAACAGAAATACTTCACAGGCCTTGGTTTTGGGACCCATTCATGATATAGACAAGGTTTGAACAAAATCTGAGACGGTGCTGCAACAACCCACTGCTGCTGTACCCTTGGGCAAGGTACTTAACCCACAATTGCCTCAGTAAATATCCAGCTGTATAAATGGATAACATTGTAAGGAACGGTAACCTATGTAAGTCGCTTTGGATTATGCCAAATGAATAAATGTCAATGTAGAACTTAGTGTAATGAGACGTGAGTACTATGGGTTTTAAGAGACAGTCAACATTGTATGGAATTGATGCGTGTTGATTCAGTTTTACTCAAAAACTGGAAAGTGGCACCAGGCATTCTACAACCCTTTGAGGTACATTATTCCCTTCTTTAAACTCTAAACTCTAAACTGAGGACATTATGTGACATAACATACAGTATAGGCTGATAACAGAGAGTTATCAGCAATACACAGGTATCTGACATAAACATATTACCAATCTCTCTCCACATAGCAATTCCCCATAATGTTACTGATAGGTAGAAATTACATATAAATGATGAACAACAATATTTCCATCACTTACACAATGGTTTACAAAACACATAACTGTGTTAATTGGGATTTTCATTAATCGGTTGGTGAGAACTATGTCTTCCACACAAGCTCAGTAATACATAGTATACAGACAGTAATACATAAATCGCTTTTATTGTGAAACGCAATCTCACAGGAAGTGAAGTCGGACGTACCTCACTCTCTCCCAAAGGCCACACCACGCGGACGGGACACAGACAGCCGAGCCGAAGGCCCTGTCCTGGCTTTGATTATCCACGCTAGCGACAAATTGTTAGCGGAGATCAATAAAACAAGAGCCGAGTTTCAGCGCCAGCAATCAGAGCAGCGCGAATTTGTTACCAGCCGGAGACAACAGTGTGACCAGATCCACCTCAACGTGTCTCCCAGAAGAAACCCTCATCACCGCCTGAACCAATCCAGACCGAACCGAATGTAGCTAGCTATGTTTCGTTGATCCTAGCTGATTTGTCTCACACTATTCACTAGAGCTGGTTGATTCCTGAATCACCCGGGTTATTAACTCAAATCCTCATACTAACTCAGGATTCATGAGTCTGAGGTCTCCATTAACCCGGATCCTATAGTCATATGGCTGCTGCTAACACCAGGAGACGCACATTGAAACAATAATCTGTATCACTCTTATTATGACCTGTATAACATACTCCCATCTACCTAGCGTTTAGCAGGTAACCTGTCAGGACTGCGGCGTCTTAGCCGGTTGTGTTATCCCTGCCCATGTGCTTTTGTTTTTCCCTGTGTTTCAGCCCTGCCCTGCTCTCCGCCCTGTCACCGCCCACCTGATTACCTGACTGTCTACACCTGCGTGCCTGCGCACCTGCATCCCGTCTCCTCATCAGCCTTGCCCTATTTAAGTCCTGCTCGTGTCTTGTCTCGTTGCCAGTTCGTCCCAGTTTGCTGTGTCGCCACTCGCCATTGTTTTCTCGTGTCTGCCTGCCGGTTCTGTTTCCTTGCCTGTTTTTTCCGACTTCGCTCCTCGTTCTTGCCCTGTGGTTTTCGTCGCCGTATCTGCTCTGGTTTTTTGAGTCTGCCTGCCTTGACTACGTTTTTGGATTGCCCCTTTGGATTCAATAAACCCGTGTTCATCAGTCTTTCTGTCACGCTTGAGTCCCTGCCTGAGTTCTGACAGTAACCCAACTGTCCAACGTTCAAATAACTTAATAAATTATCAAATATGCACCTCTGAATGTAGTTGAGTTGACTAAGAACGGATCAGAGTAACTTCCTACATAGTCGGAAACACAGCGGACCCAGAAGACTCAGATTCACTGACTTGAGTTGAGTAGATCCTCCTTCCACCACACTTGGAAACACAGCGGACCCAGAAGACTCAGATTCACTGACTTGAGTTGAGTAGATCCTCCCTCCACCGCAGCGAAGCTGCAGACTCACGTCTCGTCAGTGGATGTCAGGCTTGCGCTTTGTTAGCATACTGAGCACACTGCACAGATTATTTGACGATTCATCCAGACAAGACTAAGAATATTGCAATAAACAAGCGGTTACACACACTGTTGTTCGTTTTGTGGCTGATATATTTCATGCACATGTAAGGCTTATCATGCTAATTGGCTCAGTTAGCCTAGAGTTGACTGAAACATCACGGACTCAGCCTCGCGCAGTTAACCGAGTTGAGTGGATCCTTTCCTTTCCTCCACAACTCAAAACTGAACGGAACTGAGTTGAGTGGATCCTGTTTCCTCCACAACTCAAACACTGACTCAAGTGACTCAAAGGACTCAACACACCCGGATCAGTTTAGTGAGTGACTCAGAGGAACCCAAGTCCATAAAAGGAGCCGAGTTTACCACCATTACTATTCACTGCGCAGCGTTAGTTAAGATACCACACAGACAGGGTTGGGGAGTAACGAAATACATGTAACGGCATTACGTATTTAAAATACAAAATATGAGTAACTGTATTCCATTACCGTTACCGTTTCATGGTAATCAAATTAGTTACATTTTAAAAATAATTAGATTACTGAAGGGATTACATTGGATTTTTTTCATTTAATTTCTTTTTTTTTTCATTTAATGTTTATTCAGTTGGAAAGTCTATCCAATCTATCCATAGGCAACTCCAGGGTGTATCTCCCATATGCCCCTCACGACAAAAAAAAAAAAAACAAAAGAAAAAAGCGCGCAGCCTGCCTGACTCACAAGACAGTAGAATGGAGAGTAAGACAGAAAGCAATCAGCGCAACGCGTTTATGTCATGGAAATACCGGGACCATTTTACTTTCAAATTTGGCAAAGGTCACAGCATAACAGTACAATGCAAGCTGTGTTTGCTAGCAACCAAACTGCTGTCCGCTTCAAAAGACTCAACCTCTAACCTGAAGAAGCATCTTGAAGTAAGTTCTCTTTTTCGTTATTTAAGATAATACTGATCGCTAGCTAGTTATCTTACATAGTTTGGCTGCACTGGATTAGCTTTTCAGATAGCTAGTAGGCTAGTAGGTATAGTATTAAAGCTAACTAGCTAACGAGTAGATAGAGTGACAAAACAAGTGAACTGTCACATGTTCAAAACTGCGATTACTCCAACAATTTTACACTACGCACATTAAATTGTTAAGCTACTCCTTTCTCACTCAATGTATTTAGGGTGGCTTGTGTCTTTTCTAACTCATGTTTTCATGTAATGTACAGTTTTCGAATTAACATTTACAGTTCTGAAGAACCTCCCATGAAATTCCCATAGACTTAACACTAGGTGCCAAAATGTTAGCCATAACAATGCTAAGTGAGGCTGTGCTCACACGTTGCGTCTTTTTTGAAGCTGTCAGCGTCCGTTTTACATAATAATACTATGAAGTAGACTGTGTTTTCAAAAACATCTGCAGCGGTTTTTTTTAATGCCGTCCCCATCGTTTTTTCTGCAGCTCAGGGCGTTTTTTTCCGTTGAAAAAAGGTCAGCTTCTCAGAAAAAACGCCCTACGTCAAGTGCTTTTTTGACAGCTGACCAATCACAAGCGGAGTAGTGACACATGTCGTTTCCCATAACAACCACCAAAAATGGAGAAGGTAGCGGTGAAGTTAATTGTGCTAGTTTCTGAGCACAGTGAACTGTACAACATTACAGTTAAACTGTATCATAACATTCATCATAAAGATGCCGTTTGTCATCAAATTGGACAGATCCTTGGAGTTTCTGGAAAGTGTTTACTGCTTGTCGTTAGCAAAACTAGCCTGTTAGCTAACGTTAGCTCTGCAACAATGTATAGCCAGCTAGATGTCTAAAGGTGCGTTTTAACCGAACGCGACGCAAAATTTCGTGCAACGTGAATGCATGAAAAGTCAACGGCAGGAGGCGAATAGGCGGAGTTAATCGCGGCAAAACTGCCAGTGATGCGAAATGGGTCCACTTTTGAAACGTCAGCTAATGGACAATAACAATCAGCCTGAGAGTTCTGGAAAGGGAGCATGGCTTCTAGCCCTACTTGAATGTGATTGGCTTTCGCCAGGCGAAATTTTCGCTCGAGTTGAACATTTTTTAACTCAAGCGAACGCTCATTTCGCTTCGCTCGCAGTTTCACCGCAATTAACTCTGCCCATTCGTCTCCTGCCGTTGACTTTTCATACATTCACGTCGCGCGAAAATTTTGCGTCGCGTTCGGTTAAAACACACCCTAACAATGTACATGCTACTGTTGTTATGGCAACAAAATACGCTCTCAACTGCTTTTTGGAACAAACGCTGCCAGCGTTTTTTTACTTGGAAAAATGCTCTGGCCAGCGTTTTTCATCAAAAAAATGCTACGTATGAACACAGCCTGAACATTCTAAAAATAACAGTTCAGAAACTTAGTCGGCCGAACATTCTTTAAAAAAGTAATCCAAAATACAATATTTAGATTATGTTACTTACCTTGAGTAATCTAATGGAATACGTTACAAATTACATTTTAGGGCAAGTATTCTGTAATCTGTAGTGGAATACATATTAAAAGTAACCCTCCCAACCCTGCACACAGACACAGGGTCTTTGTATGCGTATCCTCTTGCTGACCCCCGGTACCTTATCTTAATCCGCACAGAATTACCGCGCGGTTATCAATTGTCCGAACATATCCTGTACAGGACAGACGTTTGGTTCACTAACACATGCACATAGGCAACTCAAACTCGCCGCCACATGCATGTTCCTTTGTTCTCTTTGAACACTTCAGCGAGCACGCGCACATACATGCACACGCAACACACGCACGACTCAGAACAAAGGAACACCTACATATAAGTGTAAATACATACACATGCTTCACTTATTGTACATAAATGTATTTATTCATGCATTACTACTTTAATGTTACATTTCAATAAAAGTATTATTTTTTCAAGGTTGTCTGTTGTAATGTTACACGTGGAATGAATATCACAAACCTCTGCTGATCAGAATTCTAAATACCTTCACCTCTTGGGTGAATCATCAGTGTTATTTGTTTAGTTAGCCAAATAGATAATATTGTGATTTGATTAACTGTTGATGTCGTAATTTCGATTATGAATATTAATTTAATCATTATTTGATGTTCCAAATTAATAGTTTAGTATATTTTATGAGAATGATATACAAAACAAAATTGAAACTGATCTTTTATTTTACCCACTATGGTAGATGCCATATTCTGTTTGATGCCTCCATGTGTTTAATTTAATTATCCCCTACATAATTGGTACCTCATGTAACGATATTCCTTACACATAAGTGGTACCCCCCTCTAATTGTAGGCATTGTCCCTACACTGCTCTGACACTATGAAGGACAACAAAGATACAAAGCTACGCTGGCAGAACAGATCATATACTCAATACATGTAACATGTCTACATGGAGAGATTACATTGGCAATTTTTTGAAATTTAGGGCCTGTTTCAAAAGCTGCAAAACAGTTTATCACTACTGAAGAGTAACTGATTGAAGCAACATTTTCATTCATGTTTAACTTTGGCAGTGAAAGTAAACCATACAGTTTACATAGCTGTCATCTCTCTCCTGTTAAAAATTGTAAAAATGTGCCAGATATTTTAGAGAAATTTGCCCCCTTTTACCACTCAGCCAAAAGTTCAAAACTTGGCCAAAAAACAACCAAATCGACCAAAGACAAAGAACTAGAAATATTGCCTCATGATCCAATGTCCCACAGATTATTATATGTGTGACGTCTGAGATCTAGCTAATGGATCACGGAATGCATAGTGGTGATGCTCACAATAGCTTATCAGCTCACTGGCCCATAACCAAAAAAGAATTATTCACCATATAAACCTACAGCAAGTGTTTTAAGGAAAACAGCATTGTGCAGGCTGAAACACTAAGTGAGGGGCTGCGTCTCTACAGAGTAACCAGCACTGGTCTAAATGTAGAGGACAACCCCCGTGTACTGTGCCGATCTACAGCAGCCATCTTGACTGACATCTGCAGCCCCTCCCCAGCTGCATAGCCCTTAGGACTGTGCTACAGGGAATCACTCAACCCCACCCCAACACCGCAGAGGGTTTGATTCATACAGCACAGATCAATATGCTTCAGATGGCCATATAACCCCGCATAACCTCCACTGCTGCATCCCACTCCCATGTGACAGCAAAGGGGCTGTACGTCAGCATAAAAGCCAGCCCTGTTTTATAGCCCTTATTCATCAGTAAACCTGGAGGGTTTTTTATGGCCCCTGGACATGGTGCAGCAAGACTGGTCTTTTCATGGCAGTAGGGACAGCAACTCTGAAACTGAATGGTGATAGAGCTGGAATTAGAATTTCAATTTCTCCTCTCCATTTTCAAGGAAGCCAAAGGTTCCCGCCAGTGGACCATTAGAGTCCACTGTCGCCATTTGTTAAAGGGTTGGAATAAGTTAAGCGCAGCAGTTTGTGCTTTTTTTCAGTTTTTCAATCGAATTTGGATTGATAAAATGGCACTTTTGCTGATGGTGCTGAAAAAACCTTCAATAAAGACATAGAACATGGAATATTTCAAATGCAACTCACTGCCGTCAGCACTGAGTGTGGCAAACATGGCCTTCTTCTCGGCAAAGCCAGCACTGTTGCACACCCTCATCTGCAGCTCATACCACGTCGCCTCCTGCAGGTCATACAGGATATAGCTCTTGGTCAGGGAAGTTCGCTGGGCTGTGGTCCAAACCGTGGTGTCCACCGGGCGGTATTCCAGTGTAAAGGAGGTGATTGGACAACCACCATTGTTCCAACCATTCAGGTTCAGCCTCACGCGTGTGGAGTTGATACTGGCGAACAGCTCTTGCTCTTTGGAGAACTGTGGTTCTGTGTAGACAGGAAAAAAGGGCAGGGCATGCATGAAAATCTCCCACACACACATTAAGAAGAACAGGGCAACTAATGGGTCCACAGTGCTGCCTGGGAGTCAGGTTCACAGCCTGCAATTCATCTCAATTCCAGTTCATCTCAAACTGATGTAAAGTGTCAAGCGTCGTTTGAAATGCCAGCTGGGTGTTTAATCTTCAAGTAGGTTATCTGTATCATGGCTCTGAAATTCCCATGGGTACTGTCCATTCAGTTATAATTATGTTACATTACATTACATTACATTCACTCAGCAGATGCAGATGAACGACTTCCAGCACAAGAGAACAGAAGTATATTCATGCAAGTTAAATGAGCAACAGTGTCAGACCTGGCTAACAACACTCCCAGAGTAGTGAGTGTGAGCACAACACCATTCATATACTACCACATGTTAACTTGTGCTAATCTGAAACTAATTATTAGCCTTGTGCTCTGGGCAGCTGAACAAACAGGTTCCATAATGTTTAGGCTGGCTTGCACAGGCCCCATGATGGATTTAGGGCTGATGTGTGGATATTCATCCTAAATGTGAGGTAGTATGGCTTAAGGTCAAACCGAAAACCTACAAGAGCCCAAAGCCGATGAGTAAGAATCAGGGGCCGTAGTGCATTCCGTGATCGATTACAGGGCTCCAGACTAACTTTTCCACAGGTAGCACTGGTGCTACCAACTTTCTCAGTTGGTCACACCAGCACATGTTGTGGTTGCACCCTTTTTTTTTTTTGGTACAGCATGGTATTAATCAATGACCTTGCATGCTGATTAATAGCTGTCTTAATTTGCATACCCTAGTTTTGCATTGATGTAAAGATTGACAGTGACTCAAGACTTCAGATTAAAATATTTTGCAAATATCTTAATCTGAACAAGTTTCTCTACCACGAGCAGTGGCTGAAAAAATAGGTCATCTTCTATTATATAATTTTAAAAGAAAACATAACAAAAATGATATCAAATAAAAGCAAAGCATAACAACAGCATGTATGTTTTTACATGTACTCTATGGTTTTACTTTTTATTATATGTTGTATTTAACCCTTTCATGCGTACAGTGCGTACCGGTGTGATTAGCTGCTTAGCACGTATGCCAAAACCGGTATGATTAGAATACTAGATTGGAAAAATTAAACCTAATTTTAGTTTTAAGGAAACAGCGATTTACTATTAAAAAATATAGCAAATGCTAACTGAAAACTATGAGACGCTTAATAACGCTAATGAAAACATAATGAACCATGTAACATAACACGCTCGCTACATAGCATAAAAATAAGTTATGTGTGAAAGGGTTAATTGCCTTGGGTGTTTGATCTCGTGTTATTACTGTTTTTACTGCTGCACAACCAGTTGCCCCTCTGGAGACAAATAAAGTTCAACTTAACTTAACAGCAGCATTCATTCAAAGTAATACTTTTTCTTCCTAACTGGCTCAGTTGGTCTCTCCCCGCCTGCGCGTGCACTCTCATCATCAGTTGTGTCTGAGTCGGGACCTCTCGTTGGCTCTCCCTCTCCACCAGCCTCCTTCTCTCTCTCTGGATTGTTTCACACAATGAAAATGCAGGCAGGGAGAGTGCAGGTAGGGAGAGACCGACTGAACCAGTGAAGAATAAAAAGTACTACTTTCAACCACAATGGCTAACGCAGTACTCGTGCTGGAGGGGCACCAAAACAGCCTAATGATCATCATGCACTCACATGAATGCGACCACGTGAAATTTTAACTCGCACACTCTCAAAAAATGGTCGCATATGCGACCATGCAGTCTGGAGCCCTGCACACATGTGCGCGCGCGCACACACACACACACACACACACACACACACACCATTCTCGCTCCCTCCTGGTGTTTCACGTGATATATGATGATGATTTAAAAAAAAAAAAAAAAACAAATAAAAAACAAATGGGGGGTATATTTGCAAGTCGCACTGGTGCGCCTAGTTATAAAATTTAGTCACACTGTCTCCAAAAATAGTCGCAAAATGCAACTAAATGGTCACAGTCTGGAGCCCTGCCGTAGGGCCATAGCTGTCCCCTACCTTTGCCATGTGTCTTGGCCTCGATGATCTCACTGATGCGTCCTGGGCCCACGGCGTTCAAGGCTGTGAGGGTGAACTTGTACCAGGTGCCACACTTGAGGTTCTCTAGGCGGTACGACCGCTCGCTGGGGCTGATGGGAAAGCTCCCCCACTGCTCACTGTTGTCCTCTGAGTACTGCAAGATGTATCCTACAGAGAAGAAAGAGGCCTCTCAACTGACCCGGTGATTACTCATCCCCCTGAAATTGGGGATTATGAAGGTTTAGTCATCAATCCCAACTACACAGTAAGACTAGTGTATGTATAATTATTCATTCCTACTTGGATATAACATTTTAGGGGACTTGGGAATCTTGAGCCCAAACAAAGTGTCTGGTTTGACAATCAAAGTGATTATGAGTACTTTAAGCCCTGAAAGGGTCATAATTTAGTATTTTTCCCTAGGTTCATGGTCAAATATTTCTTAAGATCTTTTTCCCAAAAACTTTAAATGAAATTGAAGTTTCAAGGAGATACACATTCTAAAGGATATTTTGATGGTCAACCACTCATGTTTTTCTAAGAGTCAATAGCAAAGCACTTTATAGGATATAAAGTTCTCTACCGATAATCAAAGTGCAAAGTGGGTTAGCAGAATTGACTGTGACTGAATGCTCAATTCTAACATGCAGAAATGCTGAATGCTGAAAAATGACATTTCTCAAAACCAACTTTGTAATTTTAGGATGGAAAAGGAAGTGGACTCCTATGCAACAGCATTTGGTTTTCATAATTCCTCTTTAAAATATCCATCAGGCTAAATCCACCATTTTGTGCTCCGCTTACACTGTGTGATAAATGACCTAGCTACCCAATTCTGAAGGGGCCCCCTTGTGACTAAGGGATTTAATTTTCTTCTCCAAACCTTCTCACTCTCTATTTTCTTCTCATTTTCGCCCCTGCTCTCGCTTCTTAATAATCTTCTCCAAGAGATCGTGTTGGAGGTAATGAAAACGGACCCTTAATGATCTTCCCCGGTGTCAGACTGCCGGTAGACAGCGGACATGGTTTAGACCCCAGCTGCAGCCCTGTGTGAGTAATTGCTGAAAGCAAGCCTACCTCGTATGGAGCTTCCGCCATTGTCTCCCGGGATCCAGGACAGAGTGATTGACGTGGTGGTCGTCTTGGTCACTGTTAGACGTGGCTGGTCAGGAGGAACTGAGAGGAAGGCAACAGAAGGACAACTGTGACAGTGTACATATTCTGTATTTAATTTCTCTCATCATGCCTCAGAGAGCTAGGACGAACCCCTAGTCCTCATCTTGGCTTTCCAGTTTTCTGCTTACCTTGAACCTGCAGGTTAAGTGTAATCTCATCAGAGCCCCAGTTGTTGCTGGCCACGCAGCTGTAGTACCCAGAATCCTCTGCTTTCACAGTGCGGATGACAAAGCTGCCATTGCTATGGATGCTCCGTCGTCCATCAATCAAGACCGGGGCAGGGGTCCCATTGCTAAAGTCAGACCATAGACCACATGATACTGAGGCTAATTGCAGCAGCTGATGATCTTACACGGCACCTCTCAAAGGATTATGAAATATTATAAAATTAATCTGGGACCTTCTCTCCATGTATAGAAATATATATGTCAGTTTTCATCCCTGTTCGAATCAGAATCAGAATTACAGTACATTTAATATTTGATTATTTTTTTATTTTATTGGCAGTTGATCCAGTAAAGACATTAAACTTCTATAGCTCAAACGTTGCAGTATTTCATATCTGAGAGTGAGAGGCAATGCAGTGGAACATTCCTGGAGCGTAATGCACAGGCTCCTGTCACTCGGGTCCAGCTGGTCGGTGGAGAAACGGATTTACCTTCCCTTCAGCCACTTGATGGTTGGGGGCGGGTCTCCAACTGCTTTGCAGGGTAAAACGATGTCCCTCATCCAGGGCGTAGTGACTGTGCCGCTGAATGTGAGGATCCTAGCAGGAGCTGGGGGGGGGACAAATGCAAGCCTCTTAAGATTGGGAGACTTATCCAATACAAGATAAGGAACGTGCAGACGTTTCAGGGGATAACACATCAATCCACTCACACAATTCTACATGGAATGACTGAAGATAAGATTCAATCCCAGCATAATTACTGATGATAAACAATTGTTATCTTTTCATACATTCTGGGAGAAAAGGTTGCTGTGATTCATTAACCAGTTGCACTGGAAATGGCCTCAACCGCTCAGAGGGAGATTATACAGTGCACACACACACAATGCTGGTTGCACTGAACTGAATGGAACGATTTGATTCTTAAGTAAGCAGTGTTAGTGTTTTAATTCACATTTGTTTCCACTGACTTAGTCTCCTCTAGATTGCACAGTTCTAAAATGGTGACACACAATAATTTAACCTCAAACCTTTAGCCAGAGGCTCCACTGTGATGATCTCACTGGCATTTCCCCGACCAGCTGCTGTCACCGCAACGACCCAGATGCTGTACTGCCGGTTTCGGCTAAGGTTTGGAACACGGTAGAAGTACACATCGGGCGAGGCCTCAAACTCACTGATAACCTGCAGAGTGGGAAATGGCAGCAAACACACACCCTGTGTCACCCTGTGATATACACATCTACATCACATCCCAAAGCAAGTGGGCATTCTCTCATCCAAACCAGCTTTACAAGATCCAGCCAGGAGCAAAGGTGATCTGTCCTCATCAAATCAAACCCTGTTTTCCTCACAGCATGAAAATTTGGCCCCTTGATAGTGTCATAACTCCTCATGATGTTCATGGTGACTCTAACATAATACAGTTTGACAATTATTAAACACGCAGCGCCATGATATCGCTATGTGATCTGAACAAAGATGTCTCTCTTGTCCAAAGTTCTGATCTCACACGCCTGCCCCCAAACCTTCCCCTTTCCTTTGCCAGACACTCGTGGGACCAGATAAAGCTGTCAGTTGGGCGGGGGATGGGGAGAGAGGGGAGGCAAGATTTATGAGTGCTGCCTGTGCTGTTACATGATAGGTGTGCCGATGCGTGGGGGCGGCTGACAATTAAAGATGAGGTGAGCCACAGGGACGAGGGGTGATGCAGTGATGCTGATGGAGAAGGAAGGAGGGAGCGTACCGTGGGGTAAGGGTTGGAGCAGAAGACGGTGTATTTCCTGATAATGCCATTGAGCTTCAGGGGTGGCAGCCAGGAGACGAACACGACAGAGTTGGTGGAGGCTGCAGCCTTCACTCCGGCTGGTGGCCCCGGGACTGGACAAGGAAGAGAAGAGAAGTCACTTCACATGACAAACACAGGAAATCTACTTCTGTGTGACACTGATGTCCAGAATTCACATTCCAGGATCCCATATCCATAATACAGAGTACTATGAAATTAATGAAAATCCTGCATTCTTGAAGACATTTGAACTCAATGTGACAGCAGACACACTGGATCAAGTGACACTGCCTAGTTAATCTATAATTTTATTGCAATGTGACGGCATTGCTGAAAGTGTGACTGAAATTGCATGTGGCTGTTTCGAGTCAGGCACTGACAAATGCCCTTTGGATTGAAAGGAGTCCCCCTGCGGTTGTTGACATGAGCGCGTCCCTCACCGTCCTCCTTGGTACGGGTGAAGATCTGCTCGCTGCGCACCCCATCCCCAGCGCGCGTGAAGGCCAGCACCTGTATGCTGTAGTTCGTGTACTTCTCCAGGCCATCCAGCTCCAGGGAAGGCTGGGTGGTGGTGACGTTCTTGATCTCACCCAGTTCTGCAGGAAGGAGGAGTGCAATGGCGGGTCAGGCGCACATTTACAGAGTAATTCCTCTCCTGGAGGCCCACCAATAGACCAATCAGCCTCTGACTTCCACAGAGTTATTTTCTTTGCAATTTTGATGTTAAAGCTTATACATTCATGTGGATGGTTGCTGCCTATGGTGCTGCACAGGTAACCCACGTACTGGGTCCCATGTTAGTCTTCTTACAGTCCAGACCCGGGGACTAACTAGGCTGCGTTTGTTACAATATGTTACAAGTTTGTTACAACCTTGGGACATTGGAGTCTCAGTGCACAGAATTCCAAAACTGACTTCTGTACCCATTTGCAACATACACTGTTTGAGTAGTTGCACAGGTCAACCGTTAAACTGCACATCAATCAGGGAAACATATAGTGGTGGGCTGAGTAGAGTGAAAATAACACATCTAGTGTGCTGGCAAGTACACACACATGCACCTTTGGGTACAGGTTTTTATCAGTGCCTGGTAAATAAGCCATCATCAGGGACATGCCCTCTTCACCATCTCTAACACTATAACACAGACAGGTCACAGAAGTCATCATCACCATCATCATCATCACCATCACGGCCATCATCATCACCATCGCTGCCATCATCATCATCATCACCACCATCATCATCACAATCGCCACCATCATCATCACCATCACCATCATCATCATCATCACCATCACCATCATTGTTATTATTTTTATAACTACAGGCTGGGTTAAGGAAAACACCACTGATGTTTTTGACAGTTGTCATAGTGAGTAAAAGCCAGACTTGTAATAACTGCTGAGATTGCATTGGCGTAAGTCCATATCTCCTACATATTTCATGTACAGGGTAATGAGACCAATTCAGTGTATGGAGAAGACGTTATATTGTCATCCCTCTGGGGTAACCTAAGAGCATTTCTTTGTTTAGTATGATTAGAGCTGTGCGATATGACAATATATATCGTGTGAAGATAGAAAAACATCTATCGTTTCATATTATGCTCTATCGTATATTTCGTTGTGTTGCAAATCACACACTTTACGGCAATACTTTTCATCATTTGGACGACGCTTTGCGTTCTTCCACACGGCACGGATGCAGGTAGGAAATTTGCCTGAAGGTAACACAAACAAACATGGAGGAGAGTGAACATGACACAGAACTATAATTGAAAAGTGTTTTCTATTTACCTTTTTATATTTTATACATTAATTTTTTTTTTTTTTTACCCTTTCACAAGTAACTTATTTTTATTCTATGTAGCTCGCGTGTTACTTTACATGGTTGATTATGTTTTCATTAGCATTATTAAGCTTCTCATAGTTTTCAGTTAGCAATTGCTATATTTTTTTAACGTTAAATCGCTGTTTCCTCAAAGCTAAAATTAGCTAGAATTTTTCCAATCTACTGTTTTAATCGCACCGCTAATCACACCGGTGTGACCGTACGTGCGAAAGGGTTAATTGAAAATTTGCACAAAGGTTCCAAATAAAAGGAGAAAAATAATCAAATATTAGTAAGTACCTTTTATTTGTCGAGTGTATAATTCAAAATGTAATAAGAAACAGGCCTTTCCATGTGGTCATTTTATATAAATATTTATTTGTTGAATTTACAGAAAATGTGCTATATCGTGATATGTATCGTTACCTGGATATGAAATGACCTATATCAGGATATGAAATTTTGGTCATATCGCACAACCCTAAGTCTGATCACTGTGCATTACAAGCTCTGAAATAGTTAGTCAATTCCCTGCAGTGTTAGCAGAAAACACAACTCCATTTAAAGCATGACAGCACATGACAACACACACCCTTGAAATGTTTGGTCAACACCCTGCAATCCACATCACCCTATGAACACTTCAACTTACAAAAAACTGGAATACACCTCCCCCTTGTGGTACTGACTAAGAAAATGTGTTCATTTTGTGCTGCTCTGATAGAATGGTTTGAAAACTCTTTTGTGCTGTTAGGATCTACATTGTATTCATCTAATTATCCACAGGAACTGTCTCAGGGCAAAATGTCACCACAGGGCAAAGTGTCACCACCATATCAGGACAGATAACACCAAATTGTTTACGAGAACTGTACTAGAACAAAGGGTCATTAACACATCAATGTCTGTAGTCCACTGCCTCTGTTTAAACCCAATCAAAAACTGTTGAGGTGTGGCCTAATCACACCTAGGTATTTCTGTGAGTGCTCATCTGAGCCTAGGCAGTCTTAGTTCGGGTGCTGTTTGTGTGCATAAGTTTGGCTCCTGGGGAATAAACCACTTCTCTGCAAGACCGGTCTCATCTCATCCATCCGACTGTCCGTTCTAAAAAGTAGAACCTAACAGTACTGTTTATGATGTAATAAACAAGTAATAAAATAAGGTAATAAAATAAAATGAAATTAAAATCTAATAAAAATTCTAAATAAAAATAAACAAAGGCTATTTGACTATCATTATGTAAAACAGTCTTAGAAATGTTTGCACATCTGAATTCTGCACATGCAGAAGATATAAAAGATATTAAATGTTTGCAATTAAATATTAGATGTATTTATTAGCAAAGAAAGTATTTTAAAATGTAAAGACATTGAGTTCAGTGCCATTTTCCAGACACACTTAAGGGGGATTTCCTCTCTGAGTTGCATCGTGTTCTCTGCCTCTCTCCAAACATTTCTACTCACAATAGAAAAAAAGCTCTTGAATTACCACAGCTACATGTACGTGTCACACACTGTTTATTTCCTAGCCATGTGAAATGGGCCATTAGCATGATGGAAAGTGACAGGCTCTGGGTGACAGGTAGCCGCACTGTCACAAGCCATCATGTTGATGTTTCGCTGTCACCCCTGTGTGTATGGGCACAGGTCACGTGTGACTGAAGATGGTGCCTGCTTGACCCTGGTGCCAGCGTTCAACTAAAATATCATTTGGTAGGACATCTCAAACACTTACAAACCCACCTCTAACATGCAATAATAAATACATTTGTGCCTGATGTACACTTTCAATTATGACTGTAAGCTGAAATTATGCTAATTGCAATGATAAAAGTTACAGCCCATCAACTGCAGCATTCTGGAGGGTATTTGATATGCTGCACTGACTGGTGAGGATGAATTGCAAACAGATCTGGGCTCAGTGGCTGTGTGTGTTGGGCATGTTATTCCTCACTCATTGTACAGAGAGAGGTGGGAGAGAGAGGCGGGACAGAGAGAGTGCCTCACCTCCATCGGGCAGGTTGGCCCAGTAGATGACCCGGAATCCCTGCAGGTTCCCATTGAGAGCTTCTTTGGTGAGGGTTGACCAGGTGAGCGAGATTGTCTCTGGGGAGGTAGCGGTAGCCACAACGTTCTCAGGAGGGTGGCTCGGAACTGCGGTACAGAGAAAAGATTTGTTCAGCCTCATGTCCTCTCATATCCAGCCTCAGGAATGGCAAAAAATTACATTGGATTCATTGGTTTCCTGCCTAATTGCTCACAATTTTAAGGGTTCTTTTTTTGCAGAGAGGATTGAAAACAATAAACGCCAGACAGAGATTAAAAAGCAACTCTCTTTAATCTAAATAGAATGGGGGAATGTCATCAAATTAGTGACATGTTTCAGCCAACAATACATTTTTTGATTCTCACAAAATGTTTGTCATTAATGTTACTGTTAAACTAAATAACTAACTAATAACTAAGCAGTAAAAATGTAGTCCTTCCTTAATTCATGACTGAGCATTAGGGGACAGTGAAACAGAAGTGTGATTGTGAATAGACTTTCATGCCAGAGGCAATACAGAAAACCTCCAGAAGATGGTAGCCTATCCTGAGCATTGCTGTGCTTATCTACTGAAAAGCACAGCAGCAATAATGAACCTCCACGGAAAGACATGATGAATGCATCAAAAAACACAAATATCAACACAATACAGCCTGCAATTCTCACTCATCCTGCAACATCTCCATGACCTAGAGGTGACAGTGCTGGCTATACAGGCCTGCTGTCCTGTCCAGCTAATTCCCTATTCTTTAATCACTCACATTCACAGGGCAGAAGCATTGATTTGATAAAGGCACTACAACCAAGCAGTATTTATACAATGTTAAAATTAGTAAGATTTCTCGTCCGCCTCAGTCATCCGGACTTTGGTGTTACTGTGGGATCACCTGCATCACTGTCAGCCACACCTCCCCGTCCCACAGTGTACGCAGCAAAGGTAAGCTCATGCACTAGTGCACTATGTGGTCCCCTTTGCTGACAGATACTTCACAGGCCATGAACCTCCCTCAGTAGGTCTCCCTCAGTAGGCCTGCACACCAGTGCAAGGAGGAACCACTGCTAATGTAAGCCCACAGTGCTGCCACGGGATGAATCCAATAGCGTCCCGCTGCTATGGACTCCCAGCAAGAGTGGACTAGTGACACAAGCCCTGAGTTGAAATAGCCCCATCTGAGCTGTAGGGAGGTTCAGTCCAATTGTAAGACCTGTATAATTATTACTGATAATTAGGAAATCATATGAAGTGAAATGTGCCCAGTAGAATATTCCCCATTAGGAGCAGCACTGGGATGCCGTGGTCTACCAGAGTGGGCAGTGCCCAGTTCGCTGGAGTGTGTCTAGTGGGCCACTGACCGTCCTCCAGTGTGCTGGTGATGACCTCCTGGGACGAGGGGCCCGTCCCAGCACGATTGGTGGCCTGCACCACCACCCCATACTTGGTGAACTTCTTGAGGTTGTCCAGCATTATCATTTCACTGTCGCCTGTGGTGTCCATGTTGATGATGTTGAACTGGTAGCTTCCGCCCATGCTGTACTCCCGGTAACCGACCTGGTACCCTCGGATCATGCCATTCTGAAGGTGTTTTTTGGGAGCCTGTGGGGGGGGGGTTGCACCATGGTGATGTGGGTAAGGGTATACCCCAAGGTTACAGGTTTGATTCCAGGAAGACGGAAGGGGGGGGCAGGGTTACCACCATTGTTACTTTGAGCAAAGTACTTCACCTGAACAAGTTCAGAAATTATTGGTATAAATAGACCTTTGAGTGATGTAAGCTATACAAGTGGTCCTGGATAATGGCTAATAAGTAAGCTAATTGTTAGACATAATAATAAATAATCAAGCATGAACCCAAATGTTATGACACATCCATGATCACAGCATCTCTAATGCAGGATATTTCAGTCATATTCCCCTCAGCCCAGACATTCAGGTGTGTTACTGTGTATGTGTCTGAGCAGACTCTTATCACAGTACCTTCCAGGTAACTTTGATGCTTTGAGAGGAAATGGCCTCCAGCTGAACATCCTGTGGGGGCCCATCAGGGGCTGGAGAACACAAAGACACACAGCAGCAGGTCAGAAGCTGGGAGAGCTGTGGTGATTAAGAGTCAGAGCTGTCAGTATTGTGTGCTGTGGCATTCTGGACCTGACAACCCATGGAGAGGCAGCACTGAAAATGGCATTCTATACCTTTGCCAACAGATGGTGCTGTAGGGTTAAAAATTCCTCAGTTTGGTCTTGAATCTTGGGGAAAAATGCCCCATGACTAGTAGCAACATGGTTATTTAAAAATGTAAAAATCCCTTCAAGTGAATGTCAAAGAGGCTTATGATTCTAAAAATGCACTCATTTACTTCTGTATAGACATCCTAGTGACCTTAAAAATAACAAAAAGTAACACGGTAATGAGAGCTTGTGTGATTACATGTTCAACCATATTTCCAGATCAAACAAAAATATTTGAGGCAATACTCGCAGCAGAGGAAAAAAGGAATAAAATACATACAATAGCCAAAAAGTGAACAGGACACACACCCTGGCCCCTGTTACTCCCTGTGTGAGGATGCAGTCAGGTATCTAGACAGAGAGAGCAGCACTGGGCGGGGGGTGGAAAGCCAGGACTGCACTTCAAACCCAGCAGAGGAGGCAGGGGGTCATCCCCCAGGCAAACATGGCCTGACTCCACTGAAGGCCTTAATTGAAAGCCTATGCGTTTTATTGCAGGCTCAGCGTGTATTCAATAATGCAGCGGCCCGTCTGTCTGTCTGCATGGGTGCGCTGACTGGTCAGAAGAAATCAGTGTCTGCCACTCAGCACTTGTATATGGGTGGCAGTGTAGCATAGTGGTAAGAAGCAGAGCTTGTAACCAAAAGGTTGCTGTTTGATTTCCTCACTGGTGCACTGCCGTTGTACCCTTGGGCAAGGTACTTAACCCACAATTGTCTCAGTAAATATCCAGCTGTATAAATGAATAGCATGTCAAAAAAACTGTAAGTCATTCTGGATAAGAGCATCTGCTAAATTGCAATAATATAATGTAATGGCACTTGCTAACTAGAGAAGCACAGTGAAGCAGAGATATAACTGTATTGTTCTGACCCTAAATCTGTGCATTATCATGCTTGGATGGGGGTTACTTGAGTAGGCCTCTCCCACGTTCCATTATTTAGTCTGAGGGTGGAGCGCTGTGAACTGGTTGGTTTGCCAGTCTGTCAGTAACATTTTGCAAATGCTTTTCGTTCAATTATGATGTTCGAGTATAGTGTTGCTATGTGCTTTGCTGAAGCAAGTAAATAAATGGTGAATTTATGCACATGTATGGTGCTAATTTATGAATCAAATGCCAATGTTAACATCAAGGCTCTGGAAGAATGTAATTTACCATTCCAACTGCTGATATGTAATTTTCTGATGTTGTGGCAGTCCAGCTATCAGGCCCATGAAACTTATAAAAAATGTAAATTGTGTGTAAACTGACAAAGATAAAAATGGTGACACGTATGTTGAAACAACTGTCACAGTTTTACATGTATTTTCTATACTAGGCAACACATATGACTCAATATCATACAGGTAACAGGATTAGTTATACTGTATATATTTATAATTATATATTTAATTATCATTCTTCACAGTTGTTGCGAATTATGATGCTACTGTAGAAGCACCAGTGGATATACTGTAGTTTCACATACTTTCCCCCCATTGTAAATCTTGGGAACAATCTTCTGACTGGCCTCATGTAGGCCTGAATTTGGGCTCAGGGACTTGCAGGCAAGGCATGGGCTCTACCTGCTTCATCGGTGGTGATGGTGAGCTCGTTGCTGGCCTCGCTCTTGCCAATGTGGTTCTTGGCGAACATGCGGATGTTGTAAGTGGAGGAGGGGTGGAGGTCGATGATGGTGGCTTGGTTCAGCTGGGGGGAGACGTCTTTGGTTGTTTGGGCTGAACCCCAGGATGCTGCAGACAGAAGGGCACACAGGTGGGTCCCTCAGATGGGCATGGCCATGTGGAACATTGGTTAGCAAACAGGGACATAAATTCTCTGCTACCATGCCCTTGACTGAGCCACTCGAGCAACCAAACCAGCAACAAATCTTAAATGAATTAATGTATTTAATGAATTGAAATAAATAATAAACTAAATCTTAGCAATATCAGATGCCCCTACCATGGAGCAAACAACTGCTCTAGTTACTGTGGTAAAACATTACTACACCTATTTGATGCAAATAAACAGTCAGACAGACACCTCTTCAGGTGATCCTTTGGATAATCACCACATTCTATTCCATACCACTCCTACTGTAGTATTGTTTGTCTCTTCCCGTTTCCTGTTCTCCTATTAGTCTACATGTGCTTATGTGTATAATATGTCTTGTTTTCCTTAGCTACTTTGTACAACACCTTTGTGATTCTGCAAAGCACTTTGTAAGTATAATCTATTATTATTACCTGATTTGTTCTTGCACTCAATGTCATAGCCAGTGATAGGGCTATTTCCATCGAAGCCCATGGTCCAGCGGAGGGCGATTGTCCGATCCCGTACCTCCCGGATCTCTACCTCGGGAGGGTCAGGGGGCTCTGGGAAACGAATTGCATCCCGTCAGCAATACAGACAACTCAAAGGTGGACTGTGGTGTTGCCAATGTAGGTTCAATTCTCCTGATCAGTCCAGAGTTTTAGCACTGCAAATGACAAATCTAGCATTTTCCCAGATCAGTTCATGGACTTTCTCAAGTGAATTAAGTAACATTATATAGATATTTCTCCTGGTACTATATCTGTGACATTCATCTTGGTTTGTCTTGCCTGTTAAATCAAGCTTCCTTCAGTGCATCAGCAACATTAGATGGTCATACGATCATTACACCACAGTGTCACAATATTAATGCTGTGATATACGCTTAGTGATGTCATGACATACAGTGCCTTGCAAAAGTATTCAGACCCTTGACCAAGCCGCAAATTTTACTGAATTGCAAATGATGCATTAAAAATTTGTTCTGTGTGATATTTTATGTAAAAACACTGAAACTCAAATTGAATTATTTTAAGGTGACATTGGTTTCATGTTATAAAATATTTTAAGAACAATAAAAGACTGAAATATGCTTTCAGGGCCTGAATAATTTTTCAAGGCACAATATATACTATGACAAAAATGTGGTGCTTCTAAGACTAAATCAAGAGAGGAGAGAGCTCTCCTGAACATCTACAGGTCAGCATTGAGAGTCACCTTGCACTGTTAGTTGAATGATTCCCCGGTCTTCCCCGTAGGAGTTGATTGCATGACAGGAGAAAAATCCAGAATCTTCCCTCACGGTGGGCAGAATCTGGAGAGAACAGATAGAACTGAGATCCCAACATTTCAGGTAAAGTGATACAAATTTCACAGCCTCACAATATTCTGACACACTACCTGGTTGACAACATCACCTTACATATTGATAAAATAAGATATAAACCCCAAATTTTCAGCATCCTGGTCCTAAAGCCTCTCCCACCAACAGGCAACTGAGGTTCCGCTTGTTGTTAGAAGGGGGGTGCAGAGGGGCGTTAGCCACACCTGTAAGGTGGAGATGACCTCGTCAGCGACCTCCTTGACGGAGACCACATAGCGGCTCATCTCGGGGTTGATGATGCGGTCCTCCTTCTCCCAGCGCACCATGATGGGCTTCTCCCCGTGAGCCGTGCAGCTCATCTCCTTCTTCTGTCCCTCAGTGGCCAGCGTGGTGTTCGGGTACGATGTGATCATGGCCGGGACTGCCGGAAAAAAGGGGGTACTTTTGTACATCGTCCAACATGGGGGAGCTGTTCCTATGAGAGGTCACTGTGTTTCTGGGTACCCCGTGACACACAAGCACAAACCCCCATGGTGGTTAAGTGACAAGTATGCTCTCACACTTTATATGAATGAAACAAGACCCTAGTGTTTCACTTTTTCTCCCTACCAACACACCACCCGTTCCCCCACCCTCACAATTCAAATAAGCACATGCTGATATGTGCACGCACTCTCATTAACACACATGTGCGCAGACACTCACACACCCACATGCACGCATGCATACAGACACACCTCCCCTCGACTGAAGAGGCGCGGGGGTTGCCACGCCACTGACGGCCTGCTGATGTGATAGGATGTGTCAGACTAAGGGCTGTGAACGTTTAGGCTTCATCTCTTATGTACTTGCAAGCAGAGTCTTGTGCAGTGGCACAGAAAAGGAAGTTGATTCATTTTGCATGACAACTATGAATTTTAAGTGAGATGGATTAAAAAACCTCCTTAGCGTTTCTAAATGTTATCTTTTTTTAATAGGGGGAGATATCTGAAGGAGCATCAGTTGGATGCTTGCCAGCTCCGAGCACCCACTGGGGAAGGCAGGTGGACAGGCACTGAGTTCAGTACTGAATCAGAGAATCAAAGAGGACCAAGGATGGAGCTGAGAGGAATGGCAATGCCTACACATGCATACAAAAAGTACAAGAACGAGCACACACAGAAATAACTCTCTCACACACACACACACACACACACACACACACACACACACACACACACACACACACATACACACACATACATATCCAACATTATTAAACACTCTGTTTTCACAGGTTATGGTCAGTGTATGGCCCTAAATAACTTTGCAAAGAAATGTGCAGCCTTCATATCAGTCAGATGGATCATTCTCAAATGGATGCACTAAAAACAAAGTTCACAGAGCTCCATTCTGTGTTTGTGTACTGGTACGTTGGGCCCAAGGGGCTAACGATAATCGATAATGTGCCGCTTGCCATCCGAAAATCCGTTCAATTTAGGAGCCGGAGCTACCGCCAAGAAATGGGGCAAGCCGTGCTCTGGCAACAACAAAGGAGTGCAGTACAATCTCTTCTGCATACCCGAAGAGAGGGACTGGAGGGGCCTCCCCCGGGCTAGCACAGGCTTCCTGATAATTCCATAATTACTTAGTTGATGTATTTTTTTAATATCAGGCGAAATTATGGCCCGCGTAATGAGACGCTGAGGGAGAGAGAGAGAAAGAGAGAGAGAGAGCTCTGCCAGAAGAGTGTCTCACATGATCCGATAACCTCTTATTTTGGCCTCCAAACTCACTGACCTCAGCTCTGCTGGTAAAGGGGTCTCTGCTCCTACTACTCAGCAACACAATACAATTGGCACAAAGCATTACAAGCATGCAGACAAACTCATCAAGAAAATGAAAGTGCCAGAAAGCAGCAAAGTCCTATTCATCTCCCCATCAAATGATTGAGAAGTACTGATGAGACAGAGAGACAAGGACTGGAATTACTGTTTGTCATTTTTTTTGCCTTTTAATTTCTAGCTGGTCCTTTATGTGTGGAGGAGGGTGGTGCTATGTGGTGTAGTGCAGGATTGGAGGCTATAAATCCTGGCAAACACAACATGCAAACAGCCCTTCCCCTCAGGGCCTGTAGACTGGCTCTAAGTGAAGTATTGACAGGTTTAAATGAAGCAGAAATGCAGAGAAGAGCAGCTATTTCATGCACTCACACGCACACGTGCAAACACATACACACATGCTCTCTCTCTCCCTCACACACACACATACACATATGCATACACATATGCACACATATTCTCTTGCACACACTTCTCATGTACACACGTGCATACACACATTCACATGTGCACATATACACACACTCGCACACACACAAGACTCTGATACATGCATACACACATGTGCACACTCAAGCAGAAACATGTGCACTCACATACATACCAGCACACAAGCTCACACAACCTCACACACATTCACACCCACACATTTGCACATGCACATTTCCATTCAGACACACACAGACCCATGCACATGCACACACACAGACACACGCACACACACACACGTACGCACACACGCACACACACACACACACACACACATAATCAAGAGAGAACCAGATTGGCAGTGAGCCAGTAATGCACGCTGGGCCACTAATGGTTTTTTCCTGCAAATAAGTATACTTTTAAGCATCTTGAGTCTATAAGCAAAGCAGTCCTTGGGGTTAAAAGGCATGAAATACAATCTCCTGACAAATGACATGTGCAGTTGTGCCTGCATTAAACAGCCAGTCTGCCCTGCGTCTCTCAGATTGGCACATGGCAGCCTCCTGGATCACCAGGCACCCATTTCCGCTGGAACCAGGATGGCTCACGCACTGAAAGAATCTTTAAACATTTAGCAAATGAAACCAAAATGAACATGCATGACTTTATAAAGAATCGTTGCCTTGGTCAGGGAGTTAGAAAGTTAAAGCTAATGCAGGCTTGTTTGAGTTCATCCAAACAAACAAAAACATAGTTTTGGCTGAGTATAATTTAACTACAGTTGTGAGAAAAAGTTTGTGAACCCTTTGGAATTACCTGCATTCCTACACTAATTGCTCCTAAAATATGGTCTGATCTTCATCTAAGTCATAATAATATATATACACAATCTGATTAAACAAATAACACACAATTAATTATACTTTTCCATGTCTTCATTCAGCACATGGTTATATTTACAAATCTGAAGATGAGCTCCCACTGACGGACCCTGGGGGTGAAAGGAGTGGGAGCACTCGCACACCTATTTACGCACACTTTGAGCATGAACTCTGATTTCCTCCAGAAAGTCAATGAGTATTCGGCCATCATAGCAAGAAAAAAACATTGAGAGAGTGTCTAATTGGGTATAACGAGCATACGCCAAGCCAATGGCCCTTATAGGGGAGGTTCCTAAATTCTCAGGTCAGCAGGTCCAGCCACCGTCCCTGTTCTGTTTTCTTCCTGTCATATGTGCCCTGGAGTCTTTCAATGCATGGGGGGGGGGAGAGAGTCGAACCTTACGATAATTAGTCTTTTCTCTCCTTTGCCACATTAGCATTGGAGCAGGTGCTGGAGGAGAGCCATGAGGCCAGGTCGTGGAACACAGAGAGAGACCAACGCAGGAACATTAAACCTGTTAATCATTTGCTCAGGCAAAAGAGTGGGAAGGAAACGCACACGTTACTGCTGGTCCTCCCTCTGTGCTAATTAGGCCGGTGTTGGGAAGAATGCGTTCTTGTGCAACTTAATTACAGCTCTGTGACTGACCACAGAATTCCTCTGTGGGGGGTTGTATATGCTGGGAGTTGTTTTCCTCAATTCCAGCACATACTGAATCAATCTCCCATCAAACAATCACTTTCTCAGTCAACCCCTGGACAACCTGGATGTGTTGCCATACCAACCAGTTGCCATTCTGCCAGCCTGCCTACCAGATTCTTCCAGGAGTTATTTCAGTAGAGATGCCAGTGAACTCCTGAAAGCCACTATGGCTTTCTTCCTGTGTAAGAGAAGAAAGCTTCCAAACTGCTTTCGCTTCTAGAGGTGAGTCATTTTTATTGGCTCTTCTTTGTGACTTCATAACGAAGGGCTGGAAGCTGAAATGGTGGCCAGAAAGCCTGGCAGAGTCCCAGGATTCCCTCTGGAAAAGGCTGTATTGGCAAGGGGCCAGACAGGGTGGGTGCCCTCTGAGAGGGTTTCTGTGCTATCGCCACGAAGCTCTGGCATCACAGCAAGGCTGAGAAAATGCGTTGTGCAAACTGGGCAGGTCGGGTTGCAGGCAGATGGTGCCAGGGTGCCCTTTGCACTCCGCTAGGCTCCTGCTGCCCCATGTCTGCTCCCTGTTCCGTTTCCACAGCCTTTTGCTTATTGAAGCAGTGCTGCGATACTCCAACCTCTCACTGTGCAAAGGAATACACACAGAATACACACACATACAGACACACACACACACACACACACACACACACACACACATGCACACACACACATGTATACTCACACACACCTACACAACCACACACTCACTCATACACACACATAGTCAGACATACTTAGAGAATCAAAGAGGACCAAGGATGCAGCTGAGAGGAATAGCAATGCCTATACATGCATACAAAATGCACAAGAACAAGAATGAGCACACACAGAAATGTCACCCACACATGCACACAAACATGCACACACACACGCACACACACGTACTTACACATACACACACGCTAGGGATGTGCATCTCCATCACTGAGGCCAATGCGATACACATCTCGATGCATTGCCAACAATCCAAGGATACATATGAAGCAACTACTAATGCGATACGATATGATTCACGCTTATGCGATGCAATTCGACACAATTTGATTCAACACAATGCGATTCAACGCGATACGATGCGATACTAAAGAATATGATGCCATGCAATTCAATATGATACAGATAGTTGATTTTATTTCTTTGTTTCTTCTTAAGGAGACAGCAAATCATAAATTAACTAAAAACAGTGCCATTTTTACTTCACATATTTGTTTCGTGCTGCCTATGTACTTTATAGCGGCACGGCATATTTTGCAAATTGCATGCGTCTTGTCAAATTGTCGGTCTCTCTTGAAAAATTCAAGGTGTCGCCAAACATTTGATTTGTAGCAATTCGTTGGAACATGTAGTTCTTCCTCCCCCATGATAATCTGTGACTCGCCCGGACACGACACGAGAATTGGCCACTGACAGCAGTGTAGATGAGAGAGTGCGCTTGAGAAACAGTCTAGAGAGGAGGAATCAATCTAAATATAAAATTATTGGTCACAAATTATTGGTCACATTTCTAAATAATAAAGGCATAGGGCCATTACTACTAATTGTATATAAATAAATCGGATTTTACAGATGCAAAAACGTTAGAAACGATGCATCCAGATTCATCCCAAATTGTATCCGGTGCACACTTTTTTAAACGGGGCAATCACATCGTGAAATTTTACACCGGTGCACCGATGCAAATCAGTGAATCTTACCATCCCTAACACACACACACACACACTCTTAAACACACACATAGTCACACATACTCACACACACACTCACACACACACACACACACTCTCTCACGCACACGCACACACACACACACACACACACACACACTCTCTTAAACACACACATAGTCACACATACTCTCACACACACACACACACACACTCTCTTAAATACACACATAGTCACACATACTCTCACACACACACACACACACACACACACACACACACACCACATACACACACTCACACACACACACACTCACCCATACTTACACCCACTCACTCACACACACACTTACACACATTCACACACACACAGACACATACACACTCTCTCACGCACACACACACACACACACACACGCTCTTAAACACACACATAGTCACACATACTCTCACACACACAACCACATACACACACACACTCTCACCCATAATTACACCCACTCACTCACACACACACACACATTCACACACACACAGACACATACAGGCTCTCCTCCATGTTCCCTCATACACAATGCTGATTGCGGTCGTGATTTCATGACACAGATCATCAGCAGATGTGTTTAATACTGCGTACACAGGCCTGGCTGTGCAAATAAACCCATTCTTCAGAGAGACTTTTTGTTGATGCTGACCTGGAGTAGGACAAACACTACTGCATGACATTGGCAGCACATATGGACATTCCCCATTATGAAATGACAAAGATGAATTCCTCACCATCAATACAAAAATCACACTTGGCAAATCATAGAAGCCATCACTTGTAGAAAAAAGGCATGGATTCAAGTTATGATTACATGATTTCATATGGCTTTAAGATATTATTTTACACTACTAAAATAACAACAACTACCCCAGCCTCCTCCACTACCCCTGCTACTATGGCTACTGTTGTTATTATTACTGTTATAAACACTAACAGCTGCAACAGTAACTGTCAACAGAAATCAAAGAATGACATCCACTCCACAGTGGGCACCATGGCCAAGCGTGAGGGTATCACGCTTCAGTCCTCATTTCGTCACCATGCTGCAGGCGGCCCATGCCAAATGTAGGCCAAGGCACTGGGGCCTAGCCAGTCCCCAACCCCCAGCGAGATTCATACATACAGCATCACCCCGCCCTGAGCGGCAGGCCAGCAGAATAAACAGCATTTAGAGGGCATGGAGCTGACTGGTTGAGCGCGGGCACTCGCTATAAAAATAATAATTCCCCTTTACTGCACAATTGGGCTCTGTCTGAGCGTGCCACAGCCAATTGGAAAGCCAGAAAAAAGAGGGTGGGGGAGTGTATCCAGGCCAGAGGCTGTGATTTTTCCATGCTGCTGTTATTTTTATTTTACTCCAATTACGATATATTATATGCTTGCGCTTACAACATGAGAAGTCCTTGTCTTCTTGTCACCAATAAGGACTGTGGAATGTGTGCTGACTAGGTAAGGTTGTAGTGTTTCATGTACCCTCACTGCCTGTTATTAACATGACAAGGTTCAATTATTTGAACCGTGTCATTTTGGCACTCTCGTCCTGCGATGACGAGGATGGGAGGTGGACAGCCGGTTGTTGGTCCAGACCCTGCAAGCACATGTATCAGCATAGAGCTGTACACCACATTAGTGTTAAATAAGGAGATCAAAATTGGAATGCTACAATATGCTCTACACCAGAGCAATGTTGCAAGGTTAGGTGTTTACTGAAAAGAATAAAAAAGCTCCTGTTGTGGAAGAGGTTGGGGCCTCATTATAGCCAAAATGGAGGCTCCTAAGGTGAGGGGGGTGTTACACAAACGAGAACTATGGTGCTGAGATAGGGCCACACCTGTTCACTCCAAAACAACAGCATGCCACCGAGGGGAGGAGAGATCATCTCTAGGACTCCAGGGAGGGCTGGGCCCCAAAGAGCAGGGCACTCTGCATGTTTTTGTGTTGTGTCTTTCTGTCACTGGAGTCAGAGAAAGACTTGCACTGTATGTCTGGATGCAAGTAAGCATGTGTGTGTGTGTGTGTGTGTGTGTGTGTGTGTGAGAGAGAGAGAGAGTATCCTAGAGGGGTGCTATGTTTGGCAGGCAGAAAGTCACTCTGCAGGGAGGTCCCTGCACCAGAGTGATAAGAGCAGCAGAGGGAAATAAGCCTGAACCATCAAATGAAAATAGCCCCCTCCTCCTACAGAGGGTGGCCAGCCTGGGATCAGCAGCAGACGAGCAAACAGAGACACTCCACATGCACGACAGAGAGGCAGCCACCGACAACTACCACTGTCAGCACTAAACGCAAATTACTTAGTTTGATTAATACTGTCTGACAAACTGCTATGCTTAAATAGGTCAGAAATATCCCTCACTTCCATGAAAAAAACCCTCTTCTCACTGATCATACATGATGTTAGCGTCAGAGCGTTGTGTACAGCACAGATGTTGTACTGTAACCAGAGCTGCTAACCACTCAGAAGCATGTGCGCTAGCTGAGGCTGATTACTGTAGCAGCTGAATGTTACAGTGTGACAGTGCATAGACTCATAGGTGACATGTGAGGGGACCTATTCACCAATGCAATGGGTGGGAGAGAGCTGCAGTAGTTATAGAACTGGGCTTAACAGGAGGAGGTTGCGAGTTTGATTGATTGCCGGGATTGGCAAAGTGTGTGTGTGTGTATATATATAATTCATACTTAAGACATTCTCAGTCTTAAGCCATCCCAGAGTGCCACAGAGTCCACTTCGACTGATTACAGAAGTCCTGCCAGGGCAGTTTAACCTTTACCATAAGAACACACATTGCCACACGGCAGGGAGAGCACTTTTGGCAAATCAATCCCAGAAGACACCATCGATAAACCAAATCGCAGGGCTAAAAGGCTACAATTTGGTACCAGTGAATCAGGATTTCACTCAAATAGATATTTGGACTAAAAATGGGTTTTGCATTAAGGTCAATGTTTTGTCTCTTTTTTTTCAAATTGACCCACTACTGCTGACTAACATGGATGTATCTGTAAAAACTTTAAGTGACTTGAAAATTATGGTTATGAGATAAACACAGCATAGCAGAAAATGTGTTTTTGTTTTAGCAATGCAAGTACACATTTGTCATGCCAATAAAGACAGTTGAATTGCATTCAGACAAAAGCAGAGAGAAGAGAGAGAGACAGGGAAAGAGAGAAAGACAAACAGAGGGAGAGTTAGATAAAGGGAGAGAGAAATGTTGGAAGAGCTTACTTGCTGTTAATTATCATTGTTACTTATATTGTTTGTTTATAATGCTTGGCAATGCTAATATTGTTCATGCCAGCAAGAAAACCAAGAGAGAGAAAGATAGAGAGGGGAGAGAGAAAGAGTGAGAGGGAGAGAGAGATGTAGTTTGGTGTTCCCTTTTTCCACATGGCAGCCCTGGCTTGAATAAGCAGTTCAGGATTTAATGGAGGGGACATAAGAGCTTAGCTGCCTGGCAGATAAGTGCACAGTTCACAGAATGCTCCCTCTTGTTCGCAGTGTTCACCCGGGCAGACACTCTGGCCCTGAGGACCCACCAGTGTTGTGTACCTCTCCCTCCCCATCCCAGCCTTGCAGTCTCCCCATCCAACGTGCACGGGCCATTCTAGCCATGTAAGAGTGTAGCTTCGCCAACCCCATCATGGGGGGGAGCCATACTGCCAGCTTACAGGAAGCAATCAAAAGGCTTAGCTCTCCACAGCAAACACTATTGGCTCTATGTTGGCTCCACCCATTTTGGGCATCATGTAGCCTCACTCCTTCAAGGCCTCTGCCTGAAACCTCCCATCACTTAACACCATTGCCTGTGTACTCAGCCTTTGTGCATGTGGCCCATTCACTCTGACTCCGCCAACACATTCTGAGACAACCTGGTCCATGTTGGTGAGCCACAACTACATCACCACCGCGTTGTGGCAATGTTGTAAGAACATTGTGTATGTTAGTGAGAGACCTTTTCTAGGGCTTTCAATCCATATGAGGATAAAATGCCTGAAAACCCCTCTTCCAAAATTTTTTTTGGTTCGTAACAGCCTCTTCTCAGAGCTGTCCTTTGAAAACAGGTAGGGGAGTTCGATTTCACTGGCTACCCACGCCACAGACGCACTGTGTAGACACCAGGGCAATTTCCTGAGGCTCTAATTTCAGCGTCACACCCCTGAGGTCTGAGGTCTGGCAGGTACTCGCTGCTGCATGCTCCTCAAATCCACACAATACACAACTGTAAAATGTGTAACTACATGCAAACTAGCAGAGGTGAAGAGGAAAACTCAAATAAAAAATTGTGACTGGAGTGAAGCCATCCTTAACCCCTCAGGCCCATCCCCATGAACACCCTTCTAGTCCCCCATCCCCCAGCCCCCTGCCCCCAAACACCAGCTCCAGTTTACCTCTATCCCCAGCCTGTACCCCCTGCCCACAACCCTGTTCACAGCCCTTACTTTTGACATTGAGGTACATGGACTTGCTGACGTCGGCTCCCACGTCGTTGCTGACTTTGCACAGGTAGTAGCCACTATCCTCCTCCAGGACATGCTTGATGAGCAAGGAGCCATTGACCAGTAGCTGGATCCTGAAGCCTGAATTCAGGGCAATGGGCTGGAACTGGGGCACGCCTGCACCTGGTTGGGGGGTTCACAAAGATAGGGTATGAAGAGGGGGAGGAGGAAGAGTCATCCAGACAGCATGCCCAAACAAGTCTGTCTGGTGGCCATAAAGCATCCACCTGAGCCTTGGCAGACCTGCTTCTCCTGAGAAACAGCAGCTGGCATTTGACAGGATCATGACAAAAGATGTCACAATGTAAGCTGACATCGATCCAATGGCTTCAGTATGTTCACAGGTAACAGTGTGGTTCAATGTGCACAGCATATATCCATTACAGGGACTTCTATGACATCTTAACCAAATGTACTGCCAGAACCAGCACCTGGGTGTTTCAGATTCACACATATGCTTTTGCTTTTGAAAATCACACTCCAGGCTGTGTTTAGCTGGCCAATCCAATCTGGCTGTTTTTTTTTTAATCAGTACGCTATACATGCAAGGGTGAATCATCAATCCCTATATGATGTGCAAGGCTCATATGGTTCACTGTGCCCACTATATCAGTTTATCCACATCTTATTAAGATCCATGAAACTACAGTGCATCTCCACATTGATCTGTAAAAACAAGGCCTCCTTTTTTGTAAAGGCCAACAAGTTTACGTCCATTTGACATATCCAGCTACACACTTTACCTGGGGGTCATTTTCAAATACTTGATGACTTTCTCCACAAAAGTACAATTTTTTTCCATAGTTTGTTGCATATACTCCAATCTAGCACAGAACTACACTTCAATATGAAAAATGCTCTTGGTAGGTCAACGCTTTATGGCTTAGACACATGCGGATGGACTATTTGCATTGGGATTTATTCAACATTACATTACAAAGCTTTCAAAAGCACTTTGTCCTGTAAAAGTATGTATCCTACAACTTAAATCTAAATCCTAGCAGCTGTGACAGAGAAATTAACTTGGCAAGGGGAGATTGCTAAGAAGATGATGTGTGCATTAATCCTGAGAGAAGATTGTGAAACAGAGAAACAAGATTGAAACTTGTAAATCCAAAGCCTTAAAAAAGACATAACCTAGAACAGAAGTGGAATTGCAAATGATTTTCCGTAAGTGCAGGAGATATGTTTTTATGTTTTCTTTGCCTTCACAGCAGCTCTGCGTTTTCACTCAAGTTAAAGGATTTATTTTAAGCGTATTTGGTATCTTTTGTGGATGACTGAGCCTATGTAAAATGTGCAAATGTAATTAAATTAATGCAATGTATTGTGAACAGGTCTAAATGACTCACTGCTACTCCAATGTTAAAAGTATTTAATTATATAATGGGACAGATTCACTTGTGTCTTTAAGGCAAAAGGAAATAAGATTCAACCTGATAGTTTGTGTCTTTGTGTTGCTGTGTGTGTTGCAATAAGCAAAAATGCACTCTTTAAATCACCCTTTAGACTGTATACAGTGTCACTGCCTCGATATAATCCAAATTCTGAAGGTGAAACTTAGGAATGTTCTATTGTCAAATATTGTCTCAACACTTTAGGGAGGATTGGTTATATGAACACTAGGGCTGTCGCTGTGAAGGAATTTCCCCTGCGGTGATTTAGGGTGGCTCAACAGCGTGATATGTATTAGCGCCATTTTTTCTGTTTGTTTGTTTTTGCAAATTACTTGATTTATCCTGATTTTAGTGCTATATAAATAAGCTTTATTGTTAGGCTATTATTAGGTATATTGTTGCTTTTTAAATGACAAAGATGATCCAGTTTTAAAACAAATTAAATACTTGTTTATTGTTAAATGCAGAACACAGAAGGGCAATGAGGCGCAATAAGAATGCAAAGTAGGCTACATGTCTTTTCTCCTTTATGAAAAAAAAGGATTAAGCCTAGCCTATAGCCTAGGCTAGATATAAATTGTCAAACAAAAATAAATAAAGCAAATTGTTTAGGCTAAATCGTTTAAGTGCAGCAGCCCCTAAAGGGACATGAGCAAAAACAAAATTTATCGAAGTTTCTCGTGCGCACGAGAAACATAACATTCAATACACATGCATTGAAGTGTAAAACAAGAAGGGCCTAGCCTCATGAAAAAAGGAAAAAACGTGAACATAGCAGTTGTGGCGGTTGCTTGCCATCCCCTGCGGTTGGCTTGTCAATAGTGCGGTTATCGCGGCAGCCCTAATGAACACACACCTTCCTTTGGGATATTCTTGAATGCACATGCATAGTGTGCTTCATTTTTAATCCAGCTTTATGCTGTCTGTCATCTGTTCATACATTTCATGCTGTCAGTGCTCAAATATTACATACAATTAAAGGAACATTATGGCTCTTATTGTCAGAATCCAATGTGACTGCCGGCCTGGAAGTAGAGCAATAGAAGCCATGCAACAGCAATGTCCCAGCCCAAACTGCTTTTACAAACCTTTTAAGAGGCATTGCTTATAGGGAATTCTGGGAGTTAAACAGAGCACACACCTCAAGTGGTCTGTTTCTGTTAAATGGCTGCAAATTAAGGTGAGCTCATGGTGTGTTAGACATAAATATGAATTATCATGGAAATTAGTATGCAGTAAAGTTGCCTGAAAAAAGACAAGGGAAAGTTTAGTGTGCTGTGGAGGTTTTTTGGTCCTTAATTAAAAATGCTGTCAAGTGCTTGTGGTTAGTGAGGGGTCAAGTGGTGCCACTGTTTGGACTCTCTCACCTGGCGCAGACAGAACGGGAGAGAAAAAGAGAGAGAAGAAAGGGAGGGTGCTGAAAAAAGCCAGGTTTGACACATTTATGAATTATGAATTTTGCAAACACAAAGGCAGAGGACTGGTTATGCTAATGCCGCCTGATCTTTTCTCTCTGTTCTGCCTGGGAGCGAGGCACGACCCAGCATCCCCCAGCCTGGCAGCGGATTAGAGGTACATCACCGGAAAAGGCAGGACACGGTCCTGGGCCTGACCGCCACTGTCAGCCTTCATTAATCAGAGAAGGTCCACTCGCTCTGTGACTCTTCTACCTCAGACTTTACCCTTTCTCTCTGCCACACTGCTGCTGAAACCTGCTGCCCCGACCAAGGACAACTCATCCAGGCACATCCCTGACCTCTCTGACCTTGAACCGTGGGGCACATTGTCCTCCACAGTATTCGATCTGGGTTCTGTTTCAAACAGCTGAGTATAGATTCAGTTCAAACCCCCTGCCCTACTGATCCCCACTGAAACATCATCCATCCGATAGTAACCTTCAATATCAGTACCGTATTGTACAGTACATATGTATTCCCTTGCATAAAGTCTCTGAACACCTTGCTTGCAATTATTATCCATTCCTCTTTGATCCCAGTGAGGCATGGTGACCAATTGGCGGTGACTGCATAGATGAATGTGGTATGCAAGGTACCTAGCTGCAGCACACCAGCATACTCCAGCTGCTGCTGGCACACATGGTGTTCAAGAGATAGGATGTTGTCCATTGGCATCTCAGCCTTGGGCTTTCAGGAAAACAAGGTCCGAAATGAGGCCATGGTGAGTCCTGTGGCAAACCAAATCAAGGTCCTCTTTGAACCACCCTCCTGCAAACCCTCTATGGCATCCTTCTACATAGTCTCAGACAAGACTCTCCCATGAGCCTCATCTTTCCTCATGCTGACCACAAAGCCCATAACACATGATCCAGTAAAACAGAACCTGTGGCATAATGAGATCTTTACCTTTGGAATACTCCCACACGATCGTGGGGACAGGGTAGCCCACCGCCGAGCAGTTCAGGATCACCGCCTTCCCATAAATGCCATCCTGGTCCCGTGGCTGCACCACGAACCTTGGGGGAACTGGGCAGGATGGGTTCAAACAAAAAAAGAGCAGAAGATTCACCAAAAGCCTTTGTGGTCAGACTGCCTGACATAATCCTGGAAGGGTGTGGGTTCGATGCCCGCCAGGTTTTACCAAAGACTATAAAAATGGCATCCATACCTCTGTTTCACCCTGAGAATGAAAAAGTAATGGCTTGTGGGGTTAAGATGTGTTACTGTCTGAAGAATGTACTGTATTTACATAACTGGTGGTTTATGCCACAGACATCAGAGTGAGCTCTGAGTTTAGGAGACATGTGGCTTGTACATGACTCCTACAGGATGTCCATTATTCCTAAGCTAGAGTCACAACAACAGCATTACAGCATATGTACGTATATATGAAATAGGTAACTAGATACCAATATATGATAAAATATGAAATATAAATCATTCTTAATGTCAATATACAGAATACACAATATTGCATGTATGTAAGTGGCAATGATGAATGTGTTTTCTAATACGTACGGTATATTTTATACAGTACCGCAATTATTATTTTTCCCTAACATAGGGTTTTAGATGGAGCCCCTGTTAAACATAACGACAATGTACTTTGTCCATATCTATAAGCAGTTACTGTGAACCAAGGTTTGTTTTCCTGACCCTTAACTTTCTTGCTAATTTCATCATCCTACAGCTGAAAATTGTTGAATAGGATCCACTAAATGTATGACTGTATGACTGCTTTGGATATGGATCTGAACTAGCAGCTCTGCTGTGTCGTTCTGGTCGACGGGTGGTTCCCTCACCCCTGACAATGAGCTGGCTCTGGTGCTCCACGGCAGCAGCAGCATTGCGGGCAATGCAGGTGTAGTTGCCATTGTGCATGAGAGACAGGTTGGAGATGCGCAGCGAGCTGGTGAAGTCAATGTTGTCGATGGTGACGCCCAGGCTGGCAGGGATTGGTTTGCCGTCCTTCTGCCAGTTGATGAAGATGGGCAGGTCACCTGACACCACCACACAGGGGATGAAGACCCGCTGACCAATGGAGAAGCGTGGGAACTCGAAGGGCTGGATGAAGGGGGGCACTGAGAGCCGGGGAAGACATTTGATGTTACACACAGGCTGACAGCACAGCAGAACAGTCTCTGGCCTCAGTCTGATGGTGGCTAAATCGGTTAACAGTATGTGTCACACTTCAGGGAACAATTAAAGGGTTACTGGACAATGAATATATCTAATATATGAATATATCTGTAATAGTCTTTGTCTCAAATAAGAGTAAAAAGGTAAACATGAACATGTTACAATATTTGCATTGTGGCTTTTTTTAGGAATTTTACAGTATACATATCTGATTATAATTAAGAAAACAGGATCATCATCATCATTAACATCATCATCATCATCATGTTCTTCTTCTACAAGGATGGGAAAGTGGAGTAAGGAGAGCTGCTCAGCGGGATATTCGTCAGAATCCTGACAAAAGAATATGAATTTGAAACTAAACAGTCGCGATGTTTTACTAAAATGCCACGGGGGAGGAGACAGCGCTGCACTAAACTACGCTCAAAGCGCTCGCCTAGTTCTTGGTGAAATCACTGAGAGACGCCCGGCTCTCCGGGGAGTGCGCCAGCCGCGCTTAGCATCAGCCGCTTTTTGAGAATCAGCGAGTTAAAATAACATTGAAATAAGCGGCACTTCAGCACTTATCTAATTCACAACAAAGCAGCGATAATGGACTCCCGGGATTCTCTCCCGGCTGCCTTGGAATTACAGGCATCGGCGGAGCCAATTATCGAGCTCAACGAACGGCGGTGCAAGCGCCACATAGTGCGCTTCCCTCCTCTTCAAAAAAACAAAAAAAAAAAAAAAAAAACGACCTGAAGCATTTGTACCGCTTCTCGCACACTGCTGCCTCACTCCTCACCAGAGACGACGGTAAAATATAAGTATAAACAAAGTATAAACTGCAACTGTTAGTTCTCTAATACGTTTGTACAAGTTCACAGAAGATAACACAGAACTTTTGCACAGAACAAATATCTGTTATTTGCTTTTTAAGGCATATCTGTAGGGTCTAGAAATTTCCAATTTCTGTGTGGTGAAGAACTGGGGACACCAAACTCTTGTGGACAGATAGTTGTGTTGTTGTGTACATCTATGCCTATGTAAGTACTATGCCTCGGTTCAACTTGTTGCATTACAATTGTTTGTAGAGAGAGGAGGGTGACATGCATTCTTATTCAAAGTATATTGCGTGTGCACTGTAGTTATGATTGTGTTCGTCTGTTATTTATAAATAATGTGTTTGTTTGCGGAAGACAACGCGTGTAACAGAGTCAAAAATGAATATAGTTTAGTGTGTACTTCCCCAAATTTGAGCCCCCTGCTGTTCACCCTGCTGACCCACGGCTGTACTGCCCGACTCAGCAACAACCACATCATCAAGTTCGCTGATGATACTACAGTTGTGGGTCTCATCAGCAAAGGTGATGAGTCAGCATACAGGATGCAGGTGGAGCAGCTGACAGCGTGGTGCAACAGACACAACCTCTCCCTGAATGTTGACAAGACCAAGGAAATGGTCATCGACTTCAGGAAGGCCTGCACAGTGCACCACCCCCTGCTGACCATAGATGGCGTGGCCGTGGAGAGGGTCAGTAACATCAAGTTCCTGTGAGCGCACCTGGTGGACGATCTGTCCTCGACCACCAACACCATGGCCATTGTCAAGAAGGCCCAACAGCGGCTCCATCCCCTCCGGAGGCTCAAGCAGGCCAGCCTACCCATTCCGGCCCTCACCACCTTCTACAGGGGCACCACTGAAAGTGTTCTGACCTACTGCATCACTGCCTGGTTCGGAAACTGCACAACTTCCGAACAAAAACAGCTGAACAGGATAGTGAGAACAGCGGGGAAGATCATTGGTGCCCCTCTCCCATCCCTGCTGGAGATGTTCACCCAGCGCTGCGCCCGCAGAGCCTCCAGCATCACCATGGACCCCGACCACCCCTCGCACAGCCTGTTTTCCCTCCTACCATTGGGGAGGAGATACAGAAGCATCCGCACCAGGACCACCAGGCTTCTAAACAGCTTTATACCCCAGGCTGTGAGGATCATGCACACTCTTGCCCCCCCACCCCCTCACTGAATCATTAACCCCTCCATAGGGGTTAATGGTTCACTTCTCTCCACCAGTGCAATCCCTTTCATGCTGCACCTGGCACTTTTTGTACAGACTATAAAGATAATTTATTGACAGGACATGCTGCTATTTCCCTCCGAATATACTGTAAATACATGCTGCTATAAAACTCAGACAATTTACAGTACACTCCTTGCGTGTACAGTGTGTAATGTATGTAGATATATGTTGTTCTTATTCTCTTTCTTAATTTATGTACACTGTTGGTTTAGGAGAAACATTATTTCATTCTTGATTGTACGTGCATGATAAAATGACAATAAAGGAAATCTGAATCTGAATCTGAAATTTACTCTCAGTACACAGGTCTTAAACTTCATGTTTGCTGAGGACCCCTGCTGGCTGAGCTGGTGGGACTGGCGTGTAGCAGCAGAACAGTGACCTCCCGTGACCTACTTGTCAGACATTTTACGCTGCCTGTCAGTTAGGTCACGAGACAGACGTTTGGATAGATTTTAATATTAATTATAGAATGTTTTGTTCTTAATTTCAATTTTGCTTGTTTATAGTGGTCTACTAGCCAAACAGAATGTAGATGATGGAATTAATTGAAAAAAAAAGTCGTAGCTAAAAAAAACGTAGCTAAACTTTACTAACATAAGGGACAGTAAGGCTAGCTAATGCATGAAAAGTCAATGGCAGGAGGTGAATGGGCGGAGTTAATCGCAGCGAAACTGCGAGCGAAGCGAAATGGGCGAAATGAGCATTTGCAATGGTTTACTTGAGTTAAAAAATGTTTAACTCGAGCGAAAATTTCACCTGGAGAAAGCCAATCACCTTCAAGTAGGGCTAGAAGCCACACCCCCTTTCCAGGAATCTCTTCAGCAACTTGCTAGCAGCATTGGCAATCAAAAATGCTTGCTGTGACGTGGCGTGAAATTCGCTTGTTCATTTTTCAGGCAAGTGATGAAACCCGCGTGAGGAAAGTGAAGCGAAACACCGCTTCGCATTCGGTTAAAATACAGCTTTAAGGTGTGTTTTAACCGAACGCGACACAAAATTTACGAGCGACGCGAATACATGAAAAGTCAATGGCAGGAGGTGAATGGGCGGAGTTAATCGCAGCGAAACTGTGAGCGACGCGAAATGGGCAAAATGAGCGTTCGCAATGGTTCGCTCGAGTTAAAAAAATGTTTAACTTGAGCGAAAATTTCACCTGGCGAAAGCCAATCACCTTCAAGTAGGGCTAGAAGCCACACCCCCTTTCCAGGAATCTCTTCAGCAACTTGCCAGCAGCGTTGGCAATCAAAAATGCTTGCTGTGACGTGGCATGAAATTCGCTTGTTCATTTTTCAGGCAAGCGATGAAACCCGCGTGAGGAAAGCTAAGCGAAACATCGCTTCGCGTTCGGTTAAAATGCAGCTTTAAGGTGTGTTTTAACCGAACGCAACACAAAATTTACGAGCGACGCGAATACATGAAAAGTCAATGGCAGGAGGCGAATGGGCCCCCTTTCTGGGCTCCGATCCTCAACAGCAGGTCATCAAACTGGCCCAGAGTTAGCCGAAAGTACTGCTGAAACCGGCCATCGTCCAGACCCAACTCCTGAACGAGCCGGTGGAATTTGCCAAACTGGGCACGTCTCCAGTTGATACCATGCACCCAAATGACTGCCGATGTCAGGTCCAGTGGGACTTCCAGCGAAGGTAAAGCACAGCCACAGCGCTGACTCTCGGTCGCTGATCCATGATCACAAAAAATGACAAACTGCTTGTGTGCGGAATTTATATATGCTAATTAACGCAAGACAACTTAGCTGTCTTCTATTGTGTCTAAGAAACTTGCTAGCAGCATTGGTGTAATCAAAAATGCTTGCTGTGACATGGTGCAAAATTCGCTTGATCATTTTTCAGGCAAGCAATCAAACCCGCACAAGGAAAGCAAAGCGAAATTTCGCTTCATGTTCGGTTAAAATGCAGCTTGGCGACATAGCCACTACTTGCTCAGAGCCAGATTGCGTGTACCGCGGCTGCACTGCTTAACCAAGAGTAGCGTACTAATTGCATGCAGAGAAAATATGTGAACAAAGTCTGTAGGTTTAGTTAAGTCACATTTGTGTTCAGGGAGAGATCTCTGATTCCACTGAAATATCCATGCAGTTGTGGTACTTAATACAGTGTGAATTGTTCACATCCGTGAGTGTACTGACATAATGTCTTGTTCCTGCTCATTCCCTTGCAGGAAACCACACACACACCACACACACCCTCCCCACACATGCAAACCCCCCAATAAAGCTCTGAATCGGAAACCTGACTCCTGTGTTCTGACCAACCGGCCACTGCGACAGCGACCTTCTCCTGAACCCAGTTCACGGGTGAAACTGTCTCCTCAGTTTCACCCCTCTACACCCTCCCCTATTCCCATGCCAGCTGCCTCTCTCGTGGTGAGACGACCCGGTCTGAGCTGCACCTTTCACAGTGACGTGAACGCTCTGGCTGGTCTCCAGCTGGGGCTGCACCAACACGTGGCAGGTGTACTCCCCCTCGTCCATGTCCTTCTGCACATCTGACAGCTTCAGGGTGCCATTGTTTTCGAAGGCACGCTGGCGGTGATTGAAGGGCAGCAGGTTGGAGTTCTTGTACCACTTGATGGAGTAGTATGGGTAGCCAATGACGCGGCAGTGTATGTAGGTGTCCCTCCCAGCTATGGCTGTAATGTTTTTCATCGGACGGATGCTGGCAGGCCCTTAAAAGGAACAAGGAGAGAAAGAACTCTCTTTAAAATGGTTAGGGGACAGGGCAGCATTCATGAGAAGGCTTCAGGCACTGTTATTTAGGCAAGAATAATGGCAACCGTTGGTAGGGTTTACCACTCCAGGAGAGATCAAGGTTGACTCAGGACAGAAGACTGTGAGTGCTGCCTCTGTATGAAGGGAAGGTTAAAGATTAATGTTGATGACCCGATGCTGAAACAGAGAGGAGAATTTAACCGACATTTCAAAATCATTTTTCTTGGTTAGTTTTCTTTTAAAAATGGTTGTCTTCCCATTGAAGCTCAAAACACATTCCAATGCCTACACAGTCAAAAATAATTTAAAGGTTTTCAGCTATCACATCCACAAGACAGGTGTAGTGGATATAACTGACCTTAGTCCATCTCCCAGGCCTAACTTCCCAGATTCCAGTCATACTGATACAACATGAACCTTTTTAGCTGTTTTCGTGATCGTTGCAGTTTATTCTATTCACGTTTACCTTAACTTCTTTCCAGGCTGTCTATGGTAATTGCCAAATCCACACATAGACAAGTGCAATACATGTTACTGAAGTTCCAAACATTCAGGAGGAGGATTTTCAGATAATCTCTATACAAGTTGCCAAACCAAGACAATCCAGTATAAACTATAAAAACCCCACTCACCACTTAACACCATCCCTCCTCCACCTTTCTTTCCCCTGTTTATGACGTTCAAATGGGGTATCAACAACCTCGACCTCATTACATTAATTTAGCAGACACTCATCCAGAGCGACTTACTTACATTGGTTACAGTTTTTTATTTAACTTTTTACAATGTTATTCATTTATACAGCTGGATATTTACTGAGGCAATTGTAGGTTAAGTACCTTGCCCAAGGGTACAGCAAAAGTGCCCCAGTGGGGAATCAAACAGGCAACCTTTCGGTTATGAATCCTGCTCCTTAACCACTGTAAGAAGCATCACAGCATTCTGCCTTAGAATGTGTAGTCCACCAGACATGATCTAATTTGAATAGCCTGTCATCCCAAATGGCTTGATTATCACAGAGACACTGACAGGATGGTCCACACCTCTGCCGACATCTAAACAATGGGCTCAAGCGAGACAGTAAACAATTATAGAATGGGACCGTGAGTGGGCAATCAAGAGCCTTCTCAAACAAATGGTATCCTGACCTACTCAAACGAATGGTATCCTGACTTACTCAAACACGGTATTCTGATTTCATTATCATACAGGCGATATGTCTGGTTCATTTACATCAAGAGCATAACCTAAACTGTATATATTGGAATTCGTTTGAACAATCAGGGTTCACTCCGACACTGCTGAACCTGAAGTCAGTGCTTTTCGCATGCTTCGATACTGTTTTTTTTACTGAATTAAAGATGGACTTTTACATCAACACACATTCTTCTTCTCTATCCTCATTTTTTATACCACTATGCCACACTACTGTCCCATGGCTAGGTGCAATTCTTTCATCGGACTCCAAGCCAAATACATGCACTGCTATACCTCCCTCAATTGCAACCTTCATGCTTTTATTGTATGTAAATTGGATGAATTACCACCACACATGAAGTTGAGCAAAGATTATCAAAGCAAGTGGATCAAATTCCAGTCCTATCATTTCTATCTTGTTGTCTATTAAAGATGACAACACAGCTATGGGCTTTCTGACCTCAATGTCTATCAGAGTATTTGGAAACCAATACAGAAATATTTGACATGTGTTCTGCGGGTTCTTCAGCAGGTTGTGCTTGTACAGTACGTTCCAATGCAGCACTATGCTGTTTCTGCATACAGGGTGTGATCCAGTCATTCTGGCCCCCAGCACTACAGTTACCATTGATTTATTTGTTCTCTTTTAGTTGCGTTAAGAGCTCAATGATGTGAAAAATTGACTTTACCCTGTTGGTCCCTAATCATGGCAGTGATGATTCATCATTAACAGTTAGCCAAGAGCCTGTTATGGACCGAGTTCGGCAGCCCCCTGACTTTCTGAAGCCTGGTCATTGGCTGGCACATGGGCGTTTCCATGACAGCTCCCAGGGCCTGCTCTTTCTGAGGTATTTTTGCACAGCCAGATAGATAAAGATCAGCACCACAATCAGTCACAAATTGTAGAGTAATCAAACTGACCAGAAAGACATCTGATAAATATCCAACACCTGTACTATTGTTTTCTAAAACATACATGCATTTTTCCGTTATTTAATATTTGACATAAATTTCATACATTAACATGCAGCTCAAAGCGCTTTACAAATAATCATAAACTTAAAAAACAATAACATTTAATTAATTGTAAAAATTTAGTAAAGTAAAGCAAGTAGCAATAGTGGGCACAATTTCCATGCAGATGGAGGGCCTGGAGGTCCTGGAGGGCCACAGTGTCTGCAGGGCTACTCTCCCCAGGTTTCAGAGGGCCACAGTGTCTGCAGGACTACTCTACACTGGTTTCAGAGGGCCACAGTGTCTGCAGGACTACTCTACACTGGTCCTGGAGGGCCACAGTGTCTGCAGGTCTATTTTGCCCTGGTCCGTGTCTGTTTGTATACAGTGCCTTGAAAAAACCCATCAGACTGAGATGTGATTTGTGAATCACTCAACTCTGCAACAGTGCAGCCCAGAAATGAAATAAAATGATAAACCATCAAAGAATAATAAAAAAAATTAAATCAAGAACTGAAATCTCAACAATAAGTATTCATCCTTCTTCTTTAGTACTTGGTTGAACCACCTTTTGCAGCCATTAATCCTTTTGGATAAGTCAATTTTGCAAAATGTGATGGAGCAATATTAGCCCATTTCTCCTTGCAAAATTGCTCAAGCTGTACCAGGTCAGTTGGGGAGCGGCAGTGGACAGCAATTTTGAGGTCTTTCCACAGATGTTTGATGGGGTTAAGGTCAAGACTCTGACTGGGCCAGTAAAAGATGTAAATTTTCTTCTTAAGCCAATCCAGTATTGCTCTGGCAGTCTGCTTTGGGTCAATGTCCTGCTGAAACACAAACCTCCTGCCTAGTTTACACTTTCTGGCAGAGGAGAGTAGGTATTTTATCCAGAATCTCAATGTATTGTGCAGCATTCATCTTCCCATCAATTTTGACCAGTTTGCCAGTCCCTACCACCAGCGCATTTCACTGTGGGGATGGTCTTTCCTGGCTGATGTGCATTGTTAGCTTTGTGCCACACATACCTTGAGCCAAAAAATTCCACTTTAGTCTCATCAGACCACAAGACCTTCTGCCATATCTTTGTCGTATCTTCCAAGTGATGTTTTGCAAAGTCTTTACAGGCAAGCATGTGCCTTTTTTTCCCAGCAAGGGCTTCTTTCTTGCCATTCTTCCATAAAGGCCCTTTTTGTGCAATAGCTTGGAGATTGTTGACCCATGGACATGATTTTCAGTTGCAGCCACTGACCTCTGTAGCTCGGTTAGAGTGACAGTTGGCATCACAGTAGCCTCTCTTACAAGTGCCATTCTTGTTTGGCAACTAAGTTTAAGGGGGCGGCCTGCCCTAGGCAGTGTGGCTGTAGTTCCATATTTCTTCTACTTCTGGATGATGGACTGCACTGAGCTCCAAGGTATGTTCAGGGTCTTTGAAATGGAAATGGGAATATCCTTCCCCAGATTTGTGCTTTTCCACAATTATATCCCTCACTTGTTTTGAATGCTCTTTTGTCTTCATTTTGGTTTTTTCAATGGAAAATCCAACCATACTGCTTGACCTTATAGAGAGGGAAGGTATTTATGCTCATGAAGTAATTCAAAACAGGTGATCCACTAATTCCCTACACAGGTGGAGACCATCAACAAATTGGATGACAATATCTTACACCTGAGCAAGGTTAGCCGTATAATTACGAAGGGTATGAATACCTTTTAAATCTCAAAAAAAAACAATTTTCTAAATTTTTGAAAGGTTTTAGACATTTCTTTTGATTTGTCATAATATACAATACTGTGTAGACCAGCTGGAAAAAAAAGAATATTACTTTAATATATTTTAAATTTGGAATCTGAGACAATAAATTGTGAAAACAGTACTGGGGGCTGAATAATTTTCCAAGGTACTGTATATTATATATAAATGATTTCAAATAATATTTTCAACAGAATTACAGATATTCTCAAATGAACTGATTATACTGTGTCAAAAATATAATTAAATATATATACACACACACACACACACACAGCCTGCCATACATTTTAATGTAGACATACACACCATATACCCCCTGCGTCGCACAAAAAAACCACACATATATACACATTTTTTATATAAAACAATACATTTTGTCAGCTTCTGTTTTCTACAGAAATATGTATTGTCTACAGTAGGGCTGCAACTAACGACTATTTTCATAGTCGAATAATCTATCGATTATTGAAACGAATAATCGACTATTCGGATTATGAATCACACAATTACTCAATGGCTCTTATTTATCTATCAGCTTTTAAATTTAGCTTGAAGGGAGCCAGATCCTACAGCTTTGTGTATTTGTGCTTTGAAAGGTAGAGAGCTGGAGGGGGGAAAAAATCTCTCCCTCTCTCTCTCTCGAACCAGTAACCTCCTGGTTACGACTCCTGCACCTTATCCACTATGCTACACAACATGGATTTAGAGCAGGCAGTGAAATTTGGGCGCAACGATAAAAAGAACGGCTCGATAAAAAGAACGGAAATATTTCGCGATTTAGAAAGTATCACATTCTCCGGTGTTCTCTAAACTTGTGTACTCGGCAGCAACACTATCTCCAGCTATAAACAGCGCCATGACAACGATGCAGTGTTTAAGCAGAGAATTTCTAAATAGCAGACGGGCTCTCATTTAACATTGTAAAGTTAGGGCACATTTGGAATGTGAACATTATCGTTGTGAAAAATAAGTTATTATTTGAACCCTTTCGCGCATCCGGTCACACCGGTATGATTAGCTGTTTAGCGGGTATGCTAAAACCCGTGCGATTATAAAACTAGATTGGAAAAATTCTAGCTAATTTTAGCTTTGAGGAAACAGTGATTTAACATTAAAAAGTATAGGAAATGCTAACCGAAATTATGAGAAGCTTAATAACGCTAATGAAAATATAACAACTATGTAACATAACAGGCGTGCTACAAAAAATAAGTTACGTGCGAAAGGGTTAAAAGTGAAATGCTGCCACACTTTTGAGGTCTTTGGTTGTGAAGGTGTTGCCATCTGTATTGTTCACTCCAGTAAAGCAACGTAGCTTAGGCTATATGTCTGAGCATTCCGAGTCAGCACGAAAAAACACACGCGATGACATCACCAACTAATCGACAATTCAATTCGTTGGCAACTAATTTGATCATTGATTTTAGTCGACAACGTCGATTATTCGTTGCACCCCTAGTCTACAGACACGGAGAAAGGACTTCAGGACTTAAAGCTGCATGCAAACAGGCCAAAATACACAGCCATGCAGACCAAACTTAGAACAGGTATAGCTAAACATAACAAGAACAGAGATACACCAGCCATGGACTACTCACAGGAAAAACTGCAAAGAAAGAAAACAACAAAGACAGAGAAATCAGGATGGACACTGCTGTGGTGGAATGTATGGTGATATGATCAAAATCATTTCAGAAAAAATTCTTGTGTGCACCCTTCAGAAGCGGAATATTATTCCCCAAAAAGGAAGCTGTGGCTGTCATGACACAATACATGTTTCACATGTAATACTGTAATGACAACGTACCTGTATGAGGAAATCACATTTTGATTCCCATGAAGCATGGACAGAATGTACTCTGTTAATGCGTTGTTGCACTATGAAGACACTAAGAGGGACAAAACCCAGGGAAAGCATTTGGTTGGGTATGAATAGACACACTGACGTGTCTTAGCAAATGAGAGAGAGGGAGAGAGTGGTAGGGAGAGAGCATGCCTGAGTGTGAGTGAAAGAACAAGATGAAGAGTGATTAAGAGTAAGAGAAAGAGATGTAGTCTCTTTCTGTAGTAGAGTGAGTGAGTTTGGGCAGATTGTATAAGGGCCCAGAAAGTCAGCTGCTTTTTCAAGTGTCTTAACTGACAAAAGAACCAGCAAGCTTGGAATTTAGGTTTGCTTTGGGACTGCAATCACTACTGATCTGGACGCCTGAGAGAAGCAAGAAAACAAGAGACTCCAGCGATAATAAATTGGAGGGAAAAAAAAAACACAGTGTTTCACATAAACAGACATGGACACATTCAGATTGAAAGAAACAAAGAAAACATGGAGGAAAAGGGAGTGGAGAAAAAACAACACCAGGAGCAAAACCTGCAACTGAAACAGAAATAAAGAAGGGGAAAAAAAGAGCCAAAGCTATCCGGAAATGAGCTAAGGTTAGTTAGGCAGTGTTTGAGGAGACACAGAAAAGGCATGCATGGACTGAGTTATGTGTGTGGGGTTTTTTTTGGAGGAGCTGATCTGACAAGCACCTCTTACGTTTATTCGAGCCTGGTAGGAGACCACTCCCGCCGAGTTGTTGCAGGTGCAGCGGTAGACCCCGCCGTCACGGACTTGCATGTGTGAGATGTTCAAGTAACTCTGCACGGTGCCCTCCATGGTAATGATCTGGCCCATTCGATGGTTGCTGTCCTTCACCACTGGGTCATCGTCCAGGGTCCAGGTGACCGTGGGCAGGGGTGTGCCCTTGACAATACACACCAGGGACACCACCTCATTGGGGCTCACAACCTTCTCGCTGAAGGCTGACAGAATCTTTGGAGTGCCGTCTGCAGGGAGGGGAAGGGAGAGAGGGAGGGCAAAGGCCAGTCAGAAAGCTGTCAATATGGCATTGGACAGATGTGGTCATATCATCTGAAAGCTGGAGTGGCATTGGCAGAACACAACCACAACAGGAAAAAACTCCACTACATTGTATATTCAGTAAGTGAGAGATTCATTTACTGCGTGTTAGCATTTTGACTGTCCCAGGGTCTTCATTAGACTTGATTCAGCAGTCTGGTGGAATAAGGGTGCAAGCCTTTCTTTTCTACTTTGAAGACAAACTCTAACTTGGCACCCTACTCTAAAAATCACGGAGTTTGTACGGACAGCAACATCATTACTACAAACCGGGATATGCAGGGTGTGGACACCTGTCAGAGAAAAACAGGCAAGCACCTTTCAGCAAAATGAGGCGACCATGTGCAAAGGAGAGCAAACAAGAGGCTTCTGTTTAAGCCTCTCCCCGTTGTCTCACCCCCGCGCTGTTGAAGGAATCAAAGAACATCACTCTTTTTGGTCCCCAATGAAAGCCCTGTGCCAGTGTCATCATCTGCCATTCTGCCTGCTTCTCCCTGTCACTCTGTTCTTTTGGTGGTGGCCTCCTGGATGAAAACCAACTTTATTTTCATGGAAAGAAACAGAGGAAGATAGTGGGGGAGAGTGTGATAGAGCAGTGTTTCCCAACTCTACTCCTGGTGACACACTGTCCTGCATATCTTCTATCTATCCTTGCTGCTTGATTAAATCAGGTGTGCTCAGCTAATCAAACATGCCACTGATGAGGTCAGTCAGGAAGGTAGAGCAAGGATAGACAGAAGATATGCAGGAAAGTGTGCCGCCCGGGTTGGGAAACACTGAGATAGAGAGTGAGAGAGGGAGTGAGGGAAGGTGAGAGAGAGAGAGGCAAGGAGTGAGGAAGAGGGAGGGAGAGAGAGTGTGAAAAGGGAGGAGGAGGGCTTTGAAACCTTGCCTGGCACTGCACTCTGATAACCCCCACTCTGTTGCTCTTCATCATTATAGATTATCAATACCCTCTTTATATAGAGGAGGCAGTTGCCCAGGCAACTGCACTCAGGTAAGCAATGTCAGGTCGGTGCAGATATTCTAATAATAGCCTACACCTAACCTGCGCTACAGCCATCATTAGCATGCGGTCTCCACGACGATCGATGGCTCGGGACCCTGTTGTAAAATCGTGGCACGTATGTACATACAAGCTCAGGTACATGTGGCTAACCTGCTCCAACTCCCTGTTGCCGGGCAACGGGATGCAATGCAGCCCCCCCAGAAAAAGCTGTCCCCCTTGGTTATTGTATTGGTCTGCTGCAGCCTGACCAACGAAAGAAAGGGCTTGTCCTGGACCTGGTTAGGCAGAAAGAGATCCCCATCTCAGGATGAAGCACTTTTTTTTTTCTAAATGAATTTATGTTGAGAGGGCCCACTGCATCTTTTATAGAGGCAGTGGCATGCTACTGTGCTCACGGTTTGAACCTTTCAGTAAGAGATTGCCTGACGTATCAGAGACACCAGTAGCTTTCTCCTGCCTGATGGCTGAAGTTAAGCAGTGCTCAACTTGGCTAGCACTTTGAATGGGAGACTTCCTGTAAGACCTAGTTGGTTATAGATACAATCTCTTTACTTTCAGCCAAGTAAATTGAAGACCCCCAGAACAGTGAATGAGACACCATGCTATAGGAGGTGCTGTCTTTGGAATGAGACATTAAACTGAGGTCCTGGTTAACAGCAGTCATTAAAGATCCAATACAGTCTCAAAGAACTGGGATACGTCAAGAGACCCAACCAGAATGGGGGAGCTCACCTTCCAGGATGACCTGCACGAAATCCTGGGCGGACATCTTGCTATGCCGGGCAAAGCACTGGTAGGCCCCGCCGTCGCTCTTGGCCATTCCCTCCATCACCAGGTTCTCTTTGTTGTTTCCAGTGATCCGCACGCTGTTGCCAGGGTAGATGATCTCGCCATTGCGGTACCAGGAGATCTCGTACTCATCCGAGCCACTAACACTGCAGGAGAGTGACACCTGGCTTCCTACGCTGCCCTTCACCTTTCGAGGGCTGATCACAGCCTTCAGGGGTTCTGCAACACATTCATATTCATATTTATATTCACATTCACAACCCATACAAACATAATGTAAATGTGCTCTTTTATATCAGAATCAAGTTTTGTGTTTAAACAAGAATGACATTGGCATTTTGCTTGGCATTTTGAACTGCAACACAATGGCTATCACATGTGGTATCACTGTAACTAAAATGGGTATTATGTGCTTTTACACAACAGTATTAAGCTCCCAAACTGAAAGTTTTGATGTTTTTGAGATTCTGCAGCATTTGATGCAAACCTTCAGACTCATATTAAGATATCATGTGATTGTGATGCAGGTTATTAATGCCATCTACAGAGACCCTTAGATGGAGATGACGCCATTAAAACAGCATTTCCAGACCCACAGGCACCTAAGGGGTGAAAACAGACAACCCCAGGGAAAAATGGCACGTGGATGAACATCCCATACACAAAACCAATTCAGATTCAAATGCAAATGGAATTTTTCCTGACATTATGCAATAAATGAGAAGCTCCAGTAAGAGAGGCTAATGACGTCTCTGAGCATTGGTCACTAAACACAGCTTTACCCTACAAAATCAAGGATGTCTGAGCTGGACTCACGTTTGACCAGCAGGTGGCCAATGACCTCCGCATTGCCGTGGCTGTTCCACACCTCGCACACGTAGCTGCCGGTGTCGCTGGGCCGCGTGCTCTCAATCAGCAGGCCCGTCACACTCTGTCGGAACCGACTGTCCGGCTCCAGGGGGCTGTTGTCCTTAAGCCAGCGGTACTTTGGGGCAGGGTGACCTGACGCCTTGCAGGGGAGCTCCACCCGATGGCCAGCCATGACCTCCCGCCGGTCAAAACCATCCAGAATTACTGGCTCCCAATTTGTGGGATCTTATTGGGGGGGACACGACAATTTATAGTATTACTCTGAAGGAAGAAAGGAAAGGGGGGATGGGCAGGAGTGGGAAAACAGGAAGGGGAAAGGGGAGTGGGAGGGGAATGAAGAGCAAGGGAGGGGGAGGGGGAGGGAACTGAGGATGATATGAGGTGAGGGGAAGGGGGAAGGGGACGGGGATGGAGAATAGAGAGGGAATGAAGAATGGGGAGAGGATAGAGAAGGGGAAGGAATGAGGAAGAGGTGAAGGGGGAGGGAAATTCAGGAGGGATAAGGGAATGGGGTGGAGAAAGGGGGGAAAAAGGGAAGGGGGGAAGGGACATTCATTCTAAACGCTATGGTGCTTTAGAATTAACTTTAGGAACACATTTAAGCAGGGGTTTTTTGTCCATCAATGCTGGTCCAACAGTTATTGAGATCAACAAAAAACACTGTGCACAAATTAAAAACTACATATACACTGCTTGTCTAAATTCATTAAAGTTAAAGGCAACTCTGCAATAAACATTTGACTTTAACTCTGACTTAACTCTCTATGGCATGAATTTTATTTTTTTGGAGAAAAAATATTTCACCCCACTTTTTGGGAGCTTGGGGGTCCCTGTTGATATATCAATCATAAAATTTGTGCCCCCAACCCCCCACACCAGAAGTTGGTTTGTTGGTTTTTTGCACAAACAATTTATGCAAAATATTCATTTTATTTTAACAAACATCAAGTTCATTTTCATACAAGCATTTAATCCAACAACGAAATGACTGTGTCTGTGTGTGTCTGTGTGCACGCGTGTGTGCGTGGAGGGGTTAGTCTGTATGTGTGATTGTATGCATTTCTGTGTGTCTGAATGTGATTTTGTTGGGAATTGTTTCAATCCCAGTGTCTCTCTTTTTGCAAAAGCACATTGATGACTATTCTGTTTGGAACCTCAAGAAGCAGTTGCTGGTGGATGTGAAACATAGGTGGATATCACATTTCCGGCACTTGATTTTTGGAGTACCGTTGCATCCTGGAACCTTACATCTCCCCTTCGTGTCAGTCATGATCATCCAGTGGGCTGTGGCATCCAGGCGCACATCAGGGATTGGGATAGGTGCAGTGGGTCCTCTTTTCTTCTCCTCCTACTCTCCAGCAGTTGTGAAACTGGGATGACCTTTCTTGCGCTCCAGACTCTTTCCGCTTCTGCAGAGACCTTCGGCAATGTATGACTTGAACGTATAGAGCCTCATTTGCTCCTCCTTTCTCATGCCAGTGCCATTGCAATCTCTTCTGTACAGCAGCCAGGCTGTCACAATGGTCATATCCAGCAAGTGGAACACCAGCCAGTGATACCACTTCTTTGATCTTATTTTGTTCCGGTACAGTGCAATCAGGGAATCAAGTAGATCCACCCCACCCATATTCTTATTGTATTCTTTCACCACAGCAGGGCAGGGGACTTTGGTGATCACCTTTTGCTTGCCGTCCCACCTCTCAACCTCGGTGACTGGGGATGCTCCAATGTAGTCACTCTGAAGGGTCACTGAGCGGTTATCGTACCACTTTACAATGTGCAAGGTGGTTTCTCCAACCACAGCAATCTTCTGTTCAAAAGACCCACATCCTGTTCTCTTCAGTTCAGCATCACCCATCAAATTGACACCAGGTAGTCTGCTGCCACAAACAGTACCAGTGCAGTGAATTCCGTGTTGAGCCAGCGTGAGAATAAGTGGGACACCCGTGAACCAATTGTTGAAAAAAAGCTTGTAGTTCTGTTTTTTGGGTATAGGCTGGGCCAGGCGGAAGACAACGTTGCCACTTGCTCCCACATCTGGTAGCTCAGGGGGCTGTACAACTCTCCCTGTGTAGATTTCAAAGTTGTGCGGGACACCATCACAGCCAGCTAAGATGAGTAATTTGTAGCCCCATTTCCATGGTTTTGCTGGCAGGTATTGCTTCAATCTATTTCTTCACCCTATCCCTGCTCCAACACACCTGATTCATATGATAAACTGGATATTAACTGCTGCAGCTGCTTGATAACAAGCTGATCATTTGAATCAGGTGTGTTGGAGCAGGGAGGCATCTAAAATATGCAGGGCAGGGGGTCCCCAGGGCCAGAGTTGAGAACCACTGCTTTATCATGATTGCTTTAACAAAAGTGGTCTAACTGCATAATGTTGCCCTGAGGCAAAAAACAAAAACAAAAAAAAACCACTGTTTTAGTAAGTAAATGAAAACAAAATATGTCTTTAAACAACCAAATATACTTCTTTACATATTCATGCACATGCACACATTTTTATTTATAAAGTTATTTCAATTTAAACATGTAAAAAAAGATATTTGTCTTACCAATTGCTGGCAGCGTGTCCCATAAGGCTTTGGTTCCTGAAAGGATTGCTCCACCCCCGGTGAAATGTCAAACCCACTTCTACCCCTCATTTTATTGGACTGAGACATGTCTTGTGACATTATATTTTAAAAAAAAATTAAATTTAAAGAGACGGTGTAATAACCAAAAAAGTGGTTTGTTGCCTGAGGGCAACACCATGCCAAAGAGTGTTAAGTTCACCAGATCACCAGAATTAAGGACATATATTGTGTTTACACGAAAAAAATACAAATAAATGCAAGTGTTATGTTGTACGTCAGAGTTAAAGTCAAGGATAAATACTGATTGAATGGAGGGGACATTGCCACGGTGGTCAGTCTGGGAGCCATTCATTCCAGCCAATGGGGAAATACCGAGCAATGCTAGCCGACCTCACCGGACACAAACAGACGTGCGCTGTTGCTCTGCCGGGTTTCCCCAGTGTAGCGGTGTCGCGTGATGCAGCGATAGTTATACAATCCATCTTCATTCTGCACATCCAGAATATACAAGGCTCCAGTGGATGTGATGAGAAATCTAGATCCTGAAATACAGAGAGACAGGCCCATTCCCATGTTAACAGATACTCTGAGACTGTCATTATTTTTATCAGATCGCTGCAATGATTTTTTATTAAGCTTTTTTTTAAGTTTGCCTTTTCAGATGGGAGAAGTCTAACAGAAATGACTTGAAAATGCAGGAAATTAGAAGCAAATACTCCTAATGACAGTAAATAAGCTGTGCTCTCCACCCAACTGACACTGCTAACTGAAAATATTTAACTGCGATTTAAGAAATGTGTACCGTTTTAACTCACACTGTATGTTAACTAAATTGGTTCTCAACACTTAAATGTTTGTACAGCGATGCTTTTTATCATGCACTTCACATGTTTTCAGCACCAACACCAGAGAGCTTATCGCGCCGTAACGTTGGAATTGACATAAATGCTTGCGATCAAATCCTTTCTGTGCGTCGCCAGTGATTCGCAGCAGGTGGCAATACAATGTTAATTCCAAGGATCAACCGCGACTGAGCGGAGTTGTCAACATTTGTAAGAAATAATGTCTGACGCTACAATCGTATGCATGCCTCTATACTCACGAGGACGGTCTGGTGTCAAAACCGTTTGAAAATGCAATTTACACGAGATTTTTTAGCTACGCTGTGGAGGCTACGCAAGGCAGAATCGGCTCTTTTTTGAGGGGTATTCTCGGACGAAAACAAAAATAAACGGGAAGCAAGTAGATCTTAAAACCACGAAATGCCTTTCTTTACGGTCCGCAAAAAGCAATCCCAGTCACCTATGGAGTAGGTCACCTCTGAACGGTGTGAAGAGAGGTTAGCCACACGACATCTTTTTACAGTCTAGAACAAGCATGTCAAGTTCAACTTCCACGGAGACCAGTCGCACGGAATGTTTTTCCCCACCCTTTTCTCTGAATGCCTTAATCAGGCTTTTTTTAAGATTTAAGAAACTGATAAATCCCATCTACACTCCAGAAATATGTTACTGCAGTGTATTTTAGGAAACACGGAGGTGTAAAGGTATACGTCTAATTAACTAAATTGGGCCAATTAAGTGTGCGGGGTTGTCAGAGCAAAAACTGGCTTAGGCATCATGTTGTTTTAAGGATTAAGGTTGACATCCCCCAGTCTGGAATGAGCAGCGGGTGTGGAGAAAACGCGGAACATCATGGAATACGCAGCGTTTGAAGTATTAAAGGGGCCGAGAATTCGGAGTCTCCAGGGTGAGGCCTCTGGAGACTACTTTGCGCACAATAAATAAGCGCTGTCATTATTTATTCTCGGGTATTCTACACACTAACCCTTCCTCATCTGTCCCTGGAGAGGAGATAATTCAAATACACAGGCAAGTATTTATCTCATTGTTTTGTCTCTGTTTTTTCTTTTTTGAAGAAGAAGAAGAAGAAGAAGAAGAAGATAACCTAACCTAAATAACGTGCAGGACTTTTTTTCAGCAAATTGTAGCAGATGAAAAAGTATAAGATATTATAAATGTTTATTTCTCTAAATCAGACAAAATGCATAATTCATGCTTCTCTTCCTTGAAGACACCTTCAGGATATATAACTACAGACAAATGTAGTGAAAAGCACTGAGTGGAGAGAGAGAGAGAGGCCAGTTGCTGTAGCTCTCAGCTCTCAGTCTATCCTCATCTTACACTATTCAGAGTATATATACTAATCGTTAAAACAAGCTTGCTACTCCCTCAGCAACAGACCACATGAAAGCAATAAACATTTCTCTCTCTATGCTGTGTATCATATGGTGGCCCTTCGAGCACCACAGAAAGGATCAAATACAAATGAAGAACACTCACTTATGCCTGTAACATCCTGTAACCTCATAGATGGGTTTTTGTGGCATTACCTCTAGGTACATTAAGGTTGACTATTGTGATGCTCAGCTGTAGACAATTTCAAGATTTTCATGATGAGGCAACCATTTTTACTGTTTTTTCTTCTTATTATCTCTGTTGTATATGTATGTCTCAACAGGGTGTCATAGTAAATTGTGTAACAGTTTTGCTTTAGCTTACCGAATACATTTTCAATTCAAAATTGACATAGATTTACAGTGTTATTGTATACTATGAATATTCTGTATTCTACACTATATTCTGTAGTTTAGATCAAGACTGAATAAAGAGGGATAAATACTGATTAAGACTGAAAGCCACCTAGCTGTGATGGCGGTTGCTGTGTGCTGCCCTGAGAGGAGACGAGGAGGGAGAAAGCAGTAGCTTTAGCAGGCAGATATAGCTATTCTTAATGTTTACATTAAGACAAGCTGTTCTGGCCTTGTGATGCACATAGCCTGAACCAGAGACACAGGAGGGAGGAGGGAGAGGCAGCTAAACAGTAGCTATTGTAAGCACTGACCTAGTTAGAAACACCAGTCCATGAATTACGTGTCCTGAAGGAGTTTTCCCTAATTCTGGTTCAAATGGAGTGTGTGATAGGCAACTAGCAATGGGAGCGAGGCAGTGTGCGTGTGTGTTTGTATTTGTGTATGTGTGGATGAATGGTTGTGTAGTTATGTTTATATATGTGTATGTGTGAATGAATAGGTGAATGTGTGCATGTATATGTGTTGTATACATGTGTGTGGTGTGTGCATGTATGTGTATATGAATGCTGGTGTGGTTATGTTTGTGTATGTGTTTATGTGTAAGTACTGTATGTGTGAATGAATAGGTAAATGTGTATGTGTGTGTGTGTGTGGGGAGTAAATACTATACCACAGAGAGCTCTGTATACAGTACATTTTGCACAGTAAGAATGCCAAACTCTGGTACACACAGTGCAGTTACACATGCAGGTGTCACCCTGCAATAACAATGCCTTGGTGGAGTTAATTCACCAGTGGTTTCCATTATGGCTTATCAATATGAATAAACATTGAACAGAACGCTTCACACATAGAACCAAAGGCTGTTCTCAATACAAAAATACATTGCCTAGACCTCTGCAAGGTTGGCCATCTTTTCTAATACACCCTTTTGAAGGGTTCTCCATTTTAATTATTCTCCTCTTGGTCATTTGGAATGTTCCATGGAATTCATTTTCAGTAAGACAAATTGGTTGGTGTCTGTAATAGCTGTGAACAAGCATGTTTTTCTTTTATTTAAAAAAAAAACACAGCACCTCCAAGCTGGGACGGGGACATTACAGATGTCAAACCATTGTCATGATGCTCTCATGGCACATTGCAGGCAAAGGAGGAAGGTGGATACATGAATAAAACACACACAGACTTTAAAGTCTGCAGAGAGCAGAAATCAGAGGGAGGGAAAATGTGCACTCTTGTCTCTCTCTCTCTCTCTCTCACACACACACACACACACACACACACACATACACACTCTTTCTCTCGTTTTTCTGCCTCTCATTTTTTTTTCCTTCTTCATCTGCGACAAGCGCTCCACTGCTCTACCGTGCCTGAACCCTGGCTGGCACCCTGGGAGGCAGCAAAGGTAGAAAAACACACTGGTGTGCTTGTTTGATGGGGCCCCGATTCAGGAACTCCTTTCATTAAAACAGACAGCCTGTCACTGGCGACAAAGGCGGCTTGGGGTGCACGCACACACCTCAGAGGCGTTTATCAAGCAACACTGCCAGTGAGCGCGACACGCATTTGTCATATTGCATGTAAAATCCCCCCCACACCCACCAACCCACTCCCACTCTCCCCATCTCTCTATCTCTCTGGCAAACTTAATGTGATCACTCTCACTTTCCCCAGGCTAAATCTAATCTCTTCTTACTCCCATACTTAGCAATGCTCAATAGGCTATGCACTAGGGGTTGCACGACTTCAGATTTTTTAAAGTCGAGAGTTATGTGATGAAAGTCGAGTCGACGTCGACCAATCGCCGATGATGTACGTTCACACCAGGAGCAGCGAGAGCGTCAAAATTTGCTCTGGCTGCCCTGCCAACAACGTTGTCAAAGAAGGGGACGTTCTGACGTAGAACAAACAAATGTGTCAAAACAAACGTGTCGACCGGTATAGCTGTATGTGCCACCCTACATATTTAATGCCACTTATCACTATTTTCTCCAGCTAAGCAAAGTCTATATGAGCTCTTGGCCATGTATGATGTGCTGGTAAAAAAAAGGTTAACAATACCGGTTACATCAACGTTGCTTACGTAGCTAAAGTTTAAAATGTGTACTTCGAATGTACTGCGAAATGACTCACTGTATGATATCAACACAGACTTATGATAACTTACTGAACACAGACTTTAAGCATGAAAGGCATGAATCATAACCATGTTATGTTATGTATGACCGCTGATAATGCCACTGGCGTATAAATAATACTGAAATATCAAGGTGTTACTGACTCCCTAAAATGTTTAAAATGTTTCGGATGTTTTAGTTTTACCCCTAATTTGTTGTTAAACCGTAGACATTCAAATTTGATGACTCAGAGACGTCTTCCAGATGAGCAAATGCTCTTTTAAATGCCTCTTCCAGATCTATCGGCACACATCGCATAGACATTTCAGAGATGTAGGTGTGCTTACAGGGATACTAATACACTAGCTAGCTATCGAGTTTTTGTAGCTCTGTAATGTTAATACTATAAACTCACGTTTGGATTTGGCACTTTGACAGAACAACTACGCTAGCTAGCTAGCTAATAACCAGGGACGTAGCGAGCTTCTGAGTATGCCGGGTATGTAGTTAATAACTATAAATTATTACAGCCGAATCTACAAACCTGGTAGCCTCATCTCGATGCTAACTTTGCGCCATGCATCTTTTTTTTTTTTAGCCAGGTCGTGGTACCACTTCGAAGTGGTGTCATACAACTCTGAAAAGCCTGACACACACAGTATAAGCTTCTCCAGTTTGTCCTCCATTTTGACTTTGATTGGATCTTTAAATGTAATGTTTATATTGCGCACCGGTGTCGCGCCGCCCATGTTCCAGTACATCACACTGTAAAATCATTGGTTATACTCGGAAAGGTCAGCGGCAAACGGGGTCGAAGTTCAACCAATTTGAACTTTGAGCGGAGCGTTACAACGCCTGGTTTGAACACTACGCTGAGGTCGGAGTGGAGGCATGACGCTCTCTTAATAGGAAAACAATGGCAAACCAAGTGTTGGGAGATTTTGAAGCTAGTCATGTGTAAGTGTCATAATCACGTGATCAGCGACTAGTCAACGTCAAGCTTAAAGCGTCATCGCAGAGCAGTAAAGTCAACTTGCAGACTAGTCGACTAGGCTGTGCAACCCCTACTATGCACCTGCCCACTCCTGAATATATTTGTTTGTTTGTTGGGCTCAATCCCCACTGTCAGTCCAGGACATGCTCTACTGCGAATCACATGATGGCGCCACCACTTCTTTACACACTGCAGTCCCCATGCCAAGGTCTTAGCACTGATGCTAATGGTAATGCTAATGGTCAGTTTCAGTACAATTTCACACAACTGTGTGCCTGTGCCTTGGTCCTCCTTGACACTGGTGTCAGTCAATAGCAGGATCTACCGTATCGAAATCACTTAATATTCAACTAGCACAGCAAACTATCTAACCTCGGGTGACTATGAATACTCATGCCTCAAATTGGCCACTAGAGGGAGCATGTGCTGAAAAGAAGTGACAAAAGGGCCAATGGTCTGCAGTCACCTGTCATTTTTGTGCTTTATGGCTTCAGAAGCAAGGGTGGTAATGTTTTTAAAATGAGAGCTCAAAGATGAACAGCTTGGTCTCACCCAAAATCATATAGCTACAGCAGTTAATAAAACAAGTCCAGGAAAAACACACAGTTGAGCAGACTAAGCAGGTCCCTAGAAGCTATCTACTTGGTGTGGTGTCTATCCAAAGGTTGGATTCACTTCAGATTCCATTCAGATGGATTATAGCAATTCTAAAAAAAGATCCTCAGCAGTCTGAGGATCTTTGGTGTACCTGAGGATCTTATCTGGCACAGAGGGCGTTTTTGCTCAGTGCCAAATAGGTGGGATCTGCAGGTGCGTCTCTGTCTGCAGAAACTTCCTCCTGCGGCAACCCAACCTGTCAATCATCCATAGCCATTAATAAATAATCCATGCCTGGTTTACCACAATGTAGCATGGGAACTTCAGGACTGCAAACTTGTCCTTTTGGAGGATGGAGCTAGACACAAAAGCATTTTGCTCACACTTTCCATCATCTGAAATGAATGAATCTCCACCCCATTAGTCCTCACCCCACAATCCACACGCACCCAACCCACTCTAGTCCTCAGTCACAGTTCCACGCAGTCATGGGAACAGGCAGACTGCCCCTCTGTCTTCTGACTACCGTATCCTTTAGTAAGTAGACAATTGACTTAACCAATGAAGGAACTAATAAACAGTGTTAAATACACTAAATACAATCACCATTACACACAAAAAACAATAATTTAGCAATTAGCAATAATTATGGATTGATATTTTACAGTGCCTTTGAAAGACCTCAAAGGACTTTACAGTAAATGGGGGGTGAGTGCCTCAATCACCTACCTGGTAATGCACAGCAGCCATTTTGTGCCAGAGTGCTCACCACACATAGAGTGAGGTGGAAAGGGGAGGGAATTCTTTTGCCAGTTGCCAACGGGCAGATTATTAAATGGCGGGACTGAAAGTGCCTCTTTACAAATTTGGGAAATTACTGAATAAATTGATTCAAAACCACAGCCCTTCACATACATGTCACAAAAATGAAATTTACAACAATTTGAAATATGTATTACATCCACCACTTCCCTTTTCATATATTTAATTATTTTTGATAAACTGAGGGAAATTGGATTTAAAACATTTATAATATTTAAAAAATCTGAAATTATAAATGCTAGCTTTGCCTTTTCCAGGGACTGTGCCAATAAGAATATCATTTTCAATAATTTGTTTTGATTTGTTTTCCTGTAGTCCCTGTAGTTGTTATTGTTATACAATCATAGAAATTTAACTGGTTTTAATTTACACAGACATACATATGTACATGAATTTGTAGTTACTGTAAAGTCGTGTACATATGTATGTCTGTGTAAATTAGAACCAGTTAAATTTAGATCTCTATGTTATATGTTATATGAATATATACATAGACATACATATAAAGATGTAGACAGCAGATTTGTTAAAAAGTCATTTTATGCTTTACATTCCCCATATGAACTGGAAATGCATATTAAAATTGGCCAACAAGAATATGGTCAAATGGCAACATTTTCATAATGAAATATCCCATTTTCATTTGAGCCCTAAATTCTAGTAAAATCTCTTGTAAGTACTTACAATATCCAGAGAGATATCGACACCACATTTGTGTGAGTATTTCCAATACATACTACCACAGTTTGAAATCAACTAGCCTACTTGCTGACCCAATTAGGGAAGCTCTGTCTTCTAAAACATTTTCTTGTCCTGAGTTAAACATGATTTTCAAGGATTAATTTTCTGGGCAGGGATTTATGGATGATACATGAATAAGATGGGGGGCAGAAAAGGATGGCATTTCTGGAACCCCCAAATTCATTCTCAATGCCTCAGCTCTGCACAACACAAAGTATGACGAGCTGTGAAAAGATGAGGGGAGACTGAAGGGGAAGGTGGTGATGGAATGGGGGCGGTGGTGACTGGGGGTGTGAGACTGGGGTGGCATGGGTTGGGAGCAGGGGGAGTCGTCTCTCCTTGAAGTCAGCAATAACAATCGCATCTTTTCCAGTACACTACACCGCACACCAGACATCTGCAGCCGGTTGCACCAGCAGAGCGTAAGGTCGATCGTAAGTTTGGGTGTAAAGTCCATCTTATCCTTACGTTCGGAGTAGCTAGTTTCACACTAGCGCCGCACTGAACTCAGGTTGCACCACGATCACTTAAGACGCAACTTAACTAGTAGTGCGCAAAGCGATCCTTAATCAAAATATTGTCGCATTTAATGACGTTTATATCGTTTCAAGCCAATCAACGACATCATACAATGTAAACAGTAAATAGGGCATTTTCCACATTTTCCGCGCACAGTAGCCTGCATGTGTCATTGTGCTGATTCAATTGTTCCAGCCTTCGAGTCAGAGTGTCAAGATTGTAATAATTGTCATAGTCAATTTTTCCTCTTTTAACCTTTCATACAAGCCTGTTGATAGCTGCCCGGCTGCCCTACATGAATGTACCCAGTTAGGTGTGAGTCTTACAAGGACGGCGGTGTATTTTACAATAAAGTAGCCTACTTAACATATTCATTTGTTGTGTGTATTTATTTTGTACCGATGTGCATTTAACTGAATTAACGGAATAACTTTAGTTGAACAACTAACAAAAGAGCCAACCGCAGTTGCAGACCACATTAAAACTACACAAGAACGAAGAAACTATAAGAGGTAAGTTAGCGTTATAACAGTAGTAACAGAAAAGTTATCAAGGTTCACTTTTAGCTGACTTATTGCCGTAATCTTTTGTGTAACATTGTTCAAGTTGGCGATAACAAAATGTGTTATGCTAGCCTGTCAACTCTGTTAGCTAGCATTAGCGTATGCTTCGCTTTTCATTCAGTGTATAACGGACCGTGGTGTCATTATATATTTCAGGTTTGGCCATGTCTGGTGAACGTAGACCAAGAAAAAAGAATTTCACTCATGACGAAATTGTTATTTTAATAGCCAAATACAAGGAGCGTAAGTGCCTGTTGGAGTCCAAATTTAATAACTTCTTTTTTTTACGGCAGATGTTGCACCAACTTTGTAGTTATAACTTCAGTCTACGTTGAACGTATGTGATTTGGTGCAACGGTAGGCCTATAACTTTTAGTTGTTCGTAAACTCGAACGTGCGTTTGAACTGGGTAAAGATCGAACTTACGCTCTGCTGGTGCAACCGGCTGTTGGACTATGAAAACTGACAGGTGTGCACAAAGAGAGCTTCAATAATGAATTTGTATTGTCGGGGAAGAGAGAATTTAATAAAAATTACATGGTCTGAACCCAGCGGTCTTAGAAATTAACGCCCTTGTTTATCGTCCAGTTCTCTGAATACCGAACACAAATGACACCAGTCACTAAAACTCCTCACTTAACCAACATGTAAAATAGTTTTAAAAAATGATTTAATTTAATAATTATTATCAAACATATTAATTTTCAATTAAATCACCGAATTCGTTGATAGGAAATGAGCAGTCTGGTGGATCAACCGTTGCCAGAAATATACAATCACATTCACAACTGGAATAAATTTAAAAGGTTTATTGAGCAGTAACACTAAGTCACTAAGACAAAATTCAAAGTCTGGGCGACAGACGTGGTCCACTACCATAACAGACACTAAATTACATGAAGACATTAACAAACCAAGAACATGGATGGATCACAGAATGAATGAATGAATGAATGAATGAAATGAAAATTACCCAAGCCAATTGTTTATCTCTCCTGAGGAAGAACACAGGAACCACTCACTATAGCAGCAAAACTCCAAAAGGAAAAATCCAAAAAGTTGCAGGAGAAACTGAGCCAAGCTGTGCAGACAAAAACTAAGCGTACCGGATGACTGAGCGAATGACTGAGCTGTATGTCTGAGTGTAAGACTGAGTGTAGGCAAAGAACTGAGCAAAGAGGCCTGTTCTAGGCCTGACTCAAGAAGAAGCTCTCTCCACCTCCCTGACCCACGCATGATTAATTTTATGGTTGGGGAGTGCCTGGATGTTTCTCCAGGACTTAATTTTGTCCTTTCGATCAAAACATCTGGAAATACCAGATATATTTTCAAGATTCTCATCTTTACATTCAGCTCTTCATGAGCATCGCAGTGACACCAAACATTAATAAGCAGGGGTTGAGAGGAGAGAGTTGGCTGAGAGGAACTGGTAAAATGGTTGTTTTGCTGCTATATTGAGAAATACATGTGTTATCACACGACATTGGGTTTGCCAACATTTTCCATGACATGAGGGTACAAATAACTGTGAGGTATAAAAGGGTATGTGATTCCGAACATGTAGATACACACAAGAGACACACACACACACGCACACACTCTGATTGTGCTCAGGAAGGGGAGAATGGGGGGGGAGGCAACCCTCTGCAGTTGTGGTCTACCTGGATGTTACTGTTTTAAGAAGTAGCTTTAAGACTGGCTGAAAAGGCAGAGTTATTTAATACTATATTAGAAGTATTTGGCACCTAAACCTCTTTCAGATCAAACCAAACATGACTGTGGCCACCATTTAGCCAAGGATTCTACATCTGAGGGGCAGATTAATGCTTACCAACACACAAAGTGGGCGTACCATGCCCTACTTCCGCTTTTTTCTGCCAAAATCAAATGTGAATCCGAACAGACATCATTAGTTTGAGGTTTTAAGTATCTGACTGGGTTTTAGGTGACTTCTTGCAATCTTAAAGCGATGGCTGCTTATTTTAAGTAGGTATGTGACTTGTGGTCACTGATTTTGGGGTATTTATGGTGGTAGACTATTTGCCCTCTTGCCTGCTGTGTGTGTATTTGTTGACTTATCTTATCTGCCCTTGGTCTGGTCCTGAGTAATGAAGGGAACCATAAAAACCCAGACCAGGGCAAAGAACCATAAAATGCCTGGTACTCTCCCGACAGTATTGTGAGACAAGTCTGACAGGGACAGGGGGATGGACTCCTCTTGCACCCCCCATCAGCCCCCCACATTCACCTTCATGGACCAATGGGCAGGCTGTGGGCAGGGAATCTGCCACACGCCGCTTTAAATGCTTCAGAGATTCCCATTGGGACGGTGCTCCAAGATACGTCTCGTGTGGGTCCACCAAGGTACCAGCGATGTGTTCCCCCCCAAAAAGCTGGAGTGATGACTGGCGCTCTCGTCACGTTAAAGCTGCATTACCATCCTCATGAATCATTCAGCTCATTCTGCAAGCCATGCAAAAAAGACAAGCAGCTGCTGCAAAATGAACCATACATATTTTAGTGTGCCTCTCCTGTGTTCCCAGCCATCCGACTTTGTCATAAGGGGGTGACCTTTTATTTCTCTTAAAATCTCATATCTGGTGTGGCATGTCATTGGGCCTAATGAGGTTCACCTCCCTCTGTCCCTTCCCTCATTCTCACACAGTTCCAGTGCATGTTTAATTATCATAAAACGTGATCGTGGTTCATGGTTTTCTGATGATAGGGCATGGTTTTCTGATCTCAAATAAGTGTGGAGGGGCAAAACTGAGCAAATTATTTATGTGAACCGAAGTCAAAATGAGGTCTTGTACACCACATAGATTGATGTTACGATGGTTAATATTACCCCTAAAGATAACCATCAGTCACGGTGCGCGAGGAAGCTGTCCTGGTATGGCAAACAGGGTTAGTGTGGGACCACAACAGGGCCAGTTTGGGGCTAAAGTGGTGCTAAAGTGAGGCTGATGAGGGACTGGGGTGGGGGTAGGTGTGTGTGTGTGTGTGTGTGTGTGTGTGTGTGTGTGTTGGGGGGCACTGGCTATGTGAAGTCACTGCTGATTTTTCATTGATGCAGAACAAAATAAAAGAAAACCCTTTGGGACAAGTCAGTTCCTGTCTTCTGACATTACTTACAAATTAACATACAAAAAAGGTATTTGAACAGGAAAAATGTGACTTTCATATGCTAATTCCAGTCATGCTTAGGCTACACAATTATCAAAAACATTTCAAAAAAGTCCTGTTAGACAGTTCCCAGTAGACTCTTGAAGATTTTGACCTCCTACAATTTCTCTCAATAGGAAGAGAGCCAGACAGAGATTAAAACGATGCTTTAAATCTTCTTGTTCACATATTCATGCATTATTCAAAAGCTCTCAGAGCAAAGTATGTTCAAATGGTACAGGCTCACTATAATGGTAATTTCCCATACTCTGCTGCTCCATATGTCAGAACAGCCTGTTTCAAGTCCATGCAGTGTACATATGAAATACAGTGGATAAATTATGACATGAGTGAGAGACAGGAAAATGTCTCATCATTACTGACAGAGCAGAAGAATATTTAGTGGTGGTTAGAGTGCTAATGTAACACAGCAACTGGTGAAGTTGACTTGGAACCAGAACACTGCTACCTTTGTACAATGCGAACTTGACACAACACCTTAACAAGGCACAAACACGTTGATGTCCAAAGCTATGCAAGTTGCTCTGGATAAAAGGGTCTGTTTTGCAAGTAGGTTCAAATAAATTTGAACTGAAAATTGAACTGATAATTGACCTCAACGTTTTAGACATATGACATAAACATTTTACACACGTCACCTGTGGCTTAAATGATGAAAGGCACCAAACCCTGCAAGTCGACTAAGCAATATAAAAGGAGTAAGCCATGATGCTGCAAGAAAAGTAAAGTCCTTTATGGTGAGAAGGAGACATTTGCAAGTATAAGCGCAAATCTTGTCCAGGCGTCATGGCTGTCAGAGCGGTTGCCGGAGGCCCAGGTTCATCTCGCAGAAAGAGGGGGTGAGGAGTGTCACCACCCACGCAACCTTGGGGACTGGGAGCTGCCTACCAACCAAACCCCCCCTCATGAATAAACTCCCTGACTGCCAGGCAGTTCCTGAATCTATAATTAATATGTCACCTGTGCTTGCGCACGTTTGGTGCTCCGCTCCGCTTTCATCTCCATAGCACAGAGGCATGCTCTCTGCTAAACTGATGTCCAGGTGGCTGTCAAAAGAGAAAGGGCCAAGGCGCAAAATCGTGTGTGTGTGTGTGTGTGTGTGTGTGTGTGTGTGTGTGTGTGTGTGTGTGTGTGTGTGTGTGTGTGTGTGTGTGCCCTGTGAGTGATCTGCTGACACCATCACATAGTCACAAGCACACAGCTACAGTCCAGAGTGTCACACACTTCAGATGAAAACACTCTGGTGTACCCTCCATCCACCACACCCGAGGAAGCCAACAGGCATGTCTTCCTCCCACACCTATGCTAAAACATACATGGCCCATAGCAACAGAGCAAAGATGGTGGCCCGCCGCCAAGCACCTTCCCTCGGTGCAACTGTGTGCCACATGTGGCCCATGGAATGAGAAGGGAAAGAGGAGAGCTGAGCGCAGTCTCTCTCATCAGACCAAAAGCAAGTCGCATAGTGAAAGGGAGGAGATGACAGACAGGATCAGGGTACCCTGGCTCAAAATATGGTCTGACATTTCCCTGGCACCCTTCATACTGGCTCTGCATCAGAGGAAATGGGGCAGTCTAGATTCCTCTCACATCCCACTGACTTATGCAGGGAAAAGTACTGCAGCAGCATCCATGGTGGTTATGGCCACATATGAGCAAGTTAAGTATTGTACAGCCATGCTTCCAGATGTCACCACTTCTGCGTCACTTTTGCATCCCTACCACCATAATTTTCAGTACCCTTCCCTGGAGCACAGCAGGAAATTATCTGCCATTCCAAGCTGTGTTGCATGTAAAAACCCTTCAGCGTTAAACACTGCACTTGTTAGCTCATTAGCACATTAGCATGGATGCTTCATCCCACTCAAGCTCCTCACGTGGGAAAGCAGCTTCCAGAAAGCAGAGATCTGAAGCGGCTTTAGAGTCAGGCCTCCACGACCTTGGCTCCCCTGTTTCAGCCAAGCTCTGAAGGGGAAGTCATCGAACATCATCATGTTTTTAGCATGGTACGGCAACCCCCCTCTCACCATCTGCTGAGAGGAGAATGTTAGTGGAAAGTGGATTCCATGACTAATATGTGACTGAAGAGATGTGCAATTCATGCAGTTTTATATCCTTTGGTGTCCAATCAAGAAAAAACACCAGGAAGTTACCACACGGGGAAAGTATGACAAAGTGACATTTATGCTGCAGTCAAATCTACTGGTGCTTATGAAAATGTTTGATTTTCTAAGAAGGATGTTCAGATGAAACATTTCCTTTAAAAATCATTTTGATTTTTGCCACATCAAACAAAAGCAAAACAATGCACAGTAAGCACTTTGCCACATGGTCAGATGTTAGATTTGTTGTTACTAGATTGTCTGGAACATCACCTGGACTGCCTGTCACAAATTTAGGCCACTAAAGCTGAATGGAGTGTCCCCTCATAAGCCAGTTCCAAGTTGCCAGTCATATTGCAGTCAGCACACATTAGACTTGGAAAGACCATACACCAAGGGCGTAGGTTTGCATATGGACGGTAGGGACATGTCCCTACCAATATTTTGGGAGGACAGAATTGTCCCTATCAATATTTGAGCGAACTCGTTCGCATTATTTTTGGAATGAAGTCATATTAGACAATTCCGATGCGCCCTCCCAGAGGCTATGTCTCCAAGACAACCAATTTAGGCATGCTAGCATTTTATTGGCTGAAAGGGAGGGGGCTATCTGAAGGCTCACTAAATTCTCTGGAAATGCCCACTAGTTTACTAGTTAATCTGTACACTGTAATTACTGTATACAGTAACTGATTCTTGAACTTAATTAATTCTCTAGGAAAGGTAAATCAGTATTTGTCAATGAATCCCCAGAAAAAGTTTACCTGGACAGACCAAGCACAGACAAAAGGTACAGAGCTTATGAATTATTGGAGAAGCCAACCAAATACTCTTCCTTGTGTGAATACGAGTGTGAGTCCATGAGTGTCTGTCTGTTAATCTGGAGGGCACTTAGTTCATCAGATTCACAGAGTCAGGTTGCTCATAACACCTTGCTTTTGAAAGTCATAAGTCTGTCAAAAAGAAAAGCATCAGGAGAAAAACACAGCCATATGGTTCAAATATCTTTCAGAAAGAAGATTTAGTATGCTTCAGTCTGAAGGGTTTTTTTCTGCAATATCAAGCGAAAAATGCTGAACACCTGTCTCAATGCAGTAGCATAGCAGCAGTACAGTAATGCCTGCACTGTAATATAGAGTTTTATGTTGTCTTTCATCAACTAAAGGCTAAAAGTGTATAAGACCTCACAGAAAGGCTCTCGCTCCAAACTGTTCTCATTTGCAGGGGAACTGAACAAAAGCAGAGGCTGACTAATATTCAAGGCTAGCTTGAATTCTTAAAAATAAGGTTTATGCAATGACAGAACTCATAGGGCACACCATTATCCCTGTAAGTATGAATAGACAACAGATGTACAAGATCTTCTTTATCAAAGAAGTTACAAGACAAACTTGCTCTCACGCTTTCAGCACATCACAGCAACCCATCCAGACAACACCATATGACCAGGGTAAAGTAAAATGCACAGGTCTCGGGGTCCGAGACCCTTGATTGACACTCAGACCCCTGAAAGCCTCAACAGCAAAATTGTGGGGGGTTTCTGGAAAAATCTTTAAAAAATTATTTATCACTTGCAATTGTCACTAAAAATGTCTTTTAACCCTTAAAGCCTGACAGACGCAGCCTGCGTCCAAACTCACATCCCTTCTTCTTGGTTGAATTGCTCACAAAGTATTCATCGCTAACGATGCTAGTTGCTTGTCTATGCGACGAAGTGTTGGCGAGAACAATAATTTTGAATTTACATCAAAATTAATCCCACAAGAAATTACCCAAGTCATATCTTTACTAATTTCTTCACCCATTTTCACACTCCTGCTTCTTGGTTGAATAAGTCACAAAGTCCCTATTGCTTCAAAATAAACAGCAGAACTTACAATTTCTGATGATACTAGTTGTTTCTCTGTGCAACAAAGCGTTGTCGAGTAATCCGGTTTTGAAATCACAGCAAATTTCTGCATTGTCTCCAACATAGGGCTGACATTACATCCCACTTTGTATGAAAAATAAACAATTTGGTTTTCATTGCAATGATTCAAAAGTTGTGGTCGAAAGACGTGCGCAGGTTTTCATAAAATATTTCAAAGCCATCTCCCAGCGCCCACCCGTTTTGTTGTTTCTCCCAGGAAACTCCCGTAATTTGCATGGCAAACTTCATTATGAATAATCTTCATACATGGATCCATAAGTTTTGTATGTTTGTCTGATGTTACCCAAATTGCCAGGTCGTCTATGAAACACAATCTACACAAACAATCCACACACTACATACAATTATTTATTTACTTATTTATTTACTATCCCCCCCTCCCCCCACCGAAAAATTTTGAAACCTAAATGTTGGTAGGTATGGGTAGGGGGAACCCCCTGATTGCCACCTGGTATTTCGCACACTGCATATGACCCAGTAACACATTTCTCATCCTGCATTAAAGTTACTACTGCAACAATGTGTGAGAAATTGAATATGTGGATAAACAATGGCAAAATTAGAAACCACAAGCAATTCTAGCATTTACAGCAACCACTTCTAGCACCTACTGCATAATACAAGCTCAAGCTCCACCGTGCAGGTAGACATGCTTAGCTCTTGGGCCAGCAGTGGGTGTTCCCCCTACTCTCCACCTGATTGGTGAGGGAGCCTCTTCTTTCTGCCTGATAGGTCACAGAACTAGAGTATTTTTGGAAGGGCAGGAGAGGGCTGTGTTTGCAGGTCCTGTTCAGGGTGTGGACAAAAGATCCCCTAATTCAGACCCAAGGATTGGCATTACCCACTGAACGATAGGCCCAGACATTCCCAGCACCACTGAATCCAAGGCTCTGGCTTTTAATAGGGTCTGTTCTTAGTAATTATCGCAACACAATTTGATCACTGCGCGCTAACTATCTTCATCTGAAGGAGATTGGGGGAAATTAGCACTGATGTAATAAGTACCATTTGTCACCATTAGAGAGAGGTGTTGACAGCTACTGTCGTTGTCAGAGCAACACAGGCTCTCCCCACCGTGAGCCCCAACACCCACACACACACACGCATCAGGCACACATTGTATCCACACTCGTGTGTATTTTCTTCATGTATGTCTATGGGTACAGCAAGGTGGTGTGTGTGTTACAAACAGGAAGGCAGACAGACTATGTTTAGCTCACCCAGCGGTGAGAATTATGACTGCCCCCCCAGCCTAAAACTGTGTCTGCCACCATCTCCTATTATACCAAAGGCACAGCGCTTGCCTCTTAACCATTTCACATAACCACCGTAATGAAAAACTCTTTATCATGCCATAAGTGAAGCAGAAACACTTGAGTATTGTTAAATATGTTGTATAAAAGTCCAAAATCTGTTTGTGCATTTAAACTTAACCATAACTTCCACAGACATAGCAAAAAGAAAACAAAAAGGATTCCTTGTTTTTATTTTATTTTCTAGAGTTTTCCTTTCAGTTTAAACCTCTGAGCATGACTTACACATTAAACCAGAGCTAAGGACTTAAATAAGGACACTGTTAATTTGACTGTATGTCAGTTCCAGTGTAAAAGGTGTCAGTAGAGTAGCTAGCTTTCAATCACCAATACTCTAAACTTGGGGGGGGGTAACTCAAACAAGGCACTGATTAGTTAATGGACCAGAGTAGAGTAGTCCTGCAGACGGTATGGTTCACCCGGGTGGAATAGCCTTGCTTTAGACTCACAACATTCTCGACATTGCAGTGATATAATATTCCAGAGTGTGAGCTTCTGCAGTTCAGACACTGGGGGGTGCAGTCTGTGCAAAATAATCAAGTGAACCAAATTCCCACGTTTTAGTCAAACCCGGATCTGCATCCTGGCAGCTCTGTTTTCTGCTTCGCAGGCCCATTTGAGCGCAGCTTTTAATGTGAAAAGTTACATAGCTTATACATCTGGTGTGTTTTATTTCAAATTATTTCACTGAATTGATAACATAATTGATATTATGATATAATTGCTAATTGATTATAAAATGTTTCTCAAGCCATGCTCCTCTCACAGATGTGTCAGCTGCTTTATAAGAACAGTTAGCTCCTTGCAGGGGAGTTTTAATTAAGATTGGTATCTTCTCTAGCTGATCAGTTTCTACTTGTATTATTTAATCCATGAAGAAAAACATATTTAATTCAGAAAAATATTTTAATTTTATGAATTTTGAATTTTATCATACTTAATAATGACATACCACACTTCCCAATGTGCACCTGAACTGTGCAGTGAGACTAGGAATTCATGTATTGTCAAGATCTCTGCAAATGCATTAGAAAGGACAACTAATGTCTACTGTTTGTAAAAATTTGTAAACCCCTTGCGTGCTGGAAAAGAATGCCTGCATTTATTGAGTCTTATTCAGTGTCTCCATTTTACTGTACTGTACAATACTGCATCGCATTCTTGGGCAAATTGCCTTTTATAGACTACAGTATGTGTGTTGTATTTTTGTGCTATGTGTGCTTGAGGATTATTGTATATTAAGCACACAGCTTTACCCTGCACAATACAAACATGGAGCATTGAAGTAAGACTCCAATTGATCTGTCAATTGATAAGCCTTTTTCATAAATTATGCAGGGGCCAACAGCTACATGGATATGCAGCGAGTATATGGTGGCAGTTTACTATGTTGAAAGTTTTTGGAAAAGCTAGCGTTAGAGTAACAGTGGGGTGCAGCAAAGACCAAAAGAGCAAAAGGATTCCATCCCATCAAGGGCTTTACAGATATCTGTGTAGGGGATCAAGCCTACGATTAGTCTTCCTCACATGGGGCACCAATTATGTGAGGGATGTTAGTCTTCCTCACACGGGGCACCAGTTATGTAAGGAATAATTAAATTAAACACATGGAGGCGCCATACAGAATATGGCGTCTACCATAGTGGTTAAAATAAAATATCAGTCTCAGTTTCGTATATCGGTCTCATAAAATATACTAAACTATTAACTTGGAACTTGAATTAATAATTAAATTAATACTCATAATCGAAATTACCACATCAGTTAATCTTAATCAAATCACAATATTATCTATTTAGCTAACTAAACAAATAACACTGATGATTCAACTAAGAGGTGAAGGCATTTAGAATTCTGATCAGCAGAGGTTGGCGACATTCATTCCACGTGTAACATTACAACACACGACCTTGGAAAAATAATGTATTTATTGAGATATAACATCAAGGTAGTAAGGCACAAGTGTCATATGTACAATGAGTGAAATGTGTGTATGTATTTACACTTATGTGTAGATTTGCGTGAATGTCTCGCGCTAGTGTGTGAGCGTGTCATAGGGTGTGTGTTCCTTTGTTCTGAGTCGTGCGTGTGCTGCGCGCGCTTGCTGAACACACGTGTTCAAAGAGAACAAAGGAACATGCGTGTGGCGGCGAGTTTGAGTTGGTTATGTGCATGTGGGAGCAAACATAACATCTGTCTGGTACAGGATATGTTCGGACGATTGATAACGGCGGGGTTATTTTGTGCGGATTAACAGCAGGTACCGGGGTTAGCAAGAGGATACACATGCAAAGACCCTACGTCTCTGTGTGGTATCTGAACTAACGCTGCGCGGTGATTTGTGTGTGACAAATCAGTTCGGAACAACGAAACATAGCTAGTTACATTACTCGTAATGATCTGAAACACACAGTTGTACAACATTCATCAATGTAGCTAACGATCGGTTGTTGAGCTATGTAATGTCCTATGCCCAGAGTAAATAGCCTACTGTAGCTCATGAAATGAGGTCCAAATCTTGTGGTTCCGTCGTCTGGGAGTCAGGGCCGGTCTGGATTAGGGCTGTCAAAATTGGCCAAAAATGACGTTCGATTATTCTTTCTAAAAAAAAAACACATAGGTTCGAACCATTCGAATATCTTTTTTTGCGCATGTCCATATGGTTGTTTTCACACTTGGTCCGTTTTGCTGGTCCGAACTCAAGTGCGATTATTCCCCCCTCCCCCTGCCCCCGCTGGTCTCCTCTCACATTAAATTTTTTGGTTGCGAACCCTGGTCCGTTTACGCCATCAACACGTAAGGAATGTGCAGCTTTAATTTACCAATGTCGCTAGGCAACGACGCAAAAGGGAGGCAAAACGGAAAGCCACACTATATATAAATATGTTTTCTTATTCATCTTTTTGTTAATATGGTGTCAGCACCAAAATAACCGTGTTTTCACTATGCCATAAATGCGTCTCGCTGTCTGAGAGTGATACGAGCTGCTCGGATAAGGAGGTTTTTTCGGAATGAATTTGCAGCTTTGTTTGCAGAGCATACATGCATACCCTCAATGTGAGCGAACAGTGTGGCTACCTGCAATTATTTCCCGAACAGTTTTTAGATGAAAAACTTTTTTTAGCGTGAATTGTCCTCTAGTCACTATTATTAAGATTGCTAGCGTTTTTGAAAATTCCATGCACCTTTCCGCCCATGATTGTGCGACCGTCAAACAAATTACATGTCATCAATAGCGTTTACTTCCTGGTTTTAAATAAGATAGCTTTAAACCAAATGCGAGCCACACTGGAGTTCAGGTGAACCGTACCCCAGACCCCCGTTTTCTGGAGGACTCGGGTACGGTCCTTTGGTGCGCACCCGAGTTGGGAAAACAGCTTTCACATCAACAAAACGAACCAAACTAACCGCTCAAGCGGATTCGGGTCCGCACCAAAAGCTCTAGTGTGAAAGAAGAGAACTCGCGGGGCAGACAGCCGCGGTAGCGCTGCCCCCCCAATCGAATATTAATTTTCACCATCGAATGTCTGGGGGTTTTTTACGATTCGAATATATATTCGAATTTAGAATATTCGTTGACAGCCCTAGTCTGGATGAGGGTTTCTTTCAGGAGACACGCTGAGGTGGATCCGGTCGCACCTTTGTCTCCTGGTAGCGAGTTTGCGCTGCTCTGATTGCGGGCGCTGAAACTCGGCTCTTGCTTCATTGATCTCCGCTAGCAATGCGTCGCTAGCTTGGAGAATCTACGCCAGGACAGGGCCTTCGGCTCGGCTGTCCGTGTCCCGTCCGCGTGGTGCGGCCTCCTGGAACGAGAGAGGGATACGTCCGTCTTGTTCGGACGTCTGGCGCAAGAGAAAAGAAGGGCTTACGTCCGTCTTCTTCGGACGTGTGGGGAGCAAGAGAGAGAACAAAGGAATGCACCCGGTCTTTAGTGGCATCGCTGCGGGGGGCATTTCCTGTTTACTGTAGCTGTCCTTGGTTGGGTGAGAGGTCGTAAAACTGCGACACCAATTCCAGTGAGATCGCGTTTCACATTAAAAGCGATTTATGTGTTACTGTCCGTAAAAGTTGAACAAATAAAGTGAACGAATCTATCTGTGGACGGCACTGTACCTACATTAGCAACTGTATGCCCCATATTTTAGTAGTATTTATATAATGGGTGTATTTTTGTATTATAATGTATGTGTAGATATTGTATAAATTAACACACTTAGATGGAATTATTGGATTTTTTATATCATAAGCACTTTCTAATGTGAACTTCTAATTTCTTGTTATCAGTATAATACAATATATAATTTATGAATTATCATACAATGTTTGTAACAATTTAAAGCTCATTATCTTCATTTGTACCTTTATGGCTTCAGCAGCCATATGCAAACCTTGTAGAGTCATCAAAGCTCTGCTTAACCCTCCTGTTGTGTTCCGGTCAAATTTGACTGATTTTCAATTTTTATGCCTGAAAATTTTAGTTTATTTCATCTGATTAGAATAAAGCTCCATGACATTGTCCACGCAGGCTAATGGAAATTAATGGGTGAGGCTACAAATAGGAGAAAAAGAGAGAAATTGAGAATTCAGGAGCATTCCATCCATCAGATGGACATACTGCCACTTCCTAACCCCATATGTGCATGTGTGCATGCACACACACGCACACACACACACAACCTTCTTGGGTTTCCCTGGCAACTCTTGAACCTTTCCCCAGTAGAATCTTTCCACAACTTTCACACAAAATATTATGAGTTTGTGTTGTTGGAATTTTGATATTTGCACAAACAATCAGAACAGTGTTTCAATAATATACAGAACCTTTCCCACAGCTCAGGTATATAAAGCTTCCTTAGGGCCTTGCTCACCATTCACTTTGTGGGACCACAATGACCAAACGATATACTGTATGTGAGGCTCTTAACCACATCTTTGATAGTGACACTGGGGAGGAGGGGAAAGTCCAGGATGAAAGTGCATCAGGAGAAGATTTGTCAGAAGTTGAAGACAACACTGACTATGATTCAGACCATGCGACAACTGAGGAGGAATCAGTTGATGATAATGGTCCTGCTGAGGTTGCTCATACATTCTGGTGGGAATGGGAATTTGTCCTAGTCTTCATCCCCACCTGGGAGGAGAGGAAGACTGTGCACTGAAAATGTCATCAGGATGACCCCCAAGGCCAATAAGATATGCCATATCTCGGGTTGATGGTATAAAATCCTGCTTTGAACTGTTCCGGAGAGAGCCCATCGAAACCATAATGATAAACATGACCAACTTGGAGGGCAGATGCATGTACAAAGAGAACTGGAAGGACCAGACAGATGTTTCAGGGCAAAAACATTAATGTGTAAATAGGCTTAGGCCTATGTCCTTTCTTTACTAATAAAGTCACAAAGGTCAGATTTGACCGATAACACCACAGATGTTAGTTTGTGCCATTTTTTTTTTTAAAAAGTGAAAGGGTTTCAAAACAAATTTCCTGGTTAAACATATAGTCTGTGATTAATAGGGCAATATGTTTCCTCTGTTATTTACTACTGTCAAACTGTCATAATGCTACTTTTACTCAAAAATGTGTTGTATAAGCTCTGCTCAATGAGGCCTACTGGCCAAAAGTTCCAAATAGAAATACAAAACCTGTGATAATTACTAGAAATAAAGTTGATAAAAAGATCTAATGCAATATCTAATGATAAAATATGCATAATGAGAGAATTATAAACAGTTATAAGGGGTCGGTCATTTTTGACCGGGAACACAAAAGTAGGTAACGTGAAATGAACACAAGGGTTAAACATTTACATTATTGGATCCATTTCCAAAAACAAAATACGTGGGTAAAACATCAGAGCATTTACATAAACATTTAGGGCAAAATTTTGCAATACAAAAAGCTAGGCATGCATGATTTTTTCTGTCCCTTTTCTACATGGGTGTGACTCTGGTTGAGATGTCCCAGAATGTGAATACTCCCTCGCCAGCAGTGAGCAACAACAGCTGACAGCAAGGCAGAGAGACACCTTAATGCACCCTCTGCCTAATTTACCTGCAGGCCAAATGGTGAGGTGCCGAGAGGAGTCTGGGTAATCTAGCGAGCTGTGTGGCTTTGCTGCTCTGCAACTCATTAGAGAGTGATGGAAAACACCCTCTCTAACCCAGCCAGCCCTGCCTCACTTTCTCCTGAGTCCTCAGGCCTGCATTTTTCCCCTTCTTAAAATCTGATAAGTGCATTAGCTTGCAAAACTATTGTTTTAATCTGATTCCAGGTGTGCTCGGTGTTCGTGGGCAGCATTGTGGCATAAGGGGCGTATAACCCAAAGGTTGCAGGCTTGATTCCCTGATGAGACACTGCAGCTGCACAGCACACTTGAGCAAGCAGGTTAACTCAATTTGCTTCAGCAAATATCCAGCTGTTTGAAAGGATGATATGTAATATAAGCAAATGCTCTGGATGTAAATACATTCTACTTCTGAGTATCTCGTATATCTCATCGGAGGTCTTCATTAAGTGCAACAGTGGAGTCTACATGGAGCCCATGATTGTAGGCTGTAAACTAATCACAATACCATGCTCAGTTTCCTGTTATTTATGGTCTTTGTGACACTGAATGGCTTATTGTAAAACTACACTAACCAGCATGATAATAGGGTGATGTGGTGGTAAAGAATATCTATTTGCAACCAGAATTGTTTCAGGTTGAAATCCTAGGTACTATTCATAAAGCCCTTAAAATACATACCCATATTACCTAAGAAAATATATAAAGCTGTAAAGAATAGTTTCTATGACCAAAAATACATATTTAACTATAGTACTGTACTATATAACTATATACTATTTACTATATATTGTATAACTAGTACAGAAAGAATAGGAATTCTCCCTGAATCTGATGAACAGTAAAATGATATGTGCTATTTAATGATGAAACATCTCTTGCCTGAGGTTTAAAACACATCTTCACACTGTACTTCAGACTGCAAAAATACAGCACTACCCCTTAAGAAGCTCATACTATCATACCACACACACATTCAAGATGGCAGGACTGTGTACAGTACATCTACAGAGGATGCGATGGGAGGTATCAAACAATCCCAGCATGCAACATCCAGTCAGGTGTCCTCCCTTGCCTTTGTGGTATTTTGCACTGCCCTAGAGACACAGCCAGACCTGTATTCCAGCTGACCTCCCTCCTTCCGTCACCATGTCTGATAAGGATAATTAATGTTTCTGGCCCACTCAAAAAATATCTTTGATGACGTTTAATATTTTCAGTGGAGGGAAGGGGGGAGACTGAAAAAAACACAGCTGAGGACTCCTGCCAAGCATTGTTGGCTAGGAGTGATGTAAATGCCTGTGACGTGTGACATTAAACAAAGGTCATATTGAGAATTAGAAAGCAGCAAGCTGAAGTCCCTTATGAGAAAATATTTTTAAGAAAATAAAAAGCAAACAGCAAACCACTGTGCCGCTGTAGAGTGAGGGTTTGTTACATCTACAATCTGAGCTGTATGTAATACTCGATTATGTCACCTCAGAGACTGTAATAACAACTATATGTTTGCAGATGTAAAAAAACAACATAATATAGTAATGTCATATAATATGAATAGAATATAATAGAACAGAACAGAATTGCTTTGTATTGCCTTTTGAGGAATGTATCTTGCATTTGCCGATTTCCTATCAATGATCATTCTACAAACATAGGACTCAAAATGTTCTAAACACGTAATGAGATTAGTTGATAAAATCACCAGGTAAATACCCTCACATTTACTGCACTGGAATATCTTGGTCTGTTTACACAAGATTCTGTACCCCTCCCTATATTTACAGCTTTCTTTGGCCTAAAAACAGGCCATTTATAAAGCTTCTCCACTCCTTCCTACAGGGCCTCAAATCATGTGACCTGTGCTTGGTCATGTGACCTGCTTGAGATCATGTGGCCTGCTTGGGGGAGTGTCATGGCTTCCATCACTTTCCATTGTTACACACTAATAAAATGAAAAAGACATTAAATCCCAAGCCGAACAAGACAAATATGATAAATGGTCATGTGCATTTCAACAGATGCACCCACAGTTATAGCATATCAGTCATGACTCCTCTGACAGACATTGTTCTCCCTATCCAAGCCACCAACTTGTCTGGGGTAGATATGCTGCAGGATTTAAACTGCTGCCTCTGCCACCCACACAGCACAAAGACAGATATAATTGGCTAACTAAGCTAAAGACCAAGGTTCCAAGCACTCCCCTGCGCAGGGATCAAATTCTGCCTTAGGGGAGCAACTTTGCATGCTTGCTCAGGCTCCTCACCCCCATCGCATTTAGCTTCTACAGCTTGGCAAAGGACTGTACCAGCTACTGGTTTCATATTCAGTTTGTTTGGAGGGGAGATTAAGGCAGCACTGTGATGTAGTGGTAAGAAAAAGGGCTCATAACACAAGAAGCTGCTGGTTTGATTCCCCACTGGGGCAGTGTTGTTGTACCCTTGGGCAAGGTACTTAACCCAGAATAACCAAAGTAAATATCCAGCTGTCTAAATGTAATAATTTTAAATTATGTAAGTTGCTCGAGATAGTAACTAATATAGATAATGACAATATGGACCCCCATGGTGAATATCTCTTTAATACTAGACAGTAAAGGGGTGAAACTAATAGATACCCAAAGCATGCAGTTTTGGTCCTCCAAACCTTGGAAACCATTCTCATCTGTTTACAGTGATTGGGTCAGATCAGGTAGATGTGAAGGACTCTCTCCAACATAGATTGCACAATAAAAAAATCCACAGCAGAAACATTTGGAAGCATGCGTGACAGATTAAAGACAGAGGCTCTCCTTCTATAGTGCTGGTGTGTGGTGCAGATGACTATCGCCTTAATGGTCTAGAGAATTATAATGAAAAGGGGCAGTTCTGTTATTTTTTCCTTACAAAACATAAGCCATTTGGTTTTGACAGTTTAGTGTGCTGTTGCACCTGACATTGTTTCTAAGTTGTGGGTGATACATATTGGAAAAATTATCCTTACAATATGTGGCTTCCATTTTCAAACAGGAAGCAAGCTAATACTCTTATTATGTTCTTACACAAACGTGCACACAAACAAACCGCGCAAGCTTTTTGGCGAGGTTAGCGTCATTCTGTCTGATGTGGTCTGCTTCTATGGGAGCAGAGCAAAACCATGTTTCTGAGTGCAGCTTACACAGCACCAAAACTGGGTTTACACAGAAAACAGCTAAGCTCATGTAGGACATGCCTAGGGAATCAAACACATGCAGCCGGCTTACCCAGCCCATGCTACAAACATGCGACCAGCTCACATGGGCTGGGTGAGCCAGTCGCACGTGTTTGAATCATTTTTACCAAAAGTGTTATTAATTTTGGAGGTCATTGAACTCAATGAAGAGTGTTAACATAAAAAGTAATGCTTTCGTCTGAATGTGAGTCAATACAAATGCTGATCAAATCATTTCATACTCCCTGTTCTGCAGCTCTGTCAGCACTTTGGGCAGGCAGGTACCTCGGTGACATCACTCTGTGACAAGGAGTCTCCGGCTGCAACTCCAGGCAACCCCCATCTATTAGTGGTGTGTGTGTGTGTGTGTGTGTGTGTGCCTCTCCATCTAACCCTCCCTGTACAAGTGCACAATATCCAGGAACATTTTAAATCTGAACAGACATTCACTCTTTTTGGACCTAGTGCAAATACAGCACTGATTGCCCTCACACATGGTAGACAAAAAAATCCTTGCATCCACACCTTTAAACCTTTAAATTGCAACTGGAGGGCTGCTGCTGTCTTTTTTTCCTGGGCTGTGGCTAGTGGTTGAACAATGCCTAATTTCAACCTCAATTTCCCCTGAAATGAATGGACGCCCACCCCAGCACACGCCGCATGCTTCTTAATTGGCCTGTGTTAGATTCAAGCCATTAAACCACTGATGTCTACACGTCCTCAGAGTGCCAATTGGCTTTTTTTCCTTCTTTGCCGGAGCGTGAATGTCTTCTCTCCCGGCCCCATGGACATTCAGCATGAATATTCATCGTTTTTGGTTTTCCGTGGACGGTAACTGCCGATTTGCGTTTTTAAACATGCCCACCAGAGATGCTTCAGCCATTAGTGCTTGATTCAATTCAAGTTTTCACACATTTCATTTTCATGGTACTAAATAAACAGCAACTTCATATTCCTGTTCTTTTCCTGGGAATCCACAAAGCACTGAGGTTTTGTGAAACAGAGCCTCTGTCTTGTATAGAGCCTCTAATTGGCTTTTCACCAGTTATGTCAGCACATGTCAGCATGTTTGCTGTATTAGTTAGTGCTGATTAATATTTTTTAGCTAATTTCAATATTAATTTTCAGCCTGCTACAGAGGGCTAAATAGTTCTAATATTTTTAATCTTTTCTAATGAGCTTCACTGTGGTGCAGACTCATCATGCTTATCTTTGGGCTTTAATGGCAGTGTTGCCATGACACAAGACTCAGCCAGGGTAACAATGCAACAAAGATGAGGAGCTGCAGACTGTTGGCCAAATCACGCAGACATAACTATGTATGTGCAGTTATATGTCCAGTTACTCAAACAGTTAGTGGCTATCTGCACTGTCTGCAATATCACTTTTGCGTGGTCCAACACCATTCTTCTGAATGAAGTAAAATATTGGCTGATGGCAAACATATTTTGTCAATTTCTTAAGTGCAACATGCATGCAAGTGAGAGTAAAGTTTATGTTGATACTGTGTATGCATGTAAGCATTCATGATGACCCTCTCATAACACAATTAAGTAGCATTGAATCCTTGTTCCCAAGGCTTTGGACAGGTGTGTGTTACAGGGTGAGTGAGACAGGACAGACACTGAAGGATAAAATAATCTTCAGCTCCCCATCAAGATTGTACTGATTGAAGCCAAAATGTGATAGACAAGATAACAGAATGAACCAAAAAACAAACCCTGTTTGCCTTTTTTCAATGATGGCTTTCAATGGCTCCTAAACTAGCTCTAATTCTCACTGACTGGCTAGGTTCACAGTGTAAGTCAGGACTTTATGTCCTAAAAGTTAACAACATTGGCAACATTTTTACAAATTCCACACAAGCAGGCCATTGCAGAATAGGGACTACCTGTACTTACACATATGTCAAATTAATCACAGTGACACCATCCTGGTACATTTCAACAAGATTTGCAACCACCATCACAGTGAAACGAGTAGAACGTAGAACTCGGCTTACCTGTTTCCAGGAGCAACCGGAAGAATCCACAGAGAATGCCAGAAAGAAAAAGAAAAAGTCTTTGTTTAGTTTTATTCCACTGGTGGTGATCACCTCATAGTAGTTACATGTTAACTGTAGTGCTATAACCATGTCATTTAAAAGTTGTATTGTTTCTACAGTCTGGTTAAACAAGCATACAAAAACAATAATATCGAGTTTTCATTTTAAAATGTATGTCAGAGAGAAAATTATATGAAAATCATACCAGATTCACAATGCAGATCCATGCTTTTATAGCTGTAGTGTTATGATTACAATACTCTGGTCAGAAACTCTTCTTGGCTGAGATTCTTATAGCTTGTCCTTTGTAAAGATGGATTTCTACTGCAGCTACTCAAGTTCCACATGTATACTTCCAGACATCCAGACACATCCAAACTAGGGAACTGAACCACTGCAACTGCAGTTACAAGCAAGTTCAAAATGAGGTTATGATTGACATGTTTTCTCCTTTGTAATCTCCTTGCTTGCTTTACTGCTGTAGCTTACTGTTCCCACCACAACAGTAGCTGCAAATAATGTTGGATGCCTGGCTTGCTGCAACAGCTTTATTTAGAATGATAGTTTAACCTGTCATATTTAGGATGAAATGTACTTCTTGAAATTAATTAACAAGACAAGTCACATGCATTGGTTTAGCCAGAGACTACAGGAACCTCTGCTCTCTACACTGAATTAATTGTCAGCACTGATAGATTCAAATATTGATGTTTAGTGATCTTGAGGCATGGAAATGTACTGTATAATTATCAAGTCACAAACTGCCTTTTTAAATAGTGAATTATTTTGGTCATGACCCACACTATCAGTTTTGTAGCATTCAGATCCTGTATGGGAATGAACTTGATTGAAAAAAAAAACACCCTTGACTTTTATGGACTATATGTCTGGTCTGGTCGACAGCCTTTTTTAGTGTGACATCATGCTTTCATTCAAAAACTGAGAGAATAACACAGAAGACCAAAATACAAAGTACTCAGTGTAATCACAGCAAATACACAGTTCACAATGACTACACCAGTTAAACTAATCCTTAAAATAATTGAATTAATTATATGTTTTTTGTAATTCTACCAAAATACCACAATAAATATTACACGCATATTCTGGGTGTCAGCTTCCTCAGACCTGCCTTGTAAATTTTGAGGAGATTGATAGAAGTGTTGATATAATAGATATTGTGAACCAGTTGAAATACATCAAGTTTTTTCATCATTACTAAAAAGGACACAGAATAAAAACCTGGAATTCATACCAGTACAGTTTCTGTTCACTATTGAAAGTATTTCAAGGTATTTTTCTTTCAGGATCATATGATTAATGTTTATAATTACAGCATTTCAAAATTGAGCTACAGTGTATATTTGCACTACGCTAAGTAAATGCTAAATCAAGGCTGATGTCATTCTGAACAAAAAAATAATCATAAGCAACATAATAAGCATAATAAGTAACATTTTTTACCATCCCTCTGTACTGTAAATATCAGAGGTAGTAAATTAAGAGGAGACTGACTGTTAGTGCCAGCCCTTGTGTGCATCCTTTTGAAACCCAACGGTGTTACTCTTTGAAATACTTCACATGGAATACTGACAATGCCCAAACCCCCCACTGTGACTGCCTTTTAGGATTGGCCGTGGTCCTCTCTGGGTGAAAGAGGGAAGGGCCACACTCAGTGTATGCACCTCAGCCAATTACATCGTTCATCTACGACTCATTGCACTGCCAGACAGGCTGATGAATGTGAAGAATTATCTTCTTAAAAAATTAAAAAACTGCATAGCTTAATAACAAAGAGGAGGGAAAACAATGATGGCACCAGATGGCATCATTTGGCATTTTTTCCTCAAATCCAGAGGCAGATATCATTTTGCGTTTTTGTCAGCTGCACTGTCCTGAAATATTAAAAATGTATTTGTCTGAGGATGCAGTTTGTGTGAGATTAAACAATGTTGGTCTTAGCAGCTGCGAGGTTGGAGAGGCATGCACTGCAAGGTCAGAGAAGCTGGCACTCCTCAGTGCTGTGAAGTCAGAGAGGCCGGTGCTCCTCAGTGCTGTGAGGTCAGAGAGACCTGCACTCCTCAGTGCTATGAGGTCAGAGAAGCCGGTGCTCCTCAGTGCTGTGAGGTCAGAGAGACCTGCACTCCTCAGTGCTGTGAGGTCGGAGAGGCCGGCCGCTCCTCATTGCTGTGAGGTTGGAGACGCTGGTGCTCCTCAGTGCTGTGAGGTCAGAGAGACCTGCACTCCTCAGGGCTATGAGGTCGGAGAAGCCGGCCACTCCTCAGTGCTATGAGGTCAGAGAGACCTGCACTCTTCAACGCTGCGAGGTCAGAGAAGCCGGCCACTCCTCAGTGCTGTGAGGTCAGAGAGACCTGCACTCCTCAGTGCTGTGAGGTCAGAGAGGCTGGTGCTCCTCAGTGCTGTGAGGTCAAAGAGACCCGCACTCCTCAGTGCTGTGAGGTCAGAGAGACCCACACTCCTCAGTGCTGTGAGGTCAGAGAGGCCGGCACTCCTCAGTGCTATGAGGTCAGAGAGGCTTGGACTATGTGGCACTATGAGGTTGGAGAGGCTCATGCTCCTTGGTGCTATGAGATCAGAGAAGTCTGCACTCCTCAGTGCTGCGAGGTGAGTGGCATCCCTCATGGAGTGTTCCCACATCAGTGCCGGTCTGACAGGCACGGCTCCCGCTGCCTGACATCAGGAGTCGCTTTAGAGCAGGTAGCCACTGACAGGTACACATTCACCTGCCTCCCTCCTTACAGCCACCACAGTGTTGACTGGACAGACAGCGAAACATGCCTTGCCTCAACAAAATAAACAATGTGTCACATCAAAGCCCAAAAAACTCTCAATACCTCAATAAACCCAAATAGTGAGAGACCAAGAACATGCAGAGACTCAGTAAAGCAGAGTTGATCGGATTTATGAAAATAAGTGCGAGAAACACACGTGCAGGAAAGAAGGTATGTGCAGGAAATATACAAACACACAATCACAAAATGTGCTGTTTCCTCCCCCCCGTGAGACCACAGATTTAAAGCGCATGTCCCCCTCCTTTTGTCGTTTGTGTGTCTTTTGTATGTGTCTGAATATGGTCAAGGGGCTGGTGCTGTGATTCCCTCTGATTAAATATTCAGGACTGAGCCTGGGAAAGCATGCTTTATGAACTTCAGAAGAGCACACAGACATATGCTGATGAGGAGCTGTCATCAAAAACTGTGCCATCCCTTCACCCCCCCCCCCCCTCATCCCCATCTCCAAATCCACCCACCCCACCGTTCTCCATCCTATTTCAACCCACCAGACTGGGTGCTGTGCCTTCTAGCCCGTAATGTGAGATTATCTAACAAATTAGCTCTCATTAATCTTTCATGATAACCACTCTAAGAGGAGCCATGTTTATGCTCACATGGCATGAATTAAGTCACTGCCTATTAGAAGGACAGAAAAAATTATATGAAAAGAAATGACACAAGATGTAACATCCACTTGGGCAGGTCAGCACTCGCTTCACCTTTCACACTGCACAAAGCCAAAAATCCCAAAAATGAATTGGCTTAAGAGGGGGGGTGACATCATTGAGAAGGAGAGGACAGAATGTCAGTTCAGTGCACAGCTGGTCCTTATGCAATATTTACTGTCAACTTTGAGTCAAGCGATTTCAGACGAGTCTCAATGGCAGAAAAAAAATAAACAGGACAACAGGTTTGCCTACAAAATGTGCGTCAGTAAAGATAATGTTTCCAGACACACATACATTTTAATGAACTGCCATATGCCAGAGAATGTGAGACAAGAAACAGCCCTGCCATGAAGAAGGAAGTTCCAGCTCCATGCTAACAGTGCCTCAGCCTCTATTTCAACCTCCCTGGGAAACACGCACAGTCCCTGGGCCACTAAAACTCAGTCATCCAAAGATTATACATCCACCCAGGGTGTGAAATACGGGGGGTCTCGGGGGGTCTGAGACCCCTTGATTGACACTTGAGACCCCCTGACAGCAAAATTTTGGGGAGTCTCTGGAAAAATCTTTAAAAAATTATTTGTCACTTGCAATTGTCACTAAAAATGTCTTTTAATCCTTAAAGCCTGACAGACGCAGCCTGCGTCCAAATTCACATCCCTTCTTCTCGTTTGAATTGTTCACAAAGTATTCATCGCTAACAATGCTAGTTGCTTGTCAATACAAAGTGTTGGTGAGAAATTGAATTTACATCAAATTTAATCATAGTTGAATTTACATCAAATTTAATCATAGTTACAATCTGCATACAGCTCTGCGTCCATCTCCACACCCATTACTCTGGTTTGAATTGCTCATGAATTCGTCATTGCATAGATATGGAACACATATCACAAGAAAGAGCGGAACCAGAGCTTTGTAATGATGCTAGTCACATACTTGTACATACCGAAGTAATCACGTTATGAAGACAGATCAAACTTCTGTAAAGTAATATCTTTACTAATTTCTTCACCCATTTTCACACTCCTGCTTCTCAGTTGAATAAGTCACAAAGTCCCTATCGCTTCACAACGTACCGCATATCAAAATAAACGGCAGGACTTACCCTTTCCCATGATATTCGTTTCTGATACTTGTTTCCCTGTGCGACAAAGCGTTGTCGAGTAATCTGTTAGAAATCACAGCAAATTTCTGCATTGTCTCCAACACAGGGCTAACATTAGGCCACATCCCACTTTGCATGGCAAATGAGTAATCGTCATACACGGATCCATAAGTTTTGTATGTTGGCCAACGTTACCCAAGTTGCCAGATCTATGAAACACAATCTACACACACAATCCACACACTACATACAATTATTTATTTACTTATTTATTTACTATCTTCTATCGGGACCCCCCGATTGCCACCAGGTATTTCACACACTGCACCCACCCACTCTTTCATCCAATACCAGCCCACACTGGGTGGTGGAAATGGGTCTGTCTATTGAAATAGAGTATGGTCCACAAAGCTAGGGGAGGAGCAAATGTGCAAAAATGTGCAAATGTAACCCCATCCCCACGAAATCCCTTCTGTGTGTTTCTCAAAGCTAGGGGCGGAACACCATGTGCAGTTGTGACTCCACCCCCAAGTCCTTCTGTGGTGGGCATTCCTGCTGACATCACAGTATCAATTAGTATGCTAATTGGTTCACGGCTGGCTGGCGCCCGTTCCCCAGCCATTGGCAGAACAGGCCCTGTCAGTGGCAGCTTCTGACGGGGAGCGTGAGCAGGCTTTGATGGTTTACCTTGGGAACCTGAAAATCGCAGCTATTGCTGTCAGCAGTCGTCCCACTCTACCAAAGGAGCCCCATTAACATAAATCCCTGACAAAACTCCAGCGTGTCGGCTGTCAATGGCACGCACACCATTCGGCGGGAAGGAAGGGGGGTTATGCTAATTTCCTCCCTGAAAGCATCTCACCTCTTGTGCACACCACAGTGAGAGAGGACTGACAGAGAATAATAAAGAATAATAATAAACAGCAACTCAGAAGAAGATAAAAGGAGCTGAAGAGGCTCTGGACTAACCCTTGTCTTCATCTGCATTTGAGCTAATGATTCCACTGACCCACTCCAGATGTGCCTGTGATCTGTCCCACTGCTTTGTCTGATCCCTCCCCCAAGCTCTTATCTCAATTATGCAACCAATGACAGAAGCAGTCTAATACTTTCTAACCTTTTTGAGATGTTTCTGGAAATGACTTTTTAAATTATTATTGTTCTCCCTGAGAATATTAAATCACAGTAATCAAAGATGCCACATGAAACTAAGATCTCTAACTCCACAGATCATGTTAAGTTTCATCACTGGCACCAGTGCTTGAGTATATCTGTCTAAATAGAAATTAATACTCCTCATGTGGATTGTGAGTGCTCACTCAGGGCATAGTCCTCTTAGCGATGAGCCACCTCTGGTGGACTTCTGGTCTCTATAAGTACAGGGAGTGAGAGAGCCTGTCTTTGCTTGTAGTGACCTCTCATGTCTTTCACAACACCATCGACTGCTGTATCACCTCGCCACCACCAGAGGTGAGGGACCTCACACAACCCAAGCTTTACTGTTTTTTTTTTTTAATAAAAACGCTGAAGCACCATTCAGTCCCAGCAATCCAGGAGATGCCAGGCCAAGATTCGGTATTGTGGTCTAATTATAGATCTCTCCCAGGCTAAGGATCCATGCACACACAGCTCACACACAGGTCTGTGATACACTGTCTGAGCACAACAGCATCTACGGTGAGCCTAGAGGATGTTACCTCTTTCCTTCTGTGGTTCAAAGCTAGAGCAGGTGCTGGTCTTCATCCCCACTGCCTCAGCTGTTAGCATCTACACCATAATATTTCACACCATGCCTGGCCTTTATGTTCCTGTCCATGCTGTGCCTGTGCTAAGCCAGACCCCCGGAAGTTGTATGATTGTTAATGCTGTTTGTATTTCCAGGCCTGCACTACGACCCTGGGGGGGCTGCACTCCAGAGCACCTCCTGGAAGAGCCAGGCAAAGCCCAGGCCCATCAAGTTTTGAGGCAAAAGGACATCTCAGAGCAAAAATACGTCTTTCTTCTGCACTGCCACCATCTCACAAACCCTCCTCTAGCGCCCCATCCCCGCTTCTTCCATTTCTGTCTCTCTCTCCGTCGCACTTTGCCCCTCACTATGTCTCTTATCCTCATATATCTGTCCTTCACTCACTCCCTGTCTCTCTTTCCTTCCCCCCTCTCTCTTCCTCTCTCTTTGGAAGCTGAAGGCTAGTCAGCAGTGTCCTGGCTGACAGCTACTCCACCTGAGGAATATGAATTGGTGTTACCGTGGAGACGGACAGAAGATTGCTCCCTTCTGTTTTTATGTTTTGATTTTTCACCTGTTTTTCAGCTTTTTTTTTGGGGGTTGTTGCCCTGTACGGAAAATGCAGGCCAGGCAAGGAAAAACAATTTAATCTGAGTATTTCAAGATATGTTTAATTTTTCACGCATACACACACACACACACACACACACAGTCATACAAAGACTGCCCCTACATTATCATCTCTCTATCTATCTATCTGTCTGGATAAGGTGGAGATATTGAACAATCGGTGTGCCCTCAGTAAACTAATTTGGAAACAGAAATTGCAATGGGTATGTTTTGTATAAATTAATCTTGTTTGTTGTGGTTCATAACCACAAGATATTACACTGTTGCTATAGCCAAATCCTACAGATTAAAAGTTTACATTAGCTGCTACAGTATACTGTTTCTGAAGTAATATAGGACCATATTTTTGGATTCATAAGACAATTTCACACTAGATATTACTCGCTTCTCACGGTGGAAGCAGGCCTGTGCTCACTTAGTCATTCAGAAGAGGGTAATTTTCAGTGTTAAGACTGTATTTATCAGCTGAAGAACTGTTGCATGGTTGCCACAAGATAGAGGATTGTCACCATCGAGGCAAAAATGAGACACTTCAGGATTTGCATCGGTCTTAATTTAATCTACTCAAGATTGCAACTCCTACACCACGTGTAATTAAAGTCAGACGTGACTAATTAAGTTGATGGAAAAACTTGTGATGAATCAAAGAGCTACACCCAGCCAGCGCTATAATGCACACAATGAAAATAAGTGTAAACACCACTGCCCTCCGATTGCATCACGGCCTCTCTGCAAAGCCTCTGTATGAAGCGTCTCCTTCTCTGGCCAGTGAGGAGTGTGTAGTACACACTGCTTAATCATGAGCTCTCATTCTAGGGTGATCACTCAGTCCTATAAAAAAGAAAAAACAAATTTGTGTTTTGAATTCAGTTCAGTTAAATTCAGTTCATCTTTGACCCTAACTTTGATTTACAATTCAGTAAAGTTTTAGTGAGCTTTGTGATCATCAAAAGGAACAATTTATTTTTTCTTTTTTTATTTTATATTTACAGTTCTGAAAGACAATACTAATATTTCAGGAAGCAGGCCATGATGCATTGAAAGTTTTGCCACCGCTAAATCATGTTAGCAAATCTGGAAGGCTAATTGTTTTCATAAACTGGCCATAGCCAAGAGCCAATGGTTGCTTTTGGTGCTGAAGACTTGCACAGCAATGATGCATCAAGTGCCAGTCTCCAAAGACCCACCTGGCCTCCTCTACCCTTCTCCACCCCTTGCTGGAGATGGCATGTTCCGCCACACTGCTCCAGAATGTCACACCACAGCGCCGGTGCTGCCAGAAAGGTTTTCCCAAGACATGAAAACTTTGTCCTCAGGCCCAAAGATGCAAGCCACCCAGAATCCTCAGGGGGACTATCCCCACAGCCAGGTGCCTTTTGTGTCACCTCCCCTCCACCCCACCCCCAAAGGGCCAAGACCTCCACAGAGTGCTGCCCACATGGCCACCTCTGGTGAAGGTTAAGCAAATAACATGGGAAACATCTGCTCATTCATTTCCTTCTAGTTGTGGTTACAACCACCCCACTATAATTTAAATCACGTGGCCAGTTAGCAGCACTGAGCACACTGGCCTTAATTAAACCAGCTTTACTCCTCAGTGGAAACCTATAAAAAATGGACAGGAAGTGGGAGGGAGGGAGTGCACAATTGTCATGATGGTTCAGACAGCATACAAAAACTGAGCCCAATGTGCTACAAAAGGAAGTACAGCCAGGGCCTGGATTCCACCAACACTTTACCTTTAATGTAACTCATATTTATTTAAATATATTGCCTTTCCTCAATACAAACAGTTTTCTTCATTAGTTTTGGTGATTTGCTGGACTCACCAAGCTGCATTTATATAGAATAAAAGTAACACTTGCATAGCACATGTGAGATTTGGGCCTCTTTACTCATTGCACAGCTTGCTCTACAAATCAGTACATTACTAGCTGAGCTAAAGGCAATCTGCCCCTAGCGCCACAGGCAAAGACACTAGCTAAGTCCCAGGGAGAGATGCCACCACTGAAAGTGCTCTTCTAGTTTTCATGTTACTAGCTTCCAAATACAAGCTACTTCTTTTATCGATTGCTGTGAACGTAGTATACATGACTGTGCTAATTAAACGCTAAGAAAAGCTGTACTTTCGAGAAAAGATGTACTCTGTATGGATAAGATCACAGCTTCACTGCTAGTTGGTGGGCCAAAGCCTTCATTGTCCTTCAGATAAGGATGGTCCCTATATCAGGACTCCTGCAAGTGCTGATTTCCATTAATGTTCATGCTTTCCTATGCCATGGCAACACCTATGCCATGGCAACACCACAGCTTTGGCTTTGAACAGATGAGGATTCTTTTAACAGATCTGCAGATATTTGAAGATCTGAAGATCACTAATATAGTATTGGGAGACAACAACCTTCCACCCATCACTGTGAATGCTGACGCACTAAGACACACTAGACCAGCTTAGACTAGCTGAGTTCATGAGCACTATAAACAGGCAGATGTTGTCTTGGTAACCTCAGTTGGTTTGAGCAGAACAGATAAGTCCCAGTTTCATGTTGGAAAGACCTGGGCACTAAAGTGGAATGTAGGTGGAGCTTCTTTCCAAAGATTTTGACATTGGTAGATCTTCTCTCATCTGTGGCACACTGAACCGGTTGGTGCAGCTGGCTCCAGTGTGTCTGTGTGAATTGACACTCACTTGCTGGTCATTAAAAATAGCCATGTTGTTCAGAGAGCTATTCAGATAGCATTATAATTCAAATAAAAAGAATTACTAAAAAAGTAGCGGAAGCTGGTTCAAGCAAATTTCTATGAACAGAACTCTAGGGCACAGGTGGAGTTCAAAGTAAATTCAACACTGGCATAGTGACTTACAGGAAAATATAATGATAGATTCAGCGAATGATTTGTTAGGTTTCATAGTGAATTCAGACTGTAGAATCCTTCAGGATCAAACTTATCAAGAGAAAGATTCACTTTAGATTACAGGCAATGATCAGTTGATATGAGCTGAATAGCACTGGATCTGTTCTGGATATTATAATTTCTCCTCCTCATCCAGTTTCATGAAAATGTAGAAACTATAAATCTATATCTATCAGGCAGAGCAGAATGCAGGTCTCACAGAATTCTGGGGTAATTCTCTAAACATGAAGCCCAATTAAAACGGCCTTCACCTTTTGCAATGAGATCAATAATCACTCTGATAGGTACTAATTTCAATTAGACTTTTTTCATGTTAATTCCACAAAATGCAAATTTCTAGACAATTCTCAGCCATTAGTGTTGTGATTGCATCACACTGAAATCACTACAATACTCACTGCTTTGGAACTAAATTGCCTCAATTATCTCAAAATGAAGCCAGACAGACAATCTGGCACCAAAAAAAAACACTCGCAGAGAATGCCAGAAACAGTTACCTTTAATTAAATTTTAATTTCTGATAGTAATTATCATTGCTGCTGTCCGTGGCAGTTAGCCGTTAACAATTGTGTTATTGTAATTTCTGTGGTCACGATGCCAAATGGCTCTGCTCCTTTTGTCTTGCGGCACATAGCCCAGGGTGGGGGGTGTAGAGGGGGAAGACTGCTCTGGCTGTGAGGATGGAGGGGTGTAGAGGGGGTACACTGCTCTGGTTGTGAGGTAGAGAGAGGCTCTTCATACCCTATGTTCGGTCTTCAGACCCTACGTTCCCTATGCAAGACGACTATGCTCTGCAATCAAGGGGTAACTGACTGCCCCATCCCGACGGGGGTCGCCCCTCTCAAACACAATCCCTGTCTGTACTAGTTCCACAGTGGTGGAATGAACTCCCCACGGTAGTCAGAACAGCAGAATCACTGGCCGTCTTCAGACTGCATTTCGGTTCCACCTCAATCCCTGCCCCCTAACACCTGCTACTTATAGTACTTGCTGTTTATGTTATATGTAGTATTGTGATGTGTTTTGAAATCTGTGATCTAGTGACTGATGTATGGCAGTGTGTGTACTTAGCCTCCCTTGTCTAGTCAGGTTGCACAAGTTAACATAGAGTAGGGTTTGAATATTGTTATGCTCACATGCCCTAGGTCTGGGAGTGTTGTTAGCCTGGTCTGACATTGTTGCTCATTCAAATTAAATGGATATACATATGTTCTTTTGTACCGGATGTCACTCTGGATAAGAGCCTCTACTAAATGAATGTAATATAATGTAAAGGTAAGACTGATCTGGTTGTGAGGGAAGAGGGCTGTAGAGGGGGTAGACTGCTCTGGTTGTGAGGGTAGAGAGGTGTAGAGGGGGAAGACTGCTCTGATAATGTTGGAGGGGAGCTGCAGGGCCTGTCACAGGGCCTTTTGAAATGACAAGCATCCTTCTGAAGCCTGCAAATTTGCAAAAGTAAAGATGTCATGTCAGAAGCTGTCTTTCCCCATCTTTTTCCCTCTCCTTTTTTCTCTCTTTCTCTCCCTCTCCTCTTTCTCGCTCTCATCTCCCTGTCTCTCTTTCCTCTCCCTCTCTCTCCTCTACCTCTCTCGCTTTCCCTCTCCCTCTCCCGCTCTTTCTCTTGCATGTTCTCTCTCCCCAACAGAGAAAGGCTGAAATATGCGCTGACAGCTGCTCCTTTTCTGAAAGGATTCTGTAATGCACTGAAAAAAAATAAAAGGAGGCTGAAAAAAGACAGAGGAGGAAGAAAGAAGGAAAGAAGAAAATACAAAACACCTATTTGGCATTACTAAAGTGTGTCATCTTTTCATGTGCTCTGCCTCCATCCCCCATTCATCCCATTTCTGTCTACTTCCAGCACACACACACACACACACACACACACACACACACCCACACACACACCCAAATACACACACACACACACACACACACACACACACACACACACACACACACACACACACACACACACACATCACACATACGCACCTCATTAGGTGTGACTGGAGGGAGAAGGTGAGACGGTTACTGTGACAACCGGGGAGAATGGCACAGGGGTTGTGACACAGGCAGTGTGCAGAAATGACACTTCGTTAGGGACTCAGCTGAGTCCCAGGGACCTGGCTGGGGGGGGCAGGGCAGGGGAGACATCGGGGAGGAAATGTGGCAAAGATGTTCACGTCAGGAACGATGGAATATTAAAGAAAAACTAAGAAAACACCTTTGAATGGACAGTGCTCTGGGCTCAACGAACGCCCATCAGTGCTGTCCCCGTACCTCAACATCCGCACAACCGCAGATATAGGAACCCTCTTTCAAAAAGGATCCCTCCCTTTTTTTCCTTTTCCCCTTTGTCATGCCTCACCTGGACAATTATGCCTCCACACTTGTTCCTGCATACATGCACTCAGACAGGTAACATCTCACACACAGATAATCAGCTACCAATCTTCACTAAAACCCAACAAAATCACCCCCAGTCCCTGCCAGTGAAGCTTCTGGAAGAATGGGGAACCAGAGAGAGCTATTAGATGCTGGCATTCCTGCATGCCAGCATGTATCTCTCAGGGGTTACACAGTTACTCTCTGTTTGTTTCCTGGCTGTGTGGAGGAGAGGGGCAAACGCAGATTGGTGGGGCTGACTTTAGTGCAAAAAGAAGAACAACAACATGATTGATGGGCAAGCTGACCCCAATACAGATTCAAGATTCAAGATTCAAGAACTTTATTGTCATTGTGCAAGCACAACAAAATTGCAAGTGTGTCAGCCTCCAACAGTGCATTGTACTCCAGTCCTTACACGTATTTACAAAAAATAAGCAATATAAATATCGATAAAGAAGAAAAAGTACAGGATCTAAACAATGCAAGTACGAGACATAAAATATAAAGTATATAAAGTATAATGTATGAAAATACAATCAGTAAAATGATAACAATAACTGACAAACAAGGGTGCAAAGGCGCCAGCAGTATAGATATAGTAGAGGTATTCAGGGATATTGCACTTATTCTAGGTAGTAAATAAATAATATAAATATAAATATAAATATAAATATAAATATTGCACGTGCTGCAGATGTGTCACCCTCCAGCACGAGGACACCAGGAAGGAATGGAGCCGATGAGAACGGACCGGTGTGGTCACATGAGTGAGAATAGTGGCAGAGAGCTCTCCCTGTTCTTTAAAACTGGAGGGAACTTGTCAGGATAATTTAGCTCACCTCACATCAGGTCAGCCACAGTTTTTTCCTCTTTAAACCAAAGTCAGACAGAGGAGACTCCTCCCGGTACGTGTTGACGCGTCTGGCTTGTGACACCGAGAAGCTCCTGCTCCCCCCGACCCCTGGAGGGAGGTCAGCAGCTACCCACCAGGAAGCAGAAGGGGAGAGACAAACAATGCAATGGGGTGGCTGAAATGGAGACGCTGCCCCCTGCAGTGTGGATGACCTTATAGTGGCATCGGCATGGTGATGGCCTGTCAGACCCCACTGGGCAGCAGTCTGCCTGTGCAATGAAACCAAGGCCGCACCACACTGCACCGCAAAATCCCGCTACTGAAGAGGAGGGCAGGAAGAGATAAACAGGCAGTAAAAGATCTGAGTGATCTGAATCGCACACAGAACCAAGACAATCCTGAGGAGTCTTCCCAAAAAAAAGAGGATGTAAGGGGTGGGGCAGCAAGCCATCCATTGAAAGGAAAAACAAAACAACATTTGAAAGCTATATATGTCCTTTTCACTATTAATCACAGTCAAGGGGTAAGGCAGCAGTCAGAATGAGTGAGCCAGGGAGAGGGGGAGGTAGGGAAGGGGAACGGGAGGAAGGAGCACCCACAAGCCTGACACACGGACACTCCTCTCCAATTCACACGCATGGAAAGGCCTCTCTGTATTAATGGACTTCTATGGCACGGCACATGTAAACCCAGCAAGAGGGCTCAAATGGCCAACTGCAAAACGCAGACAGACAGAGAAACAGAGACAGAGGCAGAGACAGCTGCAATCCCTGTAAAGAATATTCTTCTTCCTCACTGGTGTTTATCACAGCTATGGTATGAGAAGGTATCTCTCTGTGTCAACCATTCTTGTCTGGGAGGGATCACAAAGTCATGTTTGCCTTGTAGTGCAGAAATTGGGACTGTAAGAATAATTTTCATATAGTTTAAAGAGGTGCATAGCTATGGTACCTTTTTCATATATATGTGCATACATGGATATAAATGTTCAATTTTCTTTTCTTGAAACTACACAGTAATATTGTTCCTGACTATTTCGGCAAGACTGACTCTGCTTTCCTGGCCAATAAAGCAAAAGAGAGAGAGACACAGGTGGACATCATAAAGCAACACAACATCACTCACCAACATTTCTTAGTGGGTGTGGTGGGGCATTCTTTATTTTTGTTGTTGTAATTATTATTATTATTATGAGCTCAGGCCTCTGTTGGCATCTCTTTAAGGTTTAGAGTCCTGAAATGTCTGGTAAAGTGGAGGTAAAGTAAGAAACATGGAAGTAAGAACAGGAATTCATTTTTGAAAGTTCCTGAAATAAAAGAACTGATAGGATATTAACTGAACAACAAGTAGGGGCAGGGGCAAGCTTAAACAGTAAGCATGTGTGTGAGAGAGAGGCTTGCTTTATGAGCATGTATGTGAGACAGAAGCTTGCTTTATAGGTATGTGTGTAAGGAAGGTTGGCTTTATAAGCATGTGTGTGATACAGAGGTTGCTTTTATAGAGGCACTGTGACATATGCTGCAGGTCTTCCTGTGTTAGCACAGTTGGGGTGTCCCCAAATTGCCAGACACTGGACAAAGCCTCCCCCAGATTGAATTAAAGATAATCAGAATAAGTAGCAGCTGTTGCCAATAGCAATAGCTCTGATAGTGTATGACTCCTTTCATAAATGTGTGTGTGTGTGTGTGTGTGTACACGCTTGACCCACACGCTGGTACAGTTTAATGTTGTACACTGTCATTAACATGCATTACAAGCTGGGCATGTAGAGGTGGAGCAGGGTTGGGGGGCAGCACGGCACCCCCTCTGACCTAATTTACGGCACATTTCCTTCACAGGGCCCCACAGGGAGGAAGGGGACCCACATCCCTTGTTTTTCCCCTACAGCTTCCCATAGAGGAGAGAGGTGGTGGAGAGGAGGGTGACAGCGGGGAAGAGGGCTCAGGCAGGAGTGTGTGATAAATCACAAGCACAGAGACACGCGGACAGGCCACTTTATCTCCCGCGCCGATTGGCAAGAGCCGACGTATCACAGAGACATGGGGGCAGTGGGGGCTGAGGGTGTATTGGGGGTGCAGTGCGGGAGGGAGATAGCTAACTATCAATCAGGAGTCTGTTAAAAGCACTGACGTAACACAGGGGGCTTCCCTGCCACTGGTGAAACAGCCTGGGCGATGGAAGACAGAGGGACCCCACCAATGGGAAACCTGCTTTCTTTAGCATGCACCAAGCACCCACCCCCATCACCCAAATGGAAGTGGGAGGGTCGGCTGTGATCACCAAGATACACTGCACATCAAAAAAGGCGGGAAATCAAAAAAAGTCAGCAGCACACTTTCATCACTGGCTTAGCGCTTCTCGGCGCCATGCTTTCATGTTGCTGAAGGGGAAAGACAGGTTTTATATATGTGTGTGCGTGTCTGTGTGTGTGTGTGTGACAGGGGGCAGTGGGTGGATTTGGTGTTCCCACAAACAGAGCATGACATACAGTGCCTTTAATTTTGGCAACGACAAGTGACAAGTTAACAGAGGACTCAGCGGGGGGATGGTTCAAGGGGGCAGAGAAAGACTAGGAGGGAGTGGGAGAGGTTGTGGTGGGGTGCAAGGCTGTTGGGGGGCTTGCTGAACACTATATGTAGATGAATGTGTAGCTGTACCTTCTGTTTTGCTGCGATACACTAATGCATCCAAACAATGAGTAGTGCTACTGTGCGCTGGCTTGGAATTCAATGTCACCGCTTGCCTCGGGCAACTACTTCCTGTTTTATTACTGTGATCTGAGGATGAACACACAGTTTAACATCACCCCCCCCACCCACCCTCCCTGTTCCGCGCTAATTAGGTCTGTCTCATGGGGGGTCCAAGGCACTCTGGGAGATCTGTGTAAACAATTGTTCGCTTAACCAGCCGAGACGCTGTTTCTTCCACCTTCGTCGCTAGCCGTCGGCTGAGTCTTGAACACAAACTGAAGGTTTTGGGAAGGCTGCTGCTCCCTTATGCCCTGTTCTGCACACCTTGTTACGTAAGCCAGCAAGCATTTATCAACGGTGGCCTCATCCGAATACGTTTCCTCCCGTCTTTGCAGTTGAAAACCTCCGCTGTCTAGCACCCCTTAGTGCTCTGGAGGATATAACTGAACTTCAGGACACTATCCACTCTTCCAGTCTCAGAGGCCTGAGGAGGAATCTAACTTGGTTTGCTGACATGCATGACTTTTGCAAAAAAGAGAGACCAGGTGCTGTATCACCTATGTCTCACAAATTGTTAATGTTTGCGGTTGGGTGCACCAGATTGTGGGATATCAACCCTCCAGTCTGACACTGACACCAACAGAGAAGCCATTCAAGACTCTTCTCAGCTCTGATTTGACCTCAAGTTAACAGTGTATTGACCTAAATTGCCAGATGTTCTTAAAAAATAATAGACCCATGGACAGTGCCAATGGTTTGTCAAATTCAGCTGCCCTCAGGGCCAAACATTATTCTTCCCTATTATTGTACACATAAAACAATAACTTGATTATGGAGATTGGGAGATAAAAAGATATAGACAATGGCAAGGTATACAGATCTATTTTTTTGAAATGTGAAAATGCACATACACACTCACACACACAAATTATAGTCTTAATCCCAAACCTTGTTACGGGATATATTAATATGTTGCTTGTGGTCCAGCAAAATGACAGCATATTCAAATAAAGCTGAAGAGCTTTGAATAAATAGGACTAAAGCCCCAGCAGATTTCCATCTGGTAAACTGCTGTATGCAGGGATAACCATACAAATCCCTGGTGGAAACCAAGGCCTGGGCAGAGCTGGGCTATTTATTGGCCTTACCATTGTAAACCATCTGTACTTAATTGTAAGACAATAAAAAAACTTTATGAAGATCAGAGGGGATTTGGAGACAAAGCCTCTTACCTCTCGTACGAATTAATGTTTGCTGTTTTCAACGGGGGGAGCCATGTGAGGGCGCCAGACGCAATGCTCACTTCAGTGTCCGAGCAACCCGCTCCACCCAGATTAGCTGCTGACATTGCATGGCATGTGCTAGCACTTCAAGATAACGGGGGCCGTTTTCAGACCCTCCAAAAAAAAAAAATCTGTTTGCAGCATCTCCGTCCCTCTCACGATCGTATAACTACAAAACGCTGACGGGAAGGGGAAAAAAGACGATATTATGGGCAACAGAGCATCTAATAAGCTTGTACCTGCTCTTTTCATTATACAACCACTGATTAGAGCCCAATTAGGCCTTAAAAGCCATGCTCACCAAGGTTCATTGATGTAAATCAGCCCTGAAAGGACACCCTCTTGCCAAAAATGGATACAGAGAGAGTTGAATTGGTTGTAATTGCATGCAACACACCAGATTGATTTTTAACCCTTAGCATGCTCCTTACCCTTGTGTTAAACTACAAATTATAGAGCAAGTCTTAAGTAAAATGCTAAATGCCTCAAACAGCAACTGGAGCCTGGAGATGTACCTGCTGTATGCTCCTCTATGGCTCTGATTGATGGGGAGGAGAAAAATGGCTTTCACTTTGGCAAGCGACCAGTGCCTGCCCTAATCCTATTTGGAGGGATTGGGAGTGGAGCAGGGTGGAGTGCAGTATACAGGGGCGGAGGAAAACACTAAGAGAGTGGGGAATCTCTGAGGGGGGGACAGGTGGCAATTGTGGTAATGGGGTGCTCGCCAAATCTCCAAAATGTCATCATGGGATGCTTTCAGTTGTACCCTACACCACATGACACCCACCAGACCTGAAACAAATTAAAAGGTTGCATGAGCTTGATAAGGCCAAAATCTACCCCTGCTCCACTCACACTCCCAACAACTCCCCCCATCCCGCCCTCTCCCCAAAATAATCCACCTATCAATGCACTCTTTCCACTGCCCCCACCCCCATACCCTCTGTTATCGCAGTGGGGAGCACTGTGATTCAGAGTTTAATACCCCCCCTCTTTTTTGGAGCAGGTCGGCGCCACCTAAGTGACGAGGTTGTGACCCTGCCCTCACCCTGGTTCAGGCCCTACTTGTAATGTAATCGCCCAAAAAAGCCGTCTGGAAATAAACAAAAGCCTCATTAAGTAAGAGGCTCACTCCCACAGGGGTTCCTCCAAAACACTGGTCTCCTGACCAGAACAAAAAGTAATCAGAGTTCCAGTATTCATTGTAGTCATGACCACCACCATCATCACCACCATTATCACCATCATCAATGTCCTCACTGCAAAAGAGCCTGCATATTTCATATGTTCCACTGGGATAATAACCTTCATTTTTTCTTTAATGGAAAGTCTGCCTTCTGCAAGAGAGGAAAATCTATGCAGTGGGACTGTGACTGGGGAGGCACTGTGAGCCCTGCTGTCCAGACAGGGCCGTCCCAGTCAATAACCAAAAGGAGCTCAACTGACCAGGCCAGCGCTCTACTAATCAATCTGAGGGACTGAGGGTTCGAAGCCTTAGGGCCACCTGTGTCACTGGGTCAACGCAAACCAGAAAAGAAATTAGGCCATGGATTTCCAGTAGACTCTCCGCCATAAGCCACTGAATCAGGAGTGCTGTTTGACATGGGGCTTGCATGAGGAACACCATTGCTTTAATATCACATGAGCAACTGATAATGTGTTCCTGATCTTTGCATTATATTACATGGCTTTGTGATGTTGCTTTAGGACAAATTTAATTTTATTATGGCTTGTTCTTGTCCTTGAATATAACAAATATTAGCAGGCATACTTTACATTACAATGCAATAAAAAAAACAGTAAAGCACCTGCCGAACTCAAAAGTTGTGGAGCGTTACAATAAAAATTGAACTCTGTTGTTTATTCAAAGAGAAGGAAAAGCCTCTTTGCCTCTAAACCCAGTCAGAACCTTACGTAACACTCAAAAATCTCTTTGAAGGAGCTTGCAATCAGAATTTCACAAACACTACATGAGGGAAGTGACAGGTTCATTCAAAAAGGGTTGTTTTTTTTTGGGTGCACAGAACCTCCAAGGATGAACCCCTATGCAACTGATGATGTCATAAAGAGCTTACAGACGGGTCACAAAGAGCCTAATGTGCTCCTCAAAGCTGCTCAACACTTTAATTCATTTATTTTTGTCCAGTACTAATTCCTCCCGAGTCCATATGCTGCAAGGATTACCACATGCTAGCAGAATCTGTTTGGGTGAAGCCTGGGGGTAATTACTTTAGGAGCCTGTTGTTCTGTGGATTCAAATTAAATCCCAGTGATCGATTTCTGACCCCTTTGCTGGACAGGGGTTCCCCCTACCCCCACACTGCGAGAGACAAGATCCAATGGGCCATGAGCGGATGCACGGCAGGCCATCCAATTGAACACGCAGACTGCAGCAGGGGTTGATTCTGTAGATCCATTTCTCATACAGGGTCTTTCATAATAGTTTAAAAAAGGAAGGATGCTGTATTCCACTTGAGCTAAATGCAAAATAATTGGACAGCATCTTTGTGTAACACCACACAGAGGCAAAGTGATAATTACAGAAGTGGTATTCAAATAGCATATACATGTCTAAAAATCTGAATGAATCATTTTATGAAATATTAAAAAGCACAAAGCATAATGGGGTAAAATCACCTATATTTGCTGTACAAGTGCTGATTAAATCAATAACCTGAATCACACTCTACATTATAAATGACATCAACCATATGTGCATTTACACACCCAAATACTGACAGCCATTCATTACATGCACTGGCTGAATTATGAATTATATTAGTCACTCTGATCAGAACTGACTTGATCGTTCGTAATCTGGCTTTTCCAATTCAGCAGCAGATGTCAACAGTGGTCTGTGAGGTTGAACATCCACCTTGAGAAATACAAGCTTGTTGCTGTTCCTTTAAAGAGAAACAGGTCCAACATGCAGATGCTGTAAGCCTCTCAGCCTCAGTTATTTTACATTACATTACATTACATTACATTTAGGTCATTTGGCAGACGCTTTTATCCAAAGCGACTTACAAGTGAGGAACAGCAAGCAAGCTACAGTAGTGTAGGAGACCTTGGAGTAAGCTTTAAGTGCAACCTAAACAACTAAACTCAACTAAATAAGTCAAGGAAAGTAGAAAACAAAGGTAAACACAAGGATAGACAGGCAAAGGAGACAAACAAGTAGTGACAGGAGAAAGAAGTGCGAGGCAGAAAGTGCGTAGAGATGGAATTGTGTTAGAGTTGTTAGGAGTGTTAGGAGAGGAGGTGCTCTCGGAAGAGCTGGGTCCTCAAGAGGTTCTTGAAGATAGAGAGGGATGCCCCTGCTCTGATAGCATAAGGTAGCTCGTTCCACCAGCGGGGAACTACATATGAGAACAGTCTGGACTGAGATTGCCTTGTGTGTAGGGATGGCAATGCTAGACGATGTTCCTGGGAGGAACGTAACGGCCGAGAAGGAGAATAAGCCTGTATGATTGAGCTCAGGTATGTCGGAGCAGACCCAGAGGTCACTGTGTCGGCAAGCATGAGAGACTTGAATTTGATATGGGCAGCCACGGGTAGCCAGTGGAGCTCAATGAGCAATGGGGTGACATGGGCCCTTTCGGGCTGATCGAAAACCAGACGTGCCGCCGCGTTCTGAACCATTTGTAGTGGTTTCACTGCACATACTGGGAGGCCAGCTAGGAGGGCATTGCAATAGTCGAGGCGGGAGATAACCATGGCCTGTACCAGAAGCTGCCCTGACCAGAAGTATATTGAGTCAGGTAGGGACGGATTTTGTGGATATTGTATGATATTGATGAGGACCGAGGACTGATCCGCAGCTCTAGCTGCTCTTAGGGCTTCTGTCACAGACAACAGAGCTGTTTCAGTGGAGTGTCCACTTTTGAAACCGGATTGGTTTGAGTCAAGGAGGTCATTCCTGGGGGGAATTCTGAGACCTGTTTAAATGGATAGAAATGGAAGTAACGAGACCGGCCAATAATTCTCAACATGAGCAGGGTTGAGAGAAGGCTTTTTGAGTAGAGGTGTTACTCTAGCCTGTTTGAAAAGAGTTGGGAACGCTCCGGAGGCAAATGAAGCATTTATCACGAGTGAATGCTGCCACAATTGTGGGAGAGATGGACTGGAGGAGTTTGGTAGCGATAGGGTCCAATGGACATGTAGTAGGACGGCTACAAGTCAGGAGTTTAGATACCTCGCTCTCAGTGAGAGGGGTGAACGAAGAAAGTGATGCGCCATTGACCGAGGGAGACAGAGGAGATGTGGTAGTCCTGCCACGCACATATGAAGTGCTGTTGCCTGGGGATGTAGTAGGACTGCTACATGAAGGCTTTGAGCATGTTACGCCATTTTCCAGGGAAGACAGAAGAAGACATGTAGTAGGACTGCTACATTTTGGATTGTTTGAATGTACTGCGTCCTTAACCGGGGGAGACTGATTATTTCTGAGAGGCTCGGAGAATTGCCTGCTTATGGCTGCCACCTTTTCAATAAAAAAGGAAGCAAAGTCGTTTGTTGAGAGGGTTGTGTCAGGTGGAGGTGGGGGCAGACAGTAGTGTTTTGAAGGTGGAAAATAGTTTCCGAGAGTCAGTGGTATTGCTTATTTTGTCATTGTAGTAAGCCATTTTGGCAGCAGAGATGTTGGTTGAGAAGGAGAGTAGGAGAGTTTGATAACCTTTGAGATCAGTGGGATCTCTGAGTGATAGAATAAAATGGTTGAAAATGTCACTGTCTGTCACACATGGTCACTTCTTCATACCTTCCTCCCAGTCCGGTAATTTTTATACTGGGCAAAGGACAGTTTTCCCTGTCTCAAAGACATGTTGTTGACAGTTTTCATCTGTATTTCATCCTTGGAAACTGGCCCACAATGTCTTTAACTGTGCCGTTGATCACACGTAAAATGACCAACATATCATATCTTGACAAAAACAGAAAGACCTGCATTCCACACACAAAGCATGTTGGGAAATTGTTATAGTAGATTTTACATCAAAACGATTAATAGGTATTTGGTTCACTGAATAGTTTCTAGAAACATCTGCAGCACTTCAAGAGCCAGTACTTGAAAATATTCTGTTGTATTCACACAAACACACAGTAGCACTCATTTTCAAGTTGGTTTTCAGGCTACGAGTGAAATGTAGATTGAGAATAAAAAGCAGCAGCAAACGCTGCTTGTTGTGTGACATCCCCTGTGTGTCACCTAAAAAGATTCTTGTTTAATTTAAAATTCTTTAACTGTAAGTGAATTCATACAGTCAGGGCCAGATCATGGTCCCGTGAGGGCCCTGGGCACATGTCTTTTGGAGCCCCCTCCTCCACTTTCATATATTGGTGTCTGCCCTGGGGCCCTAGTGGTCAGCTCACACTTTAAGCACCAAAGGGCCTCGCATTGTAAGCGCTGCGGGGCCCAGGGGCCCTAGTGGTCAGCTCAAGCTTTAAGCACGGAGGGTCCCTGGGCCCCTCCCACTGTAGGTGCCAAGGGGCTAAGGGGCCCTAGTGGTCATCTCACTCTTTAAACACCAAGGGGCCTGGTGGCCCTCACACTGTAAGCGCTGAGTGGCCCAGGAGCCCTAGTGGTCAGCTTACATTTTAAACAACAAGGGGTCTGGGGGCCCTCACATTGCAAGCACTGAGAGGTCTGGGGGGCCCTAGTGGTGAACTCACATTTTACACATTGGTCAGCATTGGTCAGCTTGCGCTGTGCGCACTGAGGGCCCTGGCGTTCAACTTCCTTCGTAAGTCTTGGGCCATGCACCATGCGCGGCCTGAGGCTTGGAGGCCCCCTGGCAGTCCGAGGCCCCAGGGCACTGGCCCTACTGGCCCGGTCCATAATCCAGCCTTGCATACAGTTTAATACAGCTGCACCGTGTGAATAAACATAGAGAGCTGCCCGTGTGAGAATGGACTGTCAGTGCACAGCATCATGCTGGGTATTTAGTAGGGGTGTAATGGTTCTGAAACCGAGACCGAAACTGCGATAGAAACGTCCATGGTCTTCCGGAACCCCCAACCCCAACCCCAACCCCAACCCCAACCCGCTGCCACCACTGCAGGCGCAGCATGTTGAGCTCTCATTACGTTACTAATGTAACAAAACTCATTTTTCATTTCACAATTAACACTATAACACATGTAAATCACGAAATTATTATTCTGTTTAACGTTAGGGCAAGCTGTATATTTTGTAAATATTACACATCTAGGGGTATAACGGTACATGTATTTGTACCATACCGTTCGGTACAGGACTTTCGGTTTGGTGCGCGTTGTGATCCGAGTGAATATAGTCTAGCTTTAACCACACACGTTACGTGCATAATAGGGATGTGCAGAGAGCTCAGTACTTGTATTTGTATCTTTATTTGTTGATGCAGCAAAATTATTTGTATTTGTATTTGTATTCGAGTAAAAGTGGAAATAGACGTAACAATCCTGTTTTTGCTTTTATTACACTTCTAATTTTAGGATATTTAAGTGTTAATATGTGTTCTTCAATAAACTATTATAATAATTATGAACACTTAAATGTAACATTGGTTTATGGTTTTCATAAACCCAGCAATATACATGTATAACCATAAACACCATTGAAATGGAGGTAACTTAACTAGTGGACAATCGAGCTAACAATGGAGCTAACTATAGATCTTGCTGTCTGCAAAAAAGGAGAGTAGCCTAACAGGCTATGCAAATATTTCAATCCTTGTCAAGTGTAGATGCAATTCGAAACAATCACACAAAAGGCAGACCTACTTCTACACTGCTAACAATATGCTAATTTACAGGGCTAACGGGCGAACGCTAGCCTAATCTCCTCTCGGTCAAACAAGCTCCGCTGCGTCTGCGTCTTCTAAGTTGAAATAGTGGCACAGGAACTTTGCTAGAATGGCTATAAATAGCGCTCTATTTCTCCAGTGTGATATCTGCAACGGTGTGACACACAGGCTGACTGAGCAGTGAGCACAGCGTGTAGGTGAATTAGCTAGTAACTACACTGCCAGAGCTAACGTAAGGTAATCTCGTTCTCCCGGTAAAACAAACTCTGCTTCACATATTGCAGGTCCAACAGGAAAACGAAAGACAAGTAATGTTATAATAAACTACCTCAGCAAACCAGTTAAGGTAAAAAAAAAAATACAAAAAAACCCTAATCAAAACAAAATAGTGGCGTAGCAATGTACTACGTTTGCCTATATTTTATTCAGGCTGTGCTGCTCCTTTTCAGTCTGTGCTCTCTCCCCTCCACTCTCCTATTGTCTTTCTGTCATGCCAGCACAAGCAGGCGGAGTGCAAATACCCACCGCACTCACAGTCATGAGGAACACCAGCTATTTGACGTTTTTTTTTTCTTCCCGAAAACAAATAATTATTTGTTATCAAATATTTGTAAAAACCCACTATTTGTGCTTTGCCGAATACCGTATTCAGATTCGGCTCCACCCCTAGTGCATAACTTTTTTATGCTCTGATGGTCAGTCGACCGAAACGTTAGCGAACAAAGTGATACTTGACAATCCAGTGTGCCCTCTCTTCTACATTTCTGTGTGCGGAACTAAATTAAAAACTCAGTTTCCTCCCCGATTCCTTAACGGAGCCGTAACTTAGCAACTGAATTAGCACACGTTCAGTGATGGAGCCTCATAAGTATGGCGACCGCAAAGCGAGAGCTTGACGATCATCCCGTATCTTTCAGGTCTCCTGTTTGGGAACACGGTTTTCCAGTGAACTACAGTAGCAATGGGCAAAGACAAGTGGATAAGGCAGCGTGCCGGCATTGTTCAACTGAAATCGGGTATGTTGCTGGCAGTATGTCGAACATGATTACTCATTTGAGACATCATCCGAATGTGAATATCACTGGTACAAGGAAAAAACAGTGGAGTGGAGTGCAAACACTGCTCCCCGTGGCATTTAAGCAACCTCTTCCTGCTAATTCAAAGCGCTACCTTGCTGTACCTGCTACCTCTGTCCCGAGCGAAGGGTTTTTTTCAACTGTAGGAGACATCGTTAGTGCCAGCAGATCTGCCTTTTCTGCAGACAATGTGGACACATTAATTTTTCTTAAAAAAACATGAGAATAGAATTAATCAATAATTTTCTACATGGTGCACTTTAACGGATCTTTATTTTATTATTATACTATTTATTTATTTATTTATTTATTTATTTATTTTGATCACCTTCAGAAGCACATTAAGTTTTGTTAGTAGGTTGCAACAATATTGACTTTTAAAAAAAAATAATACCTAGACGTAGGTGTGTTTTTTTTAAGAAAGAAAGGTATTTGCCTTTGTGTGCATTCCTTGTGTGTTCAGGAAATAATGGCCTGTTTGCCACTGTTTACAAGTTTGTACAAGTTTATATGTTTACAAGTTAAATTCATAATAAATGAATTTTCATGTTTTGCATGTCTTTTTTTTTCACTGTACCGAAAACATACCAAACCATGACTTCAGAACCGAGGTACGTACCGAACCCTGACTTTTGCATACCGTCACACCCCTAGTATTTAGGTAGATGGAGGTGTTTCAGGATCTCCCCCATCAGATGAGACAAAATGTCAAAATAATAATAATAATAATAAAAATCTCTGTTCCTGCTCAACAGGACAGTTTAGGGTAGAGTATCAGAGATGCAGGCCAGACAATTTAATTGGCCAATCATGTTAAGCCGGTGAAGGGTAGCAATCCATCCCTCCCCAACTACCCTCTGTCCACTCTGACACTATTGCCATAGCAACACAAGCCCCAGGAGGACAGGGAAGGAGCCCTCACGGATAAATATTCTGCCGTGCTGTGGAGAATCATGACGCGCCAGAAGCTTCCCGAGGGTTAACCCTAACCGGACCTGACAGCACCTTCAGGGGAGCAGAGAGGATTCTTGTGCACCCGCCATCTGCGGGCCCACTGTTCTTCACACTGCCGCCCGGGGGTGAGCGCCATAAATCTGAGGTGATGGTTCCTCCAACAGCAAAGGAGAGAAAAACAAATCAGCAAAAGGGCTGGGCAGAAGGATGTCCTCGGAATCCATGCTCTACGGTCACATCAACGTTTTGATGGCATCAGCAGTGAGAGGACTTTCATCTTCAGAGGCAACACAACAGTACAAATAGCTGCCTTGCGAATTGCACAAAGTGAAGAGCGAAGGCCTGATCAGCAGGAGACTGTGAGATGCAAGTGGAAGAAAGAGAGTAACTAAAGAGAAGCACCAGAGGACACTCGCCACATCAGTCCTTGCGAACGATGTTGACCCATCCAACACTGCAACGGTTGCTTTGTTCATTCAACCTCTGCCTCATCTGTGAAACACCAGGAGAGAAACAGAATCTGAGATGGAGAGGCAAGGCCATCAGATAACAACGCAAAAAGTGCCTTGAGGACCACATAGCCTCAGATGTACAGATAGGCTGAACTAATGAGAGCCCATTACCCATAACCCCCACTCCTCAAAGATGTAAAAGAAACAAGTGACAGGGCAGGCTCATCCTGTTGTACTCCTGTTGTGTTACTATGTTTTTTTTCTGATGCAAAACTTTCTGTCTTGCATCCTCCAATCAGAATTGAACCAACATCTCTGATCCTGGTTCACTGTCATTGCTCATCTGTTGGGGATGGGGGTGTTGGGCGACAAAACAGTGACCAAACATGGCAGCGAAAGTGGCCATTATTATTAGGGGTCGACCGATATGGTTTTTTCAGGGCCGATACGATAATGATTATGTGTGACAAAAAGAGGCCGATAACTGATATTTCAGGCCGATATTTAAACGCTTTTAACATGTTTTTTTTTCGGTGTGAAAAGAAATAGGCTGTGACAACATGGACATAATTACAAACCTTCTTTACTTAGTCATATGTTTTCAGGCATACATCAGTCACCACTATGAAAGTTAAATAAAGAGCAAAAAGATCAAATGAAAATTCTTTTTCAAAGACAAACTAAAAATTGCAATAACTAAAATGTGCATTGTAATATTGATGTTGTGGGTAAATTTCTCTATGCTTATCTTATTTTGGCTGTGCAACAGATGCCTATGGCTAGGCTATTTCAAAAGCATTCAATTATCGGACGAATGATGGCATTATTGCGTAAGAAATAAAGCAAATTGATACATCATTTAGGCTGCATTTTCATCATAAAGTATGAAATATCAAACCTTAAAACTAGCCTGTGCGTCCACGCTTTTCCTGAACCTGCAGGGAGATTCTAGGAGGCCATTTGCTCATAAGTCATTTATGTGAAAAATGGACAGCTCATACAAAAGTAGGGTATCGTGTGGAAGGACTGTGATAAAGTTAGTGAAAATACTGTGAAGTGCAAACTGTGTGCTGCAAATTTTTATTTTAATAACTCGACTTCCATGATAATGAGGCCAAATTAAGAAATATCAAAGCGGCAAACGGGTATTTTCAGCTTTGCCTCAAGGTTCCGACATAAGTGCAACCGCAGGCAAGCTGAAGTTTAATTTCATGAACGTTTGCTTAAACGACAACTGTAATTCAGAAGGCTGTGCTTTAGGGTAAATTTCTGTTTCATTTGAAAGAATAAATATACATTACTATTTGTTAAATGTGCAGTGTCAAACTGTTGCAACCTATAGCATAAGTGCACCAATTAGTCCTTATTACAAGTCCGTATTTCTTTTATATTCCAAGCTTGTTTTTAGCTTAAGCATAGACCACTTATACTGCTTCAAAAAGGTCCAGTTAGCCAAGTGCAATTTGGTTAACAGCATGGTTTGAGCACAAGGACCATTTTATTGGATACTTACCTTCCATCCTTGTTTCCAGCAGCTGAAAACATTAGATTTTCAATGTTAGATAACGTTGTCTGTGTCAGCCAATGAGGGAATTTTGTGGAAAGAATGTTAGCCAATAGCATTTTTTTCTGACAGAGGAGATGCGTCGGGATAGTACACGCATTGCGTTTTAAAGTTTTTTTTTATTATAGGGAATTTTGATAAAAATATGCAGATAATAGATAATCAAAAATTTGCAAATATCGGCCCCAATTATCTAACGACCCGATCATCAGTCGACCCCTATTTATTATGACCATTAAAGCTGTTTGCACTGGTAGGCCCATCACCTGCCTGTTTTCCTACACACAAAAAGAGCACTTTGAGGGTGGAGCCTCCCACAACAAATAAGGCACTGTTTGCTTTGCAGGGAAACTGGCCTAAGCACTGAGACAGTGCAAATATACACACCCCCACCCCACTCCCCCACCTTCCACATGCAGATGCAGACACGCACACGCCCGCCCATCTCAAACAATATCCATTAACTAAGGGCCGTTCTTTGTGATCAGACACTGGCAAATGGGGAGAGACGATATCATTTGCAAGAGCGGTTCTGACACCTTATGAATTAATCACAGATGGTTAAACTGGAGTTAGGTGTCTTCATTTCAAAGCCCAGGGCTAAGGCAATCCGCAAGGGAGACAGATTTTTCCCCCTCTAATGGAAATATTTTAAGAGTAAGACACTCTCCTGCTTTAATCACAGCACTACCTGGAATGCTAATGTGGACAAACCCTTAACAGGCTAACCGTTACTACGCTGAAATGCTAATGCAGATTAGCCCTTTACAACCTGAGCGTAGCATGTGCCTGCTTAATTCCAAATTTGCATGGAGCGCGGCTGGCCTCTGGTAAAAAGCACCGCTCAACGTCGCTAATCGAGGCCTCCATGCATGGAGGCACATAACAATGCGGCCACGGCTGAGCGTGTTTCAGACAGCTTTGGCCCCCTGGATTTATATGGAATAATCCTGGTTTGGGGCTACACTGGGATCAAGCAATCCACAACAACAATTTAATCAGTTCCATTGCACCTCTGCAATCTAACCCTGGATTAGCTAATCCAAGATGAAGTCATTAATCCCAGATGTCACTTATCATATCTGTAACCGTGTGACAGGAACAAGCAATTCAAACAACTAAGATGTCTGCTTAGTATTTACATTTAGTTCTTATATTTGAGTATGAACCAGTAGTATAAATCTAAAACATGGAAATGAACAAATGCAAGGAAAGTAGGAGTTTTTACCAGTAAAAATGTTACTATGGGATTCTCTTTGGAGGAGGAAACCCCAAACAAAAAAGCTTCCAGAGAATACGACTTGTGCAAGGGAGTCCTAAGACATCACATGGACTCATGACTCACAAGTAATCCTCTTTCCTGAGGGCAAAAATGGTGGAATTTGGAATGCTGCCTGCTGACCCCTCTGTGCTGAACAGCATGGAGTCAATGGTGCTATGAATGTACTGAACACAGTGCAAAGTATGTGGTAGAGACACACCATGTGGAACAACATCAACATGCACAGAACACTGTGTGGCGCTGCTCCCAGAGTCCAGCTGTAGTAGCATAAGTCTAAGACACACCAACACACACACACACATGTACACACCAATCCTCTGTGTCTGCCAAACACTGGGAGTGATGCTTGGCACAGTGTAATGCTGGGCTTGTCATTATTAGGCACTGCTACATGTGTACATCAGTGTTACGTAAGTTAATGTCACCATTATGATCATTTAAAGTGCTTTGCCTTCAGCATGTTTATATCTTAGCACTCTTTTAAGACTGACACACTATCTCCAGTGTTCCTTGCTGTCCCCTGTCTATGGCCTTGTTCTTATTTCCATTAACATGTCTCACTTAATGGCCTGTAAGTCAGTCAGGCATTTGTCACAACAAATAAATAAATGATAACAATAAAAAATAATTTTAATAATTAAAACGCTTTTTCACAGCACCCAGGCTTCTTCCATCAGCGTTTGATGGACAGGGTCGTTTTTATTCCCCTTCAATGTCTGAAGTCCAAGATCCAACGCAATCCAATCACAGCAGCACGCACTTCTGTACATGCACAGTTTAACCATATGACTGCATCTTAATACCTGAATGCATTCCAACCTGCTCCTGATCACAGTGAAAAGAGCACAATGAGTGCAATGAAAAGAAAAGGACAATGAGTTAAGTCTTGAATCATGCAGCTGTTAGTGAAGGAGCTCTTAGCTCCCTGATTCATACAGGTGTTAATGATGAGCTCTTAGCTCCTGGATTCATACAGGTATTAGTGATGGACCTGTTGGCTCCTGGATTCATACAGGTGTTATCCTGTCTTGTTCATAGTGTAATAGTTTTTATTCATCCTAATATGTTTTCATTTTTAAGCAGTTAGTTTTTGTCATAATGTAAAAACTTTTACAGTTTTCCAAATTGAAATTATTATGTAAATTTTGAAAAAATATAAGGTAAAATTCATTACTTACTTTTGTATGGCTTTTTCTAAATCTATGTGATACAACAGAGTGAAGCAGACCGCTTTGCAAAGATAAACACCAGTCTGAAGCTTTGTTTTTACCAAAACTTTGATTGACCAAAATATTTCCCATCAAACTTGCTTTTCCACAAAAAATCAACATGTTCAGACATTTTGCCAAAATACCCTACCCATGTGGTATCGCTTGCAACAGTATTTGTTTCTGATCAGTTCTGATCATTTCAGAAATATTTCTGATGGTCTGTTTTAATAGGTAAAAGGAGCCCAGAGAACCCACTTTATGGCCGCAGAGCAAACTGCATAGCAACAGAGGTGCCCTCCCTGTAAAAATAGGCTGGGCCTTTGTAAAATGGTCATACAGTAACCCAGAGACCACATCACACACTCCACATTTCATTGGTTATGTGTCAGGACTGTAAGATTACAGTAACTTCTGACCAGAGAAGTGTTGAACCTGACGGCCTTATTACCATAGTTACAAAGGAAGCTCCACACCTCTGGCGCCATGTTACAGTTGGAGCCACAAGCAATTGATTAAGGCAGGCAACAGCAGAATACAACCGGGAGTGGGCAAGTGGCAACCACCACCAGACAAAGGAACCTTTAGCATCAAAAGATTCTGATTTGCATTGGAAGCATAGGTTGATGCTGCAACGGTGTAAACCTATTGTCTGCCACCATTTGTTTCATGGCATAAAAGGCCGATCACGGTAACAGTTCTCTGAGTTAAAGCTTCGCGGGCAGAAATGCTGCCGAATTCCATCTGCACCAATAAAGCTTTTTCTCCAAGCGCGCTTTTGGTGTGGTTCGTTTACTTTTAAAATTAGAAGAAAATCCAACAGGACCCATGAGAACAAAGCTTACAAGCTATTTTCTCCCTTTCTAAAACCTCCCTTTATTTTTTTCACTGCTTTTTATGTATTGTTTTGGCCAAATTGCCTATAAATATTAAACATTTCTTGAATCCTTTTTTTCGTGCATTATTATTAAACTCATTTGAACTGAAATGTTAATGTCATTTGTGCCTGACGGACAGAAGTAGGACAAAAGGAAACAGTCAGCAGCTAGGCTGTGTCTTGTTCTCTAGTCAGATGTGATAAGAGAAACCAAGATGGAAGATTCTCCTGGAACAGGGGCACTTCGCCAGGTCCACTGATTGCCATACTCCACAGTGCCATTACTAGATCAAATTTAAAACCATTTTAGGGACGGCTTTAATGGTGTAGCTGCTGTGGTCTAATCCAGCAGACAGGGAGGCCTCTTACAAGCCAGGAGTAAATCAATCCAAGTGGCCCATACACCAAAAGACAACTCCTGCAGCTTCCTCACCATGGAAACATAGCATTTGTTTAGGACCAGCAAACACAAACGTGGATCCAAGAATAGTCAAATCAGAATAGTTCAGAATGGGCTCTGTCTTTGCAGTGTGAGTTAAGATGCTATGATTATGCAAAGGCAGAACAGATATTGACATAGCATACAGAGAGGTAAGAGCTTCTCTGATTGGCCAACACGGCACTTCTTGTCCTGCCCAATGGCAATGCTGGCTCAGCTTCCAAATGGCTCAAGATTCCAAATGTCCTCCCCTTAATGCAAGGGTTTCAACTTTTAGCCATCACACCTCACTATTCATCAGTAATTATGTAAAGTTTTGGTAAATTAATCAACAATTAAATGGGGATCACAAACTTCCCATTTTTTTCTGTGGTATTGTCTGGCATGTAGTAGGAGGATGACAAAATGCTGTAAAAACAAGACTGGCCATTGAAAGCAATGTTTGGATTAGCAGAAATGTTGGCAATGTTGTACAATGAATAGGCACCTGTTTAAAGCCTGATGTGTCATAACCGCATTTCCAGGGTGATGAGCAGGGTTGGGGAGTAACGGAATACATGTAATGGCGTTACGTATTCAAAATACAAAATATGAGTAACTGTATTCCGTTACAGTTAGCATTAAATTCATGGTAATCAAATTACAGTTACATTTTAAAAATATAAAATATTTAGATTGCTGAAGGGATTACATTGGATTTTTTTCATTTAATTTCTTTTTTTTTTCATTTAATGTTTATTCAGTTGGAAAATCTATCCAATGATAGGCAACTCCGGGGTGTATCTCCCATATGCCCCTCACAAAAAAAAAAGCGTGCAGCCTGCCTGATTCACAAGACAGTAGAATGGACAGTGCAGAAAGCAACCAGCGCAACGTGTTTATGTCATGGAAATACCAGGACCATTTTACTTCCATTTTACAACATAACAGTACAATGCAAGCTGTGTTTGCCAGCAACCAAACTGCTATCCGCTTCAAAAGAGTCGACCTCTAACCTGAAGAAGCATCTTGAAGTAAGTTCTTTTTCATTATTTAAGCTAATATTGATCGCTAGCTAGCTATCTTACATAGTTTGGCTGCACTGGATTAGCTATTCAGCTAGCTAGTAGGTTAGCTAACGAGTAGATAGAGTGACAAAACAAGTGAAATGTCACATGTTCAAAACTGCAATTACTCCAACAATTTTACACTATGCATATTATACATTAAATTGTTAAGCTACTCCTCTCTCACTCACAATGTATTTAGGGTGGCTCGTGCCTTTTCTAACTCATGTTTTTGTGTAATGTACAGTTTCTGAATTAACATTTACAATTCTGAAGAACCTGCGAAGTGAGGCTGTGTTCACACGTAGCTAGTTTTTGAAGCTGTCAGTGTCTGTTTTACATAATAATCCTATGACGTAGACCGTGTTTTCAAAAACGTCCTTAGCGTTTTTTTTAATGCCAGCGTTTTTTCTGCAGCTCAACTTCTCAGAAAAAACGCCCTACATCAAGTGCTTTTTTGACAGCTGACCAATCACAAGCAGAGTAGTGACACCTGTCATTTCCCATAACAACCACCAAAAATGGAGAAGGTAGCGGTGAAGTTAATTGTGCTAGTTTCTGAGCACAGTAAACTGTACAACATGACAGTTAAACTGTATCATAACATTCATCACAAAGATGCCGTTTGGAGTCAAATTGGACGGATCCTAGGAGTTTCTGGAAAGTGTTTGTGTTTACTGCTTGTCGTTAGCAAAACTAGCCTGTTAGCTAACGTTAGCTCTGCAACAATGTATAACCAGCCAGATGTCTAACAATGTACATGCTACTGTTGTTATGGCAACAAAAGACGCTCTCAACTGCTTTTTGGAACAAACACTGCCAGTTTTTTTACTTGAAAAAATGCTCTGGCCAGCGTTTTTCATCAAAAAAGATGCTACGTGTGAACATAACAGTTCGGAACCTTAGTCGGATGAACATTCTTTAAAAAAAGTAATCCAAAGTATTTAGATTACGTTACTCACTTTGAGTAATCTAACGGAATACGTTACAAATTACTTTTTTGGGCAGGTATTCTGTAATCTGTAGTGGAATACATATTAAAAGTAACCCTCCCAACCCTGGTGATGAGTGACTGAGGGTGCAGGTGTACCGTTTCGTGTGAAGCGTACGGTCTTTTACCCCTCCTGCCTCGACCGCTCATTTCCTGTTGTGTGAGAGATTCCCACACAGCAGCATGTAATACAGATTTTGACAGAAATGTAATGTTCCCATATAAGCCTGCAATCACAGTCAGGAGGGGCTTTACATATCTATATCTGCCCTGTGTTGTGAAGCCATGCTTACTACGACATACCTGTCAATAACCTTGGGATAAACACATAAGAGTATACTTTCTTCTCTGCTGAAGATCCTCCTGTCACTAAACTCTATGAAGTCTGCTCCTGTGAGACTCTTAATGGACGGAACTCCTTAGTGTAATATGTAAGAAATGTGTAATTATGAACATGCAACAAGTATCAAAAAAACAAACAGTCTGCAGAGTGTAGCCTTAACACTGGCAATTCCAGCAGAGATGATGTTGTGACTGAGTGACTGAACAGTGACTGCAGAAGATGTTTGTCAATCCATTTGACAGAGGTGATGGCTGATGATGAACTATTGTACCCCACTGGCACCAGTGTACACACACACACAAACACACACACACACACACACACACACACACACGCATGCAAGTTTGCTAGTGGTGGCTAATGATAATTGAAGAAAATGTGCAGAAGGAAAAAACAATAAAGACCAGAGGTGGACTGGTAATCTGGCATACCGGGCATTTTCCCGGTGGGCCGACACACTTTGGACGCACCTTGGGGCCGATATAATTTAATTTATAGTTTTTAATAAAAAAAAAATTGGCCAACGACCAGCCCATAAAGCAGGGACAGCGGCCCATTGGTTCATTTTCTATACTGACACTGGGTTGGCCCAATCACATCTCTTACTAGGCCCCACCCCTCCCCCTCTGTCCTCTCTGTTTCTCGTGTCAGATGCCGTGGCTCAGAGCCAAAAATATGTGGATTGATGAGGGCGTCAAAATGGATGAACAAAAGCACAAGGGGGGTGCGGAGAAGTTGTGGGCCAAAAACTTAAAAATCTGGAGGCGGATGCCGCCAAATGTGCAAAAATAACAGACATGTTTGCTGCAGGGGCTGCAGTAGCTTCAACATCTACAGTACCTGACATTGTGCAGCAACAGGTAGAATTTGAAGGAGGAGAGGTGGCTGGCCATGGCCACTGCCAGGCAGAGGAGCAGGCGTGTGACAGGGAAGCCAAGGAGGGTCACAGTGAGCATGACAGGGCTGAGGGACAGAGTGAGCAGGAGCAGGAGGAGAGTGTACTGTAGTTTAAGTGGTAAGCATGGAGTAGCTTCATGATTAACAGGGACTTGCAGGAAGGGAGCAGGGAGGTAGTATGTGTGCCATGCCATGATGACGATGATGATGATAATAATAAGTTTATTACTATCAGTTTTGTAGTGGTGTGGGGGAATAGTACAGTAGGTATACATATTTAAGGGGACCGCAAGGATGGTGTATTGGTGGGTGGTGTCCGACCAATTGTGGTGGGCCGTCTAGTCCAAAAATGCCAGGGCCAATTTTTTGTCCCAGTCCAGCCCTGATAAAGACTGAGACGTTTTCCTCTCACGCCATTTTTCTGAAAGCAAAATCAGCAGCTGGTCACTCAGGCACAAAGAAGGTGGTGGAGCTGTAATGGAAGGACCACAGTGCAAGCTGCCAAACCAGGCTGGCGGGGAAGACGAGGAAGAGAGGTGAACCGCACTAACAAACAGGGGCCGATGGAGAGGGGCCTCTATTCTGAACAGAGTTCATTTGAGGGTTTTCTCTGAGACTTTTGTTTCTTTCCACAAACCACAGGGAGGATAGGAAGGAAGGAACACATGGCTGTTCCTGGAATCATGTAGTTTCATCCAATAAGGTGTCGGTGGCTACGCTGATATAACGTCAGGATGACACTAACAGGGTGCCAGTTTACATCAGGAAATCATTTGATTCCTACCTTTTCTGTTATAAAACACACTCAGACACATGCACACATACATATATTCAATGATCTTTTCAAGATAATTACAATGTAGTTCCCTGATTTATCTCCATTTGTTTATTTGTAGGTAATTATCTGGTTGTTATTCACATAACACAGAGGGCATTGTTAAAAACCACTTTCCCCATCTACCAGGTCTTTTCCTTTTTGGTTGGTTTTTCTTGGTCAAGGTGTTCATGATGCTCATTAAGTCTCATGTACCTTTATCAATGAACTCAGGATAAACAAAGTGAAATTCATAAGACAGACTATCTTTCAGATAGCCTGGATTCAAGAAAAATGAACTGTTTTTTTGTATTGTGCCTGTGTGCCATACAAACAGCCTCTTGCCTTATGAGCCCAAATGTTCCCTTGAGTATGCTACTTACCAAAGGAAAGCTCACCAGCCAATGGAGAGATGGAGGCCACTCCCATCAAAATGGCACGTGCTTTTTAAACATGTTCCTTTCCCTGTTTAAAAATTTCAGTGTTTTTTTTTTTTTAACATTTTTTAGAAACTCAGATTGTGGATTAGCCTGGATTATGCAAAGGACCCCGCATATCCATGCTCATCGGTTTCGTTTCTTTGTCCTCATAATGATATTTATGCAAAATCCCACAGTACCATATCTTTGCCCACAGCTGCCAAGTGTAACTAAAGGATTATGCAGGCAGCTTCCATGACCAAATAGATTTTTCCCACTTCAGAGAAATCACCCGTTACCCACTCACTGTCTGTCCGCCAGGCATGCACAATGGATATTTAAATATTTTGCTTTTACTTGTTTTAATAATGTATTTCAAAGACAGAATGTGTGTGAGAGCGGGTACCCTCTTTCAAACACACATAGCAACAGTGTTCAATCCTGCTTTACATGACATTGTCCTTATGATGCACTTAATGAGGCTATGACACCACAAGAGCTCAGGTCTCACAGAATGTAAGTCTTTATGGGTCACGTCTCACAGGGCATCACCCCTTATTGGTGAGCCCTCACACATGGGCTCACCCCAACGGTCACAAACACCTTGTGTGTTACATAAGGACACTCTTAACGGAAACATTATTATAAGCACACTTCTATTACGAAATTCATCCAAGCCTATCATTAGGTACATATATATATACATATATATATATATATGTATGTACCTAATGATATATATATATATATATATGTACCTACTGAGATATATATATATATATATATATATATATATATATATATATACACACTCACTGGCCACTTTATTAGGTACACCTTGCTAGTACCGGTTGGACCCCCTTTTGCCTTCAGAACTGCCTTAATCCTTCGTGGCATAGATTCAACAAGGTACTGGAAACATTCCTCAGAGAGTTTGGTCCATATTGACATGATAGCATCACGCAGTTGCTGCAGATTTGTCGGCTGCACATCCATGATGCGAATCTCCCGTTCCACCACATCCCAAAGGTGCTCTATTGGATTGAGATCTGGTGACTGTGGAGGCCATTTGAGTACAGTGAACTCATTGTCATGTTCAAGAAACCAGTCTGAGATGATTCGAGCTTTATGACATGGCGCGTTATCCTGCTGGAAGTAGCCATCAGAAGATGGGTACACTGTGGTCATAAAGGGATGGACATGGTCAGCAACAATACTCAGGTAGGCTGTGGCGTTGCAACGATGCTCAATTGGTACTAAGGGGCCCAAAGAGTGCCAAGAAAATATCCCCCACACCATTACACCACCGCCACCAGCCTGAACCGTTGATACAAGGCAGGATAGGTCCATGCTTTCATGTTGTTGACGCCAAATTCTGACCCTACTATCCGAATGTCGCAGCAGAAATCGAGACTCATCAGACCAGGCAACGTTTTTCCAATCTTCTATTGTCCAATTTCGGTGAGCCTGTGCGAATGTAGCCTCAGTTTCCTGTTCTTAGCTGACAGGAGTGGCACCCGGTGTGGTCTTCTGCTGCTGTAGCCCATCTGCCTCAAGGTTTGACGTGTTGTGCGTTCAGAGATGCTCTTCTGCATACCTTGGTTGTAACGAGTGGTTATTTGAGTTACTGTTGCCTTTCTATCAGCTCGAACCAGTCTGGCCATTCTCCTCTGACCTCTGGCATCAACAAGGCATTTTCGCCCACAGAACCGCCGCTCACTGGATATTTTCTCTTTTCGGACCATTCTCTGTAAACCCTAGAGATGGTTGTGCGTGAAAATCCCAGTAGATCAGCAGTTTCTGAAATACTCAGACCAGCCCGTCTGGCACCAACAACCATGCCACGTTCAAAGTCACTTAAATCACCTTTCTTCCCCATTCTGATGCTCGGTTTGAACTGCAGCAGATCGTCTTGACCATGTCTACATGCCTAAATGCATTGAGTTGCTGCCATGTGATTGGCTGATTAGGAATTTGCGTTAACGAGCAGTTGGACAGGTGTGCCTAATAAAGTGGCCGGTGAGTGTATATATGTGTGTGTGTGTGTGTGTGTGTGTACTACATAATAGGCAAGTAATGTTCTGCAGCATTAGTCTTCTTCTGCACCAAAGGACGTTATCTACTCACACTTCAAATATTGCACAGGAATGTATAATTACAATGATTGGGTAGATATAGTGTGTATTGTTATTAAAATCTTAGAGCACCAGCACAGCATGGTTTTATGGGACATTGAAATGAATAGGACGAATCATTATTTTAATGTACCTGCTGTTTTATTCCATGTTTGTTGTATAGGATGGCAATAATAGAAAAATAAAGTAATTATAAAATAGGAGAATCTTTGATTTTTGATTTGCTAGATATTAGATATTACTACAATGTGACTGTTTTAGCATACTAGTATTACTCAAACTACCAGTTCATATTGTAAGGTAGCAATTCAGTTCTTCAATAAAAAATAGATTTAATTCTTCTTCCATTTTGTTTTCCTTCAATTCACTGTTCAGAGAGTGACAGCTGTCTTTGACTTTGTGAGGTCTTTAAATTCTACTGTATATTTATTCAAATGTTCGATAAAAATCATTTCTTGCTTCCGTGTAAAAAATAGTAACAGTTTTAAATTGTTCTTATGGGTATTGTTTATGCAGGCATTAATCCTTTTTGTATACATATTCTTTAATGCACTCTGGATGGATTGGAGGTATGTCATATCTATAAGAGTAATACACTCAATTTTCATAAAATACTGTACAATCATCAATTTTATTTGATGTGATCAGGGCTTCTATGTTATACATTAAAAACTAACTTGAGCTATGTTATTTTCAGCTTGGTGCTTTATCTCTGAGACGTTACTTCCATTCTGTATGTATACATATTGTGCTAATATTTATAGCATTGCCAGCCTGCCAGGGAAAATATGGCCAAGATTAAATCTGACTGCAGTGTGTTTTATCCTAAACTTTGAGAAATGAAATTTAGCTTTATATTCCTTCTGTTCTTGCACATTTTTACAAATTAATGCAACCACAGGACCCATAATTTAATAAGAAAGAATCATCACTGACATTGCATCATCTACGTTTTAAACAATAAATGCATTTCCCATTTTACTGATGGTACCGTCATGTTCCTCTATTTGTGTTGTTTTTTTAGATGTCATTATGTACAGACAATTTTCTATCTTTATTGACCTTAACAGTGAAAAAAACATGTGAACAATATTTTGGTTTTATGTTCTGAGTGTAAAGCACTGGATCTGATCTTCCCTCTTTGACTGCCCCACCAGAGAACAAATGAATGAATGAGTGTATTTGCAGAGGAGATGTGGGTAGTGATTGCAGCTTGCTGTCTCGTGCAGATACACTGTCGTGTGGGATAGCTTTGAGCTAATAGCCAGGCAATTAAAGGAGAAATTATCTCTAATTACTGCTGCTTCAGTCTCTTGGAAGACAGAGGGAACATTTTGAAATCCTTATTGGCAAATTGTCATTGTTAGTTTTTTTATTGACTTGTATGTGTGTGGATGTGTGTGAGTGTGTGCGTGTGTGTGCATGCGTGTATGTGTGCTTATATACTCTGTAATTATCACTTTGATAAGGACATGTCTTCATAATTGAGAGAAATCACACTTGCTGTTTGATGACTGGGTTAAGGCTTGCCACACATGACTACAGCAGTGTAAATGCTCCAGGATAAACATTTGGAATGTAAAAACTGCAAATATATTGGGCAACCTTGTAAGCCTTGTGCTTGTTATCCATAGAGATTCCTTTCTAGGAAATTGTTTGTGAATTGTTTGCATTGTGTGGTGCCAGCTATAAAATATATGAACCTCCTTACCATGGATAAAAGAACTGACTGAATAATGGCCTTGTATTGGTGTTTTCCCATCTTGTTTTGAAGTAAAGACCAATGGCATTATAGCATTCTAAACATTCTAAAGATCATCACCTTGACATGTGTAGGGACAGATGTATGGATCTTTTTCACACAGTGATCAAATCCTGTTGTAAAGTCTGTTTCAATCACATTAAACTAACAACAGGCAATGGAAAGGCAACAGAAGATAAAGTACATTCAAAGAAGTGGACGTCATTTCATTTCCTGTTGTTCCCATTGCATGTTTTGCTTCCTAAACCCTCAAAGGAATTGAAAGAAGCAGAAACACTTCTATGGTGATTGTGCTGCCAAAGTGTGGATGAGTTCAGGCCCTTGTCTACCTAACACAATGGTGGGAGAGGAGCCTTTGCTATATGTCTTCTGGTAACTGAGACGACGCTTAATCGGGACATTCTGACAACAACCCATTTTCAAACCTTTCACAGGACAGGCCTGTGGAACACAGACAGCGGCAAAGTGGCACACATCAAACTGAGAATCCCCTCTTTCTGAAAAAAACCCTCCAATGCAACAGAGAGGAGGTAAGGAACTGTCAGAATCAGCTGAAATCTGTGATCTCACACAGACTGCATCCAAATCCCCCAAGGGACAGGTGTTAATTAACTTTGATTTGAAGGGAGAGAGGGGAGGGATGGAGCCAACGGAGGGGGCTTCGCAGGACCCCACTGGCTTTAAACACAGAGAATGCAAATATTATCCCCCAACTCCTTTGATTCAAAGAGGGGCACTTAACACGTAGGCATATTGCTGAGTAAGCACGCTCTCGACTCCGCAGTGTCTCCTCAATTTGAGTTAATTATTCCCTTGGGACTCTCTAGCAAGTGCCTCTCTCTCCCAGTTATGAGTGTATCCCTTGAATCTCCTTATTCTCACCCAACCTCTATGATCATTCCTGACCCCATCCACTCCCTTGAAGCCCTGGATAGGGGAAAGGAACAGGGGGCATGGCCACCCCACAGCCCTCAGGACATGGTGAATCCTCAGGATGAAATCTCACAAAGTCACCAGATCCATAATTTCAACCATTACCATTGGTGTTACCATTTCCTATGGTCCACTTGCACAATAAATAAACTGCCTCAAATGATGTTTCCACCCATCTGTAATATCCACTCAGGGACAGAAGCTCTGGCAGTTAAATAACTGTTGATTGCCGTTTATGGCAGCATTTCATGCTTATCCACTACATAAGGCAAAGATGGATCTCCACTGTACACCAGGTATTACATAACGCACAACAAACAACAAACTTATGTGAAATTGGAGTGGGATTTGAATTTAAACTAGGATTTCATCATGAAATTGAATTTAGATTGCTCTGGTTCACCTGCCAGTTGGAGGAATGGATGAGCTATAGGCTTGTAGGTAAAAGAAGACTCACAGGAAATCCTCTTTCAGAGCTCACCCCTACTTAACAACACCTACACCCAGACTATGCCACTCTCTTCCAGTCTGGCCATGGAGACCATCAGATAGTATCTCTATGACAGACCTGATGAGGTGATTTTGAGGATGCTTTTAACAAGGAGGCCAATCTGCACTGGTTCTATACATACCCACCAGTCTGTGCAGGAGTCTTCCTGTTTTACTAGCTATAATCAGGGTAGTTTTCTTCAAATCCAGCCTTTTAAACAACAACCTAGTAAATAAAATATAGAAATTCCAGCACATTGTTTATCATTTATCATACTGTTTATCCACTGATTTTCCCCCATGCACACATAAAACCATATTCAGTCAGGTAAGCAAAACTTCCTTTTCATTAGTGTGACAACATTAAAATGTTTTTTTTAAATACCTGAATAAAATTATCAGATCCAGCCAAAATGGCTCCACAGTATACTAGCCTTCCTTAACAGCACAGAATATCAAGGCTTCTGGACCTACTACCGATACTGGGAAGGGCAGGTATTCCGCATCTGTGCTGTTTTCTGTTTCATCACGTATTACGGGACTCTGGTGCTGCCAGGTAGTGAAATTAGCAGCAGACAAGGCCCCACAGCCAATCCCTGCCAGCCTGGAGAGTGCACCGGTGGGCACGTATCCTTGAAACTTGTTATTGTTTGATCTGTAGGTGAACTATTCGAAAGTAGAATTTGGCTCTGAGAAACCCAACAACAATAACACTTGCCCCTAGGAGGTCTGTGGAATGTTTCCATGGCAACGTAAAGTACAGCTGAAAGTATGTGGAAAATCAATTCAGACTTTCCATTTTTCATTTCTCAGAGGCTGTAAAGAGCTCTCTCTCTCTCTCTCTCTCTCTCCCCTCTCAGATAAATGCATTAACCATTAGCATGCCGTGGCCAGGTTCCTCCATTTCCTACAGGCAGGGGTGGTTGTCGAAAAAAAATGAATTGATAACAGCATTTCGACACAATGCTGATCCCAGTCAGATGTTCAGGCTTAATGATGGGCCCCATTCATACACCGAAAGAGAGGATCTGAATCCCATGTGCTCTGCAGCACTAATATTAATGTTAAATTATCTAACTGTTCCCAATGCATGTAGCTGATTTTCAGGCTGGTGCACAATTGTTGAACTAACAATTGGTATAGTTATTGTTAAAGGGAAACAGAATGAAATTGGATCCAGTGCTGTGGTAGAAGGAAGAAGTTTTAATTTTTTGTCCTCTTCCTTCCTGTAGACTCTTTCTGGAAAATTCCACCTGCAGCCAGCCTTATTATGCCACATCATGGCTTCCTTAGCACCACAGTAATGTTGTTTTGGAACTATAATGTTTATGTAAAGCCAGTCCCCCATGCACACAGATGGAAATGAACACATACACATACACACACACACACACACACACATAGCCATAGTGAGAGCTGTAATCATTCATAGCCCCGGTCTGGTTTTTCTGTCCCCTCCTCCTCCATTTCACAATGAGAGTGATTCTGATTATAAGGGCAATGCTGGTTATAAGAGAAACTCAAGGCCACCAGTTTGAAGATAAGTACAGGAGCTCTCTCCGTCTCTCTGTCTCCCCCCATCTCATATAAATATAATCCCTCCATCCTTCCTATTTATTTCCCTCTTTGTCTTGTCTGCTTTCTCTCTCTCTCTCTCTTTCCTTCTTCCTGTCTCCTCCCCTTCCCACACTCTCTCTCCCTCCCCCCTCTCTGTCTTTCTTCCTCCCCTCTCTCACTGCGCACCCACCCCAGCCCCCGGAGGGTCAGAGTAGCAACTGTGTGAAGGTGATAAGCACTCACATGCACAGGACCCCCTCCAATTGGCTGCCTCTCACTGGCAATATCACGACTGCAGGCTCACGTTCTCAGCCACTGAGGGTCAGCCTTTGCAGACAGCCGCCGTCACCACGACGTCATGGGGCCGAGGACGTGTGGGGTGATGGGCGGGGGGGAATGCTAGGAACACGGTCGCTGAAATCCCCACACTTACATCTGCAAGGCGGCGTGCTCCCCACTTATGCCCAACTGGCCAAAAAATCCATCAGTCCCGCTGCTGCCACAAATCACACCCCCCTTCATCTCTCTCTCCTGCTCCTGCAAAACGTTGGTTTGATGACATCAAGGAATGCAGGGGTTTTAAAAAATGTGAACCACCTGTCCTTTTTACCTCACCCTCAAACATCAAAATCTAAGCTGTGGAATGTTTAAAGTTATTTCATTCAAAAGAAAATGTCTTTCTACCTTACAACGTTTAAGCACATTTACATGTTAAAGATCCATCCGTTTATGGTGTCAGCATGATCATTCACAACCAGTCGGGCTCTTGGAGGCTAATGCTCATAAATCTTTGCCAGGCACACAATGTCACAACTGCAGAATGTTCATTTTTGAAGGACAAAAAAAGACAAGCTAACATAAAAAACATCATCCAGTGACCTTCGATGTCGTCCTAAGTCCAGGGCAGTTAATTTGACAGCTATCTGGATGGTGAACAAAAACAAACAATTCCCCTGTCAAAACATCAATAAGGACAAGGGAAAGGGGGAGCGAGAGAGAGAGGGAGGGAAAGAGGGGAGGAGACAGAGAGAGGAAGAGAGAGAGTAGGTATTGTCACTGGTTTAATTAGCAGAGTGGAACAAAGGGTCGGGGCATTCATACTCTCTGTACCTTTTCCGCCTGACTTATACACGGAAGAGAGGTCGCAACTGGTTCCATCTGGACCCGAAGTGTTTCTCAGAGAGGAGATGTCTTCTGGAACCCTGTCCCATGTGTCAATGGGGTGTTCCAGCCTCCACTTAACAATCATTGCTCTGGTTGTAGCTCGTTAGATTAAGCTGGGCCCCACTAATCTTTGCTAATGCAAACTTCCATTGATCAACTTTGAAGCCTGGTGCATGCAGGGAAAATATGGATGGACATCATGCTGACGTTTGGCATGCAGCTCACATTTTTAAGCGTCTCTTCACAGGTCTCTTATTATCACAGAGGGGAAGGAGGAGCAGCTGAGGCGACCTGTCAAACTGCCCTTTTTGCCATTTCCCACAGTACACTGCAGCAATATCGTTCAAATCCTCCTCTACATAGCCAACATTCTTCTTTAGCTCACCCTTTAGCTCACCCTGTGGATGTGGAAAAGAAGGACAGGATATCTCGCACTGAGTGGGCCTTGGACTTTTGATCAAGGGTGGCTGGCCGTTGTCCGACAAATTACTTGCAATCATTCAAAAGCACAATGCATTAACGGTGACTATAGCCTTCCTAAAGCAAGCAGACAGCAATGGACCACATACTTGAAAATGAACCACGCTGCAACAGAAACGTCTACAACACCCAGTCCTTTGTTACAGAGCACCCACGCTGAAAGAAACGGGACTCATGTTAGAGCGGAGATTCTGTTGAGATTTGTACAACAGACTCCCTTGGTGCCTTCAAGCGAAAGCTGAAAACTCACCTCTTCAAGCTGTATCTCTAGCCTACCTTTCTCTCTATCTATCCTATATATCTATTTCCCTATTTTCTATTAAAAAACACTCTACACTAGTTGAGCACTTAACCCAGTATCATACTGACCTCTTGTAGTACTTCTCAATAACTATTCTTAGCATAGCACTTATTTGGAAGTCGCTCTGGGTAAGAGCATCTGCTACATTACAATGTAATATAATGTAATGTGTTGGCTAATGGAGATTTGGCAGTTTGCATTCCATGCCAAGCCTGGCTAGAAAGCTCCACACAACTCCTCCATGGGCACCAGTGAGGACACATTACATTACATTACTGGCATTTAGCAGACGCTCTTATCCAGAGCAACTTACATCAATTACAGGTTTTTTACGATGTTATCTATTTATACAGCTGGATATTTACTGAGGCAATTCCTCGCTGTTGGGCGCAAACCTCGTATCTCCACATTTCGTCATTCTTATTTTTTTCATAAATCAATGCTATTGGTCACCCTTTACGTCTGTCTGTGGGTTTTACAAGCTCTTTTTAATACTTTTCAGTGGTTAAATATTTGTAAAACCCACAGACAGACATGAAGGGTGACGAAATGTGGAGATATGAGGTTTGCACCTGACAGCGACAAATTGTGAGTTAAATACCTTTCCCAAGGGTACTTTCAGTTACAAGTCCTGCTCCTTAACCACTATGCTACACTGCTGCCCCTCATTCTGTTGTGCAAACAGTTGCTACAGGTTTTCGTTTTGTATCTTATGTGTGGGTTTCGCAGGGTCCAATCTGTCAATAATCCTGTGCACCAACAGCAAGAATCCCAGTAATCCTCAGTTGCCAAACATCTTTACGGTTGGCAGATCAGCAGGTTAGGGTGGGTGGGCCTGTGGCCACGTACGAGCAGGGAGAGATGTGCTCATTCTCTTCATGAAGTTGTTATGCAATTTCTTAAAAGGGGTTTGTTTCAGTGCCGGTCATACCGCCATACAACACCTGAATATCTGAATTGAATAAACCACTCAGGAACTTACATGTCTCATACACTGAACCTTATGAATGACACGCGTCTTCACTAACATGTCTTTTTGATCAGTAGTATCATTTTATCATTATTATCATCACCATCAACATCACAAAAAAATTCCCTGATCCAGGCCTACAGTGATAAATGTTAATGATAAAAACAACTGAAACATCTTAGAATGGAGAGACAGTGAATATGCATGATAACTGACACAGTTACCTGCAGGACGGGAAGGGGAGTGGCCTAGCAATAAGCGGTGTTCTCAGTGGTTGGTAGAGGAGTGGGTGGGAGCGTGGGAAGAGATGATTGATTGCTCCTCTCCTCCCCATCGCATTTTGGCACACCTCATTGGCCTTTGACTGTGCTGGTGACAACAGTGGCAGATTAATGCCACTAGATGCTCAGTGCCTCTGGAAGTGATACATTGACACGTTCATATGGAGCATCCAGCGAGTGAACACGCATGAACATGCACATGTGAGTAAATGCAGAGTAATATGAGGTCTGTGAGTCGATGCCACAGCGGGGACATCCCAGGTGGCCAGTAAACAGCAGTAAAGGGTCCCTGCGGGCCCCCCGAGGCTTCCACTGGCAATAGTTTTCCTTTGCACGAGGACTACTTTCTCCTTCATCTCACCTCATGTTGCCTGATGTTTTTCCAGCACTAATTGCAACATTCATCTGATATTTTCCTCCCTCCTCCCCCTCGTGGGATCTAACTGAAGGAGCTATCTGATGGTTGCGTCCACCTTCCCCCACACACACGCACGCAACCCCCTCCACCGGCTGTTATCTCCACCCCCATGTGACCTCTGCCTCCCTCAGTTTGCTGATTGGATGGAGTAGCACTGTCTTGCATCTATGCGGGGTGAACAGATAGCGGAACTCGTCCATTTTACCCCTCACAGGAAGTGCTGACAAGGTCAGAGGAAGCAAAGCCCCCCACCCTCTAGTTCTCTGCTCCAGAACAGACTGTATTTATTGTTCTCTATCAAAAAAAAAAAAAAAAAGGAGGGGTTCAGGTGTTTGGGGAGGTGAGTTTCAGATGAATTCAGCTACACTCCTGTAAGTCCCTGAGAAACCAGGAATAAATATGCATCTGATTAACCTTTGCTTATGTCTTTAACGGAGAGGAAAAATAAAAAGTACACCTTTTGACTAGTATTAGAACCCACTCCTGAAACTTGCTCCTGTACGGTGTAAGAGAGAGGTTGTTCTTCTCTGTGAATCAAAGCAGACGCCTTCTTTGGCAGCCAAACTGCTTCCAAGGCCTGATGCAGCTAGGCAGCCCTGAGCTCTAATATCAGCTCGTTCAGCCAAAGAAACATTAGTATTCTCGCAATCCCCAGGAACCCGGGTCCGCCTTGACTGGAGGGATTCCCACCGGACCCCTTACCACATGTTATTTGCCTGTGTAAACAACAGCAATGATGACTACGAAGAAATGGGAATCTAATTAAGGAGCTACGACACTACCACTTTCTTACTGGTGTAAGCCCCCCCAACACACACGAACATATTTGTCTACTTCAGCTTCTTTGTACTCCTCAGAGCGGCTCTGCTTATTAAGGTGTACCAGGAATGTAGGCAGGGCAAATCATCAGCATGAAAAAAACAAATGCAAAAACCACAACACTTTTCTCTTTTTTCAATTTGTCCTTTAAAAAAATGCACGCAACATCTTGATGGTGATCCTGTTATCCATCATCACAGGCTGCTCTTTGTACACAAACCACTCTTGTCATCCTCTGCTTTAAACTTTGTTGTCCTGAAGGTTTTTATTAGCACATAAGCACACACATTCAGGGCTAAATGCATTTTCACTGAACCTACCTACATTATCTGCATTTCTTTGCTCAGCGCTAAAGAACAGAGTATGCACAGTTGCTTGTGGCTCTTTCGTGAAAGTTCCTGCTGAAAGCAATTTCGTTAGGGATTTGCCCCCCACGGAGAAGAATAAGAAGATGCAATAATCTCCGATTGGACGGTGCAAGAAAGCTCTTTGAGGGCTTTAGTTTCTTTAAGTGCCTTTTTGAACTGGACACTTAAAGATGGGATCAGACTCACGCATCCGCGATTCAACTATGCAATGACTGAACAGCATGCGTGCCCTTCCAAGAACGGTCCACCTGAAGTACTTCTGCTGAGCATATGGGCGGGGACCTCCAACATGCCCACCTCCCCACTTCCACCCAATCATGGGACTCCCTCAGTGGAACCCCCCGGCATCTACAGGAGTTTATAAACGGAAATTAATTGGTTGTCCTATCCATAATTAGCTCACGCCGCGCTCACTACTAATCTGTTATTTGGACCGGGGCCATCGACAGCCTGGCCTGTGTCCAGTCCACTAGTGCGGAGTAATCCATAAGCCCGGGAAAGGCCCGTTCTACTAAGTGGAGCCAAAACACCGCTGTACCGTAAAAACTCATTGCTGTTTATTAAAGATTAGTGTGCACCTAGTCCTACTCATGCCCCCCCCCACACACACACACACATACACACATACACATACACATACACACTCCAAACATCATCCTGTAACCTTGTCCCCCAATGGTGTAATTGCTGCCATTTTGTTTTTTTTTTCATCAGACTACAAGGCCTCATTTGGAGCTCCTGCTTTTGCTCCATCACCGTTGAATGATGTACCACACGCAGTTTCAGCCCAAAACCTGTTTGTCACCAATAGCAGGAGGCAGTGCCACTGCTGTTACGCAAAGCCAGGGTGTGCTTGCTAATGAGAAAATATGGCCTTTCAGGCATCCTTTCTCATGACACGGGAGGCACTTGGTCTAACTGGTGCTTTGTACCAAGTTTGTACTAAGGGGTGACAAATGTAATCAAGGATGATATAGTTTAGATTCTCATGCACATATATCTACATATATAATAGATAGATAGATAGATACATACATACATACACATATATACATGTATATTTTCTGAGTCCTTGATCAAGCATAAGTATTGAGAAATAAAAAGGTCAGACATTAAAGCAGCTGGATTTAAAGCTCAGGAAAGATGCTACATAGACTAGGAGCTGGCCCAGGTAAAGCCAAACTGCCCTTTATATTTTGATTGAGTGTTTGGGGACACACAGAGGACCCTGGGGACAGTGATCAGAGGATTCATAGAGGGACGCATAGAATGGACAACTTTGAGATGCACTGGGGGGTCAAGCTTTGTAACACCTTAAAAGGGTTTAACAAACACAATCTTAACATCTACTCTAAAAACTGTCCATGGCTGATATTTCAAGCAGAAAGAGAATAGATGCACATTAACCTTCGCACATGTTGAGGGAACCCAACAATCAGCCAAACAAGCCAGGAGAATGAACACTGTTTTTGACACACCACTATCAACGTATTACCATCTGATGCAGAATAAGCCCTACACCTGATGCGGACCTTGGCTACTGAGATAACACCCCCCAGCAGCCCAGAAATCTATCACATGCTTCAAATGCATTCTTCTGTTTTCCTTCCCATGTTGCAGTTCCCTGTGGCAGTTCTCGTGATTAACACACGCAGGCATTGATTTTTCTTTGCTTTTTTTTGGTCCTCACTATAGTTTTTTTTTTTCTCCACGCCCCTTTGCTGATTGCTTCTGCTGCTGTGCGTGAATGGATAGGGAGGCGGAGCTCCTGGGAAGGACACAGTCCGGCCTCACACAATAACCGCAAGCAGCTCTGGCATACGCCCCACACATGGGAGAGAAATATATATAGAGAGAGAGAGGAAGAGGAGGAATAGGAGGGGGAGAGAGGGAGAGGAGAGAGAGAGAGACATGGCCGTTCATATTTATTTACTGCACCCATTAGCTCATCTGATCCCAGGTCAGCCCAGTCTTCACAGGAGCGCCAGCCCCATTTTCTGCAGAGTGACAAATGCAACTCTTGGGCAAACTAGGTGGGGGCAGTTGTGCACTGGTGTGTGTGTTGCCTGTGGAGCCACTCTTTTACCAAGGGGGGGCGACATGGCCTCACCTCGCCACTACAGCTACACCTGCCAAATGTCCCCATACCAGTCATCCACTACTTTCCACAAAAAAGGTGCCAGCAAACAACTTGCGTCTGTGCGATGGGCCCCTTCACATGGCTGTGTTGCCTTTGGGATATGAGCATATGACATTTACTTCTCTGTAGTATCAATAGATTTTTTCAAATGTCAAAATGCTTACACAGAGGAATATGCACTGCAGGTACATTGCCTGTATCTTAAAGGGTTTTCAAAATGGAGCTGTGACTGACTTTATTAATATAGGCTTGGCATGATTAATGAACAGTTTACTAAAGCAGAACAGATTTAGTACAGTTCTGAAGGATGCAACAGCAGTGCAGAACGACACAGGGAGACAGAGGGAGAAAGAAAACAGCTTACAATCATCCCTTTTCTCCAGTCCACAGAAAGCCTGTGCCTTAATGCCTAAGAAAAACTTCCTGTCCACCATTTCAGCGCTTAAACTGTATCTTGAAAAGAGGGGAGGGGAGTGCTTGTTCTAATGAGAAAGCCCTATCCTCCAGCACCAGAGGAGTGCTTGCTGTTCCCCCCCACAGCCTTCGGCTGTCTCCCTAAAACCCACACCCAAGTCTCCCCTGAGCTTGTTCCTACAAAAACAATCTGTCTGGTCTGAGAGGATTCTGCTGCGTGGCCTGATACCAGAGAAGGAAAAGCACACAGGGTTCTTCCCATCTCTGGACACTGCTACAACATCACAGCAATGTGATGGGAACGTTATGTGCCAGCTAGAGCCTCTCTGCTGTGGTTCCAAATTGTGATGTCACAGTAAACCAGGCTCCACTTAGATCGTCCAATTAGAATGTCAGAAATGAGATGAATCGGATGAAAGAACGAAGGAACAGACTGTTCCACTGCTATGCACTTAGCTGGCACATGTCCAGCATTCTCAGGAATGAAACAATCATTAGGTCAATGCTAAAATCATTTGGGTTAAAACATTAAACATCCTTTATCCTTCCAAAATGGAAAACCTTATGCAATAACATCAGCCAAAATATCTGCACATGGACATACAAAAGTATAGGTAAAAGTATCCTTTATGTTAGTGACCATTTAAGCACATTTATTTTGCCTAATGCTGTCTTATTTCAGCCTTGTGCACAGAGGAACAGGTACAGCTGGAGATGGGTCTCTGTCTGGATGACAGCCAGCTTATGTTAGCACAGTGTTTACTCTCCTCCAGTTCAGATCTGCAAACCATTTGATTCCTCTTTTCTGTCAAGCAGAATCACAAGGCTACTGAAAAAGCCAAATGAGCTCATCTGATCCAGGCATCATCTGATCTTTTAGCAAAAGACAGGGAACGCATTTCCCTAAGATCTCTTATCAGGCTTCAAACCTGTTTTATCTGTTTGAAATATAATATTCAAAAAATGAGTTTTTCAATGACCTGATACCTTAACTACATAAGACACATTTACATCTAATAAAAGAAACTCATCTGAGTCAATTTAACACAGAGAAAATGTCCACACGCAAAGAAATCCACTTTCTCAAATGCTCTTTTGACATACTATAACTAAATGTCTGAACAGTCATAACAGTCAAAACTCAGCTTTTCGAATAACTAGTATGCATAATACACTACAAAAAGACGACAATAATACATCCACACACTCAGATGTGCATGAGTTCGAACTACCTGTTGACTTCCAGGGGACTACAGGAATAAATTATAACTTCAAAAGCAAAACACAAGCACAATAAGTCCAAGCAAACTCATGAAGACAAATATCAACTCATGCAGCAATAATGGAGTGAATAGATGCACAAATCTTTATGCAAATCCCCTGATATTTACCACAAGATGCATTAGATGCAGACAATTAAATAGTCAGGGTGCAGTTACCCATACTCCCTCCCAGCAGTGCCGTAAGGTTTGGTTTGGACACCAAACACTGCTAAATGGCTTGGCAAATGTTTGTAAATGTCAACAAACTACAACTGTGAAATATGCATTATTGCTCAAGAAAGACATGACTCTACCCTCTCTGAATCTCTGATGTAGCAGCACAAAAGCCTGCAGGTCAAAAGCAGCATAGAGGGTGTCTGCTATCCTTCACACTACTGGTCTGTTGTTTTTCAGCAAAAATGCACAATATGAATGTGAGACTATTTACAACAGGGTAAAAACTGCACATCTACAAAAATAAATAATCCAACCAAAATGCAGCCCACACATAAATATGCATCTATTTTAGAGATTCAAAACGCGCATGGGCAAACACTTTGCACAGAGGTGAGATTGGCTTGTCGAATTCTAACCAATCATCATTCGCCACTCTCAGCCCTCCTCCCTTCCCTCTCCCACTCTTCCCCATCGATAGTGACCCAGATTCGAGGTACTACACAGCAACACTTTAAGAAACAAACACAACCAGTTCATCAAAGGTGTGGCTCTTCTGAATGTGCTACTGTTTAAACATGCATATACTGTTAAAATAAAGCCATATTTTTCCTTTTGTTTTTGCTTTAGTAAATCACTTCCTGTTTGATCTAAGAATTAACGAACTGATGTATTATATAGTGTTCTAGCTCCTCTGATAATATATTAAACAGAAAGTCACTTTTAAAATGTAGGTTAAAGATGTGTCATTGTTGGTCATAATCTAAATGATGCTGAAAGAAATACAAAGGGATTTTTGAGAGAATTAAATAAATAAAGACCTCAAACACAACAGAATGAATTAAGAATGAAAGACCATATATAGTGTCAGGGGTCAAAACACTGACAGAACTTTGTTCTTATGTATCAGATTGTATCAAATATCTTAACATTTTGCTACAAACCTTGTGACAGAAGTTCTGCATTTCACATAAGACCATTTATTGGAGAATGTATACTTAAAAGACTGGAATGGAAGTTAAGGTATAATTTAATGACTGAAATGACACTGAGGCACTGCCCTGTATGTTTGAGTCAGGTTTGATGACATGCTCGTGTTCTGACACATTGTGATATCACACATTAGAGGGAATTCCACCACACTGTGACATCACACATTACAGGAGTTCGGTGTCCTGCCTTTCAGCAGGAATGAAGAGAAACCATTGCAGCGAGAGGCGGGGAGTGAGAAGAAGATACCCAACTGGCAAATGACAAATAACGAATTTGGGGATGGCAAAATATACACATTTCTCATACACAAAAACTTGCACGAAAGAGGCTTAAACACACACACACACACACACACACACACACACACACACACACACACACACACACACAAAGCATATGCAAATGCAGAAACAACACACAAGCACACACTGTTTCTTCTCATATATCAGATCCGCAAAACATGTGAGTTCCCTCTCAACAGCTTTGGCTTTCCTCCCCCTAATAATTACAGTCAATTGCTGATCAAAAGACAAGAGGAGGTGTGTGCATCTGTGAATCTGAATGCAAAGGTGCTTTTAAAAATGCATGACAGGTTAATGCTATGTTAGCGTTTGCATCAAGGCCTGCCGGAGGAGCTGGTCTGCTCATTTGGGTTTTTAAAACATGTCGTTTTAAATAACCACTAAGCCGTCCTTACTTGGATGAGTAAGTCATATTGTAATTAAAACCTGTGTTTTCAAGTATACATTGTTTTCCCAGCACGGGTACCCTGAAATGCCTGTCACCCTGTCCAAAATGGAGCTAATGTAGTTAGTTGTCCATTGGAAATTCAGAGTGGAGTACTATACCAAGACATTATAACCTTCATGTGTCTCCTTCATATGTCTATTGCGTTTCTTTAAGTTCCACTAAGAGCGACAGATATTTGACTGAGGGGTGAACAAAGGGGGGTGGATTCATTGGAAGCATGATTTTGTTTGCAGAGGGGAAAAATGGAGAGGTATCTGGCATTTAAAGTGTAAGTTACATTCCAACACCATCACCAATGACAGCTTAACTTTTGAATAATTGTTTTTTTGTTTGTTCAGCATTAACACTGAAACCCAAAACTGGAGGTTGAAAAGAGATGCTTATATGCCCCTACTGTGAAAGTGGACAGAAAACACAAGGATGCCCTGGGATTCCATCACTGTAGTATGTTCATCGAGAATGCACGCCCTCCCTCTAAAGACAGCCTTGACTGTCAGATTTTAACTGAGTATCACTTCTGGCACAAATGAAATTTACATTCAGCTAAATTTGCTGTGCAGACCTTTAATTCATAATCTTCAAAAATAAAAATAGTGAAGAGATACTGCCCTGTTACATTACATAACAAGCAATTTAGCCTTCCTCTGGTGCGGACAAAGCAACAGCAGGGGCCACCGGAAGTGGATGCAAATTGCTTGTTATTATGCTTCATTATGTCTAGTGCAATGAACAAGTGCCGGAAATGGTGACGGAATCAAAAGCGCTTCCAAAGATATTCTATTTCCTATGACCAGATATTCAGTTCCTGCTTTTCCTCCATCCTCCATCTAGGAGATTCTGGATGGTGACCTTTTTACCATTTCCAGTGCTGTCCTGTGCATTCCTGTGCTAGCTACACACATTCTGCTTTGGACCACACCCTTTCCAGAGTGGCCTTTACGAGCCCGTAAATCAGTATATCTTGACCAATGGCAGAGGCAGAATTTACAATATGAAGAACACAGAGCAGAATATCTGGTCATGATGCTTCGGTCAGCCTTGTGGCTTGTAATGGATCTTTTTGGGTACTTTTTTGTGACCATATTTCTTTCTGGTTTCCATCCTTTGCCGTCCGCAGAGCTGGTTTCAGGTAGAACCACTGGCTGCTTAGCTGGGCCATTGAGTTTATGCCTTTTTAGGTATCAATTAGGTCAGAGTCTGAAGTATTGTATAGTAGGGGTGGGGAGGGAGGGGTTAGGACATACATGTGACAATGAATGACTCCTAAGGAAAAATGTGCAAATGAATTATTTACCTCGTAGTGGGATTGATTTTATTCTGGCCCTTGCGAGACCAAGTACCCCTCTTCTTTCATGGTTTCTGTAGATTCATGAAACATTTAAAAGCACAGGGCCCAGAAGCCCTTGAAACAAAGAGAGCATAGGAAAAAAATCAGCGGGGGTCACTCTGCCATGGGTTTGGACCAATCAAATGCACACGTGCCACACATTTAGAAAGGCACTTAGCAAGGCTTTGGCTTGCCAAATAGAACAGAATAAATAGTCCTCAGTATGATGCTCATTAAAGGGGGTTTGCTCAGGGATCACTAAGCTTCTATCATCAAATATTTAGCAAAGAAAGCGCACTGGATTGGTGACATGTTGATGGGTCTGACAGGTTTCCCATGGGTTAATATGATATAGTGTATTTATCATATACAATACATCACAAGGTAAGCCCCTCTTCTTTACCTTTATTATATATATATATGCAAAAGGTACAAATCACAAAAATGCAGGCTTTCAAGGCTTTCAGATGTGGAAAATTTATTATTTTAATAATCAGATGAATGTGTTCAATATTTTTTGTGATATTTTTCTTTATTCTATGGTTCTGGGTGTCCTTTAAAAATGTTTGGACTAGTCCTAAAATTGTCCAGAAGAGTGATCTCAACAAACTGCTCCAACATGCTGAAAATACAGAACATTATTGCTGCTACACCCCCACCTCCCCCCCCCACCAACCGCCCAATCACTCAGCTGTACCAGCCACGCACACAAAAACAATAAATGCACAGTTTCCATGACTACCCTATTATGACAGCCAATCATGATTCCTGATACTTATTGATTGGAAGCTGTATTGATTTTTGAAAGTGGAATAAAAGCATGTAAGGGGGAATCAGTCCCTCAGGCTGTTTTAGACCTTTAATTCAGCATCAGCCCCTCTTCCTTACCTTCCTCATCATGTTTATGGGGGTGCTGCCTCATGACCCCCCTACGGAAGAGGCATAGAAAATTAGCAATTTACATCATTGGGCTCATACTGATGTAGGTGACCTCACCATGCCATCCATCAGCTGGAGGCAAGAGTCTCAATTTGTTTTTTTGATTTCAATACATTGATGTACCTGTGCATAAAACCATACCACCTTACACAAGCAAATTTAATACAGCGCAATGAATCTCAAAACTCATCCACAACTTAAATTTCCACTGTTCAGAACTAAAAGCATCATCCAGGAAAAGCCACTACTGGATGATAAAGAAAAAGCTGAAATGGATTTGGAGATATGGATTCTTAAGCTTAAGCAGACAAATTCAAAACACTGACAAACAAACACAGCCATATCTTTGCCCCCTGTTTATTGAACTTGGTCAGACTGGCTATTGAGTGTGCTAAGAAGGAGGGTACAGTGAGGATTCCTCATACCTCTGGAAATGGGATGCAGGCACACTGGGCATTGGGTACGCCAACAGAAGATGGTGAAGGACCCCCAAAAAAGAGCTTGAGGGAGACCATGCATAAACCACTTTAACCCCTCAGTGGGCAGGGTTGTCATGTACTGTCAATCACTGACCCTTTGAACCAATCAGAAGCCTTTGCTCTACACAGCAAAACAGTCTGACTGGCTGGAATAAAACACATTGTAGCCCTAAGCAGGGTAGAGTTTATGGTTCATGAAGCTTTACTCTTCCATGAATACAAGAGACATCTGAAGCTGGCATTTGAATACGGGTTTACTGGGATGCAGTAACATTGTAATTACTATGAAAAACTAACCATTATTATTATTATTATTATTATTATTATTATTATTATTATTAAATGTAAATGTATAGTTAAGGTACTTGGAATAATAGCTTTCGTTGGACTGTTGCATCTTGTGACATATCACACTCAAGGCTGATTAAGACTTCTTGAAACAACTTGAACATAGTGAAAGAACTAAATATTCCACAAAGGCACCATGACATTCACTGGATTCACTGTCAATTAGTACATCAAACAGTCAAACACCATAACCACTACCACTACCTACCGATTTTCCCACAAACTCCATCATGCAGCACCTACAGCACTGGTGCATTCAGAAATCATTAAATTCAAGCTGAATCACAAAGTTTGCATATGTTATTAAGTCCTTCCGAGCATTTGTATCATCTCAAAGTTAGGATAGGAGTACTAGGGATTTCCATTAAATTTCTCCTCTCATCAAACCATTCACTGAACCTTCTCTAAAACCTCTGAACCCCTGTAAACCCTTGTCAATGAAAAGCATCGAGAGGGGGCCCAGGTGAGCCGGAACACATTTCTGCCTTACCTGAGATGAGTGAGACAGTGTCCTTTTCCCATGATACGACAGTGACATATGCCTCCACAGAGGCGGGGATAATGCACTTAAAAACTGCTACATTTCCTCGCATGGATCTCTGGTCCTCCACACGGACTGTGTACGGCTCCCGTAATACTGAGCAAGAGAGAGAAGCCACACTGTTAGACCAATGCACATGAGAGAGACACATCGCTTCAGGGAGATGATCCATATAAGCCACCTCATAGTTATATTACATATTAGCATAGCAAACTCCCCTGTCCTGAGTGAACAACATGGCATGTAATCCATTTATAGAGTTGGATACTTACTGAAGAAATTCAGACACATTGCTCAAGTGTACGGCCACAGTGGAAACTACACTGGCTACTTTAGGGTTACAAGTCCAACTTCTTGACCAGTCCACGAAAGTGATTACAAAAAACTTTGGCACCCAGTTTTTGACCATCTGAGAGGGATAGACATAATCTGACCCCTCTCTTAAGCCTGTACCATCTACCTGAAGGTCCTGAAACTTCTACTTCTTAAGGAAATCAGTTCACAATCAACAAGCTTTTGAATATGGTACCTTGCGGTGTATGGTATTTCATCATATGTGTGGAGATAATTCTACAGAATTTATGGATAAATGAACATTTCTGATTATTTAGATCACAGCTGCAGTGGAGTGGTAAAATCTATTGTCTCAGGCAAATAGAAAACAATGGTACAATTGAACAACATGCATTCAATCAATGAGTAAGTGCATGCAACATGGCTAGTCAAAAAGAAAAAAACAGCAAATGACTAATGGCCAGTGAATATACACTTGGATAAAAACGAACAAAACAAACATAAAAAACCTCACTCACCGGCCTTGATGTGAACATCTTGGCTTCTAATTTTCCCTGAAGGATTTTCAGCTGTGCAATAGTAGGTGTTGTCGTGGATTAGGTTGCTAAAACTTGAGGGGGGGAAGTGGAAGATCTGGAGTGTTCCATTAGAGTGCACGTGTCGGATTCCCGGGACATCATAGATCTCCTCTCCGGTGGAGAGGTACCAGCGCAGCGAAGCTGGGGGCACGCCCGCTGCAGGACAGGGAACCAAGGTCCCCGTGGTGCTGGCGAACACTACCTCTTGCAAAGATGCATTGACAAAATACAAGCTGGAACGTAGGTCTTCACTGAAAACTGTGAGAGTAAAAAACAGGAGAAAAAAACTGAATTAGCCACTCTACACAGGAGCCACAGACACCTCACTCCACTAAACAATTCATTTACCATGTCTTTTTATGTTAAGCGGTAAAAAGAAATTAAATCATCCAGCACTTTATGAAACGTGATGTTGGATCTGGGACTGATATATTATTTTAGAAAACCTAATTGGCTAGTACCTAGAATTCTGGATCAAAGTGAACCTGTATGTGTGAACACAAAAGCTTTATACAGAATAATAGTGCTGAACATGTATAGCTAACTGGTAGGGGTATGTGACAACATAAAAGAAGCACAAATTAACACATATGGAAATAACTTATATGGCAACATTTTTAAAGCAGTGTGCCAGGCATTCTCATCATCCCCATTTAAGGAATTACTTTATGTTATGTTAACCTGGTACTAACATGAGGCCTGAATTAGAGAACTTGTGTATATTGAAGAACATCATTTAAGCCACCACTGAAGTGGTTCCACCAATCAGATCCTCTCTTGTAGAAATACCCCCACACCCAATCCACCCACCTTCCACACTCCCTGTTCCCACTGAGAGACTGTATCATGCAAAGTGATTGGCTGACCAATCTGAGATGTTTTTATGAGCCAAATATGGGTATGAGAAAACAGCCAACTCTTCCTCATATGAAAGGCTTATCTTAATGCATGGATTATACAAAAACAGATCAAGACAGCATCTTTCAATTGCAAAGCATCAAACATAAAAGATTATGGTGTGTAATCCTTGTGGTTACTTCACTTGCACTTCTCTCAACTGACTCACTCCCCTACCTATTAACGTGGGTGTCTAATGACTAACAGGGGTTTCAATTAGAAATAAGCCTGCAGCCAGTGTCAATCATGGCAAAAGCACTTGACTGCTTTTCATGTTACTGTAAGGAATGTAACTAAAAATGGGCACAAAGCAACTCAATGGGAAAAGATGCAAATTCAACGTTGGTAAATTGTTCAAAATGCAAATACAAAGCATGGATGCTCCCATATAACATTCTACAAACCAAAGATTACTCCCCACATCACACCAGAATTTAATGACATGTATGCATGTAGTATGCATTAAAAAAAACCTACATAAACGTTACAATGTATCAATCCACTTTCATATTGAATTAGGATCTTGTCAAAACTGAAGTTTCAATGGCAAAAGATGGAATTCAGTCAGACAGCTCTGACTGTGGGTAATATTGTCTTCTGTTATTGTACTGAAAAATCTTTAGGCAGCTAATGCTAATAGGCTGTGCACCTCCACGTCTGGTGCTAAGCAGCACACTGACCCTGGACAGCACACACACTGTAAACAAGACGATCTCCTCTCGATAGCGAAATTAGAGCAGTGGGAGAAGCTCACCACAATAAGACCCTGGGAGGCATTAGAGGATTAGCTGGGAGGGCCATAGAAGACCCAGACGTGATTATGGCCCAGTGCATGATGGGAAACTCTGCAGTTAGCGGGCACCCTGATCCTTCCCTGAGACCGGGGGGGGGGAGGGGGCAGGGGTGTAATCTGCTGATCTGCTGGGCTCTGTGTGCATGCGTGCTGCATGCTTGCGTGTGTGTATATGTGTTTCCTCAAGAATAAAAGTGGAAATAGTAATATAGGCAAGTGTCTTGTCATTCCCCCTCTTTGACTCATTCTGCATTGGTTTTTCTCACTTCCTGCAATCATGATGCGGTATAGAGTCAACAGAGCGGTTTCTTTCACACAATCTCCACGTTCTTCCACACAACCTCCACATTCAGTCACACAACCTCCACATTCTTCTACAAAATGTCCATATTGTTTTACACAACATTCATATCCTTTTTCACGTAACCTCTGAAATCTTCCACACTATGTCCAGCAATGTAAAGTAACCAGAAGTAACCAGAAGGGTGTAGATTTGAGAAACATTATTTATGTATACCTAAAAAACACATCATATACCCCTAAAATGACTTCAGGTCAGTCACTGCAGGGTAAGTAAGCTAAGGATTTATAACATTAATGTCTGATAGAAAACATTTCCATTATGTCTTTGTACAGAGTAAAAAATGTGTGCTATAGGACAGGCACTACAAAACAATATAGTGATGTTATTAATAACAGGCACAGCACAACCATGAAATAATATTAATAAAATACTAATAACATGTTATTAATGGCTAACTGACAGATGTGAATTTGAAGCCTCATGACAGAATAGCAGTAGAGACAGAACAATCAGGACAGATAGTAAAGTTGCGTTCAATATTCCGTGAGAGTGAACACTTGATACCCGCCATGTGGCGCCATAATAAGCACGGAACACGTGCGGCTCAAAGACACTTGAGTAAGTGCCGCAGCTCTGTTTGAAAGAAGGAGTGGGAGTAATTAGCTTCACTCCAGCTCGTGCTAATTGCTGAGTGGCTCATTTCCGAAAGGTGTAGGGGTTTTTCCCTGGTTGCAGAGAATGGTCCTCAGCCTCTCATGGTTTGTCTCCGATTTGCTCGCTGGCAGTAAGTGGCTCACCAGTGACAGCTGGCGTGCTTCTCCCCAGGGAGAAAACATTTTAGCACTTCATAAATTTCTAACAAGGTTTCAAATCGTGCCACTTTCCAACCTTTCTCTGCTCCATCGGCTTTGAGACAAACACACTCGCATACACTTGTGCGCACTCACACACACACACACAGTAAATTACACCCACACACATGCACTGACACACATACACACGCGCGCACACACACACACACACACACACAGACAAAAACACACACTCACACAAAGACACACGCACACACAAAAACACTGACACATATACATGCACAGAGACAAACACAGACCAAACATACCTACATACAGACACAAATTCCTGCACACAAATAAACACAGACACATGCACACACACCGACAAACTCTCACATGCGTGCAGTCCTCTGTTATTAAAGCACTGTACACATGCCATTCTATGAAAGGCACTGTCTCTCACTGGTGGACACCCAACAGGTAGGATTCTGACACTCTGTTGACTCTTCAGTCAAAGGAAATGCGAGAACCCCTCGCTTCGTGAGCGCAACGTCAGCAGTCCCCAATACAGTGAATCAAGCCATTAACTGGAGAGACTCACACTGTACACACCCTCCATCTGCAGCATCCCATGACGACCAGAGTGGCACCTCACAAGGTGGGGGGGGACTTCCCATGATTCCTCCACCATCTTCCCTTGCCCCTCTGAGTTTGCTCCGTATTTATTTATTCCTTTCATTAAACAGCAAATTACCATCCCGCTGCTAGCAACAGGGGCCTGGCCGCCACAGAGTCGTGTCTGTCAGGGTCTCCACTTGTGTTTTTCACACACGGCACTGCTCACTGCTTTGGTAACTGAAGCACACATCTACCCACACACATACACACACACACACACACACAAAAGCATTCTCACACACATGTGTTCACAATCGTATACATTCACACACGCACACAAGTATACTCACACATGTATCCTTACAATTGCCACACACATACACAGTAAAGTATACTCACACACATATGCTCACAATCGCATACATACTCACACATATACACACGCACGCTGCATGCACAAGCATACTCACACATAGATGCTTACGACTGCACATACACACAGAGGCCTAAGTATACTCACACACATATGCTCACAATTGCATACCCATAAACACATGCTCACACCCACATGGCCATAGACACTCATGGACACATACACAAAAGCATGGTATTCAACACTCAGCCCAAAAAGCCAGCACTGGAATCATACGTTGAACTGAAGTGGATACAACACCTATGTACTTTCATTAAATGTAGGGTTAGACATAGATTTGATAATAATCATCAATAATCATAATAATAATCATATACTTTATTGATCCCTCATGGGGAAATTCATCCTCTGCGTTTGACCCATCCATTTGGTTAGGATAAGGCATACACTCGGGGCTTGGGTAAAGATTATGGATTGGGACAGTACACAGAGTATTGAGATAACCCCCTGTAATTGCACAGTGGAACTCAACAAGAAAACTTTCTTTCACAGTAGTTCTTTTAATACAAGATGTAGGCACATTGAATCAGCACATTAGTGACACAGTTGTAACAGTATAACAGTACATATAACAGTGTATATAATTTGTCTCTGTGATAGAATAGAATAAAATTCATATTCACATAGTTTTGACAAAAAATGGTTCAAAATATATTCCTAATGACAAGTAACACTAACTGGCAAACCTTTGACTGCAGGCCCGGTGCTATGGGGGTGCTTAGGGGGGCACCCCCAGACAGACCTCAGTGTACCCCCAGCTGTCTACTTATATCCCAATGCCTACATAGAATTTATGACTTTTTGTGCACCCTGTGGATTGCAAATGCACCCCTCTGTATTTTCTCTTGGCGCCGAGCCTGTTGAACTAATGCCTTTCTAATTCTTATTCTACGTATTACTATAATATGTTTGACTGTTTTGTACAGACATTGCTAGCAAACCTATATTGATACATCTTAATTTTGTTTTGCTACTATTAATATATTCAAAATTAGAAATGTAAATTGTGTAAGTTTGTTGTTCACTGTTCTTCATTATCATTGTTACTTATATTGTTTGGGTATAATGCTTTGGCAAAGCAATTTTTTTTTTCATTCAGTACAGCAAACCAAACTGATCTTGAGAGAAAGACAGCGAGAGGGAGAGTGATAGAAGGGAAGAGACAGAGAGAGGGAGACTTTTGAATTTTAAAAGCTCTTTATTTAACAACAAGAATAAATCAGATAAATAAAATAAATTAAATAAAACACTAAAAAACAAAAATGTAATAAAAGAAACAAGAACAAAACAAAAAATAAGAGAGAGAGAGAAAGAGACAGAAAGAAGGGTATAGGCAATAGGTCTAGAAGCATGCAGTTGTTTAACAAACTCATGAAAAATGTAAGCCTGCTTTTAAGGATAGCTGATTCCTAGAGACAATAAAAAGGACCTGGACAGGTGGCCTCGCCAGCCTCTATATAAAGCATTCATTTTAAAATTCTGTTAAAATGGGAGGGGATGTGAGTAAGAGCTAGAAAGCACTCAGACAATGGCGTGCTGCTGCTTTTTTTCTTCCTTTGCACCAGTTTGCCCCTGGGGAGGTCAGCAGCATATCCACACTGATTCGCCTCTCTCTCTTTCCCTCCATCTCCTTCCCTCCCTCATTTTCCCCCTCTCCTTTTCTCTCATGCTTTACCTCTCCCCATTTGTCACTTTCTATCTCTCCAGCTCTCCACTTTGCTCCCTCTCTCTGTCTCTCTCCATCTTTCTTTTCATTTCACTCTCTCTCATCTCTCCCTTAATCTCTCTCAATTTCTCTTTCTCTCTCCTGCTCTTCCCCCCTCTCTCTTTCCTTCCCATTCTCCATCTTTTTCTCTCTCCATCTCTCTGATACACACCATCACACTCAGCTCACCTTCACTGCAGTCTGACCCTGCCCCTTTCAAATCTCACCTCTCAGCCATTCAACACAGGTGCCACATCAACAGCACACGCAGTGCAGATGCAAGTGACACTCACGTGACACCATAAACCTGAATGCAATGGTCAACCAAATGCAATGAACTAACTTGCCTTCCATTCTGACAGTTTATCATATGAAACAAACACATACTCTGTCTCTGGCAATTAAACAAGAAGTGGTTTCACCCCCTGAAATTTCTCTCCTAGATAGACAAGCCAGGCTACTTATTTAACAGTCACATACAGTTTGGTTCCACAGTATTTGTTCTTCACTGGGGAAAATTGCTTGTAGGGGACAAATCAAAAAAAGACTGGACCCAGCTCAGGTCAAATATACTGTATGAGAGGAAATGAAGGCTTTCCCTCTCTGTCACTTGTACAATATGAGTATCACCTTTATATATGCATACAGCAAATAAAAAAACACAAAGTTAAAACAATCCCAAATAAATAAGAGTAGCACTAACACCAAACCCTTTTAGCTTCCAGGAAACAAAAAACAGCCAGTTATTCTCCATGACATTCTTTCATAAAAACGTGTACTGACTGCAATAATGTCTAATACTTAGACATTACCATAGCTATGGAAATGATGAAAGATCATAGGACCCTACGTATTTAGGGCATGCTGGCTGTGAATGGCTAGATAACACAACAAGCCAAAGGTCATTTTTAGATGACCTTGCTAGAGCATACAGAATCTCCACCCCAGTTCTGCTCACTCACCCAATGAAAGACAACAGTCTGTTGCTACAGGGATAACTCCATACTTGTTTTACAATGTTGGAAATTTAACAGCAGAAAAGTGTACGGCAGCTAGTTACCTGGGCCAAACAGCAAGCGAGCTAAACTACACAGATCAGGACACACGCATCAAAAACTGAACTGAATGTTTAGCTAGTTAGTAAGCTAAGAGTAACTAGTAAAGTTATAATACAGTCTGTGATTATCTGAAAAAGAACAATATTTCAATGAACATTTCTTGTAAACAATGTTATTGGCATATCTCCATTGGTATCAGTCAGCTTGTCATATTGGGAATACTTCACTAACATGTATCAGTTTATGTAGTAATCTTGTAGGCAATGATGATGCAACAACTAGTACAGAAAAATTAATATTAATGTTTTGATGGATATCCAGGAGTTATACAGTTTCAAACATTGTAATAAAAGTAGCCATTTTAGCAACGTTTGTCCTGTTATACAAGACATTGAGGACATGCAAAAATGATTAGCAAAGTAATAAATATGCTTATTTTTTGTTCCAAATGTTCTTTTTTTTTTCAGAAAAAATGAAGTGTTGCGGTTTCATCCTCAACTTCTTTCATCTTCATCATAAATTCTTGTTCTGAGGGGAAAAAGCTGATCGTTCATTGGATGAACGGAGTCTTTCAGTTCATTGGATGAGTGGGCAGACCTGAGGCAGAGCTGCTGATTTTCGACCAGTAATGACCTTCTAGCATGGCAAAATGACCTGGATCAATCCAGAAAGACAGATTTCTCAAACTGGCTTGTGCAAGGCGGTAAATTCAAGAAAAAGGTATGGCACTCTTCTGCGCCAGAGCTTAAAGTAAAGGAAAAATGACGAAGCCCTGGCCATCAGTAGAAACAGCATGGAAATCAACAGTTCTTACAGCAATCTAAGGAGCCAGAACGAACCAGACAGTGAGAACAGCTGTGAATTGTCCAGAAAAAATTATTATTTCATATAAATATGTGAAATTGTAAGCTCTAACGAGGTTGCCCAACATTTTATTTTCGCCCGGCAGGATGTCACCCAGCGGTCAGGCTTCTCTGCCACTTCAGATCCACTCATCAAATGCATGTTTTGCATTAATAAATTCACCCAGACAGGGGACGCACACTTGCTGTGTGTGTGTGTGCATCTCCTGAAGATGTTACAAAAATAATACATCAAAGCTCTTTTAAATTATTCTTAATACGTCTTAGAGCAGGAGAGCATGTATAGCTTCAGTACAGAGCAGAGAGAAAAGATCAAAACCGCCCCACGTGAGTTCTGACTCGTAAAAAAATACACATGCTGAATCATTAATGAGTCCTCTATCAATACAGAATCTTCTGCATGCTGCTGGGTCCTTTCTTGCTGAGCGTTCCTGCCCCTTCAATTTTGCCTGCACCAAGAGCTCTCTCTGCAGTCAAAATATTTGCACGGGCAGGAGATGCATGTGTTACACTTCACATCTTTTAACATCTTTGAAAGTCTGTTTGTGGAAAGAGAATATCTGTACGGTCAAATCCTTACCTTTGTTTTTGAACTGATGTTAGATTGTTTTGAACTAATGTTAGACTTAGTTAAGATTGTGTTTAATGGTTTGAAGATACACTGGCCTGGTGAGTGAAGGAGCAGGTGCTGACAATTGGAGTGATTGCTTTATTGCTCCTCCATCATAGTGTATTATTCAAATGCATACTTACATTTGCAGATGCTCTGTCCCCCTCTCACAATCACACTGTCTCTCACACATAGGCACATGTGAACACACACACACACACACACACACACACACACACACACACACACACACACACACACACACACACACACACATATTTCCTTAACATTAAAGCTGGTTGTGATTTTTGATTGGTTACTTAACTAATTGAGAATCACTGCAAAAAAATAATAGCATTGCTTACTCGAGATGTACATGTTAGCCATTACCTACCTCTGAGTGGTGCATCAAAGAAAAGTACACATTATTAACTGTCGAACATATTCTTCTACATGAAAATTTCTATTTGAATCCCTGAAGTTATTTGAAATTTACCAGAAATTCACACACACCACTAGTCCACACATACATACAGCCCACACCACTAATCCACACACGGATACACACCCCACACCTCCTATCCACACTGATATACACGAATTCACACACATACATCCCACACCACTAATCCAAAGGCACACACCTGACAAGCATGTTAAGGGTGACAGGGTCACCTGGAGATGGTAAATGTATGCTTTGAACAAGGTAAGCTGGAGCTCTGTACTGAAGTGCTTTGCATCACCACAAAATGTCAAATATGGAGCTCTGCTGGTTAAAATTCTCAGTGCATATATCTGGTTTACCTAGCTTTCAGCATCATTAGGGGCCACGCCTTTTCACCCCCCTCCCCCAATCTCACAGTTCACTCATCATGGCCTGGCAGCTTCTCTCAAAGCCACCACTCACTCAATGACCTGAGCGAAAATGTCTAATTGACATAATTTTTCATGATCTGAACCATAAAGGAGCCATAAGTGATACCGTTCAATAATGTATTCACTGCATCTATAATTAATCAGAGATTTTTCTCTCTCTCTCTCTCAGCAAAAGTAGGGGTGTGCAGGCCGTTTGTTTCTTAAAGGTGCCCTTGTCAGTGCAAAGTCACAGTGTTTCTTCTCTGTCACTCTCGATTTTATCCTCTTCCTGTGAACATTCTAGCTCCTACCTGCCTAACTGCCTTTTTCACTCTCACTGTCTGTACACTGTTCCTCCTCTTTGCCTCCCTTCCTCTCTCTTTCCCTTACATACATGTACAGTCTACTGCAATATGTGGTGCAAGAAATGTGTAGTAAAGATCTGCAAAGGCCTGAAACTGAAATCTAAACCTGACTCAACCTCCGCACCACAACTGAACCAAATTTAACTCTGTCCAAAAATGCTAATAAGTATCAAACCAGCTACTGGTAAAAATGAAATGAAATCAAAATCTCACTTACCAGCTTACTTCAAATCTTACCAAATTAATTCAAAATCTTACCAAAACCCTCTCCTAGTGCATTCAGTGAATAAAGTCTGTACAAGTGAACAAATAAAAAATGGAAATTCTGATCAACAGCTGAACAAAATGAACAATCCCTCTCCTGAAAACAGGGCACACATTCAAAGATAAGTTCTTCCTGTCTAAGTAAACAAATTAATTAATCTCCCTTTCATGCTCAATATGTCTGGTAGTTTTAAAACATTACTTCCCTTTGTGTAGATGTCATTCATTAAAAATGACATTTTAGACACATGTGCATTCAAAGCTAGGCATTTGGAAATGTTGAGCCAAACCTGAATGCTAGGACGCAATTATAGGCCCAAATCGGGCCAAACCCAACATGTTTTGTCAGGTCCCACCAGGTTCAGGTGGGGTTGTAGTGTCCATGGTAGTGTCTTAAAAACAAACAGGAACAATGTACGTGCAAGAGCCTACATGACAGGAGAGTGGGAGAGAAACAGACAGTTATAGAGACAGCTCACAGTTTGAATTTCCAGTAATGGCATGTGTTGTTTGATACGGGACAGCCATTATCATAGGCTGAAGGCAGACACAAAATTTTTCGGCTAGTCCTTATTTTTAGTCCTTATTTTTCAGACTACCTTTTCTTATTAATCAAAGGAAAGTTTCTTACTGGGTTTGAATCTGAAGTGGGGTTGTGGGGGGTGCGTCAAACATCGTTACCATCTTAGTGTAGTAGCGCCGAAGTAGTAGCTCGTGTGAGCCCTGCGTAAAAGCCTTAGGTAGTGGGTAGCAGGTAGCCGAGCAGTTGCAGCGGTTACGTCACTCCCTGAGAGACCTGGTTAACTAGCGTTGTTGCCGACAGGCTAGGGGCAATTTGCCTTTAGCTCAGCTGGCAACAACGGTGGCCGTAAGGGGTTAGCAGCTAGCAGTGAGAACCTTGGTTCAAAACTCGCTCGCTGACCCCCATAACATCTAATTACATTTACATTTATTCATTTGGCAGACACTTTTATCCAAAGCGACGTACAAAAGTGCAGATAGTGAGCAAACAACAGGCACAAGAGCAAGATGTGTACAGGTCATACAATGCAAATAGTGCTGAAGCTGAGCGCAAGGTCAGTGACACGAGCCAACTAATCTGAACTAGGATTGCATCTCAAATACAATTACAGGAAAAATACAGTACCGCTATACTACCTAGGTAAGTGAGCAACAAGTACAAGACAGGAGTCAGATTCTCAACGTCAAAGTTACAAAGTCAAAGAGGCAGAGGTATCAGTCCAGGTAGAGTCTGAAGAGGTGTGTCTTCAGTGCACGTCTGAAGGGTTGGATTGAAGGAGTTGTTCTCAGGGGGGTGGGGAGTTCATTCCACCACTGGGGGGCGATGATGGAAAAGCGTCGTTGTGAGGAGCGTGGGCCTTTCGTTCTGTTGGTGGGTGGAGCGAGGCGTCCGGATGTAGCAGAGCGAAGTTGACGAGCGGGTGCGTAGGGTAGGATGAGGTCCTGGAGGTAAGTCGGGGCAGTCTTTCTTTGCAGAGGAAAAGGTGAGAGTCAGGGTCTTGAAGCGGATCCTGGCTGCGACTGGGAGCCAGTGGAGGGATCTCAGTAGGGGGGTGACGCGGGAGAACTTGGGAGATTGTAGATCAGCCTAGCAGCTGCGTTTTGGATGAGCTCCAGCGGCTGAATGGTGCAGGCTGGGAGGCCTGCGAGGAGGGCGTTACAGTAGTCCAAGCGGGAGAGCACAGTGACCTGGACGAGCAGCTGGGTGGAGTAGGTGGTCAAAAAAGGGCGAATCCTCCTGATGTTGTAGAGGAGGAATCGACAGGAGTGTGCCGTCTGGGAGATGTAGTCGGTGAAGTCCAGCCTGTTGTCGAGGGTGACGCCCAGGCTCTTCACAGAAGTGGAGGAAGTTACTGTGGTGCCGTCAACAGTAACCGAGAGCTCTTGAATAGGAGAGGTCCTGGCCGGGATAAGCAGCAGATCGGTCTTATCCAGGTTAACGCAGTCTGACCACACCCATTACATTGGTGCCGTGACTCGGATCACTGGCTAAGGGCTGCTTGGCCGCCAGTGGTCACTGAGGAGTCAGAGGAGGTCAAAGGGGGGTGAGTGTAGCAGAGCTGAAGTAGTAGCTCGTGTGAGCCCTGCGTAAAAGCCTTAGGTAGTGGGTAGCAGGTAGCCGAGCGGTTGCAGCGGTTACGTCACTCCCTGAGAGACCTGGTTAACATTGTTGCCGACAGGCTAGGGGCAATTTGCCTTTAGCTCAACTGGTAACGACACTGGCTGTAAAGGTGCGTTTTAACCAAACGCGATGTAAAATTTTCACGGGACATGAATGCATGAAAAGTCAACGGCAGGAGGCGAATGGCCGGAGTTAATCGCGGCGAAACTGCGAGCGATGTGAAATGGGTGAAATGAGCGTTCGCTTGAGTTAAAAAATGTTCAACTCGAGTGAAAATTTCGCCTGGCGAAAGCCAATCAACTTCAAGTAGGGCTAGAAGCCACGCCCCCTTTCCAGAAATCTCAGGCTGATTGGTATTGTCCGTTAGCTGACGTTTCAAAACGTGGACCCATCGTTGTGTTGGCCGTTAGCTTTGAGACTTTAGAGAAACATTACTTCTTAAAAAAGAGAGTTCACAAGAAATGACAAACTGCTTGTGTGCGGTATTTATATATGCTGATTAACTAGCTAGCTAGCAAAGCAAGATAACTTAGCTGTCTTCTATTGTGTCTAGCAAACTTGCTAGCAGCGTTGGTGTAATCAAAAATGCTTGCTGTGATGTGACGCGAAATTCACTTGTTCATTTTTCAGGCAAGCGATCAAACCCGTGCGAGGAAAGCGAAGCGAAATTTCGCGTCGCGTTTGGTTAAAACACAGCTTAAGGGGTTGGCAGTGAGCAGTGAGAACTCCGGTTCGAAACTCGCTCGTTCACTGACCCCCGTAACACCTAAAAAACACAACGCAGTCTGACTATCGTTACATTAGCATGTAAAGATGTATCGCATGAGCAATCTGGGATTGGAGATCATACAGTAATCTGCAGCCTGCTAGTTACAAAGCTTGTGTTTTGCATTAGAATACATTCACTTATCTGACAAATAACCGTGCGGTGTAAATTAGGATGTCAAGAACTGAATGCTTGTTGAATTCTTAAACCGTACAGTGTATTTAATTTCTTTTTAGATTTATAACTGCAGCTTAAATTTTATCTGCCTTGTGTGATTTCTGCATGTCTGTCTTTTTTCTTATTCATCTGGTTCATAATTGGGTGATAATCTTTAAAAAGCAGTAATTTATTTAAAATACTTCACAAAATGATTGTCTATGTTCCACTCCAGAAATAAGACATAAGCATGCACCTCATATGCAAAACAAATTTAAAGAAGTTATGTGCAGGGACGTTTCAACCACTGTAACCACTTTACTGTTTGCCCACTAGTGGTGATACATTGCAGCTGTGGGTTTGTACTAAGGGAGCTGCTTCCTCAGTGAGTGAGTGAGGAACATAACCATCTATAGGTCATCCATTCGCAGCCAAAAACCCATGAATAAAAGGTTCTAATGGAGACCATTCACACTCTGGTTAAAATTAAATGCCTCTCAATCACACAGCACAGAACCCATCCGCTGACAACATGTAAACAGCCATCACAGGCTACTTTCAGAACCACCCAAGCGCTTCATTTGAGTTAATGTGCAATCAATACTTGCCAAACAAATGCCAACAAAAGCAGAGTACAAATTAACCCATGCATGTCTCAATTGCCCTGTGTTCACATGTCTGTAATGACGGCAATGGGTTTAGGATTTCAGGTTTCAAGTTTATGGAGCTTCTCCTTTGACACGGGACTCTGATGTGTGTGTGCTGTATTTCAATATTCAATATTTCATATTTTCATATCAAATACATGATGTGGATCCCATAGGGGAATGGCATACAGGTCAGTGCTATGTTGCCCTTAAGCCTTTCAAGTGATAATCATCGTCCTCCAAGAGAATTTGTTCCCTAAATCTATAGGCAGTTCGCGCTCAAAAGCAATAGGCAACTTTATAGTCTAATGCAGTTCAACATCTGTGCTTTGATTGGTTGCTATAAAACATTTTTTGGAATATAACTGAATAAAAAGTGGCTTGTTCCTTCCCCTATTTTCCAGTTTATTCTCAATGGATATTTGTACAGTGCTGAGGTATTATATTTATTAATAAGAATGTATGGTCCTAACAACATCACAATTCTCATGAGCTATTAATTATTTATGGTTTGATTTTTTCTTATTTGCTACCTCTCAATCAATAGTTCATTCAATTGTGCATAATAATTGATTGCTTTAGTTTTGTCATTTCGAAAGATTCATTTGTTGGACAGTAATGTGAAATGACTCACATAACTTTGATCCACCGCAGTCAACCCTTTTAGCCAGGTGACAGTATATATTGTTTGTTTTTGTATGTTTGGAGTTTGGAGAACTCAATAAACATTTTAGATTTAAAAGTTTTAGCTTTAATCCATTATGTGTACAAATGTCACATTTCAATATTTGCTAAATGACAAATCAACACAAAAATGTTCATTAGAGTGCATGAAAATGCACTCTATTGTTATCCGAATTTTTCTTATTCTTCTTTTTCTTCTTCTAACCAATTTTGTGCGTTTAATACAGCTTCAACCGTTTAACGTAGAAACTTCATTCAAACTGTGTTGCGTAGGTCTTACAAAGGACACTTATGCTATGTATTTTTTATTTTTGTAACATTTATACTTTTTAAACTATTAATTAAAAACTATCAAAATTTTCCCCATAGACTTAACATTGGCCTTTATGACATCACAATAGAGCCATTAAGCAATTAGAATCTTGTGGCAGCTGTTCTGACCACCTACATCTGTTTGATGTAGGCCTATATACTTTTATCTATGTAAAATTAGACGGTTTGCATTTTCATGCACTCGTAATTCCCTGGAATTACATTCTCTAGTTTTATTTTGTCCATTAGAATGCATTTTACGACAGTTTCCAAGGACATGTGTGTATATGTGCTTCCTTCACATTATTATTACTGATAGTAGCCACTATAAAATAATACAATTCTGCAGCACAGTTACCCCATTTCAATTCATCCAAACATTCAACATTTTTTCAAACACATTTCTGAAATATAATTAAATACGTTCCTCAAACTATTCAAATGTCTTCATTAATGTAACAAAATACATTTCAACAAACCATACAAACGACGATACCTTGTTGTATACTGACAATGTCCCACAAACACTTCCACATTTATTTACTATTCTAGATCACTTCAGCAGTCTTTCTGGTTACAAGGTGAACAGGACAAAGTCTGTGCTGCTACCTCTAAATGCAGCTATGAAGGGAATTGATACATCTTCAGTGATCACAACAGTTTCAAGCTTTAAATACCTAGGAATTGAGGTTTATCCTTCAAAACATAATACAGTAAAACATAATTTCACAAGAATTTTATGTAATATTTCTGAAGATCTGAGGAAATGGAGCCAATTACCAAATACTCTTCGAACTTTTGTTTCAGTTATTACGATGAACATTCTACCTAGAATTAATTTCATAAGCTCTATGATTCCACTACCACCACCTTTAGGATACTGGGATAAACTAAACTCTGTTTTGTCTAACTATCTGTGGAAGGGGAAAAGGCCCTGCATAAAAATTGCAACCCTTCAGCGAAGGAAATCAGATGGTGGTCTGGCACTTCCCAATTTTAAATTTTATTATTACTCTTTCTTTGTCCCTTGTCAACCTGGCTTAACCCAGATGCAAAGGTGTCTTGGCGTTCATTGGAGGAAAGCTTAGTTGCACTACATCGTTTACAAGACCTAATCTATTCTCATATTCCTTTGAAAAGTTGTAAACTGAGACATGGTCCACTTATCTCCCATTTAATTTCAACATGGCGACAGGTTGAAAAACTGACTAAATCAACATTAAAATGGCGCAAACATTCCCCAATTTTCTCTAACTTTAAACTGCTCACCGCAGGTAAACCTTTTTACTTTCCACAATGGCAAAGTAAAGGAATACACATTTTAGAGGATGTGTTTAATGAGTTCGGTCTAAGGACATTTCATGATTTGCAGCTGCAGTATGACATACCAGGCTTTTCATTTTTTCTTTACCTCCGCCTTCGCTCTGCTATGAGAGCATATGGTGTGCCATGGGGCACTGTTCTACCTAGACACCCACTACACAGATTGTTTGATGTACGTAACAAAACCAGAGGAATTGTATCTTCTACCTCTACCACCCTGTTGTGTGCCTCTTGTAAGTCTTTAGCACTCCAATTTGTGTGGGAAAGAGAGTTGGGTACCTCTGATGTACACATCTGTTGGGACACAATTTGGGACAATATTATCTCCTCCTCTAAGAACCCTAATCATCAACAAATTCATTTCAATTTTATACATAGAACATATCTGATGCCTCACAAATGATATTATATGGGTCTGTGCCCCACACCTTTTTGTATGCTCTGTTCTCAAGGTATTACAGGCACTTTTCTTCATATGTTCTGGGAATGCTCGATGGTGAAGGAATTTTGGACCAAGGTTTCCTCAACACTATCAGAGGTCCTCAAAACTCACATACCATGCACAATTAAAACTTTCCTTTTGAACAATGACTCTGAGCTTAACCTAACCAGGAACCAGAGACGTATTTGGTTGGCAGGAATTTCGGCTGCCAAAAAATTACTGGCATTACTTTGGCAACCTCCGCATTCCCTCTCTTGGCGTCAGTGGATCCTTGTTTATGTAGATATAATTAGAATGGAACTATCAACAGCTTGGATCCATGGTGCCAAAGGAGGAACAGTGGAGGCATGGAGTGCGGCAGCAGAGTTGATTGGTGAATTGTTACAATAATAATGTTACTTTTATTTTTATTATTTTATTATTTATTTATTGATCTATTAGTATTTTATTTATTTATTTATTTATTTAGTGTTTTCTTTAAACTGTAACTATATCTATGGGTAATGGGTGCAATGTGGGGGGATCAGGAGGGGGTATGGGAGAAATTTGTTTCTAATGTTTGCTGTATTTTGTACACTGTGTTTTTGGAGACAATAAAAATTTGATCACAAAAAAACAAACCAAACAAACAATTTCAATTTCAATTTTTTCAGACTGTATTTAAATAAATTAAATAGATGTACCATAGATCCAATCATTAACACAGCATATTTCTGTAGACCCTCACCACATATTATCTGTTGTTTAGCTTAATTATGTAAGATGTCTTCCTTTATTTTAACTTCCAGCACTCAAGGAATATGAATTCTGGGAATGTGAATTTTTGGTTCTTGCCTACTGAAAAAGTTAAAGACAAAAAATCAGTTATTTCATTCACTCCTCAATACAAAGAGGGAGACACATACAAAAAAATAATATACTGAGAAGATATTTTACAGAATATATTTTTTAGCTCAATGAATATATTGAAAACACATAAATTACTATTTTGGTACATTGCAATATATTTCTGCTTTGCATTAGCATCTTTTAAATGTCATTTTGTGTTTTTCGTGGACAAAACGGGTTATGGTGTTACATGGTTTCGTAATGAATTTATGCGTTTCGTAGCACATAAGACATTCTGTCCACGAAAAAAGGTCTGTTACATTCGGCGCCCCATACATGTGTTGGGGGTAGTGACCGGAGCTTCCCAGTGTTCCCACCATGCCTTGCAACGATGGACTGTTGTGTGTCGTTTTACCCACCGTGAGTGTTCTTGTGTTCCCCTTTCATGTAGTTGCCTCCTACGGTCTTAATTTGTACACTTTCCTGGTATTGTTGCTGCCTAAATAAAAGGCTGAAGTGGCCTAAATATTGTTGCTGCCTAATAAAAAGCTGAAGTCACATATAGTGAAGTGTTAACAGTCTCAGCAACTTGCCACAGTGTTTTTAATCAGAGGTAAAATTCTCTTAGAATAGAGGGTGTGATGTACTTATTAAATAAATGCAATGTTTAGTTTGATAATTGCTAGTCCAATATGAATTAAGTTGCTGTTTTGTTAAATAATAATGCTATTTTCAGTTATGTCTTCCTAGCATTTCAATTATATGTACCCATTTTTTAGTGGTTTTGACTCTGGATTGTATGAACTTTGGATTTTAATTGTATCTGTTCAATTTTATATGTTATGGTACTAAATGTAGTTATTCAGATCTACTTAAATTCTTTAGTTACATTTACTCAATTCATAAGGTATATTTAAATGATTTCATAGCTTTAATATTTACTCAATATTTTTAAGTGTAAAAATATTTCACCAAAAAAATTGAGTACATCAAAGTTTAAGTTTTTAGAGTGTGGAGGACAAATTTATGTGGTGTTCTAGCTACTTTGTGCATATATAGTTTGATTTTCATTTGTTTTGTAGCCATTCACCATTAACATCTTTGGCTGATGTGACTGAATTTGTGCATGTAACTGTGAGTTACTTAGGTGAACTAACTGTGTGCAGTATACACTTAAGAGATGCCCTCACCTGGGTGGATTACTTGTCTTACTTTACACAGTGTTCATTTATACAGAAGTTCATAATCCATCCAAGGGTACAGCAACAGAGCCCCAGATTCAAACTTGTGAGAACAAATCTACCCACAATGTAACTGGGGCAATGAAGGCAGGAAATATCTGATTTAGTTTGGATTTATTTTCCAACTTTTTATACCCCGTTTAAAAGATACCTGGGGCTGTTCAGGTCAGTAGTTTACCAAACAATAATAATTTGACATGTATATCTAAAGTGAGCTTGGCATGAAAGTAAAAAGTCTTGCAGTATAAGTTAATAAGCATTTGGTAACTTTGGCCCTTATGTGGCTGATTTACGCAGTTTTTATTGCTAAGTGCATATTTGGGGGGGGTCTCTCAATATAAAATGAATCATGGCTAGATACTGTGTCAATTGTCACTATTCAGAGAAAAAAACGTATTTCATTTCATATACTTAATGCCAGCAAACTATCCATGCCATTTGTAAGCATGATCCTCCAAACAGCACATAAATCATTTTTATTTCTCATCAGTATTCATACTGATTGTCAGTCTCATTACTAAAGAAGAAATCATGGTTTCATGCATTAATATGTCAATTTAGTTTCTGTAAATTTAATGTGTATCATCAAAACTATGATAAGTCTTGCAATTTTGATAAGTAAATTTAGTAGTGCAAAAATATGTACTTTTGAAATTTGACTTTGACTTCACAGACTGACAAGATGTTGCATATTTAGTTTATTTATTTGCATTATGTAAAACAATGTGAACCATTGTTTCAGTGCTGCAAATTTCATAGTGTAATGTCTGTCAGCAAAGGTGAAATCAAGGTTCAAAATGGCAATAAATTTCATCTACTGAAAAAGTGCTAAAATCAAATGGTTCTGAGGGATAGAACAGAAAAGATGTTTATACTAGCAACTTTTTATTTTGCATGGATTCATAATATTTATACAGTAGTCACAATATACAAAAAAAATCTTTGGGGGTGAGCTAGGGACATATGCTTGGTATTTCCAACCGTGTGTGTGTGTGTGTGTGTGTGTGTGTGTCTGTGTGTGTCTAAGTGTGTCTAAACCACTGACATCCTGCCAAAACATGGAATATTTTGTTTTACCAGGAGTAAAAGCTCAAAAATTTTAAAAAGAAAAAAAAACACAATTTTAGTGATCCCACATTGCCACTGCTGACCACGTTTTGGATTGAAGGTACTCATATATTAATGTATGTATATTATGCACTGGAATCTTTCATCATGAAATTCTGGATTCTGGGGATATGTTCTTGGGCTGTATGCTCCCCCATGATTGCTCAGAGCATTCTATAAGTACCAGTAATAATATTATTTACATTTTTACTTCGAAACTTTGTTACTTTGCTCTTCATGGGCATGAGAACTGGTTGTATTTTTATAATGATGTTTAATAATTAAGTTAAGCCCAAGGCAAGTATCTCACATCATCATCATTAATTAAATGGTACAATAAAAATATAACACATACCAACATTACTCAAATATTGTAGCGACATTAGTTTTGTCAGCCACCATTGTTCCAATAAATGATGATTTAAGATCATGACAAAGACTGAATATGGAGACACTTGATTACAGAGGAGCTATGTTCATTTGCCGTGCTTTCTTTATTATTTGAGAAGGCCCAATATGATGTGAGACAGATTATTTCACTAAGTTTGTTTAAAATTCAAGGGTTTGGTTGGACAAAAATGACAAAGCTCTCCTGTTAATGTTGTCTTACTGTCCACATGATTTCTACACTAAAGGGTTTCTGTTTAGCACCTGAAGTTGCCTAGAAGGGGCGGAAGCAAGGATCTAGAGATGTCAAACGCAAACAGATCCTTTTATTTCCTTTTACTGAGAGGGGCACATCTCATATCCTTTTAAATTGTCCTGAAAAGGGACACCAACAAAGATAAACACAGTGAATATTGTGTTTTGGGGGGTGTGAAGGGAAGCCACTGTGCAGCCGCCAGACCTAACATCTCATCTGGTATGAGAACAGGCTCTCTTGTCAGTGGCTGAGACTGCGCATGGTCGGCCCTGGCAGCTGCGCCACTGTCATGGGCCCCATGTCAGGGACTCAGGGTAATTAAGGCAGCACTCTGTGGAGCGCCTGGGGGGATAGGAACGGGGACAGGGTGGATGGGGGGTTGGGGGCGTTGGGTTGTCATGTGAGTAAGCATTTCTGCTCCTGCCCGGGGGCAACAGACAGCAGCCAGCAAAGGAACACGCCAAATTAGTGTCTCCCAATTTGCTTTCATGAATATTTACAGGGACAAGACAGAAGAAAGAGACCGTTGTCTCCTTGGTGGCAATACATGGAGACATGTGCGTCGTCTGATGTGGAGAGGTTAAAAGCACAGCCCCACGGTGTACAGCATCACAGTTGATTTTTCCTCTCACTTTTTTTTATCTCTTAAATAGGTTCGCGCGAATGCCCCACATGCTTTCCTGTAGGGCCACTGCAGTCTGTGAGAGCATGTTCAAATGACCTCCTCTGATCGGCGTCAATTACATTAGGTATGTTGATATCTGAATCTCGACGGAGTCCAATGAGGCAAGCTCTGCTGTATGAAAGTAGTTTCCTCTGCTCCTGATGCTGGAGCTAATGATAGACAAACTTGGAGGACTGCAGCAATGCAAAATCCACAGTGTTCAGAGACAGCCACAACACGGGCCTCTCTTCTCAGAATGATACTGATCTGATGGTAATGGTTTACAGGAGAAGGGTGGTAAAGCTGTTATCAGGCTTTAATATCTACCAGGGATACCATATAAAATACAAAAGCATGGTCTGGTTTGGATTGTAGACCCCCTAGGGAAAAACAAATTGAGATCATGGACAGTTTTCTTCCCTCTGCGCCATGTAAATTCCATGCTCCAGGGCAGTGATGGGGACACAGCACTGTAGGAGGTGTGGTTTGTCAGATGAGATGCTAAACTGATGTTCTGGCTGACCATGGCTATTACAAGTGTATTAAACCAAGCATCCCAGTCAAATGTTCAACCCGGCTCTCTCAGTCTGGTCACATAATCACCACACCCACTCCCACCATTGTCCCCCCAGAGTTGATTGGAAAAACACAATCCCTTGAATTTTCAGCAGGACTTGTTCCCCCTGAGATATAGGTTCTCACCCAAGAAATGTATTGCTTCATGATAACTCACATATAGTGATACAGCACATTATACAACACATTGTGGAAAAAAAAACAAACAATGCAGCTGAAAATGTAATATTTCATGTCACATCACATCACATGTCACATAACTCATCACTCTGTGTCAATGGTCATAAAGCACAAACTTGCTTTATAAAGTGGTAATGTGATGCTCACTAAGCTGCTCTTCATGCTTTATGAAGGCCTCAGGAGGTTGCACTTTATACAAATGACTTTAATATGAATTTAATCAAATGGGTTTTTTGTCACTTATTACTAAATTTTTATAAAGTATCAACCAAACTCATAATGCAGACAGAAATAAAAAAAAAAACAGTAATTCTTGGTTTAAATTACATGTTAAGGATTCAGTACATGAGGTAGCACACTGCAGCTATATTGAACAGAGCCCCTTTTTCATCTTTACAGGCACGGCTATTTATATGTCTCTTAGCAACCCGGCGCTAATCCTATTGGCAAGAGTTCTGTGGTGAGGAGACTGCAAAGGAGAGCTAAATATGGCTGTACATGTTGACCACCACATGAACCTAAATGCACACTGTCTGTGTATCACTTTTATTGGCATGGAGCATACTGTAGTAGATTTCTGTCAGGTGATTCATTTGCTGTTTTTGTCATTTTGGGTTCAATGAGAGTGGCACGGTATTGTTTGTTTATTTTGCCTTATGGTGTTCCAGTCGTTTGTAGGATAACAAACCATCAACCACAAGCTCAGGGATGCCTGCGTGCACACCCCACTGTCCGCCACACTCGAACACACACGCTCATGCACATTAGCACACACTTATACAACTCAACACATCAGCACGGCCACACACACTCACATGGCCTGACACACTTGCACACACTTGCACATGCTCACATACAAATGCACACACTCATATTCCTTTACACCTGTGACAGAAGTCATACTGTTCGTGTATTCTAAACTCTGGTCTACACACCCTCTAATGTTGACAACATCAAAGGCCACTTTATAACAAAGCCATATGACCATAGATACACCTTAGCTGTAATTCATCTTTACCCAGCCAAGAGTATATTGGCAAGTCACAGATACTATAACATTTCCCACCGATAACAGGGGAATAAAGTAGCAGAATTTATGCTTATTGTGTGTAAAGCATCACAGCCAGAAATTGTCTTTAATGCTTACTTGTAGCTAGGTGGCACAGACTTGTTTGCATACCATTGACACTGCAGCTAGAAAATAAAAGCCTGAATGTCAGATAAAAAGGACCATGGAAAGCAGTGCTTTTTCTTCTGCTCTCAGCAATAACAAAACCCCAAGCAAACACATGGTTGCCGCTGGGCAGCCTTGCTCATTAACAAATGTGAAATGGGGTGGGGTGTAGATGGGGCCAAAAAATGAAATGTATTGGAGCAACACCTGAGCAGTGGATGACACCTGTCGTATCAGGTCACATTAGGACAACCCACATACTGTGCAGCTGAGGCAGGTCAGTGGAAACCAGGCTAGAGACAGTCCACAAATGACCCAGAAGGCACTCCATTAATGTCACGATAACTCACTGTGATAGACACAGGAGAAATACATGCATAACCAATAGAAAAGTGAGGAACATCACAAGGATGACTGTGGAATAATGAGAAATTTCTCTTACACATAATACAGTATACTGAACACAACAGATTGTTTGTTTTTTGTTTTTCTAAGAGCAATCAATATTCTTAGAAAAATACAGGTAAGACAGATGTTGAAGAAAACCAAGCTGATGTAGATTTGCAGAGTAGCCCATGAATATGGAAACACTTCACAAGATTATGTGTACAATTTTTATTATGTATATAACATTATTTATAATCATAATTATACACAATAAGTCTATTGTCATTAGCATTTTATACATGAAATGCTGAATTCTGAGTTAAATAAATATGCCAGACTCTCATCTTTCACTCTGAGCACTTGCTGAGCTTACACACAAAACGGATTGCCTCAGAACCTTGTTTTTTCTCTCAACAGAGCTGTGAATGGGTTGCTCATGCTGGCATTTTTAAGTGTAAACATGATCCCATCAGTGCAGTGGGGTGTTGAGCGAAGCATCACATTCTAACGGACGATCTCCCAGCTGTGACGCACAGCTAACTTCTGGCGACGTGAATTTGTCAGGTGAACAGCTGGCCCAGTACAAGTGCATTAACAGCCTGGCAGCTGGCAGCTCTCATCTTATTAGTAGCTCTCTAATCAGCAAGGTTTAAATCTGTGATACGCTCACTGCCTGTTCTACCACAGCCTAACTTAACCACCTTCATTATAGTCAGCTATAAAACACGCTGATTTTACACTTACAGACACAGCGGCCCCCACCTTGTATTTTCAATCAGTGAGCGCAGATTCTCTTCCCCTTAGTCCTCCCCCAGCCCCCAAGCTGGAAAATGTTTCTCTTCCAATCTTGGGTCAGCCCCCTTTCATATACGGTGACAGGGGACATTAGTTCTACAGAGCAAGGCAGCCAAGCAGAAGCAAATGTATTCAGAGCATTTAGTACTCAGGATTAATCGAATTATAATTTAATCATCTGATCAAACAGCAATTAGCATAATCACTTCTGGGGACGAACTGACAGAGAGGGGAAAGCAACACTTAATAGACCTCAGGCAACCAACACTTTAATGAGACATTTACAAGAATTAAAAAGTTACATATTCCCCAGAAGTCGGGCAGACTTTTAAATATTAAAATGATTTTTTTTTTTGTGATGGCGCATAAATGCATCAAATGGTGAATGAACATCAGCCCAAACAAAAATGAACCCCGCTCTAATAATACTCACACATCATTGCATGCAGGATAAAATGAACTGCCAGTCTCTCTCATGACATGGTATTATACCACCTTCTAAACATAAACACATCAATAAAAGATACATATCCAAGTCTTGACAAAGATCTGGTTTCATGAAAGGTAGGGGTCTTCCACTTTAGAGCATTATAGTAGTGTAGTAGTATCCATTGTTTGTTGACCATATTCCTCACCATACCAGTCACCTGTAAAGTCTTTATATGCATGTATGCATATGGGTATTCACATGCAATCACACACACATGCACTCATCAATCATCAATTGTTGTTTTGTATAACACAGGCACGTAATTTAAGGTAATTTATCAATGTTACAAATTAAGAATTTTCACAGCAGTGAAACAACACCAGTCACACTGCTGGCAGCCATCACGACACAACAGTTGTCAGACATAAACAAAATAAAAAATCTCTCATTGGATGGGCTCTTAACAACATGGAAGGAGTATTCTTCCAGTGTTTTTTTGTTTGTTTTGATTTGTCAGCAAAGCAGAATCAACCACGTGTGACTTCCTGTCGACGGATGACAAGCTGAGATGGCCATTGCCAGTACACGGCACCTCCTGACAGAGAATGGATGTAGTCAGGTGGAAGCCGTGAGTGAGGCATGTGTTTCGCGGTTGTGAGCTGAAAGGGAGACGCCACGATCTGTCAGTGTTCAGTGAACGTGACCCAGGAGTGTCAGAGCATCACATGTTCTTCCACCTTCTGCACGCCATAGCTAGAAAGCATTCTCACAGAAATATTGTTACGTTGGAGCAATGTTATATTACTGACACGAAGCCCCACATTCAATGTATTCACTTTTATGTTCGCTCCAGATACAACCACTTTCAAGTATCAACAGACCTCAGCACTTTCACCTCAGCACCATATTTATCACTCATATTTTAGGAAAAAATGCATTGCAGCTGAAGGTTGAATCTCGGCGAAAGTCACAACAGTATTGAGAGAATGTTAGCACCCCAATTCACTTCCATCCCTACTCCACCCCAGGATCCTCCATCCCACACTTTACCATAGAAAAGCCAGGAGAAACAGTAAACATAGAGACAGGAAGAGATTACATCCAAAGCAGCCAACAGTTTGCACTAAATTTATTATCGGCAAACATTCATTTATTTGGCAAAATCTGAGCGTACTGCTAACATGAGTCAAATGTAAGAAACAATAAGCTGCTAACACTGCAATCTGCTTCCAGTGACACAGTTCAGACAAAATCAACAGTGACAACAGGGTGCTGGAAAAAGACAAGGCAAATGATTTTCTGCTTATACATTTAAATGAATGGATGGCACGTTAAACAGCCTTGCAGCTTGACTGTTGCAATGGAACATCACCATCACTACTATATATAAATGGAAATGCTAACTCCATGCCTGTGCAATGGAATATCTAACATATTTTCCTCCATCCATACCACCAAGTTCTACAATGGAAATAATCCAGAAATATAATCCCTTGCCTGAACATTTTTATTCTTGAGCATCTTGCATGCAAGAAAACATGTCAGAAAATATCATTTTTGTGGGTCAAATATTGTAAACATATTTTTAGCACACCAAAATCAAGTAACATGAGGGGGATGGAGTGATGAGGTGAGTACAGGAGTTTTCAAAACCAACTTATGCTCAAGCTTATGCTCCGTCATCACAGCCACCATGTGCTACACCTTAAACCCATGCTAAAGGCTCTTTTCACCAGCCTGTTATCCAAAGTTTTTCACATGGGCCCTAGGCTTGACATGATGCTAAGACAAGCTGTTCGCGAGTGCAAACTGTCAGTCAATTAAACCTCTGTCCCCAGGGTCTCAGACAGGCTTCATCCTTGACTGAAAAACCCATACCCCCCAGTCTCACAGACAAATTTCCAGCATTCTGACAGGTTCCACCACTCTGCACTTCCCAATAGGCTCCACCCCTTTGGAAGAAAAACAACCCAATGGGTGTCACTTGCTGTCAGTGGCAGCCAATGAGACACAAATAAGGTAGGCAAAGAAGAACTAGCTTTTGTTCATTTTATATTTAGCAAGGATGCCTTTAATTTGATTAATAACCATCATTTTGCTTAAATAATTAAGTGGTAACCTAGCGCACATGAAATGTATTGATGTTAGGATCAAATCTGTTCACTGGCCTCTTCACTATCATCAAGCTTATGTCATGCAACACAATCTCTGTTAGAACTGAAATGATTTAAACTGAAGTATGCAAAGGTAAAGGCAATGGACACAATAAAGTGAAAAATAGCCTGCTGTGGATGGGTGATCCTTACTAAAATAGGCAAGCTTAATACTCACAAAATACTGCTGTAAGAACAATATCAGTTTAATTGTTAAGGGTTAAAGTTCTCTGCCTCCTGTATTAGTAGGTCACAGCTGATATTGTCTCCTAACAATACTGACACACCTTTCTAGGCAATGCAATGTAACTCATAGAGTATTTATTTGTAAAAATAGATGTTCTTTTTCTATGTCAGCAAAGCAAAAACAAATTAGCTTTCGGAAAAAGAAAAATAGACCCGCTTTCAATAAATCGCTTACTTTCCCATCAAGAAAATCATTTCATTGAAAATCATCAAAATTGTCATTTCTGTTTAACAAGAAGGCATAGCCTTGAAATTGTAATTATTTTGACAGGTTTTTAATACTGCTTATCCTAATGATGACAGCACTTGTGAAATAAGCATCAACAGCTATGCAGATGGTGAAGACAAAATGTAAAATTAAGTACATTTCACGTGAAATGTACTGTAAGAAATACCATTCTGTTCAGCAGCTGCATTTCAAACCTAAAAACAAAACACTGATTAGAACAGGTTGCTGCTTCTAATGGTACTACTACTAATAATAATAATGCTAGTAACTGTTGTTGCATATTTCTGAAACCACTGAACTCATAATGTTGTGAAAGACACCAATAGGACAGATATGTGCTGCTTACGATGCTCTCTCTCTCTCTCTCTCTCTCTCTCTCTGCGCTTGATCAAACACTTTCATTGCCGTACGTGTTTTGGCCAGATGCAGTTAAACTCTCCACATAAAATCTATTAACATACAGAACATGCAGTTATCCTTCCCTTATTCAGCAGAATCCAGGAGCACATTCTGATTTGTAATTATATTTCACATTGAGTGAAACCTACCTCATGCTCCTGCGCCTGGCCACTAATTAGACTGCTAGACTGCTGTTCCACATATTTGCTGGGTAACTTCAGTATGCAGACAGGATGCGTTGATGATCAGATTAGCACCTGTTCCCTAAAATAACAGCTACCAAGTATTCCTGCAAAAATCCTCTCCAATAAATGTCTGATAAGAATAAGTGGTTCCATGTGCAAAATGACCTTAATCAATGTGTAAAACATGCACTTAACACAGAGAGTATAATGGTATTTTTAGTAAAATAATTGATTTGGAGTGGAATAACACATAAATCAATAGGACTATGATGTTGTTATATGGCAAATTTCAGTGAACCCATTATTTTGTGTTCATGGTAAAAACAGGACATTGACCTGTTTATATTTCACTATTCCAAATCTATATTTTTGTATTCAGCTTTAAAATTATTTAGGGGATACTTAAACAGACAAATATATGTTTATTGTTTGATTTAATATTAACATATGCCACAAGTTTATGAGTTTAAATAAAACATGTTCTGCAGTTTTTAGAACATATTATTAAATCACTCTAAGCAACCACATGAAAAGAAGCCATTACAGTCATTATTATTCACATTTTTAAGACACTATTTAAATTTCACAATTAAATGTAAACAAGGTAATCTGCCACTATAGCTACTACTACCACATCTGTAACATTAAGTCAATATTCAAATGAATTATTGTTGTACATTTAAAAAATATCTGTATTATTTGTGCTGACAGTTTGTTGATGATGACAATGATGATGATGATGAGTGGATCATACTGCCCTGGCATGCTGTCTATAGCTAATGTGTGTATTTAAATTATCAATAGAAAAAAATCATTCCATGTTTCAAAACATGGAAATGTAGGTCATACTCAAATGTAAGCTGCTCATCACAAAATATTACTTCTTTAATTAGCAAAATAAAGTAAAATACAGTAAAATAATAAAGTAAAATACTAAAAAATAGTAAAATACAATTGTTTCATTTTAACATATTAAATGCATCTAGGGATATGTACCATATTACATCGAATTTAACTATCAAACATATCCAAAACTAATTTTAAAAAAAGAAAATTCACAATCAATACAGCTCTATTTCCTCACCACAGGTTTTTTTCTCATTACAATCCTGGAGCTGTGATAAGTATTTATCTCTCCCATAATTGCAGACAACAATTTCATTTTTATGTACCAGACAGCTGCGTAACACACCTGAAACAGACACACTTGTTAGGGATCTTCTCCCAGCCCATCCATCACCTCTGTCACTCACACAATCCAGTCATTCTTTCGGCGGGTAGATTTATCATTAACATGCATTATTTCAGTAAGATTTTTGCTCAATTCAGGAAAGGCAGAGCTCACTTTTTATTTTAAGTCTAAAATTAGTACATATATAAATTCTGAAAAGCTTATGTAGCAGTATTCCATACTGCTGTGATCCTGTGCAACTGGGTATCTGAGCAGGAATGAGGGTTTGAAACCGACCCACTCTCTAAGAAAAAAAGAGGAGCAACCAGCTCTTGTTATCTGTGAATTTTGTCAGTGAGCAACCAATTTGTATCTGAGAATCTGCAGCACGTTGCTTGAGCTGTCTATGCCAGAACAATAGATCATGTTTCACACAAGTGTCGATGAACAAATTGTCTTGGTTCACACAAGTATAGAAAAAACAACAGTATCTTGACAGAAAAAGCTTTACCTTATCAAACATAAAGGGCCCTTAACACGACTGGAGGATCTGTAGAATATGGACTACCTCCACAATCAGAGCTTCTGACAATTTTAAGATTTTAAAATGGAAGAAGGAATACATCTGAAGATTGCCAAAGCTAAACCAGTCCAAATCCCCGCCCCCACACACACACACACACACACACACACACACACACACACACACACACACACATTAACATAAACACAAGGACATGACTACCAAACATTGCCATAATATTAAGCTCTCTCTTATGCAACCTCAGTGACACTGTGGCTGCCAAATGGGGCACAATATTCTTTAAATAGACACAGAGGAGTCAAGGGCACCAGTCATTAAGGAGCGCCTCACTATTCGAACAGATGGAAACCTAATCAGGACTATAAATCCCCCCCCAATAGATTAGCTTGTGTAAAAACACAGGTTTCATCTCATGGCCCTGGTCAATTGGAATCATTCTTCATGAAATCTTTATCAGGGATGCCTTTACTCTCCCTGGTCCCGGGCTGTTACTCCTGGCTAAATTGGCATTCTAAGTGGTGTTGACAGGTATTCAAATGCTCTACCCTCATGTGATCCCCTCGCTGAAAGAGGTACAGCGCTGCGCTACAACACACGGGGGTATATTGATCTCAATGGGCACAAAGAGGCCTGGCATGTCCACAGTTTTGATATTTACATAAACAGATAAAGAGACACCAACACCAATAAGGGTCTCTTTAAATCTATAATATATTGGTGCAATCTGATTCAAGTTATTTGAGCTCCATATACAAGTGTTTTTCCCCCACCATTCCCTCCAGCAGCACCGTGGTATTAACTGTAGAGTAAGTAGCCTTGCAATATATTTGCAGTGCTTATTAGTGTCCAATTGAGCTTGAATCAGATTTGCCCCCAGGCATTTCTCAGTGAAAACAACATTAAATCTGTTTCCCAGTCTTTCTGGCCCATGAGGCATCTGCCATTGTAATTACATTTGTGTTTTAATCGAAGGCAAAGACAGCACTCCGAGAGTTGTCAAAATCACTTCTCTGTCACTTTATGCAAAAAATATATATAAATGTGTGTGTATATATATATATATATATATATATATGTATATATATATATATATATATATATGTATATATGTATATATATATATATATATATATATATATGTATATATATACATATATATATATATATATACATATATATATTTATATATATGTGCTGAGGGCTCATGGTGATGAGACAGAAGTGTATCTGTGGTATGTTTAGATTCAAGCTTAGTTTAACCACCATTCTCTCAATAACCATGCACCACATGATCCTCGTAGCCAAAAAAATTGTAAGGAAAACATTACATTTGAAATTTTAATTTGAAGAAAAAGGAAATGAGGTGCAGTTGAACTAGAACTAAAATTAGGACCAATTTAGTCTCACAGAACAATTGGCCCTCTGATATACTGTATGCAGAATTCTGAATGATTCCCACAAATTATCTTTCCTATGAGCTGTTAGGCAGAATCTCCCATTGCCCAATACACCTTATTACAAAGAACATATTAATTATTGCACTGCTACCTTTCAGTTGAAAATAGACAGTAAGATAAAATGGGGCATAAGCAAAAAATTCAAGGAACATTTGTATAAATATATAATTGAAAATTAACACCAGTACACTTTGTAACTGGACTGAATCACTCCCTTGGTTATATTGATCATCTCATGTGCAAGAGCCACTGATGTTCTGTTTGCACCTCTACTTAGTAAATTACATGTTTTCAAAATGACTCATTTTCCTAAGCAAATGGACCTCTCATGACAAAATATACTACTGCATGAGAGAAGTAATATTGTAAGGATTAGTATATTTATATTAACAGGGAAGGGCATCTTAATACTGCATTCTCACCATTAATTTATGTAATAATATAATCATGCAGTAATATTATAGCATGGTTTATTTATTCAATTCTTACAGAAAAGAGGAGGATGACTATATCAATCACAGATATTTTTTCCAAAAACAATATTATATTTAAAATGCAAAAATTTAAATTTTAAGGAGCAAAATACTGAATGCATTAAAATAAGCATTTTATTTAAACATAAACATACTCAATAACATGACAAACTCTGTATTCCCCTGTACATCAAACTGGCAGCTTATCAATTGATTTCATTGATTGCTTGAGCAAATGCTCACATAGTGCTTTATTTTGAAATTTGTTTTAATCACAAATTGAGAAGATTACTGTCCATAGAAGTGAAAAACATTAAACTGACCCAGATTTAAAATTCTAAAAGCCACTGACCAATGTAAATTGTAAGAGAGTGTAGGAAGGCCATGAAAATAAACATTAAAAAATTTAAAATAAATTAAATAAAATTAAATCAGTGACAGAATTGTTAAAAAGGAAACGTTGAGCCTGGTAGAAAAGCCAACATAAACCATGTGACCTCAAACAATCATCCTTCGTGGATACAGGCTGAATTTCTGCACACAAGAGACAAGATGGAAGTTGCAGGTGGCCTGCAAAGCACTTCCGGATTGCCTGCCATGGTGCGTGGCCTGGCTGGACCAAACCAACACAGTTCTGACACTCATTACGTTTCCATAGAGACAGTCCAAGGAGCATGTGCTAAACACAACTCTAAAAGCTAGAATTTTCTGGAATCCAGTCTTTCAGCTGAGAGAAGGAGGGGTGGTGTGTGTGTGTGTGGGGGGGGGTACATGATTGGAGGGTTGTGTAAACTGACTGACATTGGCAGCACAGTCCACAATATTGCATCAAAATAAACCCAATCAATTCACAGATGAGGCAGGCTTGACAGCCAATCAGTGCATAACACACAACAATATAGAAATAAGCCAATAAACAGACAATATTACATGAGTGGCCCTGCAATAATTGCCAAGCCTTCATAATGCACAAGCAGTTGCCTCCAGACATAAACCGTTTGAGTGGAACATCTACGCGTCCACACGGCTAATATCAGTATCATTTCAAAGGCAATGACAGAGCCTCTCTAAATGGACACAGCCTGGAAAGTGTGCCAATCTAATGCCACCACAGACACAGGGTGATAAATGAGAATCACTCTCTATTCTTTTATGAGATTTTGAGCAAGCTGAGGCAGGCACTATTTCAATATAAAGTCAAAGCTAGATTTTTTTTTCCATAGGACACACAAATGACAGAATCACCTAGGCACTGTAAAAGGGATGCTGCTCCCATATTTTCCTGTGATTTTTTGAGGAGGGGAGGGGGCGCACACGGGAGCACTGGAAGGTAGGAAATAGGGCTTCCAATTTTAGGGACAATAATTCTCTCTGTCGTGTCTCTGCTGATTAAACATGATGGTCCCTTGGCGTGAGGAAAAATCATTTATCTCCACTCTGCACTGTGTCTTTCTTATTATTCTATTTATCTGTTTCATTTTATTTGGGTTTATTTTATTTTGCTTTGTGCAGGGCTCACACTGGCCCCCTTCAGCATCCCACTGCATTGGTCCCCGGCCTTCATTCTCACTTCCAGCTTCTGTCTCACTTCTAATCTATCGCCCATCCTTTTTTTTTTTTTTTTTTTTTTTTTTTTTACAAAGAGATATTCTGAAAGCCCCTGTCTTCTTTCCCTCTCCCTCACTGGCTGTTTCTCTCTCCCTCTCTCTCTTTCCCCTTGCGTACACACCCTTCCCTTTTCATCCACCCCTTCTCTCCATATCGTACAAAATGTACCACCTAAAAACACAAATAATGCTTTTACCAAGACTCCGCTTTTTTCTCTTCTAGGACCAGAGATCAATCCTCCTTTACGTTGTGTCAAAAGGAAATTAGAAAAATCCCCTTTTGACTCATCGCATGGCTGTCGCTGATAAGGGATGGTTTGAGTTGTCTTTTTTATTATTGTTTTTTCTTTAACCCCAGGTCTTTCAGAGTTATAATGATATTGAGTGACAAGGGGATGAAAGAGAAAAGACAGCCCTCAGTTTTTTTTTTAAATATTCTTAATGGGTTATCTGGCCCAGTGTGTGTTCAATCCCAGGCATCTACACCCTGAAAAAATTTCAATAAGCTGTTATCACCATTCACCCCTATTTTTCTTCTTCTTCTTCTAGAAAGCATATTATCCAAATGTTTTTGTTTTTGTTGTTTTTTATACAAATGCATAAACAATTTGTTTATTTATGCAATCCTGTGCTCATTCAATTTGCAGCAACATGCACATGCATACATATGAATATCAAAGTGGCCTGTTCAGGATGTTATTTAACACACTTAAATGTCAACTACTGACGGCCACAAATGAATTTAAACTAAATGTTTAATTTTGGGATCATTTCATTACACACAATTGCCATGAGTGCCACTGTAATAAGAGCTGTATTGTAATTGGGTGGTTTGAAAATCAATTTACATAAAAGCACCTATACATTACTAATAGTGTTGCATATTCATTACCACTGTTGTTTCCTGTGAACATACAGATAAGGCAAGGTGTGTGTGTGTGTGTGTGTGTGTGTGTGTGTGTGTGTGTGTGTGTGTGTGTGTGTGTGTGTGTGTGTGTGTGTGTGTGTGTGAGGGGGGCAGTAAAAATGTGCACGTAAATAGAGCACGTCACTCATTTCAGAGGTCCTTACTACCAAATGACATCATATGAAATCCTGGGATAAAACTTAAATTAAACTAAATTATTATTATAGGCATTTAAAAAATAATAATTTTTTGTTAAGATGCATCTAGAAATACTTTATGAAACACATGGTGGAATACAAAAAATCTCTTCTTCAATAAAAAATATTTAAAGATATAAGAATAATTAATAATGTCTGTAAACTAATTAAATATAGTACTCCGTATTTTCATACAGAGTGTGCATATGGCTGCAGGCAGATAAGCGTGAATATGTGACTAGGTAAGCTAGTTTAAACCATTACAGCGCAATATCAGCCTCCCACCCCAACAACACCCTCAAATCCCCCAAAAAAAAAAAAAAAAAGACTGACAGCATCAACATTAAAATGTTCTAATTTTCAACAAATTTGGCCACTCTTTGGCTCCCCGGTTATTGGAAATAGAACTGAATTCTTACCTGCGCACGCTGGAGAATTTTAACTTTGGAATAAATAAATGATAGAACTCACCATTCAAGATGCTCTGGAAAAAGATAATAGCCAATATCCACATGCCCCGCTCCGTTCAATCCCCGAGCTATGCCTTTTTCTTCTTACTCCGCGCACTTTCTCCTTTTTTCTTCTTCTAATGTTCTTCAGTTTGTCAGTTGCAAGGCTACAAAGCTATTAGCCAGGAGAAAACCAGTCCAGTTTTACACTGGCAACGTTCGTTCTGTCTTTCTTTCTGTCCCCTCCTCTCCCTCTCTCTCTTTCTCTCTCTCTCCCGCTCTCTGTTCGATCCCTCTTTGCGCTTAGAGGTTGTGTGTGCTCCCGTGATTATCTTCGTTAAAGCTGTGATCCGACTCCGGCGCCGCTCCCGGTGTCGCTTCCCGGCTTCTGGCGGCGTTGCCTGTGTTTCAGAGGCGCTGGTGGGGTGGCTTGCTGGCGAGGGCTGCCGCGCAGGTGTGATGCTGAGTCAGACCGGTGGCAGAACAGAAGAAGGCAGGTCCACACGAGCACGTACAGGTGGGAATTTGGACCAAAAGAAAATATGTATGCATGCGTGAAATACAATATTATTCCAACTAAAATCAAATTTCAAATAACAGATATATATGTAAAAACAAAAAACAAAATCATTTCACAGAAAATATTAATTAAAATGATGAATGAAATAAAGATTAAATGATCAATGCGGTCTGAAAGAAATAGATTCAGGAGCAATTCAGTAACGGTGTGAGCCCAGCCCGGATGATCCGAAGCGGCTGTAATAATTATTCGACTCCAGAATCAGAGGCTCTTCGCCACCTCTCCACGTCCAGCAAGCTGCAAGCAAGCGCATCTTCCCGTTGCTGGTCTAATCGCATTGGTCCCTGCGCAAGCCTTCTCCGCCTCAGAGCATTACGGAATAACCCTATGCTCCGCTCCTGCCGCCGCTTAAATTCTTCATTGCCTTAAAGGTGCAGGGGCGCTCCAGCTCCTGTCTGTCCTCCTGGACGCGAGGTGTGAAACCGCAGAAACGCGCATCCACAGCGTGACAGAAATAGGCTGTGTCCGGCGGTCCAGTAATACCAATCTGTAAAAATGTACAATGTATACACACTAGGGGATTACTTCTTCAACTTGTAGGGAAACAGGTGCTATGCACTATATTCTATATATAGCTGCGCAATAGAATGTTTTTTACGTGATCAGCCATGGTCGAATTGTAGTGTTGACACCCAGTAAGAGCTCTTTAATTTAAAAATTGAGACACTCTATACGTATGTTGTATTTGTGTTTTTCTGTCATGGACCCTAGGGCGTGTTGTGTGTCATCAAGCTTTAGACCGGATCAATTGATCGACCTTGGCAAATTAGGGCAATGGCCTACTATAGACTAAGGGCACTTAATGTCGACTGTGGCAGCTTCGTACTGTATTCAGTCTCTCAATGACCCGAGAGAAACCCGCCCATGAAATTCGGTAGTACATGAAATAGTGTATGCAAATCCTAACACAATGCAGGCTAAATCATGCATTAATGTAATTACTACAATAATCTGAATATATCAACATCCAATTAATATTTGTGAAAATTATTAGGCCAACAGTTCATATTTTCACAGTTCAGCAATTCATATTTATTATGAGTTGTCAACATTTAGAAATACACATTTTAATTATAGATAATATCTAGACCAATATATGACGTTAGTCTTTATAATAAAAAATATTAGTTATTGTTTAGACTTTAAAATTATTTACACCTGTAGTCACACTTACTACAACAGCGTACCACCAGTCCATATCCTCCCTCCACCGGATCTAAATATTTCTCCAGGAAGGTACTCAGAAGTCACTTTCGAATGTTAAGTGTCAGAAAAATCAAGCACCGCGTGCATTGTACAAGTCAATCACGCCAAGTGAAAGGGCGGCGCACAGTGCACATCGTGTAAACGGCACCACGATAATTAAATTTAATTCCGTTTGATTTTAAACTGAGAGTGTGGCGAAAAAGGAAAGAAACGCAGTTCAGTCAATGCAATTCAATCCCCTTTGCCAAGATAGAATTTAACAAAAACATATATATATATATATATATATATATATATATATATATATATATATATATATATATATATATATATATACATAAATATGTGACTATATATACAAACATATATATTTGTTTCAACTGCGGGGTTTACTGGGTCTAGATAATCTGATTATTAGTCCCCATAAAAAGTACATTTGATTTTTTGTTTCTCTCCAGAAAGAAAGCAAATAATGAGATACACAGATGACAGACAGACTAAAAACTGCAATGCCCAAGAGCATCTATGACAAAACAAATTACCATCATCTGGTTTTACAACATGTATGCAAATGTTTTATATTGATTTCTCTTTTTCACTATATTTTACTATCATCAATTTGGGTTCAGGTTTACATATTTTCCAAAACACACTCTTACTGTGAAGCCACCATAATAAATGTATAATTACCAGAAAATCGACATAACATCAAGCAACTATATAATGTGGATACAGTGAAAATTTTAAAAAGAAAAAGCTCTCCCTGGTTTAACCCTGTGAAGATTGTTCATTTTAAAGTCAATGTTTATAATACTACTAATGATAAAAAGAGCATAGGTACTTGTTTAGTTCTTATTTATGGTTGCAATGGTGAATTTGAGCATAGCATATAGTGTGTTGTGGTGATTAATTTAGTCCAGTTTGGCCTGCCTGTGGCGTGCTCCTAGTCCATTTTGTCCCCAGCCTCTTCAAACCTGGTTGGCTTACCCTCCAAATCAGACCTGCACGCACATGCCCAAATATACGCTCACTGAGCACTTTATTAGGAACACCTGTACACCTACTTATTCATGCAATTACCTAATCAGCCAATCATGTGGCAGCAGTGCAATGCATAAAACCATGCAGATACGGGTCAGGGGCTTCAGTTAATGTTCACATCAACCATCAGAATGGAGAAAAAATGTGATCTCAGTGATTTCGACCATGGCATGATTGTTGGTGCCAGACGGGCTGGTTTGAGTATTTCTGTAACTGCTGATCTCCTGGGATTTTCATGCACAACAGTCTCTAGAGTTTACTCAGAATGGTGCCAAAAACAAAAACCATCCAGTGAGCGGCAGTTCTGCGGACGAAAATGCCTTGTTGATGAGAGAGGTCAATGGAGAATGGCTAGACTGGTTCGAGCTGACAGAAAGGCTACAGTAACTCAGATAACCACTCTGTACAATTGTGGTGAGCAGAAAAGCATCTCAGAATGCACAACACGTTGAACCTTGAGGCGGATGGGCTACAACAGCAGAAGACTATGTCGCGTTCCACTTCTCTCAGCCAAGAATGGAAAGCTGAGGCTGCAGTGGGCACAGGCTCACAAAAACTGGACAGTTGAAGACTGGAAAAACGTAGCCTGGTCTGATGGATCTCGATTTCTGCTGAGGCACACAGATGGTAGGGTCAGAATATGGCACCAGAAGCATGAATCCATGGACCGAACCTGCCTTATGTCAACAGTCCAGGCTGGTGGCAGTGGTGTAATGGTGTGGGGAATGTTTTCTTGGCACACTTTGGGCCTGTTAATACCAATCAATCATCGCTTGAATGCCACAGCCTATTTGAGTATTGTTGCTGACCATGAGCATCCCTTCATGGCCACAATTTACCCATCTTCTAATGGCTACTTCCAGCATGATAATGCACCATGTCACAAAGCAAAAGCTGTCTCAGACTGGTTTCATGAGCATGACAATGAGTTCAACATTCTTCAGTGGCCTTCCCAGTCACCGGATTTGAATCCAATAGAACACCTTTGGGATGTGGCAGAATGGGAGATTTGCAGCATGAATGTGCAGCTGACAAATCTGCAGAAATTGTGTGATGCAATCATTTCAACATGGACCAGAATCTCAAAGGAATGTTTCCAACATCTTGTGGAATCCATGCCACGAAGAATTGAAGCTGTTTTGAGAGCAAAGGGAGGCACTACCCAGTATTAGTATAGTGTTCCTAATAAAGTGCTCAGTGAGTGTAAGACGTGTGACTGCTCACCACCCTGTGTCCAGAAGGTCTGCCCAAAAAAGGCTTCACTGGACCTCACCTATGATATTCAGGATTCAAATAACCACACCAGATTTGTGTTCCAGGGAAGAAGGAATTGAAGATGTTAATTTCACAGTGAGATTGTGACGGAGTGCCGTCACTATGGTTGAGTATGCGTTCTGACTGCCATACCAACGAGCCTGGCTCTTTGGCGTCGTGGTCAAAGTCGCATGTTTGGTACCCCGTAGACCTGGGTTTGAGGTCGGGTGGGGTGACTGCTCTCGCCCTTCGCTACAAATGGTGTTAGAGTGTGATGGCTGGCCGCGAGGCCATCGGAGGCGTGCCCGGTGTGTGACCCCCAGGTTAGGTTGACCCTGGTGTGAGGGACCCCAGAGATGGGTGAAGCATGAGTGAGTGGGGCACCCTGGGATGGGAGAAGTACGGCAGGGGAATGTGTGAGGGACGCCTTGGTGCGTGAAACGCATGGGCACTGTCACGGTCTAGCACCGCGACGAGACTGAGACATACACTGTTACAGACGCGCAAAACATGAACATCGCAACACAACACTTTTCACATCTTGCCGGCAAACTCAACATCAGTTGTGTTAAGTGTGTGTTTGTATTGCGTGTATTGTCTGTATAGTGTGTTAACTAGCTGTGTTTTGTTGCTGATGTAGCCACTTAAAGAGCCTGCTACCCTGTTCTGAATAAGGCCTGTTAGGACAGCGGTGTTAGCGGTGTTAAATAACGATGCGCTTATATTCTAACAACAGCAGCTGATGGTTATAAAAGACAACAGAGCAAACACAGTCTTTTTAGCAATATTTATTGGAAAATGTATTACTTAAAATTTGGCAAAGCAAACAGAAACATGTTTACCTGGCGTTTGTTTCATCCACTGCCAAACAGGAAGTGGGGGGGAACCAGGTATTATTTCTGCAGGGGGAGTAGTGGGTACTACCACCTGTTTGTTTGTTTCAAGGGGGGAAAATATAAAGATCCTTAAATGTTAGTTATTATTTGTATTTAGTACCTCCTTTGTTATTCTTTTGCTCTGGATTGTTTGTTATTCGATTCATGGCCATGTTTGTTAAGTATTGTTTTATTATTTTCTGTTTCGTTGTGTTAATTGATTTTGAGGAGATTGAAGGTGCCTAGTGGGAGGAGCTACGCCCATATAGCCAGAGGGGTTTAGAGCTCTGGGGTTGTGTTGTTGAAGTTGTGTAGGAAGGCAGATGCTAGACTTGGGTCTGATTTCCAGACATAGCCAAGCAAGCTTAGTTTTTTTTGTCTGTTTATTTTTGTACAGTTTTTGTTTTGTAAATAATTAACACTGTATATTCCTGCACTGCCACCGTTCTCCACCTTTCGCCACCTGTAAATAAATTCCACCATCAGCACCTCATCGCTGTTTCAACGTCTTCTGTGTCCTCCACCCTTGGCACACCCTAACAGGCACGCTTCCTGAAGGGGAGGACAGTGTGACGGAGCGCCGTCACTATGGTTGAGTATGCGCTCTGGCTGCTATACCAATGAGCCTGGCTCTTTGGTGTCGCGGTCAAAGTCACATGTTTGGTACCCCATAGACCCGGGTTTGAGGCCAGGTGGGGTGACTGCTCTTGCCCTTTGCTACAGAGATGTTTGTTCTGATCTTCCTCTCCCTGCACCTTGAAAGGGCTTGCTTTCTGGGGAATAATGGCTGCCTTCCCTCAACTTATCAGTGTAGCCTTGGGATGGCGTCTGTTGTGTTTGGGCCTCTGTGTGACCTTCCACTCCTTTGCACAGTGTTTGCCATGGCATTATTAGCAACTTTCTAAAGGACTTCCAAATCTTCCAGTAGAAATAACTCAGCGTTACAGCATTGAATTTTGTAGATTGAGATTTGGAATATCATTTCGATCAGCAACATTCTTGCTGTTGGCTAGTGGTTTTATAAATTTTTAGGTAATTTTCACAGTTGCACAGACAGCGCTGCGTGCTGTGGAGCTGGTTCACTCTACATGCACGTAGTTTTATCATTTTTGTATCTCATTTTAACATGGATGCTGCATTCTTTTAACGTGGAATTGTTTGGGATACGGTGACTCTAATTTGGGCTGCTTGACGGGATTAGTGGAATATCCATTTTTACCTTATATATTTTATACTCTTGGCTATGCTTGGGGAGGTGTGGTCTGGCTGAATGGTGTGGCGGTGTCTGCATTTTGTATTGCTGACTAACTGGGGTGATATGCTTGTTGTGGGTTGCGGTGACGGCTAATAGCATAGTACTGAACATAGTGTAAAGCTTCTTTTGTAGATATTTCCCAGTGTGATTCACTTTGTCTTTGTGGTTGTCACTTCTTAGTGTGGAAATAACTGCACTTAAATTGCAATACCGTGGCAGAAACTGTAGGACATTCAGCATTGTAGGCCAGTCCAATGCCCCCCCCCAAAGTCTGTACCCTTAATGTTTTAAATAAAATTTTCAAATTTAAGTCTGTGTCTGTCATCTATGCACTGTCACTGAGGTGTTCCAACCCTAGTGCAGGGTATCTGCTTCCAGGGCCCTCACCTGTTAATTGAGGGTGGCGTAGGTTAGCCTCTATATTGAACAGCCAGGTTACATGTGTATCAGTCTATTTTTATAATTTGCTTATTCAGTCTGTTTTTCTAATATTTTATTTGCTTTTTGTATGACATGTGCCCACATGAGCAATGTATCCAATAATTGAGCATGCTCATAATTTCATGTGTCAATAGGTAAGCAACCATAATCAAAAGGACAGGTGATAAGGTGATAAATTGTATCCAGAGAGTTTTTAACAGCCATAGCTTTCTCCCTGTCTTTGGTATCTGGTGTCAATACAGAGAGCACATTTTACACTGCAGTTTATCACAGAGCTGAAAGGCTGAAATGCTAAAAAGGCAATGGTTGAGCCTTGGGGGTGTGGTGTGGGGTGGAGTGGAGTTGGGGTTGGGGTGTGGGTGGCAGGTTTGGATGGGCTGCTTCCACGGGAATCCTGTCCCTGTAGTCCACAGGGCCACGCAAACCCAACCTCAGGCAGAGCAGTGTTAGCCAGAGATGACTATTTGTCATGACTGCGGCTGGGAGAAGGATTAGGCTGTGGGTGCATCCTCCTCTGCAGGGCACTGTGGGAACAGATATGATCAGGTGACCACCCGGGGAATAGAGCAGCTGGGCTTGATGGACGACCTGAGTGTAAGCAACACTTTGATTTCACTAGCAGCACTGGTGTGGACTGTATAATTAATAATTTATACATTTTATTTATTTGTTCATGGGTAAAGGACAAGTACAATAAACATTTATACAGATACAAATGTAGTGTTCAATGTAGTGTGCACAAAACTCAGGTGCTTCACTCATTCCCCTCTGTCTTCTCTATTTACTGATAAATATAGAAATAGAAACACACTGAAAATGAAATAATCTACTCAGGTAAGACTAAGTGCATCCATGCTTTTTAAAGAGCTGTTGGTAATGACTAAGAGAAAGCCAGCTCTTGGTACTAGATTTGTGACAGTGCTGAGTGGGTGTGTCAATACTGTAATCCAGATTTGTAAAATGGATAATTCTTGTTTAATTCTTTGTAGTTTGTATTATACATGTATAATAAAGTTAAAAGTAGGCCTACCACCGACTTAAAAGACAATATGGTGTTTCGCAATGTAGTGGCGCTTGACTTACTACAGCTCTCAGAAGCGTGTAGCTGAAAAGCACGTAAGTCAAGGGCAGAATACGCGTAAATGGTATTTACATAAGAAACGCCCAGATTTTGGGGTTCCTCCACCCGAAGCGCATAACTGTCTTCATGGCGCGCAAATCAGAGGCCCTGTTCACACCTGGTATTAACATGCGTCTTGGCCAAAGGCCAAGTTGTGAGGAGCGTTTTTCCATCATCACCCCCCAGTGGTGGAATGATCTCCCCACCCCCCTGAGAACAACCCTTCAGACGTGGGTTGAAGACACACCTCTTCAGACTCTACTTGGACTGACACCTTTGCCATTCTTTGACCTTATAAATTTAACCTTGTAAATCTTAGACTCCTGGCTTGTATTTGTAGCTCTTACCTTGTATCATGTACGTTTTTTGCCTGGGTAGTATAGCAGTACTTTATTGTCCCTGTGATTGTATCTGATATATGTAATCCTAGATCAGATTAGTTGGCTCGCGACACTGACCTTGCGCTTAGCCTCAGCACTATCTGCATTGTATGACCTGTACACATCTTGTTCTTGTGCCTGTTTGCCCACTATATGCACTTTTGTACATCGCTTTGGATAAAGAGTCTGCTAAATGAATAAATGTAAATGGAAATGTCTTGGGTGATCCGATCACAAGTGGACAGCTCTAAATACGGCTGTTCACACTTGGCATTACAGTGCGTCCCCACATGCGTCTCGAGTGACCTCTTGTGATCGAATCTCACTTCCCCGCTTTATATGCAAATAAACACATACATCATGACCGTTTGCAAATGTAAGTTTATGCATCATTTAAAGGTCTGTTTGAACGAATCTTATTATGACTGTCACTATGAAATAATGCGTGTTGTATCTGTAAATGAAAACCTAGTTGACTAGCAAGCTAGATTCCGTTCATCATTGAAATACCCTTAACTCAGCTGCAGCTGGTCTTTTGTTAAATTATGTTTCTCGTTGGAAAAAGCAGAAACGCTAGATTCGAACATTTTGAACTTCACCGTATTTGTCTGGCACCTTTCCAGTATGGTTGAATTAAATAGGCTAAACAAGACATTATGTTTCCAAAGTTTCTTACTTTATTCACTGTAATGAAAATGTTTCATAATGTAGTTTAATATCAAAGGGTGTTTGCTGGTTTGCTAGTGTGAATAGGCCTACATCTATGAATTACTTTTCTAAAACCAAAGCGCGCTTGTTATGGAAGAAGGGACATTCTAAAATGCTTAACCTGAAATGGCTTAACATGGCTTAATGTCCCAAAACAGCGATCAATGATCACCAAATTTCTCTCGGACATCTCTTGCCATAAACATTTCCACCTGTCAAAAAATCAAAACCGAAATCCTATGAGTATGGACGCTTTTTTGATAGGAGACAGTTTTTATGACACGTGTCAGACAAATTTGGTGATCATTGATCGCTGTTTTAGGACATTAAGCCACGTTAAGCCTTTTCCTTATAATGGGCGTCAATGGAGAGGAAAACATACTGAGATAATGACCATACTCCTAGGATTTCAGTTTTGATGTTTTTGACAGGAGGAACTGTTTCTGACAAGAGATGTCTGAGAGAAATTTGGTGATCATTGATCGCAGTTTTGGAACATTAAGCCATGTTAAGCGTTTTAGAATGTCCCCTTGATATTCATGATATCATAAATCTTGACTCCCACAATAGTCTACTTACATTTATTTGTAGAACTACAACACTTTGCGTATTATTCATAATACCATTTTTCCACGTAATATACTGCATTACACCTTTGGGGCTTGGAAGCATTTGACGTAGCTTGTGAACTCCAGTAGTTGTTGTTGCCTGTTGTCGCACTTTAAAACCCTTTCGCACGTAACTTACTTTTCATGCTATGTAGACCATGGTTCGTTATGTTTTCATTAGCGTTATTAAGCTTCTCATAGTTTTCAGTTAGCATTTGCTATATTTTTTAACGTTAAATCGCTGTTACCTCAAAACTAAAATTAGCTAGAATTTTTCCAATCTCGTGTTCTAATCGCACCGGTTTTAGCTTACGTGCTAAACAGCTAATCACACCGGTGTGACCGCCACTGGCGCGCGAATGAGTACGTACTTCCACTACACAGAGGACATCAGTTGAGTAGGCGGTCCTTCAATGTGGCCCAGGCACTGTTGCCAACTTAGAGACTTTGTCGCTAGATTTAGCGACTTTTCAAACCCCTTTAGCGGCTTTTTTTCAAAAAAGCACCTAGCGACAAATCTAGCGACTTTTTGGACAAACCTTAGCTACTTTCCATAGAAGAGAGTCGCCAGTACTGCCCCGCGAGCGAGAGGCACACCTTTTTCTGCGTCTACCCTGGTCAGTGAGTGGCAGAGAGGCAGAGCAGCACGTTGGCTGTGTCCCAATTCAGGGGCTGCATCCTTCGAAGGACACGGTCTACGAAGGCCACTACGAAGGCGTGGCCTTCGTAGACCGCGCGAAGGCTGAACCGAAATGAGACGGTCTGGTCTACGTGAGGATTTCCTATTTGCGTCACCAGCTGTTCCAGCCCTTACCGTTGCTTCACCAAGCGCCGCTCCTGTTGCCTAGCAACCTTGACAGCAGCAGTTAAAAATCGGGACACAGCTAGCTAGCTAGCTAAAAGATGGAGCCAGAATTTTTAATTTTATTTTTTAAGGCTGAAACATAGGTCGGATGCGGGAAGCTAAGCTGCAGTAAGCTAGCTAGCTAACATCCCTAACATCACGTAACTTAACACGTAACTATTTTAACGAAAATTTGAAGTTTTAAGGCCCCTTGGTTCTTTTAACATTTGTATCGTTAGCTATTCGATTAAGTTGAAACCCAATACTTGATTTAAAAGTGTACTCCTCGGCCAATGTGTTTGTTGTGCCCGCCATTTTCTTTTTGAAAAGTGATTCATCACTGGCGCGCAGTGAATTCTGGGATAGGTTGGCCAGCGAAGGATACACCCGGTGCATCCTTCGTTGCCTGGGAAAAGAAGGGCGCATTTCTCGGCCGCATTTGAAGGAGCCTTCGAAATGGGACAGCCTTGTCGCGCCGACTGTGACGCAATCGGTCTTCAAATGCAGCCTTCGGAGGATGCAGCCCCTGAATTGGGACACAGCCGTTCAGTCTACACGGCAGCTGACACAGACGTGAATGAGCTGCGCATGTGCAAAAGTGTTGCCAAGGACCAATCACTAATCTGTATTGTTTGCTCCTCCTTTGTTTTAATTTAAACAATTTAATTTGATCGTTTTGACCGTTATCACTGTCTTATCACTCAGTATCACACGGAGGCTGTGCGCTGTGAGAGAAAAAATAAAGATTCTGTCACTTCTAACTTTCTCTGATCATTTTACATGTATATATAGCCGAAATCACAGCATAGCCATTGTCTTTAAATTATGTGTGTGGTGATTTTGTCAGACGGTGTTATGGTTATAAAATCAGAATTTTAGCAGTGCAGAGCAGCAGCTTGGAAATGGCTTGGAAGTGACTACTGGTTAACATGTAGTCTTAATGGGCCGTGTTTCAGTCACTATTTCATACTCGTCCCGTTGTCGACAACAGAAACAGAAAAATATGTAAAACGGCTGTATTAAAATACGGTATATGTGAGCACAGCGAGTAGGAGAGAAGCAACCCGATGGTAAGTGCGGACACCATCTGACACTGGGCAGAATGCAAATACGACGTAATGACGTCACAAATATGATAATTAGTGCATGACGTCATTTAGTGACTTTTCGAGCAGGCTTTAGCTACTTTCCATTTAAAGTAGTTGGTAACACTGGGCCTAGGACGCATTTGCGTTCACACGAGTGGTGGTAAACTCAGCTCCTTTTATGGACTCGGGTTCCTCTGAGTCACTCACTAAACTGATCCGGGTGTGTCGAGTCCTTTGAGTCACTTGAGTCAGTGTTTGAGTTGTGGAGGAAACAGGATCCACTCAACTCGGTTGTTGAATTGTGGAGGAAACAGGATCCACTCAACTCAGTTCCATTCAGTTTTGAGTTGTGGAGGAAAGGAAAGGATCCACTCAACTCGGTTAACTGCGCGAGGCTGAGTCCGTGATGTTTCAGTCAACTCTAGGCTAACTGAGCCAATTAGCATGATAAGCCTTACATGTGCATGAAATATATCAGCCACAAAACGAACAACAGTGTGTGTAACCGCTTGTTTATTGCAATATTCTTATTCTTGTCTGGATGAATCGTCAAATAATCTGTGCAGTGTGCTCAGTATGCTAACGAAGCGCAAGCCTGACATCCACTGAGACGTGAGTCTGCAGCTTCGCTGCGGTGGAGGGAGGATCTACTCAACTCAAGTCAGTGAATCTGAGTCTTCTGGGTCCGCTGTGTTTCCGAGTGCGGTGGAAGGAGGATCTACTCAACTCAAGTCAGTGAATCTGAGTCTTCTGGGTCCGCTGTGTTTCCGACTATGTAGGCAGTTACTCTGATCCGTTCTCAGTCAACTCAACTACATTCAGAGGCGGATATTTGATAATTTATTAAGTTATTTGAACGTCGGACAGTTGGGTTACCTGCTAAACGCTAGATAGATGGGCAGAGTATGTTATACAGGTCATAATAAGAGTGATACATATTACTGTTTCAATGTGCGTCGCCTGGTGTTAGCAGCAGCCATAGGACTATAGGATCCGGGTTAATGGAGACCTCAGACTCATGAATCCTGAGTTAGTACAAGGATTTGAGTTAATAACCCGGGTGACTCAGGAATCAACCAGCTCTAGTTCACACTGCTAAAAGAATGTGGCCATATGCGGCCCAGACCACCTCTGAATGCGGTCTGAAAGATTGGATCTCAAATGCGTATTTGGTGCGTTCACACCTGTACTTAGCGCTGTCCACTTATGATCGGATCACCAAAGATTGATGTTAATACCAGGTGTGAACAGGGCCATAGACTTTAGTCAAGGGGAGAGTACGCATAGGCTGAAAAGTACATACCTGCGGGCTTTTTTTTGACTTACGTGCATGGGAGAATACGGCCCACAGCACTTAACTTCAGAATGAAGGCGGGCTCATGAAAGAGGCATGATTTATTTAAAACAGAAGTAGACTGAGTCACAACCTCCTTTATTTTGGCTGTCGGGAAAACATGGAATGTGGACTTTTCGCATTTACCATGTGAATGTCAGTGAAATCCATTCAAACCATAAAGACTGATTTTGAAAATAAATGCAAAGGGAGAGCTAAATTACGAATAGCCTCAAAGGAAAGCATTTGTTTCTATGTATGACATAAACCCAAAAATAAATACACCAAAGGACACATGTGCTGGGCCTATGTATAAAGACATGTTTGATGTGTGGAGATTCATTAAAAGGCAATATGGTGTTTTGCCATGAAGTGGCACTTGACTTACTACAGCCCTCCATGGGAGTGTCCTCTCTAGCTGCTATGACGCTTTGACTATAACTCTGAGGGCCAAATTTAAGCAAGTTATATATGTTTTATTCTTACACATCATCACAAGTTTGGTGGTCACTAAAATGAATTGCCAGTATTATGTGAACTAAAAAATATAGAACAATACTTGCTAAAATTCATTACTGTAGAAGACAGACAAATCAGCATGGCTGTTACTCTGAATGCCACCTCATGTTTTCTTTAGAGAAAAAAATGGTATAATATTTAGCCTCTTTCCCAAAAACTGTCTGTAGGATTGGACACTGAAATTAACAGATATTTGTTAATGCCATTTTGAAAGTAGTGCTGACGCATGGTCATATTTCAGGTCACATCTGTTGTTCCATAAACCTGTTCATGGAGTAAGTGTAAGGTTTCCTCAGCCAGAGATGTTAGGACTATGTAGGATAATGTCATGAAATACTAAGGTTATGTTATCCTTGCTTAGCATTGGCCAGTGTAGGAGGACTATTTGGGAACAACAATGCCACAGTAATAAGAACCTCTGTTTTTCCAGAAGCTTCTTTGAATTAATTCCCCAAAACTGGCATGCTCAGTGCACTTGATCACCCTGGTGAAGGTGGTGTGGCAGGTTTAGGGCTGCTGTGGGTTTCAAACTGCAGTCTCTTCCATGTGACAAGCATCAGTGAGGACACTACAGTGTTGTTGCTTGGTGAGAGTAAGGAATTGCTTTCTTGTTATGCCTCTGGGGAATGACATCACTTCCTCTACCAGACATTTATGATGTACAGAGTCTCATCCATAAACGCCACAGCTCTGAGAGAGATACAGCTTGTTCGCCCTTCAAATAGCTCCAGGTCTCCAGGGCCACTGATGGATATCTTGTCTTGAGTCCAGGGGGCGATGTCATTGACCGTTGTTTGCTAAGGCGCTACGCTGGCCCTGAAAAAGAGCCCCATGATCTTCTTTGGTGTTCTATCTCAAGGATCATCTCCAAAGTCCCCTGCATGTGACCACAGATGAAGAACAGGGTGGTTTGGGACGATGGACATGGCCCAAGACAGGACTCACTGACCATAGCCTCTGAACAGTACTTGGACTTGGCTCCATGTGGATTACTGTCCACTCTAATCAGCCTCTTGTTCTGGGGCAGTTCCAGGAGCCTCTTCTCAACCAGCACCAGCGCCTCCATCTGCTACCCCTACATTTAGCTCCCCCTCAGCTGGCCCGTGGTTGGCACTCTGTTTTGGCAGGACCAACTGTAGAGGTTAACCAGAGTTTCATGCTTGTGGGATTTTTGGGATCAGGACATGCCATAATAGTCAACGATCACTTAGTGAAATCACGCCCAAAAAAATACAGGTGAACCGAATAACATTGATCATCTCCAAACAAGGGCACATGTCAAGGTCTGGGTAGATTAGATGGTAAGCTAACAATCAGTTCTCGTAGTCAACGTGTTGGATGCAGGAGAAATGGGTAGGGGTAAAGACCTGAGCAGCTTTTACAAGGGCCAAATTGTTATAGCCAGATGACTGGGTCAGAGCATCTCTGAAACGGCAAGGCTTGTGGGTTGCTTCTGGGCAGCAGTGGTGAGTACCTACTGACAGTGGTCCAAGGAGGGACAAACCACAAACCGGCGACAGGGTGTTGGGCACCCAAGGCTCATCGATGCGCGAGGGCAACGAATGCTATCCCATCTGGTCTGAACCGACAGAAGGTCTACTGTGGCACAAGTCACAGAAAATTTTAATGATGGTTACGGGAGGAATGTGTCACAACACACAGTGCATCGCAGCCACAGACCCTTCATCATGGGTGCTCTGACCAGTCTGCAGCTATGCAGCCCCATACACCAGTCACAGTGCCCATGATGACCCCTGTCCACCATCGAAAGCGCCTACAATGGGCACGCGAGCGTCGGAACTGGACCTTGGAGCAGTGGAAGAAGGTTGCCTGGTCTGATGAGTCCCATTTTCTTTTAGATCACATGGATGCCCGTGTACGTGTGCGCCGTTCACCTGGGGAACTAATGGCACCAGGATGCACTGTGGGAAAACGACAAGCCGGTGGAGGGAGTGTGATGCTCTGGGCAATGTTCTGCTGGGAAACCCTGGGTCCGGCCATTCATTTGGACATCAATTTGACACATGCCACCTACCTAAACATCGTTGCAGGCCAGGTACACCCCTTCATGGCAATGGTATTCTCTGATGGCAGTGGCCTCTTTCAGCAGGATAATGTGCCCTGCCACACTGCACACAATTCTCCAGATCTCAATCTGATTGAGCATCTGTGGGATGTGCTGGACCGACAAGTCCGATCCACAGCGGCTCCACCTCGCAACTTACAGGACTTGAAGGATCTGCTGCTAATGTTTTGGTGTCAGATACCACAGGACACCTTCAGGGGTCTTGTAGAGTCCATGCCTCAGCAGGTCAGCACTGTTTTGGTGGCACACGGAATACGAACAGCATATTAGTCAGGTGGTCATAATGTTTTGGCTCATCAGTGTATGATCCATTTATGCAGTTCCTTATGTATTGAAACAGTTCAGATCCACTGGCACTGGATCAATTTACAACCAATTTACAACAACTGACAAATCTTTTTTGAGTGAATCAAACTCCTTGTTTCTCAGTTAAAAATAATCAGGAATGAACATTCATGAAGGTGTTAAATAGCACAGCATTGGCACCAGAAGTCTTCACAGAGTTACTGTAAGGTCTAGTAAGCAAATTATATTTGCATACTGTACATATAGTGGTTACATACTATACATATAGTCACCCTGGGGCTCTCCTAAAGCAGGATATTTTTCTACTGGGGCTTCTTCAAAAGGTTTCAGGGAGGCACTTGGGATCAAGGTAAGTAATCACAGATCACAATGGAACCGATGGAGCAGATCTTAAAGGAAGCACAGGGAGTTACAGGCTGAGAGAGGTCCAGTGACAGAATAAGGCTGAAAGCTTTTGTCCTAAAGTACATATGTAATATGGTGGTATGTTCTAAATGTGCCTGTTCTCAGCTCCCACACTCCTCAGTCATGTATGCATATATGAACCCCTATCATGTGAAACTGACACCTGCTCATTTTATACGACACAATCCAAAATTTACATCAGCTCAAAGATCAAGATCATCAATGACAGAAATTGACTTCTTGTGCAGGACAGTCCTTTTAATGAGTGTCTATGCCCCACTCTTGACGAAAAAACTCTGAGCTTTATCAAAACCAGTGACCTGAGGTGGTGTGGTCTTGACTGTTTAGTTTCACTTCCTGTGTTGAATATGTTTTTATCTCATATTCTATGGGTAATGTAGGCGTAACATCAATGTTTAAAGCTTCCACCACATTTGCCACAGTGGAATGCATGTTGCCCTCTTGCATGTTACACGGAAACAGCGTGTTCCCGAACAGATTCTGTAGCTGTGAGTCTCAGCCACAAGCTTCTGGGGGAAGCCCGTGGCCCAGACTGTCTTCTTTTCTTAAAATCTCCTTCATACTTGGTTTCTCGCATGTTTGTTGGCAATCAAATGCTGGGACAGTGTTGGAGGAACACAGAAAACATCTCCATTTTGTATCAACATTGAATGTGACCCCCAAATCTTCAACCCCGGGCACTACCTAGATTGCCAGTGAAATATCCCACTCCACAATGAAGTATTTTTTCTGTCCTGCTAAACATTCTGTGACCAGACTTTGAACCAGAAAAGGCAGGGACTTTAACTGTTACCATTTGACTGTTAAAATACCTATGCACACAGAATGAGTTTGTGTTCAGTTGTGTCTTGGTGTTCTTGGTCCTGATGCTGAATTTTTACAGTTATTGTTTATGTTGTCCTTATCATCCAGAATGCATGTTTAAGTTTTGCTTTAATCTGATTGCTGTTGATCCTTTACATGTCAGCTATATATCTGACTGAGCATATTGTTTGGGTGATGTGCTTGCACACTGCTTACTGTTCAGTCTATGTCATTGGTGGTTGGAAAAGTTGGTTTGAGGAGTGTGTGTCTTCCAGAATCACTACAAATACAGATACCCCTACCTACAGAGGTGGGGTAAGGGACACCTCAAGCTGCTGGTGGGGGTCTGGGGTCAGAAATGCCTCCAGGAATTTGACACACAATCATACTGAATGGCTCTGAGCTGATACAGTATAGGCCAGGTACACCTGAATGTAGAAAGCCAGATCATGCCTTGAGTTGCACATTTCTTATCAGACTTCTTATTAGAACTTTCCATACAGCTTTTACCCTGTAGCACCATTTTCAAATTGCCAATTGCATTACATCAAGCTTGCCTCTGTAACATTCTGCAATCCTCAGACTGCATGCAGCCAATGGCTATTTTTTACATTACGAGTCCCACAGTGCATCTCAGCGGGGCAAATGCCAACTGGAGGACAGATCTCTACTATCATCCTCCAAGTGACTTGCATGCCTCTCACAAGCCTGTAGACAAAGCCCACAAGCCTGTGGACAAGATTGAAGATGGAATCAAAGCCACCAAGTCATCTTAGGTTATGGTGCTACTTGATCAAAGAGAAACACAAACTAGCTAAATCTGGAGGAGGTGTTTTTTTGCTTTGTTCTGTTTTGTTTTGATTGAATACCACTGTTTCCCCGAGGGGTGAATTTATTCAAAATTTGTCTAACTTCCACTCATGATTAAATGAAATTATTTTTTTTCAATACAGACACATTTTTTCATTTGTTCTTGGTGAGCTCTGAAACCACCAAGCTGTCTTTGTAAAGACAAATAACAAATATTGACCAAGAATTTGCATTTACATTTTGTAATTTAACAGACACTCATCCAGAGCAGCTTACAGGGTGCAGCTAATAAAATGGCAGGTACAGTGGCATACACACAGTACAACTGACCACATCCGAATATACTAAGTCCCACATTAGTGATAACTACTACTACTGTAAATACATATGTAGTACAATAAATTCATAGGTGCAATACATAAGTGCATAAACTCATCTGTGCAATACAACCTACCCTACACTCAGCCCTGCATCCAAGGGGTTGAGCAGACCAGGCGAAAATCAGCAGTTAAACCTATGAATAACTTTCCTTTGTACCATTTTTCAACATTAATTAATTACAGTTAAGGTGTGAAAGCTATTAATATATTTACTCAGAGTTAAGGTATGAAAGCTATGAATATAACTCTAATCGAAACTACTACAATTGTGCAAACACACAGTCTTTTGAAACCCAAAAATTTTGGGTCAAATAATTTGTTAAATAATTTTCATGAAGATCTCACAGTGGTTTCTTTTGGGTTTTTTTTTAATTTCTCACAGTGAATTTCACTTTCTCTACCCTTTGAGTGAATTGTCTTGGAGTGTATTTCTGTGACCTGACAGCAATATGTTGATGAGAAGGGCAGTGGAGAAGGGCAGCCCGGTCTCGATGCAGGATTTCCCATGCACTATTGCAGTACAATGCATGGGGGACATCCTGCGATTTGAATATTGTTCACTTTAGGTTACTCAGCCATCACCAGTTGCTTAAATACCAGTAAGTGCTGGCAGGGCCTGAGGCTGCTGTGGAATGGCTGCTTTCCAGCTGGGGGAGCGTGGGGGTGGGAGGTATGAGGGTTGATGGTGTGGGGGTTAGGGGGGTGCTTTCCAGTGGAATGGAGCAGAGATCTGCACTTAGAAGGTCAGGGTTCTCTGTGAAACCTAACCATGGTTCTCATGAGAGAGGCCTAACCTTTGTGATGACATTTTTATCCACTCGATTCAGTTAATAAGGAAAACCACACAAAGGCCATCCCTTCCACTTCTATAAGGGGGGTGGGTCTATCAATATCATGTCAAGATATGTAGGCTGTGTCACAGTGCATGGCAGAAGATTTGATTTCATCTCTCATCTAACATGTCTCCTCTAAGGATGATGGATGGACTGATGAATGCTGGCAGATGAATGCTTTACTGTGCTCCTGAGCAAGACCCTCCTCATCCTCCAGGTGTCAGCAGGGAACAATGGCAAAACCACTGTCTCCTTCCTTTTCCCCAGCTGCCTCCGCTCACACCTGACTCCCCCCCACCCCACTGCAAATACCTCTTTCGCCATGCACGGAAAGTCAGCAGAGGAAGTAATCCTCAATGCACCTCCTCTTGTTTTGACAGCTCCTCTAAAGCACGGTGTCTCTTACATCTAAACCCCCCCCAATCAGGCATAATATTCAGCACCCTTTCCCCTGGCCACCCCACCGATCTCAGGTTCCCTCATGCAGCCGCCGGCTCGGAATAGCAAAGTCAGAGGAGCAGTAAAACGATTCCCTTTGTTACCCCCAAAACAATGGCACTGATGGGGGAAAACAGTGCGTCCCGATCCAGATGCACCAGTGTGTCGGGTTTCAGGCTGGCAGCTGGTCCCAGGCGCATCACTTTGGGACACTCTGGTGTCTTGTTACTCCTCATTGCTGGCTGGCAGCTCTCCCACTCAAAGCTGCTTGATGGCAGGACACACGGACGCTCTGTAAATATCCCGCCAGAATCCTTCACTGTGATGAGTGCTCCTGGGTGCAGGGATGCCGCCACCACTGAGATGGCTCGGAGAGGCACGTAGCATACACTGTTGTTGTGGAGAAAGGCAGGATAGCTGCATCCTGGTAGCCCATGCCGACTCATTCACCCTTTGAATATTGTGGCCCCACACCTGATCGCACATCCTTGACAGCAAAGATGCATGCGTTAGAGTGTGACAGAGGCCTTTGCTCCTTCAGCCTTCAGCCTTCACACCTGGGAACAATGCAACAGTTTGACCATTGAAATGCAGGACATTACTGTAAACATGCAACATGTGTTCCAGTCCCACCACAGGCAAAGGATTGGGGGGGGTCATTCTCCTCAGGCTGATTCATCTGGTTGCCATTTTGACTTGAACAACACATCAGCACATACAGGAATCAACCCCTAAAACCGACTGACTGGGTTTTAAAATCATGGCATCCTACCTACAGCAAGTTTCCATTTGTCACCCAGTTTGAAGGTAACTTTTCAGACCACTGCAATCTTAGCACACCTTAGCCTCAGAAAAATGAAAACCAAAACTAAATCAGTAAAATGAACAGGTTCCTTTATACACCATCCACCACTCCTTGTTTATGTGACAAACACCCACATGCAGTGTTGCTTGCATGGCTTACATTTTGGCCTGTTATCCATTTATACAACTGAGGCAATTTACAGTAAGTACCCTTGCTTAAGGGTACATTACAACAGCAGTTCCCCATGTAAGAGCAGAGCCTGAAAAGTCTTAGGTATGAACACAATTAAACCAGACCTCAATAATCCCCCACCACCACCACCCTCTCTCTCTCCTTTGTGGTGCCCCTATGACAGGCTGACCATTCAGGAGAGCAGGAAACAAAAAGGCTATCCAGACTGCAACAAAAATTCCGACTCCAAGTTATATAAAAAAATATTTCTTTCCCCAACTTCCCCAACAAGTTCAAAAGGCCCCAGCTAGAAGCACTTAATGGCTAATTTCAGCAGAAAGCTGTCATCAAACTGGCCAATCAGAAAATATCCCAGTGGCATTCTTTTCTACTTACACTCTTGCAGTGCTATTACAAAACCAGTTCTTACTGAGTTCTCACTCAGGTCATGGATTGTAGTTTCACAAACAGTCCTGCAGAGGGCCTTTAGCGGTTTTAATGGTCTAAACCAGAGCGTCTGACCGCATCTGTCAAGGTGGACCATGGTAATGCTAACAGGATGTCATTCGGCACCTGCAGTGATGGGATCACATGGTTAAAGAGGTATTTTGGATGTTGCTGGGACGGTAACGGGTGTCAACGTATCCTGTCATGGCATTACATGTCCCGCACCATGTATGACAAAATAGAAAGGCTTGTAAAGCTACTGCAGAAGTGATCCAAATTTACACTCACCTTGGCAAACAACAGTACCATCACAGCACTGTGTCCAAATGTAGCCTGCTAATAAGGTCACTGCAGCTTTACTTATGTATTCACATTGTTGAAATGTTGATTGAGGAAACATTTGTTTGTGGTTTTCCCATCTAGTTTAGTGTGAGTGGTGTGTCTAATGCTTCAGCAACTCTAGGGTTGGGGGGTGTTCCTCAGCACCACTGCTCAAGACAAATAGCATGATGAAATCCTCCGCTTTGGCTGTCAGTTATTAGCAGCCAATATTGCACAAATTACAGCAGCCTCATTGGACCACTTAAATGTTTTATTGCTCTTACATTATTCAAGGTGCAGAAAGAGCATTATTTCATTGCTGAAAGTGATATGTGGGAGCACGCGTTAATGCCCTGACTTTATAATGCGAATCAAAGCCTGCTTGAAGAAAAGGAATTGGGATCCTTCACTCTGAACCTTCAGGGTATTCAGTATGGGTACAGTGCAAGGACATCAAAGGCACTGAGGGAGGTTCTATTGGAAAATCAAATCCAGGTAAAGTGATTGGTTGGACATACTAAGTGCTTATAAATCAGCCCTGTAAGTAATGCTGACCCTGTGTCTAAGCTGGCACATATTGCCCGCAGCAACTACTCCTGGATCAGAAAGTCACTAGTCAAAGTCACTAGGGCTGAAGGAGGGTGAGCTGATCCTAGATCTGTCATCACGGGCAGAATGCAGTTGCAGAATGTGGGTCCAGCTAAACTCTCTCCTTGGGAAACATCAAATTTCAGGATCAAATCTCACTGACATTGTAGGCAACGTAAATTGTTTATTTTTTATTTTTTATTTTAGGTAGCCTAGGGTGCATTTTATGTCCTGTAACAACTGCTATGGTACAGCAGGTGCTGTGTTCCCTGTAGTCTCCCCCATATAACCATGTTCTATATTCTCTTTTATATATAAATATATCATACCTGCTCAATATTTGATTATTCACATTCTGCCCTACCATGTATACCATGTCACTTGCTATTTCGAATGTCAGTAAATATGTGTACGTATTATATGTATCCTCCTTTGCTGTACATTCCTTGTGTTTCCTCCAGTCCATAACCTGTCAACCCCCACCAGATCCTACTGGTCAAAACAGGTCTCTGCACACTGAGCAGAGCAGAAAGGTACACGTGATCCTTATCAGTACGTGGGCCGCACGTGTGTTTGTTATAACGCATTACTGAATGCCCACTCATAATAAACACATACCAAGGTGCTGTTTATTTCATAACAAGGTCAGTCTCCTCTCTCTGTTTTCACATCCACAAGTGGCTCCTCAGGTCCATGCCTCACTGCACACCGAGTCACTGTCCCGTCTGGTGAGAAAGCATTCACCACAATTTCTGACGTTGGCTTTCAGGAAGTTCCTTCACTGTAACGTTGGTAGCTTGGCATGGTGACAGAGCTTGACCTTAAAGGGAAGGGCTGGTCTGAAACAGTGATTTCATGTGTAGGTATTAGAAAAGCCACAGCATCCAGGACAGCACTCCCTCAGAGGTGAAGTGGGCCACAAAAACTGTGGTTGGTCACTCATAGAACACAATGACCCAGTGACATCACCAGGGGCCATGAAACAGCAGGAGGCCTGGATTCCAAGGTTAACCTATATACATATCCATATAATCCAAACACAGTGCACCTTTAAATGTCTGCCTCGCAGTGGTGCTGCACACACAGACTGGTGTGTCACACTCTGGTGACCCATTGCGTTTTGTGTAAACAAAACATGAATAACCCCTGTGCTTCCAGGACTGAAGACAAACAAAATTACTTTTTTACCCCAAGATATTTTCTTGTCGATTTGCTATCCTGTAATGCTTGGTTCTGTGTTACCATTAACATCCATTCATCTGCCCTTCCTTGGCTGACCTGACAGCCTCCACCTCCACCCCCATACCCTAAACCTCAACCTCAACTCCCCCACACCCCCCTGGTCCTGACCCTCTCCTTTTCCCAATCCAGTCTCCTAAAGCAATTCAATTTCATTACAGCATAACCCCACCCATCTCCTGCAACCGCTGCCTGCCTGCCATTGGCTAGCCGTGAGGCATGGAGCAGCACGTCTATGGCCAACCTTGAAGTGCTAATCTAGGGCACTGAGGGGATGAGTGTGTGTGTGTGTGTGTGTGTGTGTGTGTGTGTGTGTGTGTGTGTGTGTGTGTGTGTGTGTGTGTGTGAGAGAGAAAGAAAGAGAGAGAGACAGAGAGACAGAGAAAATCAGACCGAGGGAGGAAGAGGGAAAGAGAGGAAGAAATGAGGAAGAGACAGAGAGAAAGAGAGGAGACAGAGAGACACAAGGAGATAGAGACAGAAAGAGAGAGGAGACAGAAAAAGAGAGAAAAGGAGAGAGAGAAGCAGACAGAGAGAGAGAGAAACAGACAGACAGAGAAATAGAGAGAGAGAGGAAACAGAGAGAAAGCATAGCAGAGAGAAAAAATATAACATGGCTGGAACAAAGAAAGCTAAAAGCAAAAAGCTGTTCGGTGCTTGTACCTGAATCCACCTCCCTTCCACTCTCTTGCCCTGAACGCTGAATAAATTCTACACACTCCCTCTGAAGGGTGCTGAGCACAGAGCAAAGCATCAAACAGAGAGGAGCCCTGTAGGGCTGTACAGTGCACGTTCACATGAAGCAGGAGCAGGGTAAGAGAGCGGCCTCATTAAAAAACACCTTTCAGTCCTGTCATTGCTGTCCATCAGCACCTGAGACAGCTGAAGTTGAAAAGAAAGCCCTGGAAGTGCTGTACTTGTGAATAATGTGACACAACTCCCCACCCCCCACACCCCGCCCCACCAACACCGTAACACCCCCCGCCCCCCCCAAAATGATCAACCCTGACATGTGCTCTGAACAGAAATCAAAGAGCTGGGAGCCAAAGTCAGATCTGCCCTCCTGTTAACAAATGTGGAAGTATGGTCATAACAATAATCGTGAATTTGACTTCTCGGATGCGCAACCCATCCTGTGTGGGGGTCGCACTGTTGCCTGGTAACAGCGGCACACAGCTGACCTTATCAGCACGATCATAAAAATGTATGAAGTCCTCTCAATCTCCCTCTTTCTCTCTCTCTCTTTCTTTCTCCCCTGCTCCTCTCCTCCTTCACACTGTCCTCCGCCACTCGCTTGCAGCTGCAAGGAGAGCACTGGCTGCGGTTGCCTCCCATTGGGGCCTGCACAGAGCCACCGTTTGTGTCTGTCTGGCAGCTGGAGCCTTTTATACTGAGGGGCTATGTGATCCAGTGCACAGCTGCACTGTGTGTAGGCATGTGTGTGTGTGCATATATGGGTTTTACACACGTCATATCTGGCATTAAGATATATGCGTTTGGGTGTGGGTGTGTGTGTGAGTGTGGGTATGGATGTGGGTGTGAGTGTGGGTATGGATGTGGGTGTGAGTCAGATACGATACAATCAGGTATTGATATTGCATAATTGTACTATTACCTGTACTATTATCTGTCACATTAAGGGACTGGCTATAGGAAGATCCACTTCAGTGTCACTCTCCACTTAAAATGGAGAATGTTCAAAAATGTTGGACCCTTGTCCATTGCAAAGGCTGCTACTGCAAGGGCTCATGGGTAAATGTCTTGTTACACACGATGGTCCGATGTTGATAAAAGAAACTCTTTCTCTTTCTCTCTCTCTCTCTCTCTCTCTCTCTCAAAACACACAAACACAGAATGATAATCAAATGTGCACAAGATGGGCAAATTATATGGTAATGAGATGTCAGAGAGATCCTGTACATCTGAACTCCCTCGGTGTACAGTAAACAGCTGTTAGCCGCAGTCTCATTGTCCCTAGTCTAATTGTCCCCTCTTCGAAATGTCACGCACAGAGATGTTTGTGATGCTAACAAGGTTGCTAAACCAGGGTTCACTTTTGACAGTGCTGTAATGGGAGCAGTTCCTTTCTCTTTGTGATTCCATATCAGATTTGCTCAGAAACAGTTTTGGGGCAAAGCAACAGGCAAGCCTTGAGTTCTCAGGGCAGAGTGCGTTTTGAATTTTTGGGAGAATTTTAGCATGAAATACCCATGCTAAGCAGTGTGGTGAGCACCAGATAGCAGTTGCTCACAGAACTATCTGACAGGAAGATTTGGAGGAGTAAGTAAATTGTAAAGTAAAATAGCAGTGTGATGAATCTCAAGAAGGATTTAGTTGTGAAAGGAAAGGAGAAGTCAGGTCAGAGTCACCAAACAGTGAAGCACAAGCCAAGGCGAGTCAGGCCTATCACACCCCTGGGACCATGCTGCGTGGGACTTTTCTGAGGAAGAAACAAGGTACATATCTACTTGAATGAAGGAAGTCAAAATATCCCCTTCTGGCACTTCTCTGTAAACAATGACTTTTGGACAGGTGTGGGTTACATATCAGAGCTGCAGTTCTTCCTGTCTGTGCTGTCAATTCTCTGCGCAGTCAAGTATCCTGATCATCAGCGGTTTGCTAATCCTGCACAACCCCTCAACCCCTCTACACCCCAGAGGGGTAGCTGTGACCATTCAGAGGAGTGAGCTGAATCATGAAATTTAGCAGCAGGACTGAGAGAAAGGGGAGGGGAAGAGTGAGGGAGGGGGAACAGGGAAATGTGGGGGGCTACACACCAGCCTGTGCCTCCCTTGTTCAATGAGGACTTTTAACGTCAGGGTTACAGGTGTGAGTGGACAGTGTGTTCCAACGCAGCCCTGCTTCGGTTGGTGGTCAAGTGAAAAGGCAGCCAGCACCAGACCGCCGATAGAGATCCCTGACAAAGGGCTGAGGCTATGCAAGGGCAGAAAATAAGATTTGCAGTCGAAACATGTGGCCAGGTCATTACTGTACATCCCTTAATCCCAGATTGTCCAGCTCCTCCCTTGGTGTAATTACACGGTATCCAATATCCAGGGGAAATGCCAACAGATGCAGAGTGTCTAAGACAAGCATTATGTACTTAGATGTCCCAGTAATTCTGCCTGTACAAAGGCTGGTGATTATGGCATCGTGCTGGAAAGACCAGGGACTGAAATGCCTGCGTGTCCACAACAGGTGGACAGCTGCAGGGGGGCTGCGGGACTTGTTCAAAACACAAGGCCCTCCATGCATGAGGTGAAAGCACTTTCTGCCTTTGTAACTGATCACAGATCAATCAAACGTTTGGGTAAATGGTTAGGGTCAGGATTAGGAATGGTCAAACTGATCTTAGATCTGTTGTCAAGGGCAAGCACTCACAACCACTGATGTCACAGGAGGACCCTGAGTTTTGGGCAGGGCATATCACAGTGGCAGGGCATTGTGTATTGTGTGTCATTATGAGACAGAGAATTATGACCACCATCCAACTGCTCTGGTTGGAACCCAAGCAGATCAGCCCTAAGGCGACCCGAGCAATTAAATCATCACTTTGCCAACTGAGTCATGATGTGCTTATGGTGACAAATGACAAATTCAAAGGCAAAACCAAATGGCACCTTGTCCTCAAGAAAATAATTTTCAAAAAGTATTGTTTTATCCCACTCGTTTTCATGAAAACTGTGTAAATGACACAAAGCACCACATGCAGATGCTCTAATACTAAAGGAAATGCTTTCTTAAAGTTATGGATGGAGCACCATAGCTGTTAGGCTTCTGTTAGACTTTAGTCAGAGACATGGGTGTCAGCCTGGGGGCGGGCATTTACAAACTGCATAGTACCACAGCATAATGAATGGTAACAGCAGTGTCACCATTGTAACCAGTGTGACAGCAAGAGTAACTGAACTGCAGGTGTTTTATCTGTCAACCTTTACAATTCCAAAAAATCATATATTAATTCAGCTGGGTTTTTAATTATGTTTCATGTATTTATTTAAGAAGCATTTCGCTCGCTGAAATGTTGGTACGTTAGGAAGATTAGAAACGCATCTCCTCTGTCTGAATTAAGGAATGTATTCTCTGCGTTAGGATATAGCGAAGACACAAACCGCTGTGCAGTCTGAATCTGAGGGGCAATTCACATTGACCTACATTCAAAGTAGATGGGTGCAACACACTGACCTATAGCGGAACTAAAAGGCTTCAGGAGAGAATTTTTACATGAAGTGTATAATGACAATGAATATATTATTTTTGAGGGTTTCATGTATTTTTAACAAGATAATATCAAGATAAATGGAGAAGATGTCGCTAAATACTTCATGAAGACGTGGAGACTGCGTAGGTAGTAATTGAAGGTAACTGTGTTTAAATGCTGCGCGGGCGGGGGGTTGGCAGGTGGTCGTACCAGTCTCGCCTTTGGCCATCTTCTGTGCGGTGAAAGAAGGGCATTATGTTTTTGATCATCTTCACCGTTCATCAGTCATAATAAGTGCAGCTCAGTAAAGATTAGAGAGCGCTGTTCCGGCAAAGAAGATTTCCACAACAAACTGCGAGATGGTTTGCTCCGTTAATCTAGCTAATTCTCTCTCCAGTGTGTCACAACGCCGTCCACTTAACTCGGAGGAGGAAACGGAGTGGGGTGCCCTCCTGTGGTCATCTGTGGCATTGCAAAAACAAAACGCCCGAATATCACCGGAGCTCAACGCTTATAGACCTCATGTACACCGTGTGTTTCCTAACGTCCTCAGTATCAGGAAATTTAGCAGAGCAGGACTGTGGTCGTGGTGCAAAGTAGTGTAGTTTTGCCAACGCTAAGTGAAAAATGTTACGGTTTTCACGGTCGATCCCGCCCTTGGTCAAAAACGGATATACATGATCTATCTCCAAATACGTCAAGTTCAGATAAAACTGACTATTGAATTTGGTTATTGCACGCTAATGGCTCTGCTTAGTTCTCACTTTGCCTGATGTTCAGGTTGTTTTTTTCTGTCTAACTGTAAACGCTTATGTTCAGATGACTTGTAGCTGACAGTGGGTCCTAAGGTCTGATTTAGACCGGACATAAGCTACAGCCGACACGAAAGCAGCCATTCACCATTTTGAATCATCCGTTGTGCACCCCCTTGTGCGGATACGGTTCAGAAAGGCACCCGGACACCAGACTTCTCCGATAAAATATGTGAATACCCATGGGGAATCAGCGACCGGGCGCTTGTCTCTTCTCCACTTGCTAAAAACAAAAAGGCCAGATACAGGCTAGCGGTTGTTTCCGGCAAGCGTAGTTCACATATGACATTTAGACACGTTGTTGTCATCTGCTTTTGGAATGTGCTGTGTTTAATTGACACTGTGATGTTAACAACCGTGTAAATGGCCTCTGATATTGATTGCTTGATTGATTCAAAGGAATGTACAACAAAGCAGTAAAGATGCCTGTAACAAAAATGCTAAGGTTTTGCAACAAACATAAATTTAAACAAATGTTCAAAAGCATCAAAATTACCGAACTAGACTATACTATGCTTAAAATCATGTAATTTCAAAAGTTTTTGTTCCTGACGAGACTACAATCATGTAAATTTTTTGTGTCCTATGATGTGAGTGAATTGTTGTACTGTAATGTGTAATATTATATGTTAAGAAGATATGTTATATATAAAATAATATGTATTTCCTTGTTTTGGACCACCACAGGTCTTGACACATTCAGATTATATTACATTTACATTTGGTCTTTCAGAGGACGCAATTACCTGGAATGACATACAGAAGCACACAAAAAAGGTTTAGGAAAAGAGCAGAGATGATACCATATAACCAGTGTAAAACCCACAGGGGGCTGAAGAGTTTAGACATGTTTGGGGCTGATGTGAGCTGTGATAGAGAACTCAGTGTAAGTGCATGTGACCTTGCATTTCCTGTAAAACATGCATGCACAGAGGAGAGTTGTGGGGGCTTGTTCTGTCCAGTGTGCTGCTGTAGGTAACGGGGGTGTAACGGTACAGTGTAGTGTAACACATACCCTCAATCATCCCTCCCAAAAACAGTGAAATGCAGAACAATGGGGGATACTGTACAGCGTGGGTTTTGGGACCACTACTCCTCATGTCTGTATGTATGTAGCCTCACCCACCAAGCACAGTCATGTGATGGGGTCCGCAGGCCCTGACCTATGGTGCACTGGCTCCATTTCATGTGATGACGATCAGCAGTTACAGCCCGAGGGCCAGGCACGGGCGGAGCGGGGTTTGGTGGGGTTATAGTCAGTGGGGTGGAGTTACACAAGGAGACAGCAGTTGGAGAGATCCAGTGACACACCGTGGGTAAAACTCAGCCCATACACCCCCACTGTTTCTACCCCTTCCCCCACCCCCACATACAGCATGAGCCTGCTTGAGCTGAATTCATAAAGGACTGTTTGTTGGAAGAAAAAATGTAGCTACATTCTTTGCAGTGTTAATACACCAGTGATAGAAGTGGGTGTATTTCTCTACTTATGCCCAGCTTCACTTCAGCTGATTGAGGAATGGGCCAGTTCCAGCCCAGCAGTGTACACCACGCCCCGCTGGGGTGTAATTTGTGCAGGGCTCCCCAAAAGTCACCATCGGTCCCAGCTTCGGAGCCTGGATGGATAGCATGATGCATTGACAGTCTGCACATAACAACCAGACGCCGATCAGGGGCAGTAAAGTGGTGATCCTGGTGTTTTGATCAGGAGACTACAGCAACCACTTCCATCCTAGAGTGGGAGAGAAAGTGGTGCAGTGTCAGTTGACCTACAAAAGCAGCAAGTTCGTTTGCATTTTACCACATCCTCGGGACCCCAGTGTGTCTTCTAATCGCTCTTACAGCTCCAAGAAGCCGTGAGCCATGATGTATCATATCGACCCCTCCAGCTTTTTTCAAAAAAAAAAATCCATAACTGCCTGGCAACGAGCTCCTCTTCTCCATTGGCTGCAGAGGTGTGTTGGATCATACCCTCGAAAGAGATTACACACAGATTTTGATCCATGCACACACACACACAGCTTTGTGGCAGGAGTTAGAACAGAACCAGGCCCTCGAGTTTTACCAGCTTGAAGCTCAAGGATTACATTTGGATTCGACTGACTTCAGTTTGCACTTAAAAGCTCTTGGTTCTTTTGAAATGTCTGAAATCCATGTGTGCTCATGCCTCCATCACAGGGTTGGGTCTTCAGTTCCTGGAAAGCCATTCAGACTCGCTTTTCAATCAGCAGTGATGACCTACTGTGTATGCAACGACTGCCATTTAATCATTAGTTGTTAATAATTTGTTAATTTATTCAGTTATATTATAAATTAGTTATTAATTAGTTCAGTTATAAATATTATAACTGAATATTAAAAAAAACAGCAGACCTTGTAATTCCCGATAGCCTTTATAATCACAGCACTATATGAAATTTGCAACTTTTATATGGGAAATAAAAATAATTTTAAAAACACATTTGGAGTGGTGCACTATAGAGGTAGGGAAACTGTGTATTTTCTAATTTTGTCTTCAATGGCATGAAAAATTTTCAAACACCACAGACATGACCTTTTGTTATTTATTAGAAAAATATAAAAATATCCTCCCAAAAAGTATCCCAAAAGATTAATTGGGTGCGCATACAATGTATGGTCTATATTTGTCAAGGCTGAAAAAAGAATATTCACGGTAATTTTAGTATGCACATAAAGGGGAAGTACGTTTCTTGGTAGACGTTTCGGCATAAGAGAAGCCATGTGAGGCATTCCCTGAGATCCTGAAATACAGGATCTACCTTTACTGTGCTGACCACAGCTTGCATGACAAATATCTCTGCATAGCGCAGACTGTGGAATAGCGTGCGGAAGTTGTGAGAGGGTTAAAGTAGGATTGTACTAGTGTCACGAGGTAGACCGAGGCAAAAAAAAAAAATGTCTGGCTCTGCCCACAAGTCCAATACAGCACGTAGACTTGACCGGCAAACGATGCACTTACAGCGCCTTTAAATTAACGAGGCGTGTGGCTGAAATAAAGACATAGGAACGGAATAGCTTCCATTTGTCCAATAGTGAGGTACGACGCCCACCTGTGATTAAATGAAAAACTGGTCACCGCATCACGAAGGAGAAGCCAGCTGCAGTTGGCTTGTGTTCTGTCGTGCATGCGCCTCATACCTTTCAATGTAAAGAAAACAGAAGAGGCAGTTGACAAGGAAATGCATTTTTCACTTTCTTTAGTGTTTTTAAAAATGTCTAATAGTTCCATTTAGCTGTATTCCTACAGGAAGTACATTAATGTAGGCAATGCAGTAGTCATATTTTATAACTACTGTCTTGCCAAATGTAAAGCCATTTTATGAGATTTAGTGTGTGGCAGTTCCATAATAAGTTCACTCTGAAATTGTTCTTTGACCAAATGCCCAGTATTTTAAAAATATCACACACTCAATACACAAAACCGTCTCTGAACCGGAAATCCACAGAGGTGTAACATCGACCTTAAATAAAACGCTCAATTTAGAAATAAGAAATTATATCTTGCTAGGTGTTTAGAAATTATAAATCCAGCACCACTTTCAAGGAATATTATTCATATTTATTTGTTCAAAATCGTAAATAGAATTTTTTTAATCAAAATATGATTTCTTTAATCAATCATAAATGGCTACATCCTCATGAATGTGTTTTATGTGCATACAGTGTAATTTTTGGTATTTTTTCAATACATGTATCTGCTTACATTATGATAATTACATGATTATCATCAGAATTCTCTGATACTAGTTAAAAAGACATGCAAACTGTGCTTGCTCACAAAGAGAACCTGCTCGGTCAGCCTGTGCTAAGAAATCTCTATCTTGTTTTAATGTAAAGCTATTTTGTACATTTTTTTTCCATTGGTATGACATTAAATTGCACTGCTACAAGAGTAGACAGCTCACCGCAATGACAACCCTACACCTCGCAAATTTCTCAGGCGCCACTCTTTCTCCAATGGGAGGGGAAACATACAGATCTTGGAATTCGTCATATCCGTTATGTGGTTTCCAGGAAGTTCCGTCTCCAAAATAAATAAATAAATAAAAAGTTTTGAGTGCGCTCTTTGGGTATGCCGTTGTTAATCTAGAGTTGTTGCAGATGAATTTTCGACTCCTCTTGGTAATCGGAAAGTGCGCCATGGTTTCCATACAGAGGGGTTTACAGTGGCCAGGTTCAAAACAAGGGAAGATATTGTGATCCAAGGGCTGGAATTTTTACTCTGGGTTTTATTAAATTTCGAATTATCCGCCGTCAACATCCTCGCAATGGCAAACAGTTATAAAATGAGACTCATACTTTGGGCATTCGGGCTTTTGATGTGCTCTGGGATGTCAAATTCTCTATATACAATTCCCCTCAGGATTTTTGCTGGAAAGTTCAATTCTTCCGTGGATTTAGACTTAAGCCATTTAAAAAAAATAAATACCACCGTAAACGGCCTTTCTCTGGCTACTGATCCAACCGGACAAGTGAACTTTTTGGACATGGTCAATAATCTAAAAGGAGACTCAGGTAGAGGGTATTACCTGGAGATGATGATAGGGACTCCACCTCAAAAGGTACGTTGAAATCTACGTATCCATTTATTGAAACAGAAAAAAACAGTTTGTGGTATTCTTATTCTTATCATAATATATGCCAATGTGTTAGTTGAAACTGAATGTACTGTTCTTTTTGTGTGTGTTTTTACTGTGCGAGCGAACATTTAGTTGCAGTATTTGGGCAGATAAGGTATTTCATAGTAGCCATATCATAGCATCGTTGTTACACAAATTGACCTGAGCAGCAGTGGCTGAATATCTTCTAGTTAAAAATTACTGATAGAGTAGGATCAAAAACGAACGAAAAACACAACTGTGGTGTTTCTCTCATTCAACGCATGATTTGTGAACGTAAATTATGGAAAACTATTTTGGTTACATTTACGATTGTGTCAGCGCGTTTTTATTTCTAAAACGCCACCCCTGGTGCGGCGACCGGCCAGAATGATAGATAGCGAATGAGTGATGGGGAGAGAGGGAGCGGCGCCCGCTGGAAGCCCTGGCTCACATGAGCTCACATGACGCTCCGAGGGCCTCTCGCGGAGCTGGCCTAGGCAGGCAGCTGACGGAGATTAGTCTAACACTAATACACTACAGGGGTCCTCTCACACAAATTCAGAGAATTCTTCCCAAAATCTTCTGCCTGAATGTCTCTGTCAGATATGGCGTGCCTGTCCACAGTAGGTGATACTGGCTCTGAAAGGGGCCACGGAACACAGCAGCCGGCAGACCATGCAGTCGCAAGCCAGGGGAGATGGGGATATTTCACACAGAACAGAAGCTTGCAATCGAGAGAAACGGGGAGTGGACTTTTTCATGGAAAAGGCGATTGGGAGTCCGCCAACCCCCGGCTGAGCTGCATGTCGGGCCAAATGCGATTAACACAAAGTCAGGGGGAACTTTTACAGTGTGGAACTCTGACCAATTAGGTTTTCGATATGGTGGGGGAAAAGTCATTTGGTTCTGTTTAAAATGAATACATCATGCTACCAGGGATTTACCAGCTATGTTCAGTCTGTGTGTGTGTGTGTGTGTGTGTGTGTGTGTGTGTGTGTGTGTGTGTGTGCTTGCGCGCGTCATGTGCATGTGAATGTATGTGCCTGGGGGTGTGGGGATGGAGGGGAGTTAATTGTGGAGGCCAGTGTTAGGCCTGCATGGAAGTCATTGGACAGCATCCTTACACTTTATTGGCAAAAGGCAGACTCCAAACAGAAGTCCCTTTTTCCCCAAAGAGAAGTGGTTTTCCTGTGCTAAAAATCAGGCTGTAGATTAATAAACTAAACAAAACCAAAAAACCATCCACTGTTCCATTTTCTAACCAACATACTCATAGAAACAAACCCTGGGTGCAATTAGAGTGTTTACAGTTCAAGTGAAAAACCATGAAACAGTAAAGCAAATATGAACTGGCGAACTGTGCTCGATCAAACCAGAGTGGTCAGTGCAAAAGGTCACAAATGATACTCTGCTCAAATGAGCTAATGCTGCAAAAGCAGATTTCAGAGTGGTGATCACAGCACAGAGGGACGCAGGAACAGTGGAAGGACTGTCATGTGGTGGAGAGGAAAATAAATATGGGGTGATGGTTCAATGTCCATAATTTAGAACAATCAGTTCAAAAAATTAATACAAGGAAGCATTTGATCTGTGAAGTGGAACATTGGCAAATTATTATTTTAATGCTGGTCTGTCTCTTAATACAATTGTTTGTGTGTTTTATGTTTCATCCATTTTTGTTTATATTATTATAGGTCCAAAAAGGTACAGATATGGGATCAGTTTTCATTTTGGAGTGCTGTTTAAAATATGTTTATATTCCCCTTTTTCCAGTGTCATTTCTGGGGCAGTGGAAGACCATTTGAATAAACTGACAAACCGCATGAGGAAGGGAATGCCCTGTGTGGGATTTGAACCTGCTGTTGCGGTTCATTTACCACTGTGCCATGCTGCCTCAGGTTTAAAGGGTGTCCCTTCCTTCCCTTTATAATCGTGTGCCAAGACAGATGCAATGCCAGTACTTCAACGTTAACAAGCGCAATAATGTTAGCTTGGCTTGCGTTGCATAATTCATCAGCCATGTCTGTAATGTGACACGTAAGCCTAACCATTTTATGAGCACAAGAGCATTAGCTTTGGCACCACAGAGGGTTGCTCCCTTTTGGCCCGGTGAAGCGTCTGGTGCTCCAATGAGTCCTGGCTGTACCAGGTGTACTACAGTGTTTCTTCATCTCCTGGTGCTCCTGGGGTCATTCCCGGCTGGGACGGTACTTATGAAGGTAACACTGTGGGCCTTACCCCCAGTGCCTGAAACGATGGCAAGTCGGAAGCCGGAGCTAAGAGTGAGAAAAACGGCTCCAGCCGTGATGTAATTAAGGGCCCTCATGCTAAACGAAGCGGTATTCAAATGAGCTGCTAATTGGCACATCTGTTAAGCCGTTGGAGAGGCTTGGGGTGTCGCTGGAGTGGCTCACATCTGGTAATTGCTACAAACAGGTAGCAGATGTGTTCTCTATGACTGAATGGCTGCCAATGAGCAGAGGAGTGGTGATTAGAAGGGGGGTGGATCCACCAGCAGCTCTGCCAGACTGTTGGAGGGAATTGTGTTTCAGCTCAGTCCAGGTTTCCAGCATGCACTGGGCAGACCTTAAAACCCCTGTTAATCTGACGTGGCTTGGATTTGATATGGCTGTTCACGCAGGTGTGCTTGCCATCTGTCCAGAGATTTTTGGAAGTTCAGTGGAGGCTCCCCCATCACACGCCAACAGAACCTTTTATAGGACTTTGTAATGTTAACATTTCCTGCTCAGCCAGTTCTTGCTCAGGCAGTTCGTCAGTAGGAAGTAAATTCCTTGTATATCTATTTGCCAAGCTGCCTGAAAACAGTAGGAGGTGAGAGTGTGCATGGTGGATGTTGGGGGACTGGTAGGTCGATGTCTACAGTGAAACCTTATCCAACACTGTTGTGTGTCCTGATTCCCTCCAGTTACCCTCCTTTCCTCCAAAGTGCCCATAAAGCAAACAAATGTTCCTAACTTGACTGAGGGTTGCATCTGAGTGGAAAATGAATGTTTTTCCCAAGAAAAAGCTAGTCAGTAATCCCACTAAATGTTAGATTTAGAGATGCGTGTTATGTCCATTTGAGCCTCTGTCTGAGATTGCAGTGGCCTGCTACCTCATTAGTTGCTGGGTGTTGAATTGTAGCTGGGGATGACATTATCTCAACTGCAGCTCACTGTCTTGTTCTCTAATGTGTAGCTGACAAATATGGGTGTGGCAAAAAATTTGACCCTGAGTCCAGATATCACGACAGGCAGTTGTTTTTGTAGTGAGCAGAAACATAGCATTATCCAGTTGCGGGTGCACCGTGGTACTGCATGCTAATGTTTACTCTATAGTAGTGCTGGGCGGTATGACCAAAAATTTGTATCACGGTATTTTTTAAGATTCTGGCAGTTTCACAGTATATCACTGTATTATTTATTTATTTTTATTTTTTTTGCATGACTGGGCCTTTATATAGGTTTGTGGCTCATTCTACTGTCAGGTGTACATAGAATATAAAAACATTTTAATTTCATCATGTATATAATGAAGGCTCTGATTACTATAGGCTTTGCTTGGCCCCACAAAATGACACAATGTATGAAGGAATCGGTATGCATGAAACAGTTGCAGAATGTAAACAATTTTCATTGTGTAAACTGCAACGTAGTAAAACAGAACTTAAAAAATAGATATGCCAACAACTTTAACATTGCTTCCTTTTAAAAACAAAATATTTTAAGATAGGTCTATAAACTATAACTGAAGACACAGCTCCTCTCTTGGGCACAAGTTCTTCTGGTGCATCTCCGGTCTCACTTTCTTCACCCTCCATCTCTGTTTTCTGTTCTTTAATCTACCGTAGCGACGGAGCCTCTCCCAGCTGTTAACAGACTGTTATGCTACTTGGCCAGCTAGCGAGTTGTACCCAGTATGCCGTTCGGCGATGTAATTTTGAAGACGTAAAATTATTAGTGTTACGCAGTGGCGGCTGGTGAGCTGGAAACAGGGGAAGCGGAAACACTACCTTTAAATCTATCATTACTTTCATCCCGTTTCAACCTTAATCCTCCTTGATTAACTATAAAACACAGACCTCACAAAAGCTGAGATGTCATGAGCATTTAACGTAATTTAAATCGATAAATGCCATCCTTGTTAATTAAACAATCTCACGTTGTAGCTTTTGCAAGCACACAAACACAAATTTCATGAATCTAAGTTGCACGGCAGTTTTCAATGACACGTTCATATGTAATCCTTTACTTTGACACTGACAAAGTCACGTCACGATTAGTTCAAACAGACCTTAGTTGCGTAAGTTTACCAACAACGCGCCCATCTAACCTAAGTAAAATATTGCATTGTCACCGCTGTTTTTTTCATTAACGCTAAATAAAACGAGACAAGTTTTCAATGTTAGCTGTGTGCCGTTATCAAGGCAAGCAAACTAGCTAGCTAGCTGGCTATCTAGCTGGTTAAAGGGAACTTCAACTTCAGGACCGCTTATGCTGCATTAAACGCGATGATATAAAACTACGTGGTGTATATTCAGAAGAATATAATCGTTTGTGAAATCCACGCACATTAACTAATTAAGAGGTAGTCTCAGCTGTAGACAGAACTTGAGAATCGTAGCCAAATATACTTTAATTCTCGAGCACAACCGCCCCCGCCCTGGTCCTAGCGGGTCCAGGGCTGAATTTCTTTCCCAGTACACCCCTGTGTGTAACAAAATGTTGTGTGCCATGATGTTTTTCACTGTTAAAGAGAGTAAGTTGTGGGTAATTAATTGTTGTGTTATGAAGTTAAAACCGTTAGTAAGAAGGGGAGGCCTAGCACAGTTAATAGGGGTCCTCTCTCAATACACTGCACAGCGCTCCGTAGCGCTTGTAGCGGCGAACAATATTATATAATTCGCTGCCTACTGAAGCGTTACAGCTGTTGGTTCTGCTATGCTACGGTATGGCGGTATATGAAAAATTCATACCGTACAGGAAATTAAAACCGGTATACCGCCCAGCACTACTCTATAGTGACAAAGAAGGTTCAACAGCCCACAGAGGGGTGGGGTGGTTGATTTGGGAACTTGATAGGATTTGGATCCTCTGATTGGCTGGTGGGAGTAATGACATGTCCCCTTTCTTTGTCTCACAGCTGAACATCCTGGTGGACACAGGGAGCAGTAACTTTGCAGTTGCGGCGGCTCCTCACCCTTACATCACACACTACTTCAGCAGAGACCTGTAAGTGCCATCCAGTTCTTTGGGTCAGTTTCAACATCAGGTGGCAGCCATCACGAGTTTTACAGTGCTGAGGTTCATATTCAACCATCTCATGATAGCTGACAACCAAATCTCATGATAGACATGTAACATGATCTCATAATAAACAAATAAACAATACAGTTGATGCCTTGTGGTCATAAAATTGACTCAAAAAGGACTTAACCCTGGGTCTTTTTCTTTACATAGCTGGCAGTTAGGTTGGCATTTGCATTTCATGTGGCTATACCAGAAATCTGCATTTTAACATATATACAGGCATTTTGGACAGAGCAAAAGATTGTAATTTGGGGAGGGCACTTTATATGCTCAAAGATACAGTAACAGTAGAATGTGGTTCAGGAAGAAACCATATGGTGTGGTTTTATGTCTCTCCTGACCTACCATCCTGGGCCCACAGCAATTGTGATGTTAAGTTCTGCGGTCACCTTCTCAGGTCCAGCACCTACATGTCCACTGGGAGGGGAGTGACAGTCCGGTACACGCAGGGGAACTGGGCTGGGGAACTGGGCCGGGACCAGATCACTATCCCAAATGGGCCCAATGCCACCGTAACTATCAACATCGCTGCCATCCTCACCTCAGAAGGCTTCTTCCTGCCCGGGATCAACTGGCAGGGCATTCTGGGAATGGCATATTCCGTGCTGGCACGGGTAAATAGAAGGGGATCCCTTCCTGCTCTTTGTGACTCTAACAGGAAGTGATATGAGGGCTGGGGCAGTGTCAATATTTTAGACCATTCTCATTGGTCTAAAAAAAGTCACACTTAAGTCTGAGGGCCTAATTCTGCTGATGAAAACTATTGAAAAATGCATTGTTATGGGATTTAAGTATGGGTTATTTTCATGGTAGTTACCAAAGCAGGTTTTGAGAATATTGAAAATGTGTTGTTTTGAAATTTTGCTTACATTGCTGTTTTGAATTAAGGTTTTTGCATTGGTATTTACAGCTGAAGCCTTTCTCACTGAGTGATGTACCAACAATCAGACTGAAATCTATTTGCCTCATGCTCATTTATTTACCAATATTTGAACAGTAACTCATACTTTGTTAATAAGTACCCATATGTTTATTAAATGAAAAAGCAAAGTTCTGTAGTCCTGCTCCATACAGAATCAGGCCAGTAATCAGACGTGTAGTGTTAGCTGTATTGTTTGTGTGTAAATTCGGACTGAGACCTCTGACATGCTACAATGGCTAAAAATGGTTCAGAACGGAACCATGAAATTATGCTCTGTGTATATCTTTTGTCCAAAGCCTAGTGGGAAGAGTAATTGCTAATGAATTGGTCATTTTCTGCATGAGAAAGGGGATTTGCTGTTCTTCAGAGGCCCAGACAGGGAAGAGCAACAATCACAAGGAACAGTGGACTCTGGTCTTCATACTTAAGTACTTTTCATGGCCCATTAAGTTGTGATTCATTAAGCACTAAGTGATACCACTATGGACTGTTTTGTGGACTCATATTTAAATTATTTAGACATGTTAACCTACCTGATGGAGAGATTTTCTTATTGAAGGCTGCAGTTTGTCAGTGTGACATATGATATACTTTCTTTCAATACAGTAATACTAAACACTGACACATACATAGTGCACATTTGCAGTGGACTATACATAGCATTTCCATATTACACAGTGTTACAGTGCTAGCCAACACACTGCACAGAAGCCAGCCAGAGGGAGAATTTTTACAAAACAAATATGTATTTTCAAAAAATCAACGAAGAGAGGAACCTGCACACAGCACACAGTAAGACCAAAAGTAAGATCTCTGCTCTGCAGCCACACACCTGTATTTATCCACAAGTCAGTCGAACAGTTGTGGCTCATTAACCAGTCAGTGCCTCTTAAAGACAGATGCTACACAATTAACCTCAATGACCATTACAATTATAATTGGACAATTAATCTCTTTGGAGCACAGTGATTGAAATGAGCAAAATTATTGAAAAAGTAGCAACTGGAAAGACAAAGATACTTTTTAACAGACACATTTAAACAATTACTCAAGGAAACAGTTTTGTGGGAGACAGGAGTGCAATGGTTACTGTCTCTATCCCTGTGCTCTGAGACCCATAGTTTTGTAGTTCATATATTACCTACAGGCCATTGCATTAGCTGTTGATTGAGGAGTCTGATGACTGCTTGTCCTGCCTCTGCTCTTAGGGAACATTATGGAGAATAGGAGTTCAGCATGGTGAGCCAACTTGTGTGTGAGGTCCCCAGTGATCTGCTAGGCCTTTTTCAATGCTCTGTGGTCAAACAGCCCCTGGAGACCTCTGCATTGCTGCAATGCTGGAAATATTCACCTGGGTGAAGTTCATTTATCAGAGGAGGGGATTGTGTGCCAAAATCATACCCTTCAGATGTGGTTTGATAAAACAGTGTTCCAGTACAAGGACACTGCTTTTGTTTTCAATCTTCACATTTACTGGAAACTGAAAGCATGTCAAACAGCTATCCTAAATGGTAAGCCTTAAACTAGGCCCTATGTAAGCATAGAGAAAAAAACATGTGTTTACTTAAGCTGCAGGTCAACATGAAAGACACAGCTCACTGCGATTAGACTGAACCTGGGCTTAGTGTTTTTTATCTATTAAAGGGACTGATGCAGTTGGTTATCATGGGAAAGGTTTGAGCCTGTGTGAGCTTTTGAGCACTCTGATTGGCCACCACTGTCTATCATGTGTTTTCAGCCAGACAGCTCGGTGGAGCCATTCTTCAGGTCACTGGTGCAGCAGACGGGCCTCCCAGACGTGTTCTCGCTCCAGATGTGCGGTGCTGGGATGCCAGCCAGCAGCGTCTCAGCTGACCCTGCTGGGGGCAGTCTTGTGAGTAGTCAGGAGTTGTGCTGCGCCTATAAAAAGAAGCCGGGGGAAACTAATGAGAAGGCGGATCTCCCCTCCCCTTTAGCTCTTGCTCAAGAGCGGGCGGGCAGGGTAAGTGTTTCCAGGAGAGGGCCACCAGGTGCAGGAGCCTCGTGGGGAAGGGAAACAGTGATCCCAAACCCCCTCACCACGTTTCCAGGAAGGGAGGGGGGTGCCAGGGGCAGTTCAGGAGTGGCTAATTAAGCTGAAAGAGCTCCCAACTTGAGGCGTCCGTAGCCCAGCAGGTCGAGCAGATGGCAGGGTGTGCGAGAACACCTTTGTCTCGTCTGCTTGTTTAAACAGCACCTAGGGCTGGTGTGTGAGGAATTGAGACCCAGTGAAAGCATTTGGTTGGAAGCATCTGAAGCATTCATAAGTCAGCCCCCTAAGCGACATAGTCTCGCCATGCACTCTGCGTGTCCAGCTAAGTGCTTTCCCATGGGTTATTTTCAGACTTACAGCAGATGGCCTGAAAATAATTTAAGGGTCTGATTATATATACATGTTATGCAGGCCTTACACCAAACGACTTTCAAGCGATTTCACTGTCGTAGACAAATTTCCAGTGTCGGAATAAAATCATGAGAGTTTTGCTAGAGTTGCGGCGCGCTCCCATGATCTCGATTGTTTGGTGTAAGGTGGTAATCCGAGCTGTTTTAAGTCAGTCTTTTTCTCATCTTGATGTTACGATAAAATCAACCATGTTTAATATTATTGTAAGTTTTTAGTCTTGGCTGATGCAAATAGTGACGTGGCATTGTCAACAACCAATAGGTGAGCTCTCTCAGCACGAAACAGGAAACAGCAAAGCGGATACTTTGTGACTAATGACACATTGTCTTCAGATGTGAGAGGGTGTCAGACTTTAGTCTTTTTAAAAGTCTTATCAGAGTCTTGTCAAAGTCTTCTAGTATATGGTTAGCATTAATCGCTAATTTATGTTACATAGAATCATAATGATTTGTCAGAGAATGGCCCAAAATGTTTATTCAAACAGGGGTGGGATCTTCCAGTTGTCCTGTGGATTTCACAGGTTACTTCACTGTTGGCCACCAGTTTACTCCTGATACAGCTGGTGAACTGCCTTTTAACTTTTTTTTAGTTGCTTTAGGAACATTCAACAAAATCCAACAAATTTACAGGCCAGGGAGCACAAATACACAAAAACACATAAATTCAGTTTTTAGCCTTCTTTCAAGTAGAGTAGAAAATGGTTTTAATGTAACGTTCAATTTCACCATGCAAAACAAGGTAGACAGTTTTTTATTCACAAATATACACTTATGGATAGGAGAAAATAAAAAGGTTACTAATAAACCAAGTATTGACTTCAGTTACACATTCCAGAGCTGAAGCGGAAGAATAGCAGTGACTTCAAATAACGTGAATGTTTGTTTCAGATCCTGGGTGGCATCGAACCAACTCTGTACAAGGGGTCGGTTTGGTACACCCCCATAAAGGAAGAGTGGTACTACCAAGTGGAGATCCTGAAGCTGGAGGTGGGGGAGCAAAACCTTAACCTGGACTGTAAGGAGGTAAGTGATCCCCAGCAGCCAGAGTGCAGCTGGAAGCACTGTGTGTGAAGCTATCGTGTAAAGCATGCATGTGCTTGTCTGTTGTGTTGCCTGTTTTCCACTTACCCAGAGACTACATAGGGAAGTTAGCATTACAGCTAAATCTGGCACTCCTACATAGCTGCATATGCAGAAGTGTTGGTTAATGATGGGTGAGGGAGTTATGGAGGTATTGGTGTCACTGCCAAAACGACTAAATGATATTTAAAGAAATTGATGCATTCACTATTAACGACTCTCTAGAATAGCGGCCCTTGATATGTCTTTTGTTAAAGAGCACCTCCAGTTATCAACAGTTACCTTGTAAATAGCTTACTGAAGTGTCTCACCACCACTTTCCTGCAAGCGTGGGTAGTCCTCTCTGAGATAACCTTCAACTGATGTATTAGCAAATGTTGGTAAATGTTATCATTTTAATATAATAATAAATAATCTCTCTCATTTTTTTGTTTTGTTTTCTGAAAACAAAGCGGTAAAGGTGGCAAATGCAGTAACATTTACTGTAAATTAGTTATCTGTTGGCCACCTGCTGCATAATCTAGTAGGTGATGTCATAACTACTGCAAAGGGTGCAGTCAATAATTTTACAGGTAATTTCTCTATGTAGCCTTATTCAAAAATATTTTTAAGTACATTTTATGTTAAAGGATACTGCTCATTGGTTAAAGTACCATTAAGCTATTTAAAAGGTCATTGCTGACCACTGGAGGTACCCTTTAATACAAAAGAAAGCAGAGGCTTTAAATGTTTCCCAGCCGAGAGTGAGCCAATCTTGCAATTCGCAAGGGTGAATAGCACCATGGGGCAGGATGACACAGCAGGTTTATTTCAGAAACCTTGTGAGGGCAGAAGCTTTGATCAGGGCTCATTGTCACTCAGAGGCCTTGAGAACGTGGCTGAAGTGAAATGCTTCTCTGTCTGTCTCGCTCATGTCTCCCCCTCGCAGTACAATGCCGACAAAGCCATTGTGGACAGTGGCACCACTCTTCTGCGGCTCCCAGAGAACGTGTTCAGCGCCCTTGTGGAGGCCATCATCCGCACGTCCCTGGTATGCAAGCTGCCACCTCTCCGTAGCAGCCTCACTGGCCCAGAGAGGAAGGGCGGCAGCGGCGGAACTAGAGTTTTATACATGGGGTGGCCAGGGGATGGCCAAGGCTACTTCAGGGGGTCCATAGACCATGACAGAAAATTAGTGTGTTACCCTAACCTGCCATCTAAGGAGCATGAATGAATCCTATGCTTGCTGATTAGAGGTAGAAGTGATAATTCACTTAACCCAGAGTGTGACGGAGATCCGTCACTACGGTTGTGTCTGTGTTTGTGAAGCGCATGGGTGCGCTTCCCGAAGGGGAGGGCAGTGTGACGGAGACCCGTCACTACGGTTGAGTATGCGCTCTGACCGCCATACCAACGAGCCTGGCTCTTTGGCATTGCGGTCAAAAGCTGCAGGTTTGGCACCACGTAGACCCAGGTTCAAGGCTGGGTGGGGTGACTGCTCTCACCCTCGGCTACACGGAGTTCTTCAATGTGGCAGATAGTGTGGTCCATAGGGTTACTTCACTAGAATTCTTTAAAATACTATGAATAGCCAGTGTCTCTACCTCGGAAACTGCAGCTCAATTTCTTTCTCTCACACACACACACACACACACACACACACTGTACTCACATACTGGAGAGACTTGGGTCACTCTGTTTTCATGAATATATAATCTGGGTCTATAAGTGTTGAACATCCAAAATATTTTCAGAAAATAAAACCAAGGAGATAAGAGAGCATTTGTGTGTGACATAATTTGTATAGTTTATTTATGAAAGTAAATTTACAAAAAAAACACACTGAAATTTGACATATCAGGCAAGACCAACTTGTACAGACCTCTCTGATCCACCCACATCAAACAATATGTTTTTTTCTGTCTGACCGAAAACACAAGATATGCCTGCACAAAATATTAATAAGCAGAAATTGAATGAAAAAGAAAAATAATTTTGGTGCCCACCAATATTACAAACATTCCCTGCAATTATTGCAAGGTTGTTTTTAAAACATATAATTTCTCAACAACAACCCCTATTTAACGTATAGTAAGTGCATTTTTTTTTAACTCAAGCTTGCATATATTTTACAGGCTTTGTTGCATATGTAACTCATTTGTTGTCCTGTTAGTTACATATGCAACAAAATGGTAATGTTACTTTAACCCCCATTACTTTTCAACCTCTATTTATCATCCAGTTTACACTGAATTATCTTTATCTTCTGGGACATGTTTATGTAAGGGTTAAATTAGAAAACTACATTTTTGTTTCAAATTTTTGAACACTTAATTTTGGGGTGTGCCTGGCACACTTTTACCTGCAGTATCATATTTATGCTCATATATATTTTATTAACTTTTCTTTGCTATTAGTTTTGGAATTGGCCTTATCCCATCCAAGCATCCAATTACCCACATTTTACTCCAATCTCAACCTTAACTACAAATCCCCATTATCATAACTGTACCTTAAAATCAACTACCAGCCTAAGTTACTAGTTAGATCATGGCTAGCCCTACTCTGCAGTAAGTAGCTATAATTTCTTACACCTGTACGATAACAAACAGGCAAATCTGCAAATTGTGGTAATCTTTCGAGTAACATTAACAGATTGGTAATAACAATTGTTCGTTTTGAGTTCAAGTACGAAAATCTAACTGAATTAATGGATGTAAAATTTCTAAATGTTAACTTGCCGAACACTGACAGCTGTACTAGTTACCCCACGTTAGCTAAACACTCACATACTGTAACTTACGACACTGCACTGTATATGCGTGGTGTGTATTAATAGCGCAGATGTAAACATAATGTTAGGCTAAATTGGGAACTAATCTCTCTTATCTGATTAACTGTCTGTTATGGAGCGTAATTGCACCTACACAGCGACTCAACTTTCGTAAAAGTTGTTAAGGAAACCTAAACCCGTGCTAAACCTTAAAACTTACTTCAAAATGGTGCTTTAGCCGCAGATCTGCCATAGTTGTGTCAGTGGCTCGCGTGACTCGTGAGCTGTGGAAATATTTTCTCTTCCTCATCCTCGATTTGAAAAAGGCACCACCGGATGTCAAAATATACCCTTCTTTCAACAAGAGGTGAAATGAGATGTCAATCAGCATCAAACTGCCAGCGATAGCGAATGAAATTTTAGGGTGGCAGGGGCCGGGCAGGGATTGCTTCTTTTAACCATCCTATTGTCCTGGGGTAAAAATGACCTGAAATTATATTCAAACCTAAGAAAATTATATAAAACATTAATCTAAGTACATGGCCTCCTATGTAGCTTCCTAAAATGACCCCAAAAATGGAAATTTGGGGATTAAAAAAAAAAAAAACATTTTCAGTGTAGCTGCCACGAAAAAAGTAACGCCTATTGTCTTAGGATCAATATGACCCGAGATAACTTTTGATGTTGAAATATCTTTATGAGCAGCTCTGTCTAACTCAGAGTGCCACAAACTCATCAAGTATTTCCTCATACTCATAAGATATTAGCATGCATGCTAGTTTAGCATGCTAGGTTGCAAGCAGTACACAATTTCCAAGTTTTTCCACACTGTATTCCATACTGTATCAAAACCACTGATGCCCCCTGACCTCTAATGATTGATTTGACATTTTACACATGCTCAAATATCAGCAGCAAGAAAAAGATGTGCCCAAACACCAGAGCCAGTGCCAACACCAGCCCCAAAACGTGCGTGATGTCATCTTTGCACAGGGTCTGATAATAAAACCCCAATGATCTGCCAGAGATGCAAGCGACATATCTGTAAAACACATGCTTACAACTTTTGCCAGTCATGTATTTGAGAACACCTCATTTTTCTACGCACTGTCAACACCCTGTATAATAAGAGAGACTGCATGTAAAAAAGCAACCGACCCAAAAAAAAACTTTACCAAACTATCCCTTTACCCTACCTACCCATATCTACCCCAATGCAGAGCGGGCACCTTGTCAAGGTTGGGTAGCTTAGTGTCTCAGTGATCATTTGGGCTGTACTGATAGGGGCTGTACCAATCCCTGTGAGGTCCAACCATATCAGGAAGGCCAAAGGTGAGAGATTAGACTAAGACCAGCTCTTTTTTGTCTATTATTCATTTGAATTAGTGTATGTTTGGATTATATGGATGTTGGAAAGAGCAGTAACTCAAAGATTTTGTAATCAATCTTGAAATCAAATTGTCTTGGTTGAAGCAAAAAAAGAGAAAATTCCAATTCACACGCTTCCTTTGGGCAGTTCAGATGTATTCATGGTAATATTACAGAAGCACAATCTCCTTGACCTAGTTTAAATATGTCTGTAGATAGTCTCATTGGCATTCATAAGTTTATAGCGTTATCTTCTCTCTCTTACAAAATTTGAACATTCAGATGTTATAGTCGGCTACTTCAAAGGGGGCTATACACTTATATTGAGATAGTTTCAATTCATGAATATCAGAATCTATTACATCTTAAAAGGCTAAGAGTTGTATTTTGGGAAATTTTATGACAATTTTACCTATATCCAAAACATTTTTCATGCTTTTGCAGTGCATGGGACCTTTGAGGGGCGCTAGAGAGTTAACAAAACAGCTGATGATGTTTATGACTGTTTGGTTGTATTCTACACTTATAGCTGTAACATTGTGCCAAATTTCACATTTGTATTCAAAGGTTTAGTTGAGTTATGAGATAAATTGGACCCCGGGTCATAGTGACTCAAAGGTAATAGGTGTTAGTATTTCTTAAGACAAAAGGAATGTTAATGGCAGCCAGCCAGTGTTTGCTCAACAAAGGGCTGCCTTCCTGTCCCTGAGGTCTCGCCCTGCGATTAAACACACACAGCCTGAGAGAGCGCAAGTCCTAGAATGACATGTACCTCCCTTACTGAGTCACTCAGAGTGAGCGAGCTGGTCCCACAGTAACACTGAGTTAATACTTGACCAGCACAGTAGTCACCCCGGTTAACTGAAAGGTTCAATTCCATTCAGTTTTTACTACTCCCCTCTGTGGGTAGTGCATTTGGCTCAGTATGTCTGTCTATGTATGAATGTATTTTGAAGGTCATTCCAAGGGGCAAGGCTGATTCAAACAGAAATGGGTTTACAGTCCTCCTCTCTGTTTAGACCTCTGCTGTTTCCCTGCAGATCCACGACTTCTCCGAAGGCTTCTGGCTGGGGACCAAGCTGGCCTGTTGGGTCAAAGGAGAGACACCCTTCCGACTGTTCCCCAAAATCTCCATCTACCTGCGGGCAACAAACGCCAGCCAGTCTTTCCGTATCACCATCCTGCCCCAGGTAATGGGAGCTCTCGTCGAGAGTGGCGTGCCCCTCTGTGATCGTTACCCGTCACGCGTCACGATCCTCAAGGACAAGCCTCCCCCTGCTGACCTTTCTTTTTAAAAGAGCCTCCCCTCTTTTAAAAAGTCACAAGACATGAAAACTCTGCATTTTGGCAGGATTTTAGCTTGGGGTGCCACTGGTGTGCCCCAGCACTTTCCCTGGGGTTAGCTTTCAAATATTTTATTTCCATAAAACATCAAACTAACGTGAACTTCCAATTAAAATTATGTTCCAAATTATAACTGTGAGATAGACAGTTATAATAGGGCTTAAACTGCCCTTTAGGGACTAGTTTATCATTAGTTTTCAGCTAAAGGTGGCTGTAGCGTCATGTCAATATGAGATACAGCCACTCGATGGCAGTGTTGTCTCATTTGAACAATGCTTGGCACTCACTCAGGGAAGTGGTGGGAACTTCTGGGTTCTGGCGAGTTTTCTTAAATGTTTCCTGTCCAATAATGAAAGAGTGATACCTGTAATGTGATTGCAAGGTTGATGTTGCCTGTACTCTGGGGCATGTCCCACAGCTCTACATTCAGCCAATCACAGACATCGACGACGCCCTGGACTGCTACCGCTTTGGCGTGTCCTCGTCCTCCAACGGGCTGGTGATTGGTGCCACTGTGATGGAGGGCTTCTACGTCATCTTTGACCGTGCCCAGAAGAGGGTTGGCTTTGCTGTGAGCACCTGTGCAGGTGAGGCCACTGTCTCGGCGACAAGAGCACGGGCACCCTGCCTACAGTCTGCAGTTCCAGTCATTGAGTATGCACATGTAGCTGCAGCTTTTCTCAGTTTTGTTGTATGGAAATAAAGTCAACCACTGTTTGTGAAAGAACCCAAGGGAAAGTGTGTAAGCTGGAAGCACACAGTTTGCTTCAGCCCTTTCTGTATGCCCTAATGCATTAAGTCCCCCATGAGGGAAATGACCAGTCTATGCGTGGTGTGTCCAACCAAGGATTTTCCCTGGGTTTTGCATCTCCATGGAGCACGTTGAAGCGTGTCTGTGGGTGTAGGCCTGAAACCTTTCCATGGCACGTTCATGGGAGGTAACATGCTGAAGCCCTTTCTTCTCTCTCCCCCCTCCTCCCCCCAGAGAGCGGAGGGGCCCCACTGTCAGTGATTGACGGCCCATTTGCAGCATTGGACGTGGCGGCAGACTGCGCAGGTGTGCCGGCACTGAGGGAGCCCTGGCTGTGGGCACTGTCCTACGCGCTGATGGGTGCCTGCGCCCTAGTGTTGCTCATCCTGCTGCTGCTGCTGGCCTTCCCCTGCCGCTGCCGCCACAGTGCCAGCCCCTGGGAGATCACCGATGAGTCCTCGCTCGTCCGCAACCGCATCAAGTGAGCGGGCTGAGGGGGTGTGACCCAAGAGAGGGGCAGACTCTGCACTGAAGAGGAACCTCTGACTGACTGCACAAGGATCTCTCTCTCATCTTTCCTCTCTTTCAGCGCACTGTCCTGTAACTTGCATCCTGTCTGACCATGCTGCACCCTGCATTGCACCTCTTTACCTCTGCTCTGACGCCAATTAAAACTCAAAAATTGCTCTAACTTTAAAACTTAAAAACTTTAGTGGAAAGAAAACGTCCAAAACCAGGCGTTTTTTCTCCACCCTCGTTCTTCCTGAGGCCCCTGAAAGCTGCTGCAGACGCACTGCAATACGGGGCGATAGACATTTCTTTTTGGTGCTGAGAGTTTCCCCCAAAAAGCCTCTGTTTCAGCAAGACGCATTCACAGTTTCCATGGGTGTTCTTCCTCAGGCATGACTACGAAGGGCCCATCGCCCCACACAGTGCAGGAATGTGCCCTCGATAGGAACAGGCTACCTCTGCATCTTTAATCACAGGTGTCTCTGAATGCTGACCACAGCTGCGTCAGACCAACCCCCTCGGGCTTACCCGACTGTATTATTCTGATTACCCTCTGTGTATGTATCCAAAGGACAGGTAACGGGGCTGTGTATGTTTTCACCTACAAGATCAATAATTTTCTCTTTATTAAATCTGTTGCACTACAAAACAGTAGAGGATTGAACTGGTCTGGAGAAATGAGTAAATGTCATTATGGAAGTCACAATATGAAGGAAGCATGTTGTTATGAAGGAAGGAATCTTACATTTCTCCTTTAAAATATGCCTACAATGTTGTACAGTTTGGTCATGCTGATAACACTGCAGGCAGCTATTGTGAAGACTTTGAATTACTTATGAATGAGAGAGAAAAACAGACTTGCACATAGATAATTACAAATGTCAGTACATAAATAGTATAGTTCTGTAATGTTTGATGTTAATCATTTTGCCCTCAGTGTGCCAGAAGGAGCAGACCTAAATCCATACCTGAAACTTGAAACCCTGATTTTCAAAAATGCAAATCATATTGAGCAGGGTTACTTAAACACAAATTCATAAGCACTCCTTTAAGCACCAATTTAACTGACCACCAATATTCCTGATTTTTTTATGTTGGTAAAAAACTGGATGTGACAATATGGAATTTATTAAAATGTTGATTAAGATACTTATACTGGTTTTTGTCAATTAAGTGTTATTATTGAAATCAATCTGTTTTTCTGTTTGTGATCATTGGCAATATGACCAGTCTTTATGGGCTGTCCATCAGCCAGTAAATATACTTGGATTAATACATTAATATTACATCAATACATAGTTTGCTATCTGCAACAACCCCCCTGAAAAGACCGCCAGTATCTAAAGCATCAAAGTTTGTAATCCCCTTTCCTGCATAAGCGCATTAAACCAATAATTATGTATTGAACCAATTAATATTGACTGATTGGGATGCGCAGAAAGCATGCAAGACCCATTGTGACAATGTTTACTAGTCCAAGAGAATGGGTTTTTTTGACTGACATTCCTTCAACCTGTTGCTGGAATTACATCAAAAATGTGACACACCTGCTGATCAGAAATACCAAACCTTATACCGTTGATCTCTGAAGAGTTGTTGGCTGAGCCCAGAATGGAAACTGGTCACACGGGTTTCTGGCATGTTTCATTAGTGGGTGGATCACCTGTTAGATGTCATCTTGTTTGGGCATGTTTACCTGAGTATAGGCTTGGGATTGATGCCTTTTTTATGCATCAATAATAAAAAATTTTTCCCGATGATTATCGATATATATCAGCATTTTTCAGAAATAAATAGGCGTAAATAAATAGACGAACCCTTAATTATCTAAGTTGAGAAGGCTTATCGGTATTCAGTGTCATATAAGGAAGCACCACTAGATGGAGCCGTATTAGCCTGCCTGATTGTGAACGAGCAAATGAGTTGTCAGGTCAGATTGTGTCATCATAACAAATTAACAGGCTCTTAATTTAAGCAAATCATAAATGTAGGCACATTGAATAAAAATAAGATTCTTTATTATGTACAAATTCCCAAGAGAGATATTTTATGTAGCCTAGAACAATATGCCTAGATAGAACAATATGCTTACATTATAGGCCAACATAAAGTCTGTTATAAACGTCATGAAAATAGGCCAACAAAATCGCTCTCATCTTAACAGCAAAACAACAGTTAGCAAAACATTGGACCTTGCATTCTAATTAACAGAACCAGGCCCAATGGCCAATGCAAAGCCTAGCCTAATGAACAGTATCGTCCTGTGGCGAAACAATTAGTAACTTCTTCCTGGTGATCAAATTTTCCGCAGTTGTAGTTTGTACTAGTGTACTGCCTTTCGCTGTACATCTCTGCCATTCGATATGATATTTGTTCATATGTGATATTAGATTGGTTGTGTTCCCAGAGAATGGCAATTCTGCCTTGCATCTTTTGCACACAGATTTTGTTTTATCCAGGTATTGGCCAGCTCCATCAACCCAGAATCTGAAATGAGCCCAAACGTTGCTTTGTTTGCCCTTTCCCCAAAACTCTCCAATATTTTTGTCCGCCATAACATTAGCCTAGCCTAGTTTACATACACCTGCAGCACAAAAATAGGGGCGAGAGAGGTGAGCAAGGTAACTTAGTAATAACTATACAAGGCCTATAGATTTTATATTGCCCCCCTGTGGTCTCCGAAAGCTATTATTCCAGACTACATTAAACGGAGGGCCAACTGAATGAATTGGAAAGCAGACATATTAGGCGTCTAATTTAAATGTTGGATAATTTATACATTAATACATTGATGCCTCAAAAACATATCGATAAAATAACGTGCCGATCGATAATCGATATTTTATGACATCCCTACCTGAGTAATGTTATTTTTGTGACTTTTTTGCAAAATTAAAACTGTAAAAACAGATGTTGCAGATGAGATCAAAATTGCTTTTGTAAAGTATAGTATGAACGACACATCCTTTTTTGTGATTTTTTTTTTCAGTCAGTGCCAAAAATATATTGCAAATGATTGAACAAATATGTACACAAATAAAGTGAGTACACATGTGCACAGCCCTTTTTGTTTCTCTTAAAACACCCAGGTAGATGTATTATTTTGCCTACTTTTATCGTTTGAAAAATCCAACCCTTGACAAAGCACTTGGAATGAAGAGCAACCTCTCTCTGCAGGATTGTGTTTGTAATGGCAATGCTGCCCCCTGGATGTGGGACAGTACAAGTAGTCAGGCTGTAATGGAGCACAGTAATGCAGCACAAAAAGTAGGCATGGTAATCCTCTTTTTCCTAGTGATGGTTTGAGAGTGGGGTGTTGCCAGACACCATCAGGTAGTCAACAGACTATTGGGAATATGCAATTGTGAAACTGCTGGTAGTAAAATATCAGTTGTGCCAGCAATTCAACAGAAACTGATAATCATGTTATGATTGGGGTGCTGTTGTGTCAGCTATCATTTTTATTTATGATTTATTTCCCCTTTAAAAGATGCCCTTAAATATCAAGGAATTAACGTACAAAGCCCCTAATATCCAAAGGGTCTAAAGATAAAGATCTTAAATAATAGATATGGTTTCCCAGTGTGAGGTCAAATACAATCAAGTGCACAGTACATTACTCAAATGGCACCAACAGCTGGGCTTGGCTCTGCGCTGGTGGCATGAGATTTGTCACCTGCGCTGTGACATCATGGCTCACCAGCCAATAGCACGATGGCATTTCCTCTGGTAGAGGGTGTGGGGACCAAGGTAAGGCCTTGCCTGCATGGTAAAACCAGCAAAAAGGAACCAAATGCCATTCATAAGTGATAAATTAGTTGTGTTCATGTTGTTTGTAGTTGCTTTAGTAAGAATATTTGGGAGGAAATTTTTTTACACAGATTCTGAATTGTTCTGTGTGTGGAAAATATCAATAATTAAATGTGTATATAGAGTTTTATTGTACAGTAACAGTTCTTTGAAAGACAGTGTAAGGTATAATCCATAAAGCCATCATATTTGTGTATATGAAGGTGGCAGTTTACTAATGAGGGGAAAAAACAAGAACATTGAAGTGTACTTTACCCCAAATTCACAAAAGAATGAACTAAAACTTCTTCATTTAAAAAATGGAATTTATAAAGTCTACAAAGGCAACACGATCACTTGGAGTTTTCTTCATATTCTCAGCAAGGGGACAGGGGTTTCTTCTGGTTTGTATACACACAGGGGTCCTGCTGGTTTGTTCATTTATATTTCTGGAATAGAAATTCAATGAAAATGTCAGACATCAAATACAAATTGTGACTCCAGACTGCTTGGTTCACTGTGCTGTGACAGACTGAGCTCCCAGAAATGCCTTGTTTTTCCAGTGTCTTTACCTGCATTTGTCTGTAGATCCAGTTCAAGAAGCTTGTCACATTGCCGTAGACACCAGGTTTGTTCCTCTGGGCACAACCGTAACCCCAGCTAGTGTCCCCTACCAGCCACCATACTGAAGCTTCCTCTGTCACCAGAGGACCCCCACTGTCACCCTGACAGACACAAAGGCAGTGGCAAGTTTAAGCAATGAAGGATAATGCTCTCCCCTATATATTGATTTAATAATTCAACACATTATCTACTATTGGATCTGCTGTAAGCAAAGCATAATATTACCTTAATTACATTTAAGTAAACTAGTGCACTAAACTAATTTTTAAACTTATACACCTTGTGAGAAGAGCCCAGACTCAATTTGCACTTTGCACAGTACCAGTCAAAAGTTTGGACACACCTGATTATGATAATGGGACACATACACTATATGGACAAAAGTATTCGGACGCCTGACCATTACACCAACAGGGACTGTAATGACATTGTATTCAAATACATATACTTTAATATGGAGTTGGTCCCCCTTTTGCAGCTATAACAGCTTCCACTCTTCTTGGAAGGCTTTCCACAAGATTTTGGAGTGTTTCTGTGGGAATTTGTGCCCATTCATTCTGTAGAGCATTTATGAGGTCAGGCACTGATGTTGGACGAGAAGGCCTGGCTCGCAATATCCGTTCAAGGTCATCCCAAAGGTGCTCAATGGTGTTGAGGTCAGGGCTCTGTGCAGGCCAGTCAAGTTCTTCCACACCGAACTCATCAAACCATGTCTTTATAGTCCTTGCTTTGTGCACTGGGGCACAGTCATGTTGGAATAGAAAAGGGCCTTCCCCAAACTGTTGCCACAAAGTTGGAAGCAAAGCATTGTCCAAAATGTCTTGGTATGCTGAAGCATTAAGATTGCCCTTCACTGGAGATAAGGGTCCTAGCCCAAACCCTGAAAAACAGCCCCATACCATTATCCCTCCTCCACCAAGCTTCACAGTTGGCACAATGCAGTCAGGCAGGTAACGTTCTCCCGGCATCCACCAAACCCAGACTCGCCCATCTGACTGCCAAACAGAGAAGCGTGATTTGTCACTCCACAGAACACGTTTCCACTGCTCCACAGTCCAGTGTCGGTGTGCTTTACACCACTCCATGTGACGCTTGGCATTGGACTTGGTGATGTGAGGCTTGCATGCAGCTGCTTGGCCATGGAAACCCATTCCATGAAGCTCCCGCCGCACAGTTTTTGTGCTTACATTAATGCCAGTGGAAGCTCGGAACTCTTCAGCTATGGAATCAGCAGAGCGTTGGCGACTTTTACGCACCATGCGCCTTAGCAGTCGTTGACCCCGCTCTGTGATTTTATGTGGTCTTCCGCTTCGTGGCTGAATTGCTGTTGATCCTAAACGCTTCCACTTTCTAATAATATCACTTACAGTTGACCGTGGAATATCCAGCAGGGATGAAATTTCACGAATCGTCTTATTGCAAAGGTGGCATCCTATCACAGTACCACGCTTGAAGTCACTGAGCTCTTCAGAAGGACCCATTTTGTATCACAAATGTTTGTAAATGGAGACTGCATGGCTAGGTGCTTGATTGTATACACCTGTGGCAACGGGTCTGATTGAAACACCTGAATTCAATAATTAACAGGTGTGGCCAAATACTTTAGTCCATATAGTGTACTTTCAAAGACATTCTGATCTAAAGACTTATCCTTAAATTTCTGAAATTTGTTTCTTGGACAAATATAAATAGTGAAGCTGATGCCTATGTATCAATTTCTTTCCAAAAAAATTATTTTTAAAAGATTTTTTTTGGCTACTTTGAAAAATCTAACATATAAGAGTTTTGATTTAACACTTTTGGCCACTGCATAATTCCATTTGTGTTATTCTAAAATTTGAAAAATATTAAAAATAAAGAATAAAAATAATAAAAGTTGTATCAAAAGTGTTGACTGGTATGTTCAACATTTGAGAGAGGTGTTCCACTCATATACTTTCCACAACATCAAGATTCTGGGGGTCACTGAAGTTGAAAAAGGTTGTGTAGGAATCAAAATCAAAATTATGGTAGGGCAAAGCACCTAGGTAGATTGAATATGGGCTGAAATCTTCCACAAGTGTACCTTACATTGAATTAAACAAAAGATCAAACTTCACATGTGGGCTGATCCTGAAAACCAGTTGATCAGCATGCGTGTAAATATTTTCCACAGAAGCATTCAGTTGATAACACTGAAAACTGAATTCCAAAGGAGAGCAGCCCTGACATTACATGGCTCTGGGAAAATGTGACATTTTTCACAACAATGGTTGTGACTATACAAACTGCATGGATGACCACATTTGAACAAGCGTTCTTTTGGAAATCTTTCTCTCATCACTTAATAAAACAAACAATAAAAACAGGCATTATCTATGCTAATGCGTTAAAAGCCTCAATCAGATTTCAATACATTTTTATTTCCAGAAAAACAGGTCTGTTTAATATTAGCCTTTTAATGTTAGTTGTTAATCAGCTAAGTACACCACATTGTATTTATGATACCACCTTATTCTTTGACGTAATCTTCACTGCCCACCTGAAGGGAAAGGTATGACACGTAGTTTAATTTCGGGGGTTTTTTTTTTTTTTTTTCTCCTGGTGTGTGACGCTTGTAGGAGATTGCAGAGCGAGAGCATGTCACATTTTACCCAGCGCCTCCCAGCCAGACCTACATCAAACCGCCTTTATATCAACACTAACAGCAACCAGGCCCAAGGAGGAGGAAGAAGAGGAGGAGGCAGCATGGCAGCATGGCTGTGATTTTCCATGGGTAGGGCTGATCGTACCTGGCAGGAGTCCACTCCACCCTGTAAAACGCCGGCGCATATCATAGTGTCTGTGATCTCTCCGTTGTACACCAACGGGCTATTGCAGGTGGCCCTGTTAATCAGCGGCACCTGGGCCTCCATGAGGTATCGCGAGGAGGGCCCTGCAAGCACAGGAGGAAGTGGTCTAGTACAGTCATGGGTAAACACGACTAACAGTAGCTCTTAAAATTCCTGTGCGGTCATGTTCATAGTATGGGTACAAGGTGCAAGTGTGATCCATTTTACATATTAAGAATGTTAATCAGTATTCCAGTATTCAGTCACTCACTAGTGACTGTGTGAAACTAACTACTAATACTAATACTAATAACTAACTAATAATACACACATTAAAAAGGAATTTATTTTTCATTGCAGGGCTTGTCTGGTTCAAATCCAACTCAACAACAAGACAGAATGTTTTATTCAAAGGAGCATACATAAACAAAAACATCACACTTCCTGATTTGACAAAAGTCAGATAGACTCTCCTGCCACTCAGCCACACCCAGTGTCATATTTGATGAAATTATCAACCAGGCCAGGGCCCAGGTATGCAGTTCCTGGCAACAGTGTAACCTAGAGATGTCACGATACATTGATTCATACTGATAAATTAATACAATGATCCAGCTGTATTGATACTATGTGTGAGAATCGATTCATACCAATGATTTTTTTATGTATTTATCTTCATTCATATTAATGCACCAATCTGGATGAAAATACATTAACAATCCTAGTTATCTTTGAACAGTGTTATTTCAGTTTATGAACTAATGCTTCTAGGTCATGTTGAATCATACTGTATCAAAATTTATCATATTGAATCATACTGCATTGTATCAAAGTGAATTCTTAGGTGAATTGATACTGTATTGTATTGTTGGTAATCCAAAGCTTTAAACCCATAGTGTAAAGGCAACAGACATCATGGCCAAGCTGTAAACACACCTGTAGACTATTACACCTGAAACTGGAAGGTTTGAGTCCCAGGTAGGGCATTGCTATTCTACCTTTGAGCAAGGTATTAACTGCTATTGCTCTCACTTGTATCTGGCTGTATGAATGAACACTATGTTGTCTGTTTCACTACTCAACAGTTCTGTTGGCTTAAACGTAAATACAACCTTACACTGCTTATGGTTCTTTCAAAGGGTCTTTATTTAGAGACCGGGTTTGGTCTCATGTTCTGATCTCTTTTACTCAAGGTTTTTGTTAGCAGGTGCACTTATCCAGCTAATGTTTAATTCATTTACACAGCTGGATAACTACTGAAGCTGCATGGGTTAAGTCCCTTGCCATAGGGTACAACAGAAGTGCACCCACCCAGGAAATGAACTGACAACTGCTGAGTTATGTGCCCTGCTCCTTACTGCCTATGAATGATGGAATGCACTCACCTCCACTTCTTGTGGCCCCCCAGCCTGAAATCCAGCACATTCGGGGCGCGGCAAAGTTCAGACCCACGTTCGGTAAACACACCGGTTTCACAAAATCTGCACAGAGCAGGACCAAGTCAATAAAGTGCCAGAGTGGTTAGCTGTGGACAGTATCAGCACTGGGCATTTACTATGGAAAAACTCAAGGAGAGCTGCATATGAAGAATCACTGTAAGGTGAAGCATTGAACAGCCTTAACTGCTCTTCTATGGGATGATTCTTCTATATGGAGGAGCTCCTACTGCAAGCCAGGAAAAATAGGCAACAATTTTAATAACATCAGTTGATCAGCTAAACCAGCATGCTTTAACTAAATGTTGTGGCAATCTTCAGGTTTTGGGAAATATTTTAAACTGGATATTTGAGCAATAACTGAACATTCAAATAATAAATGATAAAAGATCAGTTTAAATGAGAGAGAATGAGACAGAGAGGCAGTGGGAGATGGATAAATAGCGAGAGACAGGGAGAGAGAAAGGACCTACTTGACATTGTAAGAGGCTCCTTCAGTTTCATGAGTGCAATATCATTGTTTTTCGTTTCACTGTTGTAGGCATTGGAGACGATGAGAGACACGGCATTGCCAGCACTCCAGGTCATATCGTACTGATCGAGGTATCCCCCATACACAGTCCAATCGTCTGGGTAAGAATACCTGCAGTTCACCATAAGGGGTTAACGGACAGGAATGGAGAGAGAGAGAGACAGTCTCTGGTTTGGCTGAACTGACCTTTCCACACAGTGCGCTGCTGTCACTATCCAATAGGGGGTTATGATGGACCCGCCACAGAGGTGCTGGGTTCCAACATGCAGGCTGACCTGCCATGGCCACGCCCCCGGGGCAGCCATCTTCCCACCCACAATGCGTGACCCTGGAAAGGTGACCCTGGTGCCACAGTCTACAGGCAAATTAGGAAGTGAGGTGAAAGTCTGGGATGAAAGAGCCAGAAAGAGCTCAGCTATATTTCTGCTCACTTACTGACTGTCTGACCATGTGACTGATTGATTTATTAATTAACTGATTAACTGACTGACTGATTGATTACTGACAGATATTGATTTGGGGTTTGCACACAGGACTGACTACATTAACTACATAATCCTGCTCCATACAAGTTAAATGTGACCTTTGTTTCTGAGCTGAAACAGGAACAGGGAGCATGCGACTAGCTTACCGATGCAGCGCAGCGTGACAATGCGGTTAGACACACAGAACTCGCTGAGGATGAGAGAAAGAGCATCCTTATGTGAGCACATTTCAACAGCAATCAACAGCAGTGAATTCAGTCCCTAGATGACTGACTGCAGTGAATTTAATTTGTTTCATTAGACAAGACTGGCTCTGGTGGGTTTGGCCATGAGAATTCCCTGAATCCTGTCTAACTCACTGTAAACCACCTTACCCACACTTCCAGGTATCAAAAGCACAGCTAGCAGGGTTAAAAATGAGGTAAGACACTGATCAAATTAAATAGATCCAACAGAAAGAAGATTTGGGCAAAACTGGAAATTCCATCTGCTACTTCTAAAACATCAAAGAAAGAAAAAGTCAGTAGATATAGATAAGATATAGATAAGAGGGTGTTTCAAATAATTAAGTTCTTATGATGGGAGAGTGGTGCTATCTCACCTATAGATGAAATGATTCTGTATAGGTGTTCCAGAGTCCAAACCCCACACCACCTGCATATAGCCATGGGAGTCACTCGAACTTGGTATCACTTGTCCAGATTTAACATAGGACTCTCTGTGAAACAATATTTAAAAGAACAAATAATGTCAAAAAGCCACTTCTTTTCAAAACACCCCTCCCCCTTTTCACAATACCCCTTCTCCTTCTGTTTTGTCACCACACTGCAGCAGATGCACCTGTCATATCCGATCTGTGCGCATGTAGCCCTCCCGTAATCGTTGTCCCATCCATCGGAGCACACCGGCCTCCACGACGCGCTCTGACTGGAGTACGCTTGCAGGAGAAAGTTGGAGCCATAGAGTCGGACTGGAAGGCAAAAGTGAGAGTGAAGCACGCTCTCAGGTCATGTCAACCGACCATACGTAGACCTCCGCAGCCTTGCAGCGGTCTGGGCCTGCTTCTGGGTAATGGCTTGACCACGTGAGGCAGCCCGCTGGGTGGGAGGAAACACTTACAGCACTGGGACTCATCCTGCCCCGCCACGCAGTCGCTCACCCCGTCGCACCACTGGGAGGCCCTGATGCAGCGACCATCACCACAGGGCACCCCAAACACGCACCTGGAGGAAACTGAGGAAGAGGGGTGTTGAGAGGGCGTTGCTGTTGGGGTGGAAACACACCACATCGGGCACAGAATCTCCTAAAGGACATCTGAGGCTGCGCTCTGAGAAACTCATCAGCACTTGGTTTATTGTACAAACTAAACAGTTACATCTATTCAAAGCTCAAATTAATGACACATTTTCAGGAGAAAGTCAGCAGAGAACCATGAGCCCCCAGGGAAAGTGCTCAGCTGGACCTCCCCAGCAGACACCAACGAAATGACAACAGCAAAATTCAATGCAGTTTTGTTGTTGTGTAGTGGTGTGGTAAATACAGAACATTAATAAAAAATTGGTCACAAAAAAGGGAGTTTTGCACAGCTATAGATGTGTGAGGTGCCAGCAGGAATCAGAGGCTCATGGCAGTACTCACAGAAGTAGCCCAGCAGTATGGCCGCCACGACCAGGAGGACAAGCACAACGACCAAAGAAGTCACGATGCAGCCACAATGCTTTCCCCTCAGTCTCCTAACTCCTGGAGAAGAGAGATCATTTACAGAGAAAGGTTAGCTTGCCTTACATTTTTTAAAGTTTAAATATGTCTGGGCAGGTGAATGCTTCATTTAGACTCAGTATGAAAGAAACTACAGAGCAAAAAGGGAAGGAAACATATAAATATCCATAGTTTTAGGTTTGTGTTTTAAACAGATGCCGGTTCGGTGGTCGCGTGATTAGAGCACCAGAGGTTTGGTGGTTCGATCCCCAGCCGTATCATGCTATGTATTTTAAAAGTTGTGCCCACCACCTCTCTCTACTTGGCATTCAGGATTAAAGACATGGATCGGAGGTAAGTGCCCTGCGTTAGACTGGGTATTCTATCCAGGGGTGAGAAACTGTACATCAATCCTCTTCATGCTACAAAAATCAGGAAGAACTCTGACCCTATGAGCCATTCAGACCCAAATATACCTCCTTGTTTTTGGAGTGCAGCGCTAAACATAGTGGCTTTCAACACCTTGGATTGATGATCTTTGTGGGCATAGTGTTTACCTTTGACCTCAGGACCTGGCTGTGGTGAGGTGTCAGCTGGCTGCTCCAGTGTGGAGGGCTGGGGAGTAGGGTCGACTTGGGGGCTAGGGACAGTTTGGGGGACATACTGGGGTATGTCAGGAGGGCCATCCTGTGGTAGGGAAGGGTACAACCCCACCGCAGGGTTAAAGGGGGGTGGTCTCTCCTGTCCTTCCTGGAAACCATAGTTTATGAAGTAGGGGCCCGAATCCGCCTGGATAACACAAGCAAAAAGAAAGAGAAGACATACATACATACACACACAGGTAAATGTTTTCATTGCAATAAATGTTGGAGCACCAGTGTGGGATATTTACTGTGCTGACATGCAAATTCTGTATGTAAACTTTCCAGTTTCTTTCTTTTGTTAAAAATATATGCAAATTATATTTTACTAGGCATTAATACAACACATTCTGAAACCTATACAAACCTACACAAACCTAAACATTCTATTTCGATGACAAACAAGAGTTCAAACATAATTACAATTATTAAAAAGGAAGGATTTACCGCATCAGTGGTCATAATTTCTTAGCCTGGGAAGAAGGTGTTTTCACCTAAAATGATCAATTCCATCAAAAAGAAGGTTACTGGTTATGCCAATTTTTTCAAAAGGAGTGATGCATTTAATTAGTTATTCAATTGCAATTGTCTTATATTCGACAAGTGACTGACATAACACAGTATGTCACAACATTTCACCATCAATTAATTTAATTCACTGCAAAAGCAAGTTTGACACGGCTGTGATTGGGGTAAAATAGGCCTAACCATAAAATCCAGCTGCAAAAGCCGCCAGTGTGGTTAAATCATTTTGTAGTGATCTACAGCAGATGGCTCATTTATACGATTATGAATTCAAGACAGTGTTTCAACAAGAACATTTGAAAAGCATGATTATTAATTCATAATTAATTCATAGCAGTGTTGTGTTTTAATGCTTATAAATATGTCGTAATATAGCTGAAATAACACAACAAAGGTCACTAACACAAAGAAACCAAACAGGACATTCACTCTACAACACATTTGCTAAATTCCATATACAGAAACTCTAGGGGAGAAAAGTCTTACCTCCAGCGCGCTTCACCTGTTACTGTACTTTCAAAAGGGATCCTGTGCATAAAAGCCATTCTTCCTTTCAGTCCATATTGTGTAATCAGCAATCAGAAACTAATGGGCGCTCTGCCACTCCTTTGCTTGGACAATGATGCAAATGTTTACCTCCCGGCCCAGCTGCGCTTTCATTGTCAGCAGTGAGTAATAGCAACTGACGATAAAGCAATTTGTTTGCTGTCACTCCTCGCACCAGACTTCAGTCTCATTTTGACAAGACTGGGAGCATTTTGTAAAGAAAATTGGGCCGGCCCAAGCCTTATGGGGCCCTAAGCAGAATTTGATTTGGGGGCCCCCTACCACCTCGGTGCCGCCAATTCTATAGTCATTCTATTGTCGGTGCCGCCAATACTATAGTCCAGTGTTTCTCAACCCTGCTCCTCGCGGCACCCTGTCCTGCATATCTTCTATCTATCCTTGCTCTACCTACCTGACTGAACTCATCAGTGGCACATTTTATTAGCTGAGCACACCTGATTTAATCAAGCAGCAAGGATAGATAGAAGCTATGCAGGACAGGGTGCCGTGAGGAGCAGGGTTGAGAAACACTGCTATAGTCATTCAATACTATTGTCAATGCTTGATCATTTGCACACTATGATTACCATTGACATAATATAATATATCACCAAAAAAAAAAACATTTCAAGCTCCCTTGTGGGACATTTCAAGCGCTCTTGGGGGCCCTCTGGCCACGGGGGCCCTAAGCAGGCGTTTAGTTCACTTATGCATCAGGCTGGCCCTGAAGAAAATAATAATAATAATAATAATAATAAAGTGGGGTGGATGCGATAGGAAACGGTAGATATCTGGAGTAAGTTTCATTTACACATAAGAAAAAAAGTTTTAATAACAGTATCTGTGCTTTTATTGTTACCCCTGACATTAAGAGCAAAGTGTAAAATGGACTCTTCCTCTTCCAAAACCAAGCAGAGAGACAAAGCAGACAGAAAGAACAGAAGTGACCCTGCGCTCACACCGGCAGCGACGACGAGCGACAAAGCGGCTGAAAGTCATTCTTTTCCAATGGTCGCTGGGCGACGCTGAGCGACATGGGGAATCGCATGGCCTGGCGACGCGATCGCCGCGATTTGGCGACGAGAAAAAGTTAAGCACTGTTCAACTTTATGCAAATGAGCAGCGACAGAGTCGAGCGACGGCCAATCAGGGCAGACGTGTTCCTTTTATATTCTTTCGCTGTGAAACGTTTTCTTAAACTTTAGTTCCTATATTAGCATCTTAGTTCCCATAGCGGCGATTGTGAATGCTACTTTGCGGTCCGTGGTGAAACGGTAGTGTTCGAAGCAAAATCACAGTCTTTATAGGAAAATAAATTCCCTCCAAAACATATTTTTCAGCGGGAAAGCACCTGATTTGTGGGTTCACGCATATATTGGGTGATATAGCCTATTAGTAGGCCTGCCTTAAGAAAATACGAACATACAACTCCACGATGAATATAGCAAAGACGATGTAAATATAACATATAAATAAATATAAAATATAATATATATTTATAATATTTATTAGTATATACATTTTTTTTTAGAAAATTGATGCATCTCCTATCAATACATTTGTAGCCCACTTCCTCAAAACTACGTTAGCAACACCCACAAGCTGGCTGCAGCAAGCGACAGCCATACGGCGACTAGCTGCAGCTAGCGACAGCAGCACAGCGACTTGGCGCCGTACAGCTATAAAGTCGCTGCCGGTGTGAGTGCAGGGTGACCCCTACATCCATAAAAGACACAAAGCTGTCGCGCCCAGTACCGAACCTATGTGGATAAACCTATATTGTATAAATAAATTAGCTCACACCCTATAGCGCTCATAAGCCATGAAGTCATTAACAAAATGATATGAGCGAGTCAACACGATCTAATGCACGGTGCTTGTGCAAATTTTAAGTATTTAAGTGGTGGACCCCTAACAGGTCTTGCGTTCTTGAAACAAACAAATACTCAAGTAGGGTTTTTTGTTTATTATCAATGCGGGGAGAGCAATCCGTCGGCTCGTTTAAGATCGCGCACTGCACAAGCCTCTCCGCAGCGAACGGTTAAATCCTTCACCGCCTGAAACCGCCACTCATATTGGAATAATTAAAACAACGCGTACAAAAAACGACGGTGCCACAATTATAGGTCAATTAATTTCTGAGGGTCCAAAATAAATCACTTTGAGGAAGAGAAGAGGAAGTAGGCTACAAAGATGCTAGCAACTGCATTCCAAAGATATCTCGTTTGGAAAAAAATATTGCGATTTAAAATTTGAATTTTCAATTTCAAATGAAGTTATCAATGTCAGAAAAAAACTTACGACATACAGTAAATATAGAATAATAGTACATCAAATATATGCATTTCAGCATGTTAAATTTCTCTATGTATTCTTTATGTAAATTCCTCCACACACACACACACACGGTTGGGTCTGAATTGGGATGTACATTTGGGGTGTCAGGGAGGGTAGCAGAAAATTAATATGAAGAAACTGATTTATTTAAGTCTTGAACATCGCTTACCATGGTGCAAGCATAGACGTTACAAACACTGAAACTGTGCGAATGGAAAAATTTTATTTCCCGGTAGTTTTTACATTCACATGTTCAACGTAAAAGTTGATTTAAAAAAAAAAGGGGATTACAATATGACCTCATATTTCTCTTTCAGACATCCAGGGACTCATTTGCCAAAGAAATTTCACAGCATTTTAGCAACAAAATATTAACCATTTACAAAAATACTCTGGGACATTCATATACTTAGGCACATATACACCCAAAAACACCAGGGTTTGATTAGAGCTTAAGTGCTCAGTGTTGCAATACTGTCATAAACCTACTCAACATTACAGTGTCATTCCACTGAAACAGCACCATTCACAGAGTGTTTCTAATGGACAAATATATCCTGTACAATGCTTTAAGAGTGGTTTTCCTTTGGATGTCTTGACAGTAAGGCCTTTTATCAGTCTGTAACTGCATGCAGTGTTCAAAGGACTGAGCACTGTTAGAATGTTGTACCCACAAATACAAGGGGAGTTTTGCAGTATGAGGACACAAAGTTGATCTTAGATAAGCACACACAACCAGTGAAAGATTTACTGTTTCATCATGAGTTTGCCTTCAGCGCTTGCCTTACAGTCTGCTCCTAACACAACCAATATATGCACTTATAATGCTTAATGCTAATTCTATGGCTGCTTATTTTGGTCAGAGTGCTGATAAATCTAAATACACCCAGTATCAATACACTCCCCAATTCATGAGTCACTGTTGAACCCAGAGGATAGACCAGAGAAAGGGTTTGCTGACAATAAAATGCATATAGGATATATATATAGGATATATGTATAGGATTTTTACAGTATATAACGTGATCATAAAATGCAATCGTATGATGTGACCACATGATGTGACCGTATGTGTGTGTAAAATGCACACACTCATGCTGTGTACAACTGAACACACTGATATTGAGAAGATATGCAATTCTTTTGAATATGCAAACAGGGAGAAAAACACAAACACACACAAGGAAACCAGCTGTGGAAGGGGTGGAGCTTTGTGTCGTTGGTAGCAGTCATGCGCCCCCTTGTGGCTGCTATACCCACGCCTGCCAGCCAGGGAAGAGGCGGCTGAGGTTTTTCGGGTCCATGGCCTGCTGGATGAGCAGGTTGACCTGGCCGCTCACGCTGAGCACTGCCCCCTCCTCCACACCCTTCAGCTTCTCCTGTAGGCGCAGCAGGACTCGCTCTGCCACCTTGTTGAATCTCTGGGTGTCACTGCTGAAAAGGGCAGAGGTCAAAGGTCACAGGTCACAGCATGCATCATGCATCACCATCCTCTTTAAAGGTTAACTGGATGCAGTTCTAATGTCAAAATGGGGATAAACCAAAATGTGGCAACAGTTCTGTGTTTTTTCTTCTGTGTTTGTATGAACTAACTTTCAGTACAGAATGTTTTACAGTAAACATATGCTGACAAAATAAGTCATTTCCTAATTTGTGCTGATGATAGTACATAAAAGAACAGACTTAGGCTCAGACTGAATTTAACTGCAGCATGCCTATTCACCACATGAGAATAACCAGTATAAGAGTTTTTAACAGTATGTTTAACAGCTTTTTTCAGTTTAGTAAACACTAACTCCCTTGTGTTAAGCTGGGAATAAGCAAAAAGAGCATTTGCTTGGGTTCCTCCCTCAAAGCTCGAATTGCTTTGCGGTTAGATTGTATGTGGGCATTAGGCGATATGAGGGTCGCACCTGGGCTTTTGATGGGCCTCCAGGTCGTCCCCACCCAGAGTGGTGCTGGGTGTGGCATTGAGGTCAGCCTGCTCCTCGTGCTGCCGCTGCAGGTAGAAGGCCTTCAGTGGGTTCATGGTCCAGTCGAACAGTGGATCATACAGCAGCACCTGTGTTCAAAGAGTCATGACATTCTGCACTTTGGGGTCAAAATAGCCCACAAACTATGCATACAACAACGAGGCATACAAAACATCAACACTACAGGAAAGCCTGATCCTGGATTATTACTGAAAAAAGTTTGGCACTACCGTCTGAAGATTACAGTTTTATTTACGAAGTCTTATTTGATTACAGCTGTGCTAAGGCCTTTCAAAGCTTCTCTCAGTGTTCTCAGCCCTGGTCTTGGAGGGCCACAGTGTCTGCAGCGCTACTCTACCCTGATCCTGGAGGGACGTAGTGACTGTGGGGCTACTCTGGTCTGGTCCTGGAGGGCAACAGTGTCTGCAGGGCTTATTCTACCTATATTTGTAGGCTTTCATACTATGCAGTCAACTGACTGTGTTATTGAATCACTCTCTCATCTGTACCAGCTTGGCTTTCCTCTGACACTGTGTATTGTTTAAAGAGAGCCAGAAATCCTCCTGGACTACAGTCCTCCAGGACCAGGTTTGGGTATCCCTGCTCTCAAAGTTGAACCAAATCTTAATTTTTGGGTCACTGGCTTGTGTTCTTACCTCCACTATAGTGAGAAGGGCTTCCTGGGAGTTCCTCATCACCTCCATGGTCTTTTCACAGCACCTAAACAAGGCCAAAAATAAAGAAGTGCAGGGAAGCCATCTGCAATCAAGCGCGTTGTTCAGAAAAATCACAGCTGCAGAGTTTTCACACATGCCCTTGTGAGGCGATCCTCTAGTAGCTTACCTTCTGAAAACACCCTCCACGCCAGAGATACCCATTCCATCCACAATGTCCCGGGACAACCTGAAGGGCACCGTCTCTGGGGTGGGCAAAATCTTACCCTGCTCAAAGGCCACACCTGCGGTGGGGGGTGGGGGTATCACAGGTATAATAAAAAAGCAAAACAGACAACATCCAACAATCCCACTCCAAAACAACACATTGCGGTTTCCTTACCCAAATCGATATGCACCAGTTCAGCTGTCTGCTCATCAATCAGGATGTTCTGTATGTGTCGATCACCAAGTCCAACAATGTAACCCACTGGGGGAAAGATTGCTCCATGTTACTGTGATGTTCAATTCCAAGCACCATAGTACAGTTATCTAAGAGTCCAAATACTTCTTGAGCTGCATAGTGTGTGGCCCATATGACTCTCAAAAATGATCAATGGTAGCAAATACAGAGACATAATTCTGTCATCATTGGCATTGCTGCATTGAGATTAGCAGATGTAGTTATCCATAGTCAACCTCTCTCTTGCAGGATTCCTGAGCCAACCATTTCCTGGTTCACAGTACTGCGTTGTGTTGCCAATACTACATTGGAGAGAGTCATTGGGGGCACTTGTACCTATAGAGGAGGTGGCCACGCTACGGGTGTAGGCCAGTCGTTTCTCCATCCACACCGCAGGGTCCAAGAAGCGCTCCATGCAGAAGTAGCGGAAGACAGGCTGGAAGTTCTGACACACCTCGTTGAAGGCCTGGACCTTTCCATCTGGGGTCAGCTTCTGCGACTCCTGCATGCAGCGCAGCAAACAGAACATAAATAATACAATCTTATCATTTAAAAACTCCTCCATACTGGGTGCTTCAGTTCTGGAATGCACTTATGTGGGATCCTTTATCGTGTCTGTTACTGCACTGTTGTACTGCTCTGTCTTTCTACAGTGCTGGAATCCAGCTGCCTTTCTGTTCCACTTTATATTGTTCTATTTTCTGATGTTCTATTTTACCTAAGCCCGGATTCTCTCACCACAGGGCAATGTGTCCATCATGTGTCGCTAAATTTAACACAAAAATTTGAAAAAATGTTAAGATGTGTACCATCATTTTCCTCCGACAGGCCAGGTTGGTCCAGTCATTGGGGTGGAAACGCTGGTGGGCACCATTCTTGGGGTCAACGAGGAACTCCCCGATGGGCACGGTCCCAGTGCACCACTCCAGCACCCCGCTGCGCTGGGAAAAGGGCACCACCTGGGTGCAAAGAGAGCCCAGTTGGGGGGGATGTACAGGTTTCCCAGCAAACAGGCTACATGGTTTTCCAACAGCAGTATATAATGACCTGCTATTTAAGTGGTGTGGGAAGAATGAGGGACACATATAATGTCCATTATATGAGGCTTGCATGTGATTTTAGCTCCCAAGTCTGCTGTAAATAGTGAAAAGGACAACATTTTGATCCATATGGTCCTCTCTCTCCTGATGCCACCTGACAAAGATCCAGGTGAATGGAGACATTGTCCTGTTTCTATTAAAATCAAAGGCTAAAAACAGCAGCAAAAATAGTGTCATAGCATGACAATATGCACTCCTACAACAATAGCCTCAAAGCAGTTAAACGCTGGAAGAAAGGCAGCCATAAAAATCATAAAGCTACAGTCAGGTAAATATCATACAGATACAGTTAGGTAAATATCCTAAAGGTACAGTTAGATGAGTATCAAGTTAGGTAAATTTCATACACATACAGCTGGGTGAATATTACAGAGGTTCAGTTGGATAAATATCACACAGGCAAACAGGAGAATATCACAGAAGTACAATTAGGTAAATATCATAAAGGAACAATTGGGTAAATGTATCTTAAAGGGACAGTTAGGTATGTATCATAAAAGAAACAGTTGTAAAGGCTTTGTGGTGATGTCTCTGCATGGTACCTTGTATCGACGAATGTTCAGCTTCCTCTTCCTGGTCTCTGCGTTGCGCTGCAGGAGCATGGAGCACATCTGGAATACCTGCTGCATGACTGCATCTTGCCTCAGGTCATCCTGGCCCTGAGAACCACAGAGAGCACAAACCAATCAGGGAACAAAGCCTCACATCACAGACCAATCACTGCACAGGGCATTCTAACCCATCAAGAAAAACAGACCATCACTGCTCAAAGCACCACAGAATGGGCCAATCACGGAAAGGACCGTCACAACATTGACCAATCACTGATCAGAGCATCAAAGCCTGGACGAATGATTGTGTAGAGCATCACAGCATGAACCAATCATTACACAGAATATTAAAACATAAATTAAACAGAGCTATGGAGTATCAAAGCACAGGGGGAAAGTTGTACGTTACTCCCTAAAAACTTATCCCATTTTAAGTCCTGCATGAACAGATCAAATGTACTGCTTTGAACTTTTCATCCAGAATCCCTCTGAAGAGAGGTAAAATGTCAGATTTTAGTCAATTAACATTTTTTGTGTGTTGCGTTTTGCTGAATGAGGGCTTTGCCATTCTGCCGATTAATGCCCCAAGCTACTCAAACTGAAAAAATGTTACTGATAAGGAAAAGACCAGGTAACAGCAGAGAATACCATGACCTGCACTGCGCAACACTTCAAAGTCATGTTTCCACCACCGCAATGCACAAGTGCCGTTAACAGTTAACTGGACGTGGAGGAAATTTTCTGCCAAATAAAAAGACAGTTTCAGACACATGCTGAGATTGTAAAAAAGACTGCGTTAATCATTAATGTTGGGAATTCATGGGAAAACCACACTCCTTGAACACTCAGTCCTCTTCTGTCATTTATTTATGTGAAGCTGTACATCAAAATGTAAAGGGAAGTACACTGGCTTGGCCTTAAGAACACTCCCTTGGCTGGGTTGGGACATAGACTACTGATTATGATGATGATGATGATGAAGGAGTAGGCTTGAGGAAGATGCCTTTCTGAGGGACAGTGCTGTGTCCCTGTCATCGGGAGATAGTCTGGTCTTCAGATGGACACTGAGCAAAATGCCAGTGTTAGGTCCGTTAACAGCTCAGAGTGAGGTCGTTGATCAAAATTTGAATGACTTCATGCTCTTCTCATACCGAGCAAACTTTGAAAAAGGTGACTCCTGGATAGGGATTGCTTGCGGGTCTTTTAAACATTTCCGTGGAAAAAACAACCGAGTCATGCTGGTCACATAAGCATTTACTTCCACTGATCCCTCGCTGTACTGAACCACCATTGAATGGCGAGCCTGAGCTCAGCGAACATAACGGAAGGAGGCGGCTGTTGCTGACAGCCCAGTGTTGCCTGCTCTCACTTCCTGGTCACCTGCTCCCATTGCTGAGGTCAGTCTCACCTTGACAAGCTGCCGCCTGCTCTTCCCATCCGAGCCAATGCAGTCAATGATCTTTGGGAGGTTGACCCCTCCAGCCAGGTGGAAATGAGGCTTGAAGGCATTGATGGTCACCAGGTTGTCATACTTTCCGGAGGGGTCCACCTGCACACTCACAAAAACCGAGAGGTTTGCAAGTTAAAATCCAAGGTGCAGCCCCGACCACGATGCTTGAGCCTGGTTGCTTTAGTCAACATCCAGCTGTATGAATGGATGCTGTTTAAAACTGCACACCATGCAATGGTAAAGTGGCCTGCCTACCAAATAAACAAAATAACCACTTCATTGTCATTAGAACAGGACATACAAGTATTCAGCACCCACACACACAGGCGTGCATCCAGGTACACTAAACACAAAAGACGACCTTCGGACTGACAGCATTTCAATGGCAGATGAATTCATTTCTGCAGTTATAAATAAATATGCATAGTAGTGAAAAGTTCAGAGCCTGATAAGAAAACAAGAGTCTTTTTGACCTATTACCAGAGAACTACCTGTATTTCACTGTCTGTTTCTAAGAAACCACAATAACAAGCAAAAACAAACCACAGTGATTAATATTAACCCACAATCATATACAAGCAGGTGTGAAAGAAATCTTCTATGATTGTAGCATCTTACTCTCTTTTTACATTTTAATGAATTGGAAATCACTCGCAAATCACCCTAAAATCTTGCAGAGGACGATATTGTTTAGAGAACTGAGAAACCTTTCATGAAAAACAGCTCGTTTACTTTTAATCTTACTCCCTAATACATGTGAAGCCGCTGAATAAATTTACACTTGCTATGTGACCTTAAAGTGAATGCTTTTTTATCCATGAAATAAACTTCTCAATAAGCATTTGGATGACAAATTCCCAGGTAATTGATTCATCATGTAAAAGTAACACACAGACAGACTGAAAGCCTGTCCATTTAACTGATTAGTCCCCCTTATCAAAGACAAGTAGCTACTTGTGCACATTGTTCTTGCTGAGGCTCAGTGCAGTAACTGCCCTGATGGTCTCCTGCTTACCTTGACCTCCATTGTGGGGATTATGACATCTTCCAGTTCCTTAATTTGCATAATGGGCTGGTCAGATGGAATCGGGATGGCTTCTAGAAGAGACGTTAAGTTAAAGCCAGCCATGTCACTGAGATGCAAGACAGCCCTAAAATCACCTTTGCCGAGATTTTGATGGCCATTTTAAAGCATTTTGACTGTGTTGAGAAACCTTGTGACTGTCACTCACTCTTCTCATTCTTGTGCCGACTGGCGTCCATGTAGGCCAGGGTGATGTAGGCATTACAGAGACGCTCCAGGCCTCGCACCATCTGCGCCTTCTGCTGTCTGATCACATTGATGATCTTGAGGGCCACCTCAGAACGCTCCTGTAATACAAGTCATGTTAAAAATCAGTTCCTGCAAAAGGGGGGTCAGCACTGGCCCCACCCCATGCCAGGGGAGTGCCCCTGCCCTGCCCCCTTCCAGTGGAGTCTCTGTGCCTGCCCCACCCCTCCCAGTGGAGTTTTTGTGCCTGCCCCGACTCCACCCAGGGGCGTCCCCACCCTGGCCCTGCCTACCCGGTCCAGTTGGGACGGCTGTCTGGGGGCGTTCTTGGTCAGCCTGCTGCGAGTGAAGCTCTCATCCTTGTTGGCGTTCACCAGTGCCATGATGATAAACAGGGTGTGGTGGGGGTGTTCCAGCGATGCCCGACAGATCAGCTGGAGGGGGCATAAACCATATCGAGGACAAACTCTTGATTAGACTTGATCACACCATCAGACTTAAAAGGAGTCCATACCTTTCCTGCAGAGTTAAACAAATACTGTTTTGTCAGGACTTCATATATACAGTGCCCAACAACATGAACTTGTTCCATTTAATGCAAGATCACAAGTTTAAAGCATAAAAAATTATCAGGCTTAATTTTTTTCTGTTATACAATGTTTTTTATTCCTACTTAATGACAGGCATAGATACACACACACACAAAACATACAGCAAAAACCTGGGTGCAAAACAACTGAGAAACATGGACTGAAAGTATCACCAGATATGAGAGAATGCTGTCATTTTAAAGAGGTGGAACACATGGTGTGACATGTTGACACTGCAAACAGCTCTGAACAGAGAGCCTGCCTGGTGCACCACGGCAACAGGAAAAGCAGAGTGTCCCTGTTCCCTGTGTGCCGGATTATGAATCTTTCATTTGGATTGTAATTCTTTCAACGTTTCCTCAACGCTGAAATGTCAAAGGAAAAGTTGCTGTCGTGATCCATTAGGTCACTGATTCTCAATCCTGCTCCTGGGGCCCCCCTGCTCCACACGTTTTCCATCTTTCCCTGCTCTATCTACCTGACTGAACTCATCAGTGGCACTTTTGTTTAGCTGAGCGCACCTGATTTAATCAAGAGCATGTTAATCACACTAATCAGGTGTGTTTGGAGCAAGGATAGATAGAAGATATGCAGGCCAGGGGGGGTCCAGGAGTAGGATTGAGAAAGACTGCATTCGGAGAATGGTGGCACTAAAAATTTCTGAAAGACATGTGGTCCATATGTGCTCCATTTAGAAATGGATCTATTAAATTGATTTTAGAACTGACATCCATCAAGGCAACAGGGTAAAGTAGTAGTCAGGGAGCTCATCACCAGAAGGGGTCAGGTTTGAACCATAAACGGGGCACTGCTGCGATGTAATAGCAACTCCTCAGAGGTGCAAATGAGTCACCTTGTTGAGGACATCCTGGAACCCGCCCTCCTCGGTTGCACCCCCAGACATCTTGGTGCCCATACGGGCAGCCAGCTGATACATCAGGGGCAGGAACTTGTAGGATGGGATGTTCTTCACACCACCCTGTGGAGGAGAGACAGTACTGCACTGAGGAAACAGGGGGCAGCAGAGAGTACAGAGCAGCAATACACTGCCCCTGTGAAGGAGAGACAGTACTGCACTGAGGAAACAGGGGGCAGCAGAGAGTACAGAGCAGCAATACACTGCCCCTGTGGAGGAGAGACAGTACTGCACTGAGGAAACAGGGGGCAGCAGAGAAGCATAGAGTGGACATCTATGAAGGATCCTGCATGAGAACTGCTTTCATAAGCACTATGTGATTTTATGAGCACTGCATTAACATTTGAATCAACATTTATGCTGACTGAAATACTGTCACAGGGTAAGAAATCTCAGAATGTCATAACGATGCCACAAATGACATGGACGATGGCTTCGCAAAGCACACAAAATAACAGTCTATGTCAGCTGGCATTGGTACTTATGAAGGTTCATATGGCACTCATGAATGGGTTATGCAGATTTTATGAAGGCTTTATATAGTTATACTTATGCAGGACTGAAAGCATTGGTGTCTTGTGGCACTGCTGCAGGTACCAGTGTCCCATAGACCCCTTCCGGGTGGGGGCTAGGCGCTGTGGCGGCGGCTCACCTTCATCATGTCATTGACACTCCAGTCATCGGCGTTCTCCAGCCACAGCGAGGCCAGCCGGAACACCCAGATGTCCTGCTCCTCGCCCAGCTCCAGACACAGAATGTAGTTCTGCACAGCCTTGCACAGGAAGCGCCGGCGGTCGGCTTGCAGGTTGGCCAGCGCCCTCTCGTCCAGCTCCAGCTCCCTCTGCACCTTCACCGTGTACCTGTGTCAGCAGCGGCAATTAGCCCCACCCCCCTACAGTGCTCACAGTGCCCCCCCCATGACTTCCTGTTCCACCAACCCACCGCCCCCCCACCCCCCACCCCATCAACTCTGTGCAGCAGGGTTTCTGTACATAATCACTTCTCCCCAAACCCCATTTGATTTTAACACTTTCCATTTTAATTTCAGTTATTCTGAACAATAAGTCAGTAGGTACAGTACTGGAAAATGATCCCAGGGAGAGAGATCAGTTGAATACACCGAGCACACTGTGAGTTGAAGGCTGCTTGATAAATGCTTACTACATCTGACCAAACAACTTCCCTAGGCTTCATTTTCTCTTAGAAAAACCCTGGATGCTTTTTAATCTAATCTACTCAGTTTCACCCTTAGCTACTGATGACACAGCAACATTGTCAGTGTATATTATGTTAGTGTACATTAATGCTAACCTAACCATTGTATGATGTTTAAGAGATGTTTAATAAGCATCACCTGTTGTTGTTGACCTTGTGTTCTCTCATGAGGTCCACCTCCTCCTTGGCCTTCTCCAGCAGGGCCTGCTTGTTCTCAAACTCGGTTGACTTCATGTAGTTTTCGATGCTCTGGTACTGGGCGTCAGAGAAGCGGGCAAGGGACAGGTAGGCCTGCGTCTTCTGGGTCAGCAGCTGGGCATCTGCGCTCCCTGTGTGGTTCTCAATCACCTCTACCGCCTGCCGTTGATCAAGAGATCACTGTCATTCATGTACATGTTCTACATGTCTGAACTTCTTTATTACAACAATAATTTCATTAATGTGAGTTGCCAGGGAAAAAAAAACACACAGACATTGAACACACATCTCCATTTTGTTTAACATTCATTTACAGATTTTCTTCTAAAACAAACATTGAGATGACTCCTCCCTTAAATAACCTAATGCATTAATAGGAAACCAAATTTATAGAGAACTGAAAGCAGAAAATGAATGAGTATTTTACAGTGGTCATTTACAATGTACATCTAATAAGTGCTTAAAATCCATTAGAAGCTTTATGGAAATTGTTGTAAGTTACTGAGCATTTGAAAATTAACCCCAGGGAAAACTGGGACAGTTGGACATTAGGCATGAGACGAACTGCTGTAATCTTGGATTTCGAATAATCAGAAAATGACAAACTCTTTCATGTACCACTTACATTATACATTTCTATAATGCAACTTACTTTTGATATGTTCCCAGCTTTATATATATATATACATTATATGTAGTGTATTGTGTCTCCTACCATTACTATGTCTGTAAAACACCTCTGTAGTGTCTGCAGCAAGGATGTCACACATCCTTGCTGAATGGCTTTACCAGGGTTCCCATGGCACAAGACCATTTGTCTCCGGCCCGCCACTTAACTCAATCCTTTGATATGTATGACCATGGCACTTTTTTCCAAAAACATAGCAAGGAATTTTTTCTTGCTTTATTTACTCTGTCCATTACTCCTCAGCAGCACTATGAAAAAATATTTTATAAAATAATTACGCCCAATCCACGGTTCCTATTGATCAGTTTGCATTCCAGCTGTGACAATATTCAACAATATACCATGGATAAATCGAACTTTCGTAACCCTAACCCTAACCCTGAATACTGCACATCGACAAATATAAATATTGTAACTGATTCATTCCATAACACTAAGATCTAAGTTAAATCACCACAGATAGACACATTTACCACCTTTTGAGTAAGCAGTTCTTGCAATAAGCCAGACATTTAACACTCTACAAAATAGTCTATGAAATAAAGACGTCCCAAAAGCCAGCTTGTTAGCTAGCTCATTCACCGCGAATCCAGTAGTGCCACTGAGATAATGTTAAAACAGTTTCTGTAAGTCTCCCTGGCGACTTCATGTAATCGATACAACTTCTTAATTTTGGTCTCTCTTCTTATTTTTGCCAAGTAGATTCTGGATAAACGGAGTTCAACCAATTATGGATCTGCTTTATCAGAGCAATATGGCACACATACACGTTCTTCGTATCTGAAGAAAGGAAAGAAAATGAAAAAAACTTGTCATATCATGTTATTTTTTTCTTCTCAGCATTATTTCTTGGGGGAATATTGTTTTGAAATAATTCTGTCTGGTGAACCCTGAACTACTGATTTCCCCATTTTTAGTAATACTGGAAAGACAGACCCAATGTCTCTTTTAATACAATTAAAAGGCAGTATAACTGGCGAAGCATTAAAATTGAGCGACGCATTACCTTTTCCAGATACTTCTCCAGGATGACCCCCGGGCTCTCCAGACACGTTTCCCCCAGCCAGTTTCCACACAGCCTCAAGCACTCAGCATACAGGGACACCAGGCCAGGGTTAAACAGCACCTGCCCACACCACAGGAGACACCTAATGCATATGATTCATACTGTGTACTCACATGCTAGGCTGGCAAATGTTTTGGTGCCAAGATCTTTGCACTCTAAAAACCAAACCGATAGCCAAGTTATGTTGTGCTTGAACAATGTTAACGTTTGAAAAACCTGTTCTCAGGTTTTATGTATAGGCTGTTCCAGCACCAGGAAGTCCAATATCCAAACACTTCCAGTTACAGCAGTGTTACTGTATATGTGAAAATGGGAAGGAGGCTAATTAGGCTTCTGCCCTGTAACAGTCGGTTTCACTTGCCTGGTCAGGTAATGCCACTCACCTGGTCGTTCAGCATCTCGATCATCTGTCCAAGGATGCCCAGCGCCAGGCCCTGCTCCTGCTTCACCCAGAACACCTGGGCCTCCTCCAGTTGCCACGGTAACGTGGCATTGCTGCCTCCCGCATTGCCGTGCTGCTTCATCTGGAAAGCTGCCCTCTCCGCCGCCTGTGGCGCAGGGGGATACAGGCACACAGCAGTGCAGTCAGAGCTGGGTGGGCACTTCCTGGGCAAGGAACCTCCTGCTTTTGTGTGATGGTGTTTGTCTGTATGCTACAGGTGCCCTCTCTGACTGGCATACACTTTCTTCCTAACTTAGTTGTGAATTGGCATTTTTTTTGTTATTTTCTAGAGTGTTTCAAATATCTTATTTTTTCTTGTGTTCCTCATCATCTCAACAAAGCACCACTCAGGAAGTGTCTAGTCTGCTATTTACTCCTTTCTTTCAGCTCCAACCACCAGCCCCTCCCCTAATGTGAAAGGACTATTGTGAAGGATGCAATACTAAATATTGTCAAAGATAATTTGGACCCACTTCAATTTGCTTATAGGTCATGTAGAGGTGTTGATGATGCCATATGTACCTTACTGAACAAGGTACTAGCACACTTAGAGGGTGCTAAAACCTTTGTTGATTTTTCTTCTGCTTTTAATTGTATTCAGCCGCATATTTTAGCAGAAAGGATAAAAAGCACTTATAGACTCTGGTCTGATTTGTTGGCTGATAGATTTTTTAACTGTCAGGTCTCAACGTGTTAAGGTCAATGATGTTTTATCTGATGCTCTCCTCCACAAGTTCACCACAGGGGTGTGTCCTCTCACCCCTTTCATTTGTATTTTATACAAACATGTGTCAAAGTCAGTATACTGGGTGGCACATTGTAAAGTTTGCTGACGACTCTGTCATTGTTTCTCTCTTAAGTTCAGATGATTTTTCCCATGGTCCTGTAGTTACTGATTTTATTAACTGGTGTGAGTCGTCCTTTTTAGAGATAAATGTGGGGAAAAACCAAGGAGATGTTCATTGATTTTAGGAAAAATCATAATGTTATCTCTCCAGTGGAGATTAAAGGTCAGGCTGTGGAGGTCGTACAGCAGTACAAATATCTGGGAACTATTATTGATTGTAAGCTGACCTTTGAGCATCAGGTGGACCCTGTTTGCAAGAAAGCTCATCAACGCTTGTATTTTTATCGTAAACTCAGGAATTTTAATGTGGACAGTAATTTTATGATAATGTTCTACTGTTGGTTTATAAAATCTGTTCTTACTTTTTCTTTTATTTGCTGGTACGGGTTACTGTCTCAGAAAAACAGGTCCCGCCTTCAGCACGTGGTTGATATGCGTAGGTAAATAGCAGGTACTTCACTGGACTGCCTCCCTGTCTTATACAACAACAGGTCCGTCAAGAAGGCCCAGTCAATTCTGGCTGACCCTTGCCACCTTCTGTTTTTAGAGTTCTCTCTGCTCCCGTCAGGCCATAGATTTGTCTCAAGGAGGTGTAGAACAAACAGATACAAGAACTCCTTTGTACTTGCTGTTATTGGCTTCCTAAATACCCTCACATGAGCATTTTACTATTTATTTATTTATTTATTTACTTACTTACTTAAACTTACTTACTTACTCACTTACTTACATCTTCTTTGTCCTTGATGATGTTTGGGCTTGTCTGCTGGCTGTGAAACAAATTGCCCCCCTTGGGGATAATAAAGATACCTTGACCTTGACCTTGACCCATGCTAGCACAAGTTAACTTTGAGAGCGGGGCCAGGGAAGGGGGGCTCGGCCTACCTGCGTGTTCCTGGCCCTCCTGGCGAGCTTGCACAACTCCAGCAGGTGCAATGCCAGGGCAGAGTGCAGGGAGGCCCTCATGTCAGCATCCGGCTCATGTGTGATCAGGGTCTCCTGCACGGCTATGCGCAGGGCCAGGATGGGCTCCACCAGGCTGAAGTCACTGGTGGCCAGCAGGGCAGAGTGCTGCTGCCAGCTGCTGTAGAGCCCCATCAGGCCCAGGTCTGTCAGTGTGCTGCCATGGGGGGTGACATGAGTTACACAGTGTGAATCACTTAGGGATGTCAATCTCCATCTGTACAGCACTCACTCAATAAAATAGCCACAATCGGCCAAGCACCTGCAACTCAGTGACTGAGCACTGTTTTTTTGATATAAGGGGGGGCCATTTATAGTACACTGATAGCTGTCACCCCTCTGCCCCCCTCCTGAAGACAGACGACATAACTGGAACTAAGTCTGCTCAGAGGAAACAATGCAGCATTGACTATGCACAAAGACCACTCAGAGAAAATGCATGTGTAACGTTCTGAGTGCCTTTAAGTGACCTTAGCGCAGAGATAGCTTTGATCTGCCTCCTACTGACTTACAGCATAACCCAGAATTGATTTAGCTCCAATGACATCATGAGCATTCAGGATGGGGGAGGGGTGTGATTTGGAAGCATGACTCGCAATAATCATTACACATATTTTTTTTTACTGGTTATATAATGTATGAGATGAGCGATAGGTTTGGACTGAGGCAGCCCAGAAGAAGCAGCTGAGGGCAGAGCACCTGGAGCAGAGCTGTCCCACACTCTCTAGCTCGCTGACCCTCTGCAGGTTACAGAGAGTGGGGTACAGGGATGACACAGCCTCCAGACTGCCCCTGCACAGATCCTCCATCGCACAGATCCTGCAAACACACACAAGCACACACACACACACATACATACAAGGAGAGTTTCATGCTGTGCACCAACTACACCCATAACAGTGAATAGGGATTAAGCATATAAGTGGTGAAACACTGACCTACCTGGCATTCTGCAGGGTTTGCTCAAACACAGAGAATTCTTTATCTCTCAGAGCCAGCAGGGCACAAAAGAGGGACTCATTGAAACCAGGCTTCACTTTCTCACTCCTAAAAGGGAGACAGGAAAACCAGAGTAGGCCCTGACTGGCAGCCACATTTCACAACATAATCAAAAGGCAAAAGGCCCCCCACCCACCTCTCAGACAGGTGGCAGTCCCACTGCGTGTTCCTCCAGGCAGCCTGGAATCGCAGCTCCCGCAGCTCAACCCCCCACTCGGCCCCCTCGCTCTCCAGCCCACGAAGGTAGGTCAGCAGGGTGCTGCACAGGCCAAAATTCTGCAGGGACTTGGGGGGAGGAGGGTGGGTGGAGGATGGTCAAAAAGCCAAATCTCATATCGCCCCTGCGCCATGGAGCTACAAGCCCAGCAGCCCCCCATGTTTATTTACCTCTACGATGCCCACTTGCCGTGTGACCTCTGGGAGAGTGGCGTGAAGGTCATAGGTTGTCAGAGCCTTCCCCCACAGGGCCTCATGTTCATACGTTCTGATCCTGCCAAACAAAGGGTACACATCCACTTCAACCACTCTTGAGAGAATACATCATATATTATATACATAGTTGCATTATTACATTAATTCTATATTAATTCTATTCAATAAGTAAATGTGTGACAACTGCTTCTACATGTTAATGAGGGAGATCCCCAGTTTGTGCCTTGTATTTATAAGTAGTCTTTGTTGTAAAAATCCAGTTTTTTACATATGGCTGGGAAATTCACTGAGACAATTTCAACCCAAATTCCTTATTTGGGTCTTACCTATGCAATACATTCATACGGACAGGCCTTCTGCATGCACATCTTAGAAGTTTTTGTTCAGATATATGTGTATTTTCAATATTTTCATTAAATGTAGAGCAGAGAATATTCAACAGTGATGGTTTAGCTATTATTTTATTTAAATAATCAATAAACATCTTGTATTTGATTTCCTGTCTAAAATCTCTCTGCAGTTATTTGCAATCATTTGCTCCCCAAAAATTTCCATTGTGAAGACCCCTGTACTAAATTGCATTTGAGTATGAAACTGACTGTTCAAATATGAATTATTACCTGGTCAATGGGCTAATCATCTTGCCCACTGCACACCCATACAGGCTGTCTGGCTCCCCAATACTTCTGTACACCTCAATCAGCAGGTCCTGGAGGATTGTGGGACAGAAACATGATGTAAGCACTGTATAACTTTAACTAGGTGTGATAGACACCCAGTATGACGTTACTACTGTATGATATAAACAGTGTGATGTAAGTTTATGATGCATACCAGTTATGATGTAATTATAGTATGATGTTAAAACTGTGTAATGCAATCACTGCGAGAAGTAGCAGCTGTATGATGGCACCCAAAACTGAGAGGGCTGCATCAACTGTGTCACCTGCAGGCTAATTCCTGTGTCCTGTACACTCTTCTCTGTCAAACTGGCGATGGTGAAGTTCTGGCTCCCCTCCTTGAACGTGATTCTCCGGGACGTTCTGGGCTGGGACCTGCAGAAAAAACAAGCCAAAAAACAATAAAAAAACAAGAGTTTGAGTTTTTCACCTGTTTTATACGCACCTAGTAGGTAATGACACTGCTGCACTTTCAACACCTTAGTGCTGAAGCGCAACTGTTAAGAAAACATTCTTCTGAACAAATTCCTTACCGGGTGTCCAGCTTTGATTTGATTAATTCACATGTTTATTTTGGTCACTTGCACCCCAGGTAATACTAACCCAACATTTTCAAACCGACAGTACCATATTAGTTTTTGCTTCAAAAGAAAGCAAAACCATACAGCTGAGAGCTATAAAAAGGAGGCACAAATTAAGGGCATCCTGTTCTGGAACCCTTTAGCATGGTATTTAACATACTAGTGTAGTTATTCTGGGCCCCTGCATGCAGAGGAGTGCTAGGGTCAAGGTCCAGGGAGGTGAGGAATGTGCAAAGTCATAAATCAGCATTATGAATGGGTTATACAATGTGCTAAGTGTAAAACATGGCAAACACTCAACAGGGGAGTTTTCTCAACAAATACAACAAATGGTTATACAGAGAACACTCAAAGAAATTCCTCCTGAACGCCTTTTCAACCAAAGGCATCTCAAGTGAGATGAAATGTGGAATAAACACAAAGGATGTGACCAGCAAACACCACACAGTCAAACCACACCCTAAGCTTCAAATGCATTTCAAAAGGAGAACCACGCCAGATCAGACGCTATGAAAAGGCTGACTGTCGTGGTCATCCATCACAACACTTCAAGGCCGCACCTGCAGCTCTCTTCCAGGTCCGTCTTGATCTTGTCGACATAAATCTCGGCATACAGCAGGGCAGTGAAGTGGGCAGAGCAGCTCTGGGCGGCGCGGGCCACCTCCAAGTAGTTCAGCTCCAGCCAGAAGTTTGAGTGACAGATGGTCCCACACATGGAGCTACAAGAGCCAAAGCACAAATTCAGATATTGCAAAATTTCAGTAGCTACACAAAGAGCAAAGCTTCATGAACCCCAAAATAGGTGCAGCTATTATTTACCATCAGTGACCTGCCAATTTGAACCAATCACAGCCTCCTGCTACAGACAGCAGTCTTTCTACTGCCTTGTGTTAGTCAGTGATTGACAGCACATATTAGCCACACCCAGGTCATGAAGCATCACTTGCATCACATGACTACAGCCAGGGAGGAGTCAAAAGGGGCAGACACTTCAGAGGTACCCTCACCTGTCCAGCTCTAAAGGCCTCTGCTGCTGTCTCAGGTAATCAATGGCGGAGAGCATGGTGCGTAGGGAGGAGGTATCCAGCGGGCCCTGGCTCCCAGTATCAGTCTCTGCTGTTGAGGTAAAACCTACATTTAAACTGCACCAGTAATGAACCTTTCTAAGAGAAAATGGCTAGCAGCTAACCAGGAGGAGATTGAGGGCAGTAATTGTGTCTTGGCAGAAATGGAAGATGAGTAAGGCTGCAACTAACGAATAATCCTTTTCTTAAAAGGATATAATTTGGAAAACAAATATAAAATAAACAATTCTAACTAGCTAGCTAACTAAAACTGCGAGGCAAGTTGGCAACGACCACCAACACTGCAGCAATGCCTATGGTTTGCACTGTTTACGGCTGTTCCAACCGATCAAATTGGGAAAAAAACAAGGGCTACTTTCGAGTCCTGCAAATAGTGGTACACAAAGGGGAGAAGTTTAAAAAACTCACAGAGAAACGATGGCAGACATGGATCAAAAACCTCCATCTTAAGTCTGGTGGAGCGGAGTGTGTATGGAGTGACCACTTCGTGAAAGGTAAAGCTGAAGTCATTTTGCTACCTACATAGCTAGCTAAAACGGACAAAAAAATACAGACCAGGGTCGTGATATTGCAGGAAACATAGCTAGCTACATATGCGGAACTCCTAATACTTATTACACAACCCACAGTACTGATTGTGTTGCGTCTGTGGGAAGGTAACATTCAATTCCTAACAATCTGGTTTGCAAAGGTTCTTTTTTTCAGGAAGTTAGTATAGCTGCAGAACAAACACCACAGGGTCATAACATCGCAGATATTGTCAGATATACACGAGCATTGTCGGACTCCGCTCCACCACCAGACTTAAGATGGAGGTTTTTGAGTTTCTCTTTGAGTTTTTTTAAACTTCTCCCCTTTGTGAACCACTATATTCGGGACTCGAAAGTAGCCCTTGTTTTTTCCCGATCTGATCGGTTGGAACAGCCATAAACAGTGCAAACCATAGGCATTGCTGCAGTGTTGGTGGTCGTTGCCAACTTGCCTCAGAACCTGCCTTCAGTTGCCAGCCCTCCATCTGGAAAGCACGCCGGTTTGTCACGTCATATGCAAAGAACCTATTGGGGATGAACGTAAACAGTGTGACGAATCGACGCATTCCACGCAAATCGATGTATTTACGTAATCGACGTAATCGATTACATCAACGCGTCGTTCCAGCCCTAATAATAAAATCAAATGTTATAATGTAAGATGAGTGTTACACAAAAGTGCTGATGGCACTAAAAGAGCAACAGACAGTGAGCACCTTTCTCTGTCTCCTAAGAAATGATATCTACATTCCACGACTGATTGGGCCTTGAAATGAATCTGAAGTTCTCTGCAAAAACGAAATTCATGAATATGACCATGACTAAGAAAAGCCACAGCAGGTATTCATTTGGATGTACACAGTAACAAGCACAGAGAGAGTCGACAGCCCTCACAAGACTGGCCTGCGAATGCTTGCTATGTCCAACCAAACTCTTTCCTTTGATTTCATACTTCCTTCTGTGGCTTTTCAGTCCGTGAGGTCTCAGTGACTAGAGCAGTAAGAGATCAAAGAAGAGAAGGGAGGTGGGCAGGGTCATAGTTTAGAGAAGAGGAAGATTGTGAATGGCATCAGAGGTCAGCTGACCAGAATCTGGCAGGAGTGGCGTGGTGGATCGGCTGCAGGTGGAGGCGCTCCTGGAGCAGCAGGTGAAGAAGTCTCGGATGCGGTCAGACAGCAGGGCCCTCCAGGTGCCGTCCCTGTCATGCAGGAGGATGTCATGGAGTAAGAGGGGCAACACTTTCTGGCAGAAGTCCGTTTTCACCTGGGGGGGTGGTGAAGACACACAGATCAAGGCTAAACAGTAAAGTGGGTGAGAAGACTAAACATTACTCCATTTTGACACATTTCTTCTGCACTGATGAAGCAGTCAAATCCAGAGGTGTGATATAATCGTCCTCCTCTGACCCCCACCCATGAACCCTCTCTTCCTGACAGTCTGACCTCACCCACCTCTTCTCCAACCTTTGACCTTCTTCCCCTCACTGTCCTACTGTTTTTCAGCTTCTGACTCTACCTACTACAATGCAGTTTTTCAAAATCTGAGATTACTACCTGGTTTTTCAGCCTCAGACTCCACCCACTGCCAAGCTATTTCTCAGTCCTTGACCCTGCCCACCACCCCCTTCTTCCTAAACATTTGGTACCTCAAGTATGGCTGTACTCACCTGACACAGGGGTCGACACAGTAGCAAGGCCTCGTTCCTCACCCCCCCATTATCCAGGAGCACCACGCACAGGGTCTTCAGCCACTCCTTATGCTGGCCCCGCTGTGGCACCCACAGCTCTGTGCTCTCCAGCAGCTCCCTAGAGCCTGCCCTGGGCTCCACACTTACCTCCGGGGCCTGAACAGGAGACCAGGTCATACTGGGATGCAGACTCAAGACTGGCCACCAGGGGCCACTGCAAGCATGCATTGTGCTGCTCTAACATTCATGTACCGTAAATGGTAGATTGCAAAACCCGAGTGGCGGGCTGACCTTCTTTTTAGCTGATCTGAAAGGACTGAAGTAGACCAGCATGGGGTCCCGGCTTTGTTTGTGCGCCTCCCAGAAGTCGAGCCCTGACTGAGTGGCCAGGATGTCTCTCAGGCACTGGGCAGACACCTGCCTCACCTGGACACTGCATGAAACACAGGAGAGAGCCCGTTCACACCAGGAATGGGGAGCCAAGAGCTGCACATACCCAGGTGAGTCTGGCCCTCTCCAGCTTTGAGTCACTGGTTTCAGTAAATGGGTGACAGTGTAGCCTAGTGGTAAGGAGCAGGGCTTATAACTGTAAGGTCGCTGGTTTGATACTTGAGCAAGGTACTTAATCCAGAACTGTCTCAGTAAATATCCAGCTATAAAATGTGCAGCGGTTCGCCTTACCAACACTGAGTCAGTGCTGTCATTAGCCTTACCAGCAGTGAATTAGTGCAATGCTTAGCCTTATCAGCAGTAAGTTAGTGCAGTGGTTCACCTTAACAACGCTGAGTCACTACAGTGGTTAGCCTGACCAGCAGTAAGTTAGTGTAATGTGTATCCTTACCAGCGGTGAGTCAATGCACTGTTCATGCAGTTCAAAAGAATAAAGGTCCACTGCAGCTCGATATCTGAGAAGAGCTCTGCTGCTCGGGCGTAGACCTGGTCTTTCCCATGAGGCAGCGCGATGGTGGAGAAGTCCACTGGTCCCAGCTCTCCCAAGCAGCTCCCAGCAGCCTCTGCATGGAACAATTTCAGCAAACGGGTGGGGGGATTGAATTTCTGGACACTTCTGAAAGACTGTTCTGGTGTCCACACCTACCCAAAATGTCTCTCCCTCCTGGATGATTGGTTGCCAGCTTGCAGAGCTGCAGGAGGTTCAGGACCAACTTCACCAGCACGCTCTCCGCAGGGTCAGCTGCGATAGGAACACAGAGAGAAGGTCCTGTCATGGGGCGCACTGGGACACGCCTGTGTTTTACACAAGCAGGTATCCTTGTGGCCACAGCCCATACCTTGGCACTCCTTCAGCAGCTGTCTGATCTGCTCCTTGTGCATCCGCAGCTGCCTCCGCAGGTCCTTCAGCCCCTCCAGCCGCGTCAGAGGCAGCGAGTCGCAGGACAACACCGAAAGGAAGTGGTCAATCTCCTGTGGGGGCAGACAGGGAGGATCATGGGAAATAGATGCTGCATGCCGTCCCCTTGCCTTCCCTTGTGTTCGCCTGGTGTAAGGAGACTGACTGTCAGGCTTTCACCTGTCAGAGTGAGGATCTGCCATACAGACACAAAGGATTCTGGGATATTCACAGAAATAGCATGTGTCCCAATATCATTAATGATTATAGAGGTTACACATTCCGCATTCCTTCCTGTTCTTAATTCTTCCAGTCCCTATTGAAATAGTTGAGGAACTGAAGAAGTTAAGGTGGTAATTCGACAATCAATGGCAGAGACAGAAAACATGCAAAGTATGTAGAAATTAATATCTTGTTGTTCTAGAGAATCTTTCATGGGTCCCAATAATCAGGCTCTGACCTGTCTGATAGTGAAGGCCATTATGCAGCCAGAGAGGATTATGGGACATGGATGCTATAACACCCAGTGCAAACAGAGAAATTTATGGAATAAGGATGCTATTAAGGGGTGTCTTTGTTGTCAGGCTTGTACCTCTCTAAGAGTGAAAGCACCCATGCTGTATTTGAGTGTGTGCTGAGCCTCCCGTAGCTGTTTGAAGGCCGAGTGGTCTGGGAGGGGCTCCAGCAGCTGGATGGCCCTCTTCAGGTACCTGTTGTTCTGATTCTCAACAACCAGGAAGTTTAACAAACCGAGGACCTGCACATTCACACCGAGAGAACAGGGAGTTTACCAAACCGAGGACCTGCACATTCACACACACAGCTAACTGAGGACCTGATTGTTCACACACAGCAAACCAAGGGCCTGGAATATCAAACACATAGTGAGACAAGGGACTGGGGTAGATCGTCCTTAAGGGCCGCAGCATCTACAGGCACTTACCCAGCTGACCAGATGGCTGTCGTCATATAAGCAGTTACCTTCCCAGAGACTACATGGATGTTTTAACATAACCATTTATGTTAGAAAATCTACAGGATAGTGGTCTTCCAAGACTCGAGCAGTTGCAACTCAGCTGGTTGAAATTCAGCAGGATCTAACTTCTAAGCTAAATATGCTGAATATAAAACCAGGACCTAAACAACTAAAAACACAGAAAAAACATTTCTAATTACATCTGAAATACTGGCTTTACAGAAGGCTGAATATTTCACTGGCTGACTCGTCATGTAGCATCTTACCTGCTGCGATACGGCTGGCTGGTCAGTCATCTGCACGGTAAGTGTGCCAACAATAACCTGCAGGTGGCCCTCCAGTGCATCCTCACAGAATTGCACGGCCGTCCGGCACACGGAGTCCAGCAGGTCCAGGCAGAGGGACAGGCTGCGGACGGACACCTCATCTAGCTGCACTGGGCTACAGACGGGCAGAGCGGAGGACGGCACTGAGGAAGCATGGCTAGGCAGCCATTACAGCATCGTGACTGCAGTGTCTCAATTACAAAGCCAAAGGGAACGTCTCCAGGAGCAAAAGCCACAGAGGAAAACCATCCAACAGAGTGTGCTGTTATGTAATGACTCCTACAATCTAATTGTGACTTATGATTTAGTATTGCCTCTGCTCTTACCCTAACCTTTTTGCTTGGACTTTCGTCAGTCTGTTTGTATAAGTGCGTGTGCTTATCAACAATCAAAATACCGAGTATAGTTGTATGTTTTGCCAAAAGAGCACGCCGTAAAATGCTTTCTCTCTCTCTGCTAAAAGGTATGATTGACAGAAGTAAGGCCAGGAAGCCCTGCCCCCTCCTGACCTGCTGTTGATGTGGTGGATGAGCGTGTAGATGACGTCCCTCAGGACAAAGGCCCAGGCCCCGCCCAGCCCCTCCTGCACTTCCCGCAGCAGGAGGCTGATGAACAAGTGGTACATGAGCAGGATGCGGTGCCGCTCGTATGCGTTGGCCGTCTCGGCCACCTTCTGGTAGACTGCCAGCAGGATCCTCTGGATGGAGATCTATGCAGAATAAGCATGACACGACAACATTCACCATCCCTCAAGCTTTACAGAATTCTGTATCCATGACAACAAGTACAAACTCAGGGAAAGATTCCAGCTGGACATCTGTACATTCAGGACCAGCTTTTGCACATTTGTAAATCAGCCTCAAGGCTTTGGTGCATCACACAGGGTTAATTTCTAAACTCATTACAAACTTTCAGTTAAAAATGAAAGATCACTTCAACCTGCTGTTGATGTATAATCACATCATATACAATAAACTTGAAGGGTGAATTTGTCAAGTGGTGCCCTTGGTGAACTTTACACCATATGAATTCAGCCTTCTCAGATCCAAAACCAAATTGCAACAATGCATTTGTGACATCTGCATCTGTTGCATTACATGTCCGTTCCGGAATCATGTAGAGCACATGATCTCAGGGTGGATCTGTGGGTTAGTCCATCAGTACTGCTGATAGATTAATGTCTTTGTTGTACAGAAATGAGGTATATGATGAAAACCTGGCTGGGTGATCTTGTAGCAGGGGCAACATCACATTGTGCCAGCAGAGGGCAGTATATGCCTTTGATATTTTTGGGCAAACTGCCCAACAGTCTTAACGCTGGGTCATCATTTCCATGTCTCATGACTCAATAGCCACACACTGTGAAAACAAGAGATTCCAAACAGGGAGTCTCACAGGGGTTTTGGAGAGAATGGCCACTAGAGACTTGAGGTTGGTGCTGTGACATTTGCTGAGGTAGTCCAGGGTGGCTTTGATCACATGAGAACTGAAGTAAGGTGGGTTAGGAGCTGGATCCAGTTCCCTGATTGGGGGAAAAAAGTTATATTTCAGTCACTGAAATGGAACATTTTATGACAGACATTACAGGAGTTGAGTATCCCTTCTGGGATTGGTCCTTTACCCAATAAACCGGCCCAGGTCTCCAGACTGCTCCCTTTGCCCAGCCTCCTCATACAGCGTCATCAACAACTCCACCACGATGTCTGGCAGGTTGCTGTGAATCAGGCTGTCGATTTGCTGTGGACGATCGAGAGATACCAAGCGAAGCATCAAACACATGACAACGGGATAGAGTGTAGCAGGGGATAGTTGAGAACATGGATGAAGCCATCCTGGTTATCAGTGACTCGCCAGATTTGAACCAATTGTAGTGTTTTTCCGTCGTTTGATTGGTTCACACAAGTAAGTGACTGACAGTAAATCTCACCTATTACAACTGGGTGCCAGGAGCTGTTCACTTCAAAATGGTTGGCACTGCCATGTGCTTTAAATGACTATCATATCTGAACCAATCACTGTGTTTTGGTGTTGACAGCTCAGTATTTTGATTGGTTCCTCAGAGTGACTCCCAGTATGGGGTTCATGAAACTTCACTGGACTGGTTTGGAAAAAAGACCAGCAAGGAATTTGAACCCAGCAATATTCTTCACATGGGTTTATTTCTAAACTCATCACAATATTTCAGTTAATATTGACAAATCAAGCTCCTATTGCTGTATCATCTCATGACATCACATATCAAACAATGCAAGCAATCTGAATTCAGCCTTCTCAGATCCAAACGCAAACCTGCAACAATGTATTTGAGACATGTGCAACTGTTGCAGTAAGTGTCTATACCTGTATCATGTAGAGCACATGATTTCAGGGTGGATCTGTGGGTTAGTCCATGAGTACTGATGATAGATTTATACCCATGTTGTACAGAAATCAGTAAGCCATGAATATCTGGTGATCAGGCAGCGGGGCAATATCAGTAGAGGGCGGTGTATGTCTTTGATTGAAGGACATTACATCAACCATCATTTCATCCAACCCATTCTGCAAAACACCCTCCCACCTACCCCTTGCCCCTCGCCCCCACCTGCTTGCCCAGGCAGCTGCCGTCCTTTAGCAAGTCATACACCCTGTGGGCTTTCTCCCTCTGCTGAGCCACCCGGGTGTCCTGGCCAGACAGAGCGAAGTAGGGCAGGATGTTCACCATGATCTTGGGGAAGCAGTCTGCCAGCAGTTGCTTCCAGTCCCTGCCTAGCTGTGCTCCGATGGCCTTCACCTGCTCAAAGTCGTCTAGGTACACCAGGTGTGGGACGAGGACGTGGCACGATGACCTGGGACAAGGGCGTCGTGAGATGTAGGACACAGTGAAACTTTTGCAATGTCTTTGTGACTTCATTTCATGACAAACCTCATTTTCCCCAGCACATTTAAAAAATAATTTGAAAACATTTCTTAAAAACATTTGTGGTTCTGGTTTGTTTTTTCCACGTACGCAGGTAGTTACCTGTAGAAGTCCTGGATTGAAGAGTGGCTCAGCAGAGTGTAGGGGAAGGACTCCAGGGAATACTGGCGCAGCCACTCAGTGACCAGGTAGTGCAGGTGAGAGGTCACAAAGCTCACCGCACTCCTGCAGCTCAGCGTCCTGGACACACTCTCCAGAACCTGTGGGGCCACGACCGCAACCTCGTTTTGACAGGGTCCACAAATGGGTTCAATGCCAGGTTTAAAAACTCACAAAGCTAGGTTGGTAATTCCAGGGTTAGATTGTGTGCTCAGCTAAATGTGACCTTGTTTTTCACATCCAGTTTCCTGGCAAAAAGAAACCAGACAGCTGTTTGGTCAAATCCCCAGTGGGACTCTACATTTGTAATACTGAAGCACTGAGACTGAATTACCTCAGTGTATCCTCAAGTGTAAAGCAAGCTATGTAAGCCTCGTAACCCAAGGGTTACTGGTTTGATTCCCAGGCGGGTCACTGCTGTTGCACCCTTGGGTGAGATTCTTTAGCCTAATTGTGAGAGATGTCCCGATACCAATTTTTCACTTCTGATACCGATACCAATACCGACACCGCAGCTTTGGGTATCTGCCAATACAGATACCAATCTCATCCTTTGTTTTACTCTTGAACAAATAATCATAATAATTAAATATATGGAAGCACTTTGCTCATGATGGCCAATTAGCCACCTAAAAACATCTCACTCAAATGGAGAACAAATACTTCCCCAGTATATAGTCCACAACAAGTTAGTTATGACAGACTGCCACCCTTTATTCAAACACTACAAAAAAAAGGGACTTCTGGGTGGCTCACAGTGTAAGCTGTTTGCCTGGGAGCCCTGAGAACAGGCGTTCGAATCCCGGTCTCGCCATTGCCGGCTATGACCGGAGGTCCTAGAGGGGGTCATTGGAGGGGGGTGGGAAACAAACAAAAAACTATCCCTTAAGCTGCTTACACATGACTAGCTTCAAAATCTCCCAACGCTCACTTTGCCACTGGTTTCCTATTAAGAGAGCGTCATGCATCCATTCCGACCTCAGCATAGCGTAGTGTTCAAACCAGGCGCTGTAACGCTCCGCTCAAAGTTCAAACTGACCCCGTGTGCCGCTGACCTTTCCGATTGTAACCAATGATTGTCCAGTGTGACGTACTGGAACATGGGCGGTGAGACACCGGCACAAGATATAAACATTGAATTTAAAGATCCAATCAAAATTAAAATGGAGGACAAACTGGAGAAGCTTATACTGTGTGTGTCAGGCTTTTCAGAGTTGTATGACACCACTTCGAAGTGGTACCACGACCTCACAAAAAAAAAAAAAAAAATCAATGCATGGCGCAAAGTTAGCATTGAGATGGGGCTACCAGGTTTGTACATTCGGCTGTAATAATTTATAGTCATTAGCTACACACCCGGCATACTCAGAAGCTTGCTACATCCCTGGTTATTAGCTAGCTAGCTTAGTTGTTCTGTCAAAGTGCCAAATCCAAATGTGAGTTTATAGGTTAACATTACAGAGCTACAAGACGTCAAGCTCTGAGACGTCTATGCAATGTATGCCGATAGATCTGGAGAGGTATTTAAAAGATTGTTTCCTCATCTGGAAGACGTCTCTGAGTGTTGGCGCAGCCATTCTCGTGTGGGATAAACCGTTTTAAGTTCTTATTTTAACGGAGGAAATAAAACACACTGCTCACATCGGTTGTCCATAAAAAGGAAAGAGAACACCTTTATTAGCGAACACGCATTTGTCAAACGTATTACGTATGACGTATGAGATCACACATTAACAGAGTCATCAAATTTGAATGTCTGCGGTTTAACAACAAATTACGGGTAAAAGTAAAACATCCAAAACATTTTAAACATTTTAGGGAGTCAATAACACCTTGATATTTCAGTAAAAAAGTTCAATCTGTTTACACATACATCTTTGCACGCAAATTGAGTGAAAAGAGCGAACTTCACTCAATTCGCCCACACAAATAGAATACAGCCCACGTTCTACAGGCTTTTTTCCTCCTTCGGCGAACTATCAGAGCAATTCCCAGGGCTTTTTTCTGTTGTTTGCTGAAATACATGTTCAGCAAAGTTGTTGAGATAGTAAGTACCTGAGGTTCTGTCTTTGCCTTATTTCTCCCGCTCTCTACTTTTTAAAATGATACGTAATGTCATGACATGTAAAATGTGAGGCCAGAGAGGGCTCTTGCACTTGCCTTCTTAATGAGCTGCAGGTCAATGCCGTTCTCCCTGTAGGACTGGAGGAGGGCGAAGAGAGCCTGCTTCTCGCAGACAGGGCTGCAGCACATCACCACGGAGATGGCCTTCAGCAGCGTGGCCCTTCGGTTGGATATCTCGTCCTGGTGCTCCTCCGGCACACTGCCTCTCTGCAAGACACACGGGAAAGAGTGGAGGTGGGGACATGGTGATGATACGGCAGGGGCAGAGCTAAATGCGTCTGTTTCCATCTATCCGGAACTTACGTGGACCACCATGCCCTCCTGAGCTTTCAGGTAGACATTCTCGAAAGCTGTTTGCTGAGCCCTCAGGGGAAGCATCTTCCTTTTCCTCTTCGTCGTCTTCTCTGTGCCATTTGAAGTCATCTCCTGGAAGAGTCTGTGGAAGAAATCCAGGAAAACCACAGCAAAAAATTATTACCTCAGTGCTAGTAAGGCTCACTCCGTACATTGTTACATTGTTGTCATTTAGCAGACACTCTGACCCAGAGCAGCTTACATAAGATACAATATTTACATGTTACCCATTTAAACAGCTAGATATTTACTGAGGCAATTCCGGGTTAAGTACCTTTCCCTGGGGTACACTAGCAGTGGGGAATCAAACCAACAACCTTCTGGTTACAAGCCCTGCTCTTTACCAATATGCTACACTACCACCTACACGTCACATAAGACGATGTCTGTGGTGAACTGAGAAATAAGGAAAGAGGAAGAAAAGATTTGGGCAAAACAATTTAAATCCCATGTAATATCCCATTATGTTATGTTTTAACTGACATGAGGTAGCTCTGCATTAGTGTACCTCCTCCTGCCTCGTTACCACAGAAATGCTATGCAAAACAAGACACAGGCAAACGGTTTTACATAAGCAGTCATATCTGCAACCAGGTGTCGGGCATGCCCTAGGGCGGCGCTTACCTGTCCACCATCATGGCAGCCAGCATGCGGACATGGTGGTGGGCATCAGCCAGGTAGGAGGGCAGGACCACAGATGCCGGGAGCTCATCCTCTCGCAGCGTGAGGACTGCCCACTTGCAGTGAGGGTCCACCTGTCAGAGAGGGGCGTGTGTGCATATGCAGAGACAGAGCAGGGGCGGAGAAGATTGCATGATGTAAAGCTCAACACCAGTTCTATCACAAAACTCCTCTTAATGTCACATAGCCACAAAGGTGCAGCCATTTCCTTCAGATGCTTCCCCTGTCATTATTTATTTTCACTTATCAGACACCCTCATTTGGGCAGCCTTCAAAGATTTTATTTTACACGTCCCATTTATACATCTGGTTACCTTATGAATTCAGTTTTAGCATCTTACATAGGGTTACATCAGCTGTGCCCCACCTCAGAATCAAATGTGCAACCTCTTAACAAGCCCCCTTCTTCAACCACAACACAACGCCGCAGCTCCACTCTCTGTCATGTGCACCCCTATAAGTTACCTCCAGAAGAGCCACCAGACAATGCACCAAGGCCGCCCTCACGGAAGCCGTGCATTTTCCCGTCCTGCCGAGGATGCTGGGAAAAAAAGATGTTCAAAGATTTGGAGCAAACACTACAAACGTAACAAAAACTGGTCGTTCTCAAAATAAACCCATAAATACTGATCACTGACACTAAGTGCTTCAAGATACCATTTGCGTTTATTTGTTTTACAGGCTTGTAAGAGTCCAATAATGAAATGACTTTCCGGTCATCTGCCAGATTCACACAGCAGCGATGTTGCCCGCAGAGCTCACCAGAAACCGGAGATTACTTTGAGCAGCACACCCCGCACATGTGTCAGGTCTTCGGCCAGGTTCGATTCCTGCTCCTGGGCTCGGCCCAGCCCGCGAATGGAGGGGAGCAGGCCCATCAGGATGGCGGCACAGACTTCCTGGTCTTGTCGGTACAGGGAGCACAAATCCCTGTCAGCCACACGACACACCAACACTCAGCATCATTCACACAAGGGTACATGGGAATGTAGATCGATTCCGAAAAAGCTCTGAACCAGGGCAACAACAATGAAAGCTGCTTAGTAGCTATAGAACCCTTAACTTATTTACTTTTTAAAGTGCACTGTGATGCAACCAAATAATTCATGGTTTGAACTGTGGTTTACAGAATGAATGGCTCGCGCAAAATGAAAGCCATCTTAAGCCATGCAATGTGGTACAGATGGAGATGGAAACACCCTTACGCCAGGGGACTCAAGAGAGAGTCAAACTCTTCTGCTGTCAAACACATGTCCTCTGCAGGTAGCTTCTTCAGCAGGGTGAGGTACTAACAGAAAAGAGAGGGAGTTCATAAATCAAATCAATCACCTTACATTCGCCTCTCAAAGATTCTTCTAAACAAAATGAATTGGCACAGAGCAATTAAGAAACTGCATTTCATTATTCATGAGATGTTCTGCAGTGTACATACGAGATACATAAACAAGGCTTTGTGAATTACATGATTTTATGATTTATCTTTGCTTGTGAGGAGACTGAAGATCTTAGAACAGAACAGACAAGTAGCATGACCAATCCACTTGCTTGGTGGTGAATTTAAATTTGCATAATTCCCATCATGCAGTGCTCTCACCAGGCGCAGGTTCAGCGGCTTGGCACAGTCAATGTGGTCGATGAGGAGGAGCAGCCGCCTCCGGACGTCTGTGGGTTTGAAGGACAGCCCGTGGATGAATTCTGAGCAGCCGCACAGACAGAGGAACTCCAGCACTGACAGGAGGGCCACGTCCTGCTTGGCCAAGAGCTCCTCGGAGAACATGCTCCTGATGGCTGTGGGGGACAGAACGGCATGTATAGCACGCAAGTGATGCTGGACAGTATGTTCTCTTTGTAACTACTCATTCTTATTTTTTATCCCCTTTACCTCTTCATGAAACTCTCTTCCTGGAATTTGCAATTCGATATACCTTACGCTTGTCTCTCACCATGACAACCACTGCATCTATGCAGCAGAACTGGGGTGTAGCAAATCTTCCAGTACACTCATACGCCAGCCACAGCTGCTTTTCACACTACCAGTTACCCAGTGCACTACTGTCTTTTGGAGGGCATGACTTCATTGACATCATTTGAGAAGCTTGCAGGGACCTCGTGAGTCACAGGGTGCCTTATAGAGTGGTGTAACGAGTGACTCCTATCCACCCAATCTCCAGTGGAATGAAGTTAACTTGTTCTGCCCCTGTGGACTCCTAGTCATTGTAAGCTCATGACACAGCTGGGATCGAACCTGGGCCATAGAGCTCAGCATGCTCTCAAGGCAGGTGCCTTAACCACAGAGCTACACAGGACCCCTGCAGTTATGGCTATTTTGTACATGTGGATGGTACCTGTGCCAGACAGAGTGTCGCTATTGTCAGCATTCTGTCGCCTGTCTCCCTTGGCACTGGCCTGTCCCTCGTTGCCGTCATCAAAAAGGTCGACTTCCTCCTGGTTGTCCGCCTGCATCCTCGTCATGTCCAGGTCTTCCTCCATGTGGTTGTCCTCCACCACCATGCTGCCTCGTTTGCAGGAGTTTACCAGCTGGGTATTATGCATAAGAGTCCAACCATCTTAGAGGCTTACATAATTTACAAGTCTTACATCAAGAGTCAAGACTTGACTCAAGTCCTGTTAATAATGTAAGCCTCTAAGATGTATAACCATGTTATCCACTTATATAGCTGGATGTTTACTGGGGCAATTCTGGGTTGAGTACCTTACCCAACAGCATAGCAGCAGTGCCCCAGCAGGGGTCCAGCCATCTTAGATGCTAATCCATTCCACAAACCCAGACAGGGTCTGCTCAGAGGGAAAGCGGCTCCACCTCTTAAAAATGTGTCAATATCAAGGCCCACGGGCCAGACACGGTCCTCCACGAATTTTAATCAGGCCCGCCAATAAATTCTGACAATCAATTTAATGCGGCCTATGCTCTGGCGTTTAAATTTACGTCCATGACAATACAACATTGAAATGCAGGAGGTGCTGCCACGCTCCACTCTCACGCTTTCCAAAAAATTGTTCAGCATTTGATAAATACTATTTTGCTTTATTAATCAATACTGGCAACAACAGTGGCGCCCCCAGAAAATGTTCAGTGGGGTGGCCAGGTGGGGCCAGTGAAAATCTTCGGGTGGCACTAGCATGGTAACCACCGGGGGTGGGGAATGTAATTACAGCAATTCATTTTCACGAAAACAGACTCAGATATTTTGTTTTTAATGGCCAAATCAATAGAACAAACTGGATTTTTGGTTTTAACCAACTGAATTTATGGATTTAAATCTTTGGAGTTAAAGCCTTTGGATACTGAACGCAATGTTTTTCTTCTCATTACGAGACGCTTGGCAACACTAAGTGACACAAGAAGGCTGTGGCATCTGGCATGACTGATTTTTAGCTAGCTACATACAATGCAATTGTGGGTAAAAGTTATGTAGATAATTTGATTCTCTAAGCCTAAACAGGATTAATGGTGATGACAAAATATATTTGGATGGAAACAACAAAAACATGGTTATGTTTTAAATGGCAATGTATTACTAAATGATGTGATGTAACCAACTGGCTAATAGGCTATCCGCAATCAACGTAGCCAGTTAATTTATTTATAGCGACCTAGGGAGACCGGACTTAAACACATCCGTCTTACAAGAGGAAAAAACAACAAACATCTGAAATCTGGAGTAAAAACAATAAAATACGCACTTTTCCCTTTCGAACTTGGACAAGTCCTGTCATTACAGATATAGTGTAGTGGTCAGTGAAAATTCTGCGGAGTGGAGGTTGAAATTGCAAAATTGCGGAAATGCGAAAATACAAAGCTAAAAATAGCCTACATAAATGCAAAAATGATAATAAAAAAATTTTGGCTGGTGGGAGGGGACCCTTGGAGGCACCCCTGGGTAACAAAGACAGAGAAGCAGCTGCAGCGGACAGCTCACCTCGCTGCGCTGCAGGATGGAATGGTTCAGGAGATCCTTTGTCCCCACTGCCATCAGGCTGTACAACACCTTAGCCAATGGCCAATAGCCAACAGCGCGCTCTCTCTCTCTCCCCCTCCCTCCATACCCACCACCCTCACCCACTGGACTCTGTGCAATAATGTTTGTATTGTCTGTGCAATAATGCTTGTACTGTATTGTTGTCTGTGCAATAATACTTGTATTGTCTCTAATCTACCTCGCATGAGCTACTGGACACCTGAATTTCCCCAAGGGGATGAATAAAGTATCTATCTATCTATCTATCTATGTATCTATTTGTTATTTTGTTACAGACAAAAGTAGGCTACTGTGATGCAAATGTGGTTTGTTTGTTTGTGAAGTTACCATTACATACAAAAACATTGTTCAGCACTTGATAAATACTATTTTGTTGTATTAATCAGTTTTGCTGGTAAGAATTACCCACAAACATGGAAGAATCATAATACCTGAACTGAGCATGCATGCAATTTTATTTAATACAATTACTAGCCTACTTATATTTCTTCGATAAAAAATAATCATTGTAATAAATATCTGACCCCTGATTTTATTCACAATCCTCAGCATGGCCCTCAGTAAATTTGAATTTGACACCCCTGACATACACTAACCACATCTTAGAAAATAATTTACAATGCATATCTGAGTCGTACATTCCAAATACCTAGTTGTAACCCTAGAGGATCACAGAGGGATCATGTTCATTTCATGTGAAATGACCAATCAGATCTCTCAAAGAATCTAAACGACTTGGAAGTGAGGATGAGGAAGGGGGGAGCAGTGGTATTTTTCTGTCACTGTAGCATCTGATTGGACAGTGGTTTATGTTGGGTGATAGGATTTTGTTAATCCCAGAAAATCTCAGATTAGAGTTGGTGCTCCGGCGTCTTGGCAGAGAGACTCACCATGACTTTGCAAATTTCGGACAGCTCACTCAGCAACCTGGATGGCAGAACTCTCAAGAAGAGGTTACAGGAGGTCAAACTCATGCTCTCCTGTGGCAGAGAGAAGACACGTGTAATTCCATATGACACTGAGGGTGATGACGATGATGATGATGAAGATTGGCAGCCTGTCTGACCTTGGTCCCTCTGTGGATGCAGATCACGCACAGCCGCATGACACCCCTCAGCACAGAAACCGCTGAGTCCTCCGCTGTCTTGCTCTTCACCATGGAGACATACTCGCTGATCAGCTGGGCCAAACACTGAGAAATCGAGAGGCATTCCCCCCTCTAAATGCATGCTGGACTGAAACACGTTCTGAGTGCAACCGTTAAAAGGCAACGCTTACAGGATACATAGAATCGACTGAGAGTGTCAAACACCCCACCTTGGCCTTTTGGAAGAGTGGGGACTTGCAGGCCTCTTCTTCAGTGAGAAGTCCGGCATTCACATACCCTGCCAAAACGCTGGTGAGGAGGCTGGCACCACGGACCAGGCACTCTGGAGGCGTGGTCTGAGACTGGGGGGGCACACAATCCATGGGACGCAACTTTATTGACACAGTTCTCACTCCCACATTCAGGGAATCACGGAAATAGTGTATTCTCTCATTGCCTAATTTACATTCCATGTGGCAGCCATTTCAGAGAGAACCATGGTCTAAACTGAGACAATATATGCACAAATCCCAACCAATTAAAATCAGCGGATAATTCACCCAGTGAATCAACATGGAGCAGGCATTTCCCCTTTATACAAGTAGATGATAACCAAAGCACCTTCAAGCAGAACAGGAGCTGCCTGTGCACACTTATCTCAGTTAAATGCATTGCTGTTGACAAACATACTGTTCACAGTACAGCTCCTCTCCCACTAATTGCCCAAAAAAGGGACTCACATCAGGAGAGTAGCAGCTGAGCAGGTGGTCAGCCACAGAGAGGAGGTTCTGCTCCACACGGTCCCTCAGTGCCTGGACAACTGTGAACCGAGCATCTGCAGGGGGCATCACCACCCCCTCCTCGTTCGCTGAGGGGTGGGGAGGTCTATCGTCAAAGGTGAACTGCAGGTACAGGCCTTCAATTTCAGAGAGGGCATCCTTAGCCTCTGATAGGTGGCCTTCTCTTGTTAGGAGGCTTTAGAGGGACAGAGAGACAGTGAGGAAGATCGATAAACCTCAGCATATGAGTGTTGCTCTTACTAACAGAAGATTTGCCCGTTCTGTGCTCACAAGAACATTCCCTCACCTCTCTGAGGGTAGCAAACCTTGCAGAAACAGCATGCCAGCCCTGGTGTCTTTCAGCGTCAAAGAAACCAGGATTTTGGGAACCAGGAGGTGTGGAAAATCCCTGTAGGGCAAATGAGAGGGAAAAACAGAGTTGACAATCTGCGTAACAATTTAGTTTACATCAACACAGTACAGCTAGAAAAAATATAGGAGCAATGTAACATATTGTAACATACTCAAACATATTCGCATTCTAATGTTGCCTTTCAAAGTGGGGAGAAAAGAAACTTGTCAAGTTGCTGATGTGTCCCATAGTCGCATAGGTGAACGGGTCGACGTGTGGAACTCCTGCCCACCTGCAGAGGACAAGGTGCGGTTTGGAGCTCTCCTCCATCTCCTCTCCCTGCTCGTTCATCAGCAGCCAGCTGATGATGGCCTCCTTCAGGCTGGGCTGCTCACCTCCTTCCCCTGGCCCCACCCCCACTGCCCAGTCCAGGGTGCTCTCCAGGGTTTTGGGGACAGTGCACTTCAGCAGGACCTGGGACAGGCACAGAGCAGCTGCACTGCAGGGCACAGAGCCGGTCAGGATTGCACAGAGGTCACACATGATGCCACAAGAAGCAAAAACACTACGGTCGCTGGATCCGTCTTTAAAATAATGTGACAACAGTGCGGCGTAGTAGTAAAGAGCAGTGCTCACAAACAAAGCGTTGCTGGTTCAATTCCCTGCTAGGGCACTGCTGCCCTACCCTTGGATAAGGTACTTAAAACACAGTTGCCTCCAGCGGTAAAAATGGATAAAATTGTAAGCCACTCTGGATAAGAGTGTCTGCTAGATCACAATAATGTAATATAATGTAATTTAAAATAAACATGCCATGTTCTGTCATGTTCAACTACAAAAAATATCAAATGTCACAGGGAAAAGTACAATACTTGGAGTCTAACACATTTGTGACCCACTTACACAGTTGTATTTCTACAAGGAGCAAAGAGCAAATTGGATTTGGACCCCATGATCCTCTCGTTCAGGATCCAGTGCACCAGCCACCACACTGCGTGATGCCACAACCTGTGGCTACTCACCTGGAGGGCTTGCATGTCGACCCACAGAAGAGCCTCCAGAAGTCCCTGTCGATTGGAATCAGTGCCCCCTGGAGGATGGTGCGCAGAAGGTCCAGGCTGAAGGCCTCAGTCTGTGGGGAGCTGACCCCACGTACGGCCAGGCCCCACAGGCGCATCCAGAGCTTCCGCAGCTCCGGCCCATGGGCACGGCTGAGCTCGGGGCTCAGGGCTTGGCAGCGGGCCACCTCCCGCAGGCACCTCAGCACATAGGGCCCCCTCTCACCCCTCCTCTGCTCTGTCAGCAGCTGGCACAGCACCGACAGGAGAGGCACCAGCTCTGGCCCCGGGAGCATGGCTGGGTATTTAGACGCCAGCACAGAGGTGATCTGCAACCTGCAGAAAGGAGATCAGCCAACACTCACAACGTGTAACAAACACCCCCCCCCCATTTCACCACTTCCTGGATTGCTCCCTCTGAGTGACATCATAGAAACAGGGGATTCTGGGATTTCCAGAAAACAGAATCACCTCCAGGACATGACAGAGCCTCTGTTTCTCTATCAATTTAGTACATCTTAAAATCATATACAGCAACCAATATTTTGTTAATGAAATTTAAATTTTGAATTTTGAAAAACTGTCAATTTTGCAAGATTTGGCTGTTAACAGTTGAGTACATGCGAGTCCTGTTTCTCAAGCCTCACCACGGTATGATGTCGAAGTCACTCTGGCATGGCTGCAGGTGGTCTCGGACGACCTCCCACCCCAGCTCAATGCGCCTGCGCTTGCTGGGGGTCCCCTGGGAGCTGTCTTGCGGTGCCCCCTTCAGATGGGCCTGAGTCACGTCCAGCACCCGCATGTCTTGGCTGAAGAGCTGAAAGTCGAACACATAACAGGAGCTCAGCAGTAGTGAAGGAAACAATAACAAAAGAATCTATTTCTGGTCCCGGAAGAACCGACGATGCAAGCTCCCATCGCATCAACGGCTCTGGCTAAGCATTTAAGACTTGTAACAACAACCACAAACCCAAGATCCCCCCTGCAGACACTGCTGCTGTGAGCTTTTGCATTGTCAGCATAGGCAGGCACAGATTGTGTGATGAGGCTGAGAGCAAGAGACAGTGCACATGCGTAGGATCCCTCTGCCATCATCACCTGGTGACAGATGTCCGCAGTGAGCTCGATCAGGTTCTCCTGGACGGCAATGTGGCGTGAGCCCGTCACATACTTCCCCCGGCTTCCGATCTGGCTGATCTCACTCACCAGGGCGTCGTAGAGATTGTACTGGAGGCTCTGCCACTTTGCCCAGTCCTCGGCGTGGGCACCTGCACCGGCAAAGAGTGGGTCAGGCATTAACAGACTGGGGCAAGATTCACTTAGGCCACATTGAGCCACAGACTCAATAATGGTTCAGAGTAGGGCACATCGGCCAATCACACGCCTGGGTGACCCAATGAATAAAACATCATTGTATGAGGCTTAGAGAGCACCTTGGGCTGTTCTATAGAGCATTAACATGCTTACACGTGAATCAGATTGAATCATATCTACTGTTATATTACCTTTGTATATCATTGTATTTTATTTAATACTTTGCAGCAAGACAGTACTGAGCCTGATAAGATCATTATTATAATTATTAACATTATCATCACCTGTGGCCTGCGTCTTTGCCCCTTTGGGGTGGTGGGCACGCAGCTGCAGGTTGAAGAACTCGACAATCTCCTCCTTGAGGGTGGGGCTGGGCCGCATCTGAGCCCAGACGTAGAGGATGGATGGGAGAAGCTCCTCCCCCAGGCGACACACCCGCACTCGGCAGTTCATGGCCGACGCCCTCAGGAAGATGTTCAGGGCAGAGACCAGGTGCTCCAGCACGGCCAGGTGCCTCTCCTGCCTGCAGGCCACAAATGACACACACGGCCGAGGGGTGGGTGAGGGGGGTGTGGTCATGACACTGCATGCAGGTGATCACACTGTTACACCATCAACAAGCTTGGCCTGCACGGCTTACATTTTCCATGGCGTCCAATTATACAGCTAGGACAATTCAGGGTTAGTAACTTCACCATAATTCACACACTGTCAGTTCAGCTCAATAAACCTTTACCTGACACACACTTTGTAGCCCAATGAACAGCATAAATACTGATAAACACAGTGTATAATTAAAACCGCAGGAAAACATGATCATACTTGTAACACCATAGTAGATTCTTTGCAACGCTGAGAATGCTTAACTTGGGTAAAGCAAGGTAATTAAAAACACGCTGGCATAGGATGTAAAATAGGAAAGTAAAATAATGGGGAAGGCAGTTCCTGGTACCTGGCATTGATCAAGGCACGGGAGAAGAAGCTGAAGAGTGTGTGGGTGAGCCCCTCTGTCTGGAGGCAGCAGCCCTGCACCACGGTGTGAATGATCCGGCTCAGAAGCACGCGGTTGATGGCCCTAGAGGCACCGGTGAAGAGGCCGCAGTACAGATCCAACAGGTCTGGAAGAGGAGAGAGTGGACCACAAGAACTGATGGAATGGATTACAACCTGTGAACATGGCATTAAGATGACTAAAAACTGTCGGCTGAGGGGAACTCTTCCCCTTTCTGATCTATGTTTGTCTTAATGTACATACATAGACAATGTTCATCTCCAAAAATCCCATGGTTAAGAAATTATTCATAAATAGCTATTATTATACATTTATTTTATATATTGCTTTTCTCAAATTTCTCTTTCTAAAAAACACTTCACACAATTATTTTACTAAAGGGATCAAATGTGGTACTCCTTCATGTTTCACATTGGTGACATGCATATTTCTCTCATAATCTGCTCTCTCACATATTATGCATTTACAGCATATGACTTACATGTTGTACATCTTTCAGCTCAGGGTGCAAGCCCCGTAGAGGATGTGAACCCACAACCTTTAACTACTACACTGTACTAACACCCCACAATGTTTTGCAAAGATCTTAGTCTTATCCATGAGTGAACAAGTTTATAAGAACTACTGACCATGCCACTGCTGCTGTGTGATCTCACACCAGTACTTGCGGACGGACAGGATATCTTTCAGCAGGATGCTACTGTAGTCTTCACCATAGGCACTGCAGCTGAACGAGCCGCCAAGGACGTCCACAACGTGGGAGAGAAGTTCTGCACACTTCAGCCGGGGGCCCCCTGACACAACGACGGGAAAAAACGTCACTTGCAGTCATGGATTCCCCAAGCCTAAACAGCTGGACGCGCTGCAAAGCAAGGAGCCCTTACGTTTGTTTGCGCAGCGGATGAAGTACTTGACGAGGCTACTGATCTCCTGCATCTTTTTATGGCGGTTGGCTTGCGTCGTGGCCGACACGTTGGCTTTCCCCGACTGCAGCAGCTCCGTTTCCTTGTGGAGGTATCGCTGTAGAAACCTCCCGACAGAGAAAAATGCATATAAGTGCACGTCACATACAAATTGTACTAAACTTTGGCAGCTTGTGAAGGACAATGACTGCCTGTCATCTGGAGTCAGAAAACACCCGAATGATCTTATTTCAATTAAAATACTGCTCGGCGCCAATTATGCCCGGTCCTCGCAGGTACAGCTTGCTCTAATTGAGGCCCGGTCCACCATTAGAACAAGCTAACTTCAAATACCTGAAAACGGCATCCCAGGTAAGTTGCTTTGAGCCTTTGGAAGTTCTGTTTCCTGAGATGCGATCCAGTTCCTCCACGGTTTCGGGCGATCGGATGAGGCGCCTGAATCGGTCCACTTCTTTCTGGACGGATGCGTGCACATCGTTTATGTTAATCGCAGGTGGCCGGGTAAAGGCGGTACAGGAACGTGCTTTTCGGATATGAGTACGTCTTTACCTTCCTCTCCGTGGCCTTCTCATTTTCCAGCCCGCGGCAGCACAGCAGCAGCTCGTGAAGCACGAGGCTCATGTTTTACAGTACCGAGCAGCTCAGCACTGTCCAGGACGTTAGCTTTTCCGATTAAATTTCATACAAATAAAAGGAAATGAAGATTTTCCACTTTAGTTGAAATAGTAGTTTAGTCATTTATTACTCAAAGTAATAAAAACTCAACATTTACCTCTATCTTAGACAAATATGTATCCATAGTTAGCTATAAGACTAAATGTTTTGATGAAAAATAAAGATTGGTTGGGTTAGCCAAATAACTAATCTGATGGCTAGCTAGCTAGTTATCGTAATTTGCTTGCTTATAACTAGCTACAAAGCTTTGGCGCAAAGCGCTAGCGGTCCAGCTAGCTAGCTTTTTCCGTGTTGCGTGACAAGCCTACATAACTACCCAGCGAGACAGATCAGCTGTTGGGCATGAAAATAATTTTAAGACTTATCTCTAGCTAGTTAGCTATGGATGTACGTAGAGAGTTAGCTGACCAGATACCTTCCCAGCTAAGTCAGCGTGATATTTATACTTTACAAATATCACTGTCAGTTAGATGGTTAAGAAATTAAATGTAACCCATTTTGCATGTTTGTGTCGATATTAATTGTTTATTCACCTACTTTGTTTTGCGCTCCCAACTGGTATGACACTCAATGCAGTCTGAATCCCAGCATGTTCATTCCAGCGCCACCAAACTAAGATTTTTTTTTTTCGTTGCTTCCGGTTGTGGTTTTTCCAAAATAAAAGTTGATATTGCGTAGGCTCACGAGAGCATCCTTATCCTTACTAGCGCTATATGTATTTTAAAAGTGAAATTCGTTTTTTATCTGATGAATTGGTTTTAAATACAAGGGTTCCACGGGGATATGTCCAACCCCCTGTTCTCCCAGGCTACACAAATGAGATTATCTACAATCTTATCTGCAAGCCCTCTATATTCAGAAAATTTCATTGTCTACAAGGGGGCTCAATAATATTTTCTTTGTAAGAAATTAAGAGGATAATGTTCAAAAGTAAAAATTTAGTGCCTGTATGTAGGTCTCCTATTAAGAGCATGCTTACTTTTGAGCCAAAAAATAAGACACAATGACCAGATCTGTATCAATAACCTGTAAAAGGCAAATTCATCCATATTGTTAATGATTCAACATGCCATTTACTCCTTTGCTCCAAAGACCACTAACCCTTGAACATTAAAAATCATTTACTCTGTCTTCAATCTAATAAAAAGACTGTGAAGGGTCATGTGGAAAGTTTTAATTAGGAGCTGCTGTAATTAACATTAAAATAATAATTATAATATTGTCATCTCACAATGATTTATTTGATATGTACATATATATCATGTTAAGTGCTACTTAACTCACAACATGAGATTTAGATTACATTGACATTTTGTCATTTAGCAAATATTCTTTCCTTTCTGAGCCACTTCCAAAGTATGAGGAAACAAGTGTATTGAATAAAGTTGCATGAAAAGTCCAATACCAACCATAATCAAGCATGCATTAGAGATGAAAGACAAATTTCCATTTTAAGCACTATGCCATGGACAGTAAAGACTTACTGAATTTTGAAAATGTTTATAAAATACTAGAATAGTGTTAAATATAAAAATTCCCTACAGTAATGCGTGTCTTATCTTATATAAAAGTCTCTGTCCATAAAGAATACATTTGTTTTGGCACTAGGGATACTCAGAATAATGAATTACAGAAAGGGCTGTGTCCTGAACTGATAAAGAATAGGAACTTAACTGTTTACGCCTTCCAAAATTTAAATGAGCAGAACAGCTTTGCTTTTGCCCTTATGCACTCTTATTTTGGTAAAAAACAGTCGCCATTTCCCCGGAAGTTATTGCCGAAAACTTTAGACAGGCAGTGTTGTTGCTGATGCTAGATTTGATATATTGTCTTTTAACAAATCATCTTCCATGGGTCCATGGAACTTTTTCAGACGGTTATGAAGACCGGAAAAGGAAGTGTGAGCTACAGAAACAAACCGAACAGCATCAGAGCCGCTCGAGAGAGGTCTTTGAGATCAGTGACCAGAACCAGATGCAGGAACAATTTCGCAGACGGGTGGCGCTATTTAAGCCTTCCATACACTAGAGGACTTTGACAAGACTCTGATAAGACTTTTAAAAGACTAAAGTCTGACACCCTCTCACATCTAAAGACAATGTAGTCACAGACTATGATTTTGCAAAGACTGGCGGTCTTGCAGGGTCACTACAGTTAGGTAGTATAGCAGCACTTTATTGTCCCAGTGACTGTATTTGATATGTTTGATATATGTAATGATATATGTAACCTCAGATCAGATTAGGTCTGTCTCGCTACACTGACCTTGTGCTCAGCTTCAGCACTATGTACTTTGCATGACCTGTACACATCTTGTCCTTGTGTCTGTTTGCCCACTATATGCACTTTTGTACGTCGCTTTGGATAAAAGCGTCTGCTAAATTAATAAATGTAAATGTACAGTTGACCCTCCCACATCGCGGGAGCGCGCCGCGACTCTAGCAAAACTCTCACGATTTTATTCCGACTTTGGAAATTTGTCTGCGACAGTGAAATCGCTTTAAAGATGTTTGGTGTAAGGCCGGTATTAGTCGGAAACGATCGTTTGAATTTTGTCTTGTTTTTAGGACCCACCAGCGCGTGTTTTAGCAGTACATTAATGCATCGGTTTATTAATTTATTTCAACAGTTTTGTCGTCATTAGTATGTGTATAAAAGCAAACACTTGGCAGAAAAATGACATATAAGCCACGTTTAAAAATTAGTTTAAATGAAAACAAACTATCTTTTGTTGCCGTTTTATTTTTATGTCACAAAAATCAATTCATGTATTAGTATGTCCACATAGTTGTATTTCAGCAATAACTGCATACATCTGTATGTCCACATAGTTGTATTTCAGCAATAACTGCATACATCTATATAATCATAATAATCAAATAGAATAAAATTATTTTGGTTTCATGCCTATATTATTTTGTGGCTCAGTTGAGCAAATAATCAATTAAAGCAGCCGAAAACTCAAGGTCAGTCAAACTGAGGTCTTCATAACTGACTTCAGCTCCCACGGCTATGATGTCATGATCCTGCGGTAGGCGGACCATCCAGTCCATCTGTTGATGCAGTGGCAGTTGCTGGCACTGGGCAGGCATGGGATGGGGAGCCATGCCATACACTCCAGCATGGTTTACCTGCATCCCACCACAGGTGGCATGGCTGTCCATTTCCTGGGGTGTGTAAGCGTGGCCCTGGCACGATACGGCATCCCAGGACAGGGTGGAACATCTCTGTGCTCCACTCACAGACTCCAGTGAGGTGCTGTTTCCAAGCCAGTTATTGCACAATGCTCCTGACTGCTCCAAGTGACCTGGTGTAACAGACAGACTTTTTGTTGTGGAGTCAGCCAGGGGCAGGAACCTGGCTGCAGTCAGGCTGTCCACTCCCAGGCCTTGGTCGGCCCTGGAGGGTTCAGCCAGGCTCGGAGAGGGGTATGTGGACGGCAGGGTTGGGGCGATGTTGAGATTGGGTTGTGGTGCTGGATCTGACACTACAAGTGCTGTAGCTCGCCTCGTACTTTTGAAGTAACGAGCTCGGCGGTTTTGAAACCAGACCTATGAAAAGAAGGATGTAAAATTAGCACTGGGGATTTATTTCCTTCAATTTAACAACTTCTGCTTAAACATAATAAACCACATAATGTGTAGAATGATAGTTAAGTTGCAGCAGAGATACTCTCAAACACATTTTCTAAGTACTGGTCTTTTCTTGCTTGACAGACACCCATTAGCCAGTGATGTCTACATATAGTAGTTTACATACTTTCCATTTATACAGCTCAATATTTACTGAAGCGGTTCAGGTTAACTGAATTGCTTGAGGGTCCACAGACCCACCTAGTAGGAAACAAGCCTTTAGGTTTGAAGCCCAGAGCATTAACCACAAGACCACACTGCTATTCTTAGATAAGAGTATCTGCTAAACAGCTAATGTAAGGTAAATATAACTAAAGTTACATACCTGGATCTTGGACTCTGGTAGCCCAGTGTATCTGGACAGTGACTCTTTCATGGTAATGTTGGGGTACTGTGTCAGACTGAAAGCTCTCTCCAGGTGGCACAGCTGGAGTTTGCTGAAAGTGGTGCGCTTCCTGCGCTGCTGTGCCCGTGCCTGTGTCCGTTGCAGAGCACCCTGGAACCCTGCATCCATAGAGAACAACGCACAGTTAACAGCACAGCATGCAGACTGCACAGGCCAGCGGTTACATACACTACACACAGCTACATACAGCAGATACACACTCAGAGATACTGCCAGACTGATACAGAGACCCAAAATGACATTTGGTCTAAATCTACAAGGATTCACATAAAGCAAAACTTAACGTAATACCCAGACTAAACGTTCTGTGTCTGGAAGACCCAGGCTCTCAGTCCAGAAAGCATGCAGTCCAGCAGGGAGTTCTATCTTTAAACAAAAAAATCCAGAGAAAGTTAAATCATTGGACAGTAGCTGAACAAGAAAGAAGCCCCTATGATTGAAAAGCAAGTCTTACCTTTGCCTGAGGCCTTTGTCTGTGTGTTGAGGACTTCCAGACAGGTTGGAGTAGGCCACTGATTTGGGAAGACATTGCTGATGTTGCTGTTGCAGGAATAATCATAACTGTAGTCCATGTTCACTGATTGGTCTTGGTTTCTGCCTTCTACTCTGACAAAGTCTCAGATTCGTTGGGGCAACAAATCTAAACGTGTACTGCAGGGCCTTGCTTTTTATACCACTGTCCTCGCATGGTGCAGCGTGACTCCCCAACGCATGCGTCCCTTAAACGCCGATTGTTAACTATCTGTTGTGCCACGCCTTGGTGCGTCTTTGAAGTAGCTCTGCCGAGTAGCTAACGAGGTGACTGTTTGATCGTGATGACTTCGTAATTGACAATTCTGTCAGAGTGGGGCACTCGTGGCAGGCTCTCCTGCCAATCATGCACACAACCAATGCCTTGAGTACAATGTCGCAGAAACTCCATTTAGTTGTGTTATTATTTACCTTGCATTACTTACATGTATGTTTTCTTTATGCTGCACTGGTTTATTCAGAATTAGCGTTAGGCTTTTATGTTCATGACCTTAAATACTGAACATAAAAGCCCAGCACCAGAGTGATCCTGCCATGCTAACAAAGAGAGTTTAAATTATCTGAATCCAGCTGAAAATCGGGGATTTTGTAGAAGCTACTTATTTTACATTGTTAGAGATTTAATGTGGGTTTTGTCCCGAAGGCATTCCATTAATAGCGGTTGAAAACACCAGGTTGTTGCCGAACTTTTGGCGTCTGCGACTGGCTTGTGCACTGACTTCGCTTGCACTGGTGGTAACACCAATTTAGAACGATTATTTCCATACCAATACCATGCGTATGTAGGTTTGGAAATATAGAAATTGTTGCCAGTGTGTGTTCTGTTAGATTATTTTAGTATTATAAAAGCCTGCAGTTTTTAAGTAAGTTTTACTCGACTCAGGGTAAAACCATCTTACCTCAATAATACCTTTTACTTTTCATTTAGTATTTTTAACTTTTAGTAATACTTTACCATTAATACTAATAATACGTTTTACCTGGCACTGTTCTATGATGATGAGCGTACATGATATGGATCCTAATATCATGCATTAAGATACAAAAAAAACGTTTTAGTCGAAGTTATGTTGGATTAAAACTAATTGTTTTGTATGCGGACAGAAAAACGCTTTCGACCAACTGTTGGCAAGTGGATTGAGGTTTTTTTTTGTTTTGTTTTGTTTTTTTTACAGATCGTTGATGTAATTCCTCGCTTGGCAGTTAAAGCCTAAATCCCTCATAATGGAGTTTTCTTTAACTACACACATCCTTAAATCAAGAAAAAATAAGCATCTCCATCGCGTTTGGAACCTATGGGACAGTGTAACACTCTAATACATTAACGCTGCCTCTATTAACACGGATTAAAATCTCTAAAATACACCTGTATTTGGGAATGACCAGGTAATGGGTACAATTAGCGTGAACAAGCGATGTATTGATTTAATTTAAACACTACTCGACATCCATTGTTGAAACAACACAACGAATAGCACCTGTCTTGTGTTAATAGGCCTATCGGACAGCATCACGCAATTTTACTTTGAATTCGACTAACTAGCTAACAGATCAAAGCGCGTTAAATCACCACTAGATACTTCACAGTAGTCGTGCGAGGTTTTATTCAAGCCCAACCATGTGGTTAAACATTTCTGCTTACTCAGTACACGACAGATAATGTGGATCACACATATTTTCAATGTTACAGGTTCTAACAAAACATTTAATCTCGTGGGTAGCCTGATATCTTAAATGTGCCATCTGATTCACAGCCGTATAAATTCGTTTGTTACTGTATATTTAGGGTAATAAAGGAATATGAACACCGATTGCTATGATGAAATGCCTTTTGGTTGGTAAATCTCTCTGGATAAGAGCGTCTGCTAGATGACAACAATGCAATGTAAGATACTATCCTGGCTAACTTCCGTTGACATTGTGTAAATTAGGGAAGGATACATATCCGTAACTAATTATAAATTAGGAAAATTTGGATTTTTCCCACCAGTGTTCGGCTGGCAACGGTGCACAGGGCCAAAGCGGACAAGTAGAGACACGTTCGGCCCAGGTCACAGGTGAAAAATCCTCGCCGCTGTCAGGGAATAGAAATTTCGCCTATCCATGACTGCATGAATAAGCTTATCATAATTTTCTCAACACCGTTTGCAGGAATGCAAATATCTCGCTAGTGAATAGGGTACAACTGAATTTGAGCTGAGAAATTTCTTTCTAATGTTTTCTGTATACATAAACTAATGTTTAAAAGATGCAAGGGATTATATTGTCCTATTTTGTTGCTTTTAAAGGAAAAAAATGTTGAAGAGATAAGGCACTGGCTAAATTTGGCATTAGGGTAGAAAATTGTACACGAAGTCATTTCGCCTCTGTTCATTTATATTTCTATTCTCTGGACGTTCATAAATCATTGGATTTCTATAAAGTATGTAGATTTAGGCTACACGACATCGCCTGCATATTTCTGTATTTTATGCATATGTCTGGCTTAATAAAATATTAACAAATGTGCTGATATAATGATACTAATTCATAATTATGTGCCCTAACAATACAGATAAGAACCTCGCTACCTTTGAAAATAAAGGTGGGTTAGAAGACGTCGTTGATATAAAGATTGACTTGCTGTTTAACGGAGCTAATGCTCTTGAGGCCGCCCCAGGCTTCACCAAAATAACACCAGGATGACGCTAAAACGATAAAGGGGCGAATTGTGACCGGAGTACCTTGCTACATGTGCAAGTGCAAAGATACGCAAGTTTTTATTCGTAAACTCGGTCTTAGTAACAGTCTATTAACACGGAAACATTACGTAATGATTCGAGAATACGACTAACTTTCTTTTGTCGTTGCCTACATACCTTTCATAAACACAAGTTGCATAATTTTTGCTGCCTTAGACAATAATACAATCATGATATACTATTTAATAAAATATGACCCAACGGCTGCCACTCCAGTAATGTTATACGAGCAAATAATTGCATTGAATGCGCCTGATACCCGGACTAACCTTCGTGGCGGAAGGAGAGACTAAATGGCGGAACTATATGTTCTGAGGGGTACAGCGTGACGACAGTTATTGTGTTTATTGCATGTAACGAAGCGCCAGTGGAGGACCGGGGTCATTTGAGTTGTAATCTGTCTTAAACCAAACATGAAGATATTTGGACGTGAACTGTAACCACAAAGGAGAATAAATCGATCCCCTATATTTTTTTCTTCGCCTACGTGGAAAAACTATATGAACCTGTTTGGGAACCCTGTCTGTGACTGAGATTTGAAAGCCAAAGGACTGCTGAATGCTAGCTAGTTAGCGACAAGCTGCAGCCAAGAGGAGTACCAAGCAAATTGCTAGTATTGTAGCTACGGATGAAATCTCTGTGGATTAAAGCAATATTAGCGTGTTGTCAGCAACGTTACAGGAGAAATCAAGGCTTATTATTTTCGAACACGTCAACCGAAGATCATATCGATAGTGAATAATGCATTTTTCGTTATGTCAAGGCATCTTTTCGTATTCTGTTAACTTGTTCGCTTGTTATACACTGTCATAGGAAATACAGTTTGCTAATTGCACTTGGAGATCGTTTTTCATTTCTCTGATGTCAGAAAAGGGAATGCTCATAGAAAGTGCAGGTAGCTTTGGAGAACGATTCGGAATCCAGCCATATTGCCTACAGCCACTGAACGCTATCCAGTTACTTCAGATCGCAAGCTAGTTATGGACAGTAGACCATGTTACCATGTCACCATCACCGATGCTATGGAGTAACCGTGAACTGGGTGCTGGGTGCTAATACTCGACATCATGTAGCTAGCTAGATAAGTAGCTGGGCAGTTTGAATGCGTCCTGCTTTACTGAGTAAATGAGCGATAGCTTGCTAACTAGTTGACAAACTAGGTCAGAAAATGACAGCTAGCAGAAGGGACTGGCACCGAGGTCTCAGGCATTGTTGCTGGTAGCCATGCCTACTGCAGTGTGCGGCGTCCTTTGATTGCACAATTGAAATGGTTTGCACCACCTGGTTTAACCTGTATTTTATATCACAGAGAGGGAACTAGCAGTTAACAATCTGCTCAGTTGTATAGTCTTCCTTGCGTCTTAGGAAATGTACTTCCACGTAGAGGAATGCGAGTGCTAAGGGAACCTTTTTTAAATTTGGCATTTAGTGTCACCTTTGTCCCCAAATCGGATGAAATCGTGTCCGAGGAGAAATCTCGTTGAGCTAGAACGTGTGATGTCTTACGAAATAAAATAGCGATATCGACTGATAAAATTTCAAGCTTGTTATCACGAAGGCTAGTCGGCCAGCTTCATGTGATCATTCTTCAAAGTGCATACTGCATACATAGAACAGTCTCGGACAGACAACGTCGTGCTATTGTAGGACCGTGCTGCTGGAAAAATGGAAACGGTTGGAGATTTTGAATACAGCAGAAAAGACTTGGTGGGACATGGAGCGTTCGCCGTTGTGTTCAAAGGGAGACACAGAAAGGTGCGTTGAATTTGGAGTGTCTCGTCTGTCTGAATGTTTGCAGTGGGTATGCATGACGCCTCGCGCATCTAACTGGGTCAGTGGCTTATTGTACGCAGATCATTAGATAATCACTAATCTTTTTTATGCATAATGAAAGCTAAATCGCGCAAATGTATTAGAAAATAGCAATAAGGAAGCTCAATTATAAAACGAGAGAAAATGCCTGCGCCTATAATTGCGAAACTAACGTTACTGTGTGCCAGTGATCTGAGAGGTGTATACATCACGAATTAATGTAATTGGATTTGTTCTGTTGAAGCGCTCCTACAGAGAAACACGCAGCACAACACATTCATTCATAAAGCAATGACTCGAGTGCCATTGAGAAGCTTTGACGTCAAGGGACTGATGGCTGAGCTGCTTGCGGTCTTGGATGGTCGGGTAGGGCTGCGTACCCTGATTTCCGTGCTGTCAATTTGTAATTGATTCACATTTGACATTTCGTACATTTTTGTTCGGGACATTGAAAGTAACAGTTGGCGCCGTACGGTCCTCGCGTGCTTTTAAAAACACTGCAAAAACTTTGCTTTGAGAAATTGCGATGAACGGAATGTCACGGCGTGTGACAGGACAGACAGGTTTAAATGCAGCGTGGTGGGGGGATTGGGCCAGTTGGCGGAGTTAGACTGAGCATGCGCCAGATTAGTTGCCCTGCGTTCTAATTAAAGGGATAACGCAGCAGAGAGACCCCCCCACCCCCAACACACACACAACACTCGGTGGGGTCAGGATAAACACCAATCTGTGGAAATAAACAAGCTCTCGCCCAATCGTAGATACTAGCCAATGAAGACGCGTGGTTTTGAGTTGATTTTAGAGTTATAAGGAATATCTTTGGACATAGTGCTCCCTGTGTCCGCCAGCCCCTGCGCGTTCATTGATGCAGGACGCATCTTGCCCAGTGGTCTGGAGTGGTCTTGATTTGACGCAAATCTTAAGTCAGAAAACACAAGTACATGTACCCACTATTTTCAGTTGTCTGCATGCTTCGTTGACATTATCCTTTACGCAGGGAACAGTCGTTGCTGTGATGCCAGGTGCGAGGTTATTTGGGTTAAAGCAACATTTCACATTGTCCGCATTCACGAAAAGATTCATGCGGGCATACATGTGCCTGTGTATGCGGTTAAGAATAGAACGTCGGAATGGAGCTGCCAAAATACTTTCCATCATGTGTGTGAGAGATAATGGGTAATGTCCATTCGAAGGCTGGAGCTTGTGAAAGCAGCCCAGCATGTGACATGGTGTATTTATAAACCACACATCTGCACGCCATTTATTTATAGGATTATTTCCAGTGGAGGTGAGAGGTTTGACTGGTGGCATCATCCTTTTAGCCGGAAGAATTTCGGAATATGTCAGGACGCTGTCTGCAAGGCATGCTGCTACGATCATCCGACTCGAATGTGTTCCATGATGGTTTTGAAAGCCGTGGTGTACCGGGCAAACCACATGCAGAGAGTGAAGAGTCCAGATGTACAAATGCGCTCTGGTGCATTATTGTAGACCGTAACAGTGGTGTTCTTCACATTGTCAATAACAACGCGAGGGTGTGGGCGCCACAGTGTGTTCATGATTATCTTTCTAAACTTTCGCCAGAACCCATAGACTTTGAAATCTGCTGATTTTGTGGAAAAATTATGATGATGCATTGAATGAATTTGATGACCTTCCATAATTACCGTAGTTTTTATCCCTCCACAACTAACTATCTTACCGATGTTGTCACTTTTCAGTTGTACTGAATGGAAGACATTTCTTCACACTGAGAACGAGAGAGAAATTTAGATTGTGGTCATGGCGTGGAGCGTGTGCCCTGAGGTCGCGTAGCAGGCGTTCGTTTCATTCCACGCAAACAGCTCGGCTCCGCTCTCCTGAGCGGCAAAGCGCCTGCTGATTGGTTCATGTCTGTCCGGAGCGGTGATGCTACTGGCAGGCTCACCAGCGCCTGCTGTTAGTAAACCGAGACGGATCGCGTCACTTTGTGTGTGTGTGTGCGTGTGCGTCTGTGTATGTGTGCCGCCTCTCTTTGAGACAGTGTGCCCTTTGGCGCGATAAAGCATCTTAGATTAACCCAGTTTTTTAAAAGCACTAAAATTAAGGATTCATACATTTTCTCTAGCCCTGCGGTGTTGTGCAGAGCATTTCAAAGTATCCAAGATCCTCTTCCTTAGCTTGGCTGCTGAAATTTAAGTTAAGTGCTTTGCTTTAGGGCACAGAGGCAATCCAGTATTTGTGTGAAATATTGTATATAAGCAATTATATCAAAAGCCTGGAGCAGAAATACTTTTAACCCTTGTTTGCAAGAGAAAGCTTTACATGGAGTCAGTGAAAGCGCCAGTGTAGGAAGTGTGTTTTTAAATGAGAACATTATTAGAAATTTTTCAACAATATAAAACCCCTTGAAAAGCGACATCATTTTGAGGCAGTCCTGTTGCAACAATATGAACATAGTTACAATGCAACGGGAAAAGGCTGGTAATATTACTGTCAGGTTTGTACTCTTATTGCCTTCTGAACAGTGGAACATGTCATGTGGGGGGTTTTTTTATAGTTTTTCAAGGCTTGCCATCAGCCCTGGTTATTTTTAGACCTTTATATTGTTCCGCTCTCCCACACACACAAGGTGTCACACACATGATGACACACAAGCACACACACACACACTGCAGGAGTGTCGTATGGGAGTGTGAGACCATTTGCTTTCGTTGTTTTGACTTCTCATGGCTAAACCAGCAGAAGCTGGATCGGGGTTCAGTTGCAAAGCTGGAACCAGGCTGGCTGAGATTCTGGGGTGGTTCTCGCCGGCCTGTGTCAGCTCTCCCTGCTAGCAGTCCTGGTGCTGGCCTGCTTACAAGCAATCTGTGGGCTGAGTCTGCAAGCCTCTGTTGCAAATGGTGCTAAAACATGACACAAAAACATGGTGGGGTAGAGGAATAGGCCACCCTCAGTGATTGCGTTAAAAAACCAAAATAGCTGTCTTGCTATTGGGTAGTTGAGGACTACAGACCAAGGCCAGGCAATTGTTTCAGCCTGCAGGCAGTAGCATTCATTGTGGCATCATGTGCTACAGTTGCAGTGGTGCTGTACAAGGGTCAGCCAGCTTTTCCTCCAGCTCATGCTCTAGCTCATCTTAGGCTGGTTCCAGCTCTACAGTAGAAAAGAGGTATAATGAGCCAGCCTGGTTCCAGCTCTACAGTGGGAAAGGGATGTAATAAGCCAGCCTGGTTTCAGTTCTACAGTGGGAGAGGGCAAAAGTGGCACAGAGGAGATTGCTGGTTGGGGTGTTCACTCATTGTTCTCTTTCTTTGTGTCCTTCAGAAGACAGATTGGGAGGTTGCCATTAAAAGTATTAACAAGAAGAACCTGTCCAAGTCTCAGATCCTGCTGGGCAAGGAGATCAAAATCTTAAAGGTAAATGAGGTTCTGATCCAGTCAGATCATGACCAAACCAAAGGACATATCTAATGGTCTTTTATTGTTCATTATGAAAACTGCTGGGATGCTGCCCCAGGATAGATCCCAGTATTATTGCCAGAATTTGATTCCTTGATGTGTACAGTTGTGAATATGATTGTGTAGACTTTGTTATTGAAGTGATTGTCTTTATCTTCATCCTTAGGAACTTCAGCATGAAAACATTGTCGCTCTCTACGATGTGCAGGTAATTCTGCTCTCCTTTTGTTTATGGGGGTGTAGAGAAGGTCTGTGTTTCAATACCTGACAACAGGGTGTGTGTGCTGCATTGTGTATTTTTGTTATATAAACACTACCAACCCTCTTCTCAGTTCTGCTGTGGGTGTGCAGACTTCCAGGACGTCCCTTCTTTTCTCTTCCTCTGTAGTGTGTTTTTCAAATACCACCACTGTACAGGCTGTTTGAGGCACTGTCCTCTCACACAAAGATAATGATGTGCTCAGGGCGCCATGAGGAAGAGCCCTGTAAGCCAGATGGGTAAATAGATAATAGATAATGCTACGGCCCGGGTTCGATCCCGGCCGTGTCACTAGCTGACAGTGACCGAGACCTCACGGGCGGAACACATTGGCTTCGTTCCGTCAGGGATGGGGTTGGTATGTCGGCAGGGGCTTCAGGTCCCATTAGCAACAGCGACTCCTGCTGGCTGATCGGGCGCCTGTGGTCCACGTGCCAAAGCTGCATATGAAATGTCTTCCTCCGACTCATCTCTGTGCTGGCTTGGCTTGTGGGCCGCAGAGCGAAAAGAAGCAGCTGTTGACATCATGTGTCTCAGAGGAGGGCACGTGCTTGTCCACGCCCTCCTGGATTGACAGTGGGGGTTGTGCAATGGGACCGAACATCGATGACAAATTTGGCATTCCAAAAATTCGGGGAATTGGCCATTTCAAATTGGGAGAAAATGGAAAAATGAGGGAAAAAAAAATATAGATAATTCATGATTTATGGAACCCCTTCCCCCCATCCCACCCCACCCCTCCACCACCCTGAGCACAGATCACAGTGCAGATGCACAGAGGGAGTGGTCAGAGCGGGTAACCATGGCAGCATAAGCTCTACGAGGCTTTGGCACTGGAGGTTACATAAGACGGCTTTCACATGGCCTCCGGGGGGGTCATTGACCTTGTCCTCCCTGTCAGCTTCTTGATCAAGGGAAACGCTGGAAAATTGAGGACAATGTGCGAATACAGAGCGGCTATCCCTGAGCCAGATACAGCTGGGGCTTGGCTTGAGGAGTCTCCAAGTCTTTTTGGGGGGATTTTCATTTGGGGAGCGAGGGTGAGTGCAGGGAAAATAAAGTACTCTGCCCCCAAATGAAAATTCCTTCAGAAAGACTTGGACCATTGTAACCAGTGATAGGTGAGTGCAGCTGTATGAACCAGGCTATATGGGGCCTATCATGTGCTGACAATTATGCAATTCGACAAACTAATTGAAAAAAATGAGTGAAACCATTGCTAAGTGAAATTATTTCCATGATTGATTCAAATCAGTGAGCCACTGCAGAATCAGTGTACCTCCATCCATTTTGGGGTTCAAAGCCTTGTTCTGTTATTGCTGATGTTTGTCTGACAGAAGGGCTCTCGTATTTTGGTCAGTGCCAGACGGAAGCAGGTTGTTTAGAGGGAGGGACAAAGACAGGATTTACAGGAAAATTTCCATTGAAGGAGGGCAGTGTTTAGAAGGTGGTAAGGAGCAGTGCTTGTAACCCAAGGGTTGCCGGTTTGATTCCCCCGCTGTTGTACTCTTAGGCAAGGAATCTAAGACAGAAATGCCTCAGTAAATATTCAGCTGTATAAATGGATAGCATGTAAAATTAAGTGACCCATGAAAGTCGCTCTGGATAAGAGCATCTGCTAAGTAACCAAATGTTAATGTAAAAGCGAAGGAGAGCCAGAGAATTTCCATGGGAGTTCAGGTGGTGTAAGTATGTGTTTCTGTAGTAGCCACAAAAGGGAAAAAGATAAAGATTTCTGGAAAAATTGATGTTATTCTTTAAAAAAACTCCACAAAGGGTGGCGTTTTAATTCAACATGGACCCCAAGAGGGGTCCCTTCTTCATATTGTTACCTGAGAATGAATGGGAACAGGGATGAAAGCATTGCGCCTTTGTGAGGCAGCGAACAGCCCGCCTAAAGGCAGAGCTGTGAATGGCTGTGTGCTTCACTGGGTAGGAGATATAGCTGACAGCACTGGAACCTCTTTAAAGAGCACTCTGGTGGGACTGACGTGTGGTGCAGGCAGTCAGGAAATGGCCTCAGAAGCCTGGTGAACTTCTGCAGCTTAAAGCGGGGGCCCCCCCATTGTCCTGTCAGTATGAAAAGCCTGTTATTTCTGTCATTCCGGCAGAAAAGAGCTCTTAGGCTGTAATGGGCATCGCTGCTGTAGGGACAATGCCTACAATTAGAGGGGGGTACCACTTACGTGTAACAAATATCCTTACATGAGGTACCAATAGAGCTGGGTAATATGACTTCAAATCAATATATATTTTGAACTTTTACCTCGATTACGATTAATGAACGATTATCTATTTTATACGCTTTTTTTACACTGCCCCCATAGTTCTCTGACAAGGTCAGTACTGTAAATATGCTGAACTGCTGGGATATTTTTTCTAATGAAGCATATCTTATCTTTGTGATTTTTAAATAGTTTAAGAAAACATACACAGATGAACTATAAATGGCTATTTATTGAATATTTCGAACAGTTGAAATCAAAGCACACATCGCTTGAAATGAAAACTTATTGTGAAAAAAGGTTTTTAGTTTTAACGTAAAAAGCAAGTACCCTAAAAAAAGTAGAAAATAATACCTTGCAAAGTTCAACTTTATGCAAATGAGCAGCGACAGAGCCGAGCGACGGCCAATCAGGGCAGATGTGTTCCTCTTATATTCTTTCGCTGTGAAACGTTTTCTTAAACTTTAGTTCCAATATTAGCATTTTAGTTCCCATAGCGGCGATTGCGAATGCTACTTTGCGGTCCATGGTGAAACGGTAGTGTTCGAAGCAAGATCACACTCTTTATAGGAAAATAAATTCCCCCCAAAACATATTTTTCAGCGGGAATGCACCTGATTTGTGGGTTCACGCATATATTGTGCAATATATTAAAAGGCCTGCCTTTAAGAAAATACGAAGATACACGACGTAGTGTTTTTTTTAAAGGGACAGTTCATGAACGCACGCATTGGAGAAATTATTAACCGACATGAGCTAGATTAAGTCGGTGAGAGGTTCTTAACGTCGGTTTCGATACATTTTCGGTTAATTGCCCAGCCCTAGATACCAATTATGTAGTGGATAATTAAATTAAACACAAGGAGGCGCCATACAGAATATGGCGTCTACCATAGTGGTTAAAATCAGACTCAATTTCGTTTCGTATATCAGTCTCATAAAATATACCAAACTATTAATTTGGAACTTCAATTAATAATTAATTCAATAATCATAATCGAAATTACCACATCAATAGTTAATCAAATCACAATATTATCTATTTATCTAACTAAACAAATAACACTGATGATTCAACTAAGAGGTGAAGGTATTTAGAATTCTGATCACCGGTTGTAATATTCATTCCACGACAACCTTGGAAAAATAATGCATTTATTGAAATATAAAATCAAAGTAGTAAGGCACGAATCAATATATTTCTGTGCAATGAGTGAAGTATGTGTATGTATTTACACTTATATGTAGGTTTGAGCGAAGGTCTTGCGCTAGTGTGTGTGTGAGCACGTCATGTGTATGTGATCCTTTGTTCTGAGTCGTGCGTGTACTACGCGTGCACGTATGTGCGCGTGCTCGCTGAACACACGTGTTCAAAGAGAACAAAGGACCATGCGTGTGGCGGCGAGTTTGAGTTGCCTATGTGCATGTGTTAGCGAACATAACGTCTGTCTGGTACAGGATATGTTCGGACGATTGATAACGGCGGGGTTATTCTGTGCGGATTAAAAGAAGGTACCGGGGTTAGCAAGAGGATACGCATGCAAAGACCCAATGTCTCTGTGTGGTATCTTAACTAACGCTGCGAGGTGAATAGTGTGTGACAAATCAGCTAGGATCAACGAAGCACAGCTAGTTACATTCCTCGCAATGATCTGAAACACACGGAGGTACAAACATTCATAAATGTAGCAGTCGGTTGTTTAGCTATGCAATGTCCTGTGCCCAGAGTAAATAGCCTACTGTAGCTCCTGAAATGAGGTTCAAATCTTATGGTCCAGTGGATGGTTTCGCGTGCGGTTCCGTCGTTGGGGAGCCAGGGCTGGTATGGTTCGGTCGCGTTTCACGTTAAAAGCGATTTATGCATTACTGTCCGTAAAAGTTGAAAAAATAAAATGAACGAATCTATCTGCACTGCACCTACACTGCCCACACAGAGCACCTCCTTGCCTTTATATAATACTCCCACAGCAAGCTCCCAGCAGCCCTGCATCTGGAGGCCTGGGACGATTGATCCAAGGGTCTCGGGTTCCTACACAGTATGGAAAAGTATGGAATTTGATTTCAGTAATTTCCAGGTCTGGATAAGTATGGAAAAAAGAGTATGGAAAAATATTTGTGTTTCCAGACTATTGCCCCTATTCTGTTTTCTAAAATATAAAATTCAGAATTTCTAAAAATAAATATAAAAATAAATTGATCATACAAGCAGAGTGTTTTTCATGGCATTTGGAGCAGGCAGCCAGCGCAGCCAAAATGTTTACCACTGTGTGAGAGAGCGCGGGGCAGAGCGAGCTTGAGGTCGTCAAAAGCAAGGCAAGAAGTATGGCGTGTGACTGAACGCACACTCCTACGCAGAGCTGCCTCTATGCCTGTATGTCACAGCCTGCAAAACAGCTCTGCCCCAAGTGCCTTATAACTGTACCAAATCCGGACATCTCCGACCAAATTAGTCCGACCAAAGTAGCTCAGAGGTTAAGACATTTGCTCTACAGTGCCCCTGGGCTTCCCATGACTCGTCAGGTGCCCGTAGCCTGCGCAGACGACCTCAGCAATGCCGTGTCTGTTATCCAATAGGCCCTCAGCTGCCCGTAGCGTGCATTCAGCACATCTCGCACTTCTGAGAGCAGTGTCCAATTGGAGATTCAGAAAAAGAGAGGGGTGCAGAAATGGGAACCAAAACATGCGTTCAGTCACTCAAGTCTGCCAGCTGTGCCGTAAATACACGCCTGTGCCACCAGCTGTAAGTCAGGGGGCAGGCAGCCCACAGCTCTGTGCGCATCAGTGGGTGAGCTCCCCGAATCACAGCAGCTGCAGAGTTAATAAACACATTCTCAAACGATTGCACAAGTCATAATTAATCAGTGCTGAGGACTGTAGCGGGAGCCGTGTTAGCATGAAAGGCTAATGACTCACGCACTGAAGTCCTGTCTCATGACTGAAGTCCTGTCACCCCACGCAGTCCTGTCTTGATGACCCAGCTCGGCGTGGGGTCGACGCCACTCCCTTTGCTTCTCTCCAGGTCTCCAAGCAAGCTCGCAGACAGAAGTGACACGTTTGAGCCATGGGCCACAGGCTATAGGCCAGGACCGCTGAGGGTTCATTCATGAGACGCATCGGCAAGCTAACCCAGCCTAATTATGGCCTAGACTCTGCGACGCCATGTGAACCTGTCACTTTCATCTGTTTTATCTGTTTCAACAGAAATTTGTGCTTTTTTGTTGTGATCAGACAGAATGAATGTAGGGTGACAGTGTTGGCGATACCTCCTGTGTGATAAAATGGAGCTGAGTCTGTGACTCCTCAGTTGTTTACCTCCTCACTGATAAGTATCTGTGACTCCTGAGAACAGTTTTCCAGTTGGTGTCTGTTTGAGAGCCCGGGCCACACTGGAGCCAGGAGAAATGTGATCTTCCTCTTCCTGCTCATCTCCTAGTGACTATGTGCAATGCAAGAAGAGGGGGTGAGGCCAGATATCACTGCCACTCCTGCTCTCCTCGGAGACCAGTTAGACAATAGGGAGATATTTACCGTCAGAAGCCATTAGCTCACTGTGGAGGGATTGATTTTTGCTCTGTGAGCTTGCTGGTTATAGGCCCATCAGTGGGGATACTCTGTTCTGCTCAGCCTCTGAGGTGCTATGAGAGAGCACTTCTGCTATGTACAGTGTTAGCACACAGAGTCCACTGGCTACATTGCATAGGATTGCTCCGAGTGCAGCGGGGGATTAATGCTGAGAGGAGATGGAAAAGCTCCTTCCACAGCAGTCGACGTCACACGCCTATTTTCGGCAGTGCCTCCTTTGTAGAGGGCCAAGGCTCTGACAGACTCCACCTTCTCCTGGCCAGATTGAGATTTCTGAATGGGTCTGCACTGATGGAGCTGGAAATGCATCATGGATAGTGTGATTACTGCCAGGGTGATGTCTCTTACAGGTATTCATTGTGCAGGACATGGTTTTGAGGGAGGCACTAAGTGGGCGCTGAGCACTTTTGCAGAGTTGCAGGCTAGCGTGAGTGCAATCAGTAATGTATCAAGCTGCTCAGCTCTGCTGTGGCACTGATAGACACATCTATGAGATGAATGTGTCAGGCAGCTTCCGATGTGGCGTAGGGTGGCACAGACAGGCACATTTATACTGGTAATGTGTGAGGGTTTATTTCTAGCTGCTCACTTCTGCTGTAATGTGATACAAACAGGCACATGTGTGAGATCAAGGTGCAAGAGTTTATTTCCCTCACAGCAAGGCAAGGCTGGCTGTGTGTGAACCCGACACGCCTTTTCTAGTTGAGGGGCAGGTGGGAATAATGTGAAACAAACCAGGGAGGAATGGAGTGGTTTTTTTTTTTATTTGAATAACATCAAATAATCAAATATCATCAAATGGGTAAAAAACTGTCCCATAACATTTACATCACTGACATACCAGCTGTGAGAGGCCCCGTACATCCCACCCCATCTGCACACAGACTGAGATCTTACCTCATCAACACTGAAAGTTTGGCTCACATTTCAGAAAGGAAAGTGTTGCCCCATCTCCGCACCATGTGTGAGTAAAGCTCACCTCATGTTGCATGAGCTTGTCAAAGGTGAAATCAGCAGGCATTCTCACCTGTCCAAGCACACCCTGCCCTCTGTTTCCAAACATATTAGTTCCTGCTTTGACAAATATCCATTTTCACCTGCCCCAGTATGAATGTAATTATGTGGCCCTGTCTCTTCCTGTGTTTAAAACTGATGATGAAATCAGCCTTATTGATAGGGTCATGACTAGCTATAAAAATGTCAGTAAGTAATGAAGATGTGTGTCTTTCCTTGGAGTGAAGTTTGTTTGTCTCTTGAAAGGGAATGAGCAAAGGAAGGCGAATGAGACTTTGTGGGAGGGAGGGAGAAAGGGAGAGAGTGAGAGAGGGTGTGGGAGGGAGGGGGAGGAGCACACATGACGTCAGGGGAGGGTTTGATTGCAATGTGCGTGTCAGGCCGGAGCTGAGGAGCCAGACTCAAACTTCCCTCAGAGGAACACTCTGTTTTGTTTAAATGTCCCTCATCCAGACAGAGGGAAGTAAAAGAGTTGGGGGGGTAGGAGAAAGGGGGGTGGCTGCAGCTTTAGCTGTATCTCAGGGACGGGGTGGGGGTAGGGCGTTGGGGGCAGGTGGGGGTTGGGGCCAGGGGTTTCAGGAAGCCTCAGCCGCTTTCCAAGAAAAAAGACCACTTGCTGGCAGCATTCCAGGCACCAGCTCAGTGTTCAGTCACAGTGTAAAGAGCTCACTGGTCAGAAGCCACATGGCGTCCGGAGAGATCCACCCATGGCACCACACAACCCCCTCCCAGGGTACGAACGCTCACGAACTAACAGGCTGCCGTGTCACCTGTTATCTGATTTAGAGTCATACCTGTGGGAATGTGACCACACAGACATGATTGAGCACGGTACACAGGTGCCTCCCTGTCTGAGCCAGTTCGCACGTGTGTCTAAAGCTCGAGGCACTCTGTTCTTGGGGTCCGTTCCCCTGTAGGGGGCATCCTTCAGGAGCTTACCTCTGGGGTATCACGAGGATAGCTTTGGGCTGTCTGACTCCAGTTGAGGGCCTCATGTTAAACGTTTGCTAAATGTTTGCTAAACATTTGCCAGCCGGAACATCTGGAACACTTCTCAAAGGTGCTTTTTGCTCCCAGCTGCCCTAGGTAGGCCCCCTCTCTTATGTAATCTGTGATGCAAGCCTCTTACAGCATTGCGGGAATGCTGTTAACGCAAGCATTCCCTGTGTTTTTAAGCATAGTCACATGGTGTTTCCTGTGATTCGACCAGGGCTCCAAAGTGCCAGCAGTCTTAACACTGGCTGCCAAGCAAAACACTCTGTCAGTGTAAAAACATTGGCAGACAGTGCGATGACTAAGTGGTGATTTCTTTAATGAATAAACACATATACTGTTGCACAATAATGTAACTGCACTTAGACTGTGCAAGGACAGGGAAGCCAGATAATAGACACATGTGTGTGTGTACGCGCATGCGTGCGCTAATGTATGTTTATGGGTTAAAATAGTAATGTTCGTGCCAGCTGACTCTGGTGTGAGTTTAAAGTCCAGTAGTTATGTGAAATGGGGACATTTTCTGTTCTATAAAAATGAAGTTGTTTCTACAGTACTTGTTCATGTGCTTATATTGTTTCATGTTAACATTACACAACATCATTAATGTCAAGAGAGTTCCCCTCAGAGGTGCTTGAAAACAGAGTATGTGGATTTTGGTGAAAGGTATCTGGCTCGGCCGGATACACAGTGAAGCTGTGTGGTTGTGAGGTAAGCAGTATTCCTCCACAGTGAAGCGGCACAGGCAGGAGCTTCCTGGATGTTTATCCATAAAGAGCTAGTACTAGTGTGAGGTTAGTGGGAATTTAGCTGCACCGGGGCAGCAGAGACAGGAGGTTATCAGGAATTTAGCTGCACCGGGGCAGCAGAGACAGGAGGTTATTGGGAATTTAGCTGCACTGAGGCAGCAGAGACAGGAGGTTAGTGGGAATTTAGCTGCACTGTGGCAGCAGAGACAGGAGGTTAGTGGGAATTTAGCTGCGCTGTGACAGGAGGTTAGTGGGAATGTCTGAGCTTTTGCTTGCTTTTCCACAGCAAAGTAGCATAGGTGGGAGTTCAGATGGAACAGCGGGAACTTATCTTCAGCGGGACATCATGGGCACACCATTAGATGGGCCACGTACATTTCACCAGGTCTACTCCCCTGGTAACATGTGACGTTATGAGATGCGGAACTTGATGGAAACACCTCAATTCCACCTCAATCCCTGCTCCCTAACACCTGCTACTTTTAATACTTGCTGTTTATTTAGGTGTAGTATGGTGATGTGTTTTGGATTCTGTGATCTAGTGACTGATGATTGATAGTATACTTGGCTTCCATTGTCTAGTCAGGTTTCACAAGATAACTTAGGGTAGGGCTTGAATAGTGTTATGCTCACACTCACTGGTCTGGGAGTGTTAGCCTGGTCTGACACTGTTGCTCATAAAACTTGAATGGATACACATGCATTCTTTTGTGCTGGAAGTCGTGCTGGATAAGAGCGTCTGCTAAAAGAATGTAATGTAATGTAAACAAGTGATGGAAACCAGCAGCCGTCAACATTGAGGAACATTTCAGCCCCTTTCTGCTCTGCCACATCTGAGGCCTAGGGGGAGGGGGACAGGGACAGAGGGTCATCAGCTGGGATGATAAGGTATCCACCACTCCACCCATGGGGTATGGTGAGGGCTGAGATCCCCCTCCCGCAGTGTGTCCTGTTATGTAATTCTGCTGGAAGGAGTGGTGCTGTCAGCGGCCTGCCTCTGGCCCTCTCCGGCTCATGCAGAATTGATTGTAGATCCCTTTACCGTATCAACCTACAGCCCTGAGTGCAGCCCTGCCGGGGGAGGTGGGTGTGACCAATGTCACCCAATCGGGGAAGGGCTGCAGCTGAGGTGACAGGAAGTAGAATAGATGGGGGCTGAGAAGGGAGGCCAGCCGACTGGCAGAGATGACGTAGCTCAAGAGGAGCAGGAACTGTACGTTTCTTTTTAAACGGGCCCCAGATATGCATTGAATTGTGTTTTTTTTATCTACAGGAATTAAAACTGAGGGTAGCAGTGTAGTGCAGTGATAGGGAGCAGGGCTCAAAAGGTTGCTTGTTAAATTCCCTGTTGGGGCACTGCTGTTGTACCCTTGGGCAAGGTACTTAACACAGAATTGCCTTTGTAAATATCCAGTTGTATAAATGGATAACATGTAAAAATTATAGCCTGTGTAAGTCGCTTTGGATAAGAGTGTCTGCTAAATGACAATAATGTAATGTGATGTAAAAAAATCCCACCTTGCTGTAGCCCAGCTGGCAGCATATCTTAGTCTCAGATGGAGATGCAGATCCAGGCGCATCCTTTTTTTCAAGTGTCACTGGAGAAAAAACACAAGCAAAACCCCTTTATCACTGCCCAGCAGCCAGCCACTGGTATTTGGGTTTATGGCATCAGTCCACTGCCTGGATGCCTGGAACAGATTGACACGAGGCTGGTGAGTTCCAGTCACATGATCAGGGAATTCCATTCTGTTCTGTTCCGTTCTGGTGAGAAAAACCGCACACCTGAGCAGAACCAGGGTGGCAGAACTTCAAGGCTGGGCTCAGTGGCTGGGCTGGGCAGGAAGGCCCACTCCCAGGCTGACAGCTGCTCAGCACAAAGGCTTTATCAAAATGGCAGGCATTATCAAAACATGGCTTGTCCCAGCAGACCTGAGGAGCAAAACCAGATCAGTAGGCCTACAGCCATCTTTCTGTGATTATAGTTTGGACAGAATCTCATGACACAGCAGCACTGGGTGTTATTTTTATTTGCCTTTGTTTTTTACATCTATTGGATTCAATTGTGTTTGAGGCAGTCTTTAAACTGATGGACGGCCCAGTGTAAAATTTGAGCGTTATAACTGTTGTCTGTCTGATTTCTATTCCAGGAAACACCAAACTCAGTGTTCCTGGTCATGGAGGTAAGATGGCTGTCTGATGTCAGCATGTGTATTTCCCAGAGCTCCCCACACCCCCCTCAGCAGTTGGCCCTCGGTGTCCGTTTCCACTACAGTCACATGTTGGCGCTCCACACAGTGCCAGATTGCCGCATTGCTCAACGCGGGAGAAAACAGGAACACAGACAACCTCTCCAAGAGGCCCTGCTAAAAATATACATTCAAGGAAGCCTGTTCTCAAAAACAACTTAAAAAACCTTGTTTGCTCAGTCTGTTTTTGAGCATGATCTTCTCGTGTGTATATAAGATAACCGCTTGGGCCATGTGCTCTCACGAAGCACTGCGTGGTGTAGGTGATATGTGATATGTTTTGCGTCTGCCGGTGTAGAGCAAGAGGGGTGTGTCACTGGGGCATGTCTTGATAGAGGCAGAGTCCTAAAGAAAGTGGATCAGGTTCTCCTGCATTGCCTTGAATTCCCAAAACTCAAAATTCAGTAAACTCGCCTGTCAGATAATCCCCACAATGAATATTGAGGAGTACTGTACTATTGATGAGGACAAGTACGCATGCGCGCACACGCACACACACACAAAACACAACACATACACACACACTGCAGGAGTGCGGTCTGGGAGTATGAGGCCATTTAGTTTGGTTCTTCTGCCTCCTATATGTGGCTAAACCCACAGAAACATGGACCTGCTCTCCCACACCATGCAACACACATAACAACATACACAGAGACATGCTCCTGCATGCAGACAGTACTGCAGGGATAAAAATTAATGGTCCATCAATTCTGTCATCTGCACATTGTTCTTATTAAAACATACTTCATGTAAAAGCAGTTAGGTCCACACAGACTATATGAGAGAACATGACAGTGAATCAAGATAGAGTCTTCCTGTTGATCCACTGAGTATTTCTTGATTTTACAAGTAATGTCTAGGAGCATTCTCTGCATTTTCATCATCTAGAAACCTCACCATGCCTTCCACAGTAATCTGCTACCAAACAATGAGAGAGTGGGGGGTGGAACAGTATGAAGTATTAATGACCACCAGTCCTGCACAGTTGATCACACAGCTCAGGTATGCTGATAATGAGTGCAGCCATAATTAGTAGAGTCTCCTACAGAAGACCTGCAAAGGAGCCAGTAATTGGCAGTTAACCTTTAAGGGAGTCCTGAGGGAGTATATCTGAGCGTGATCACAGACCGAGCTCTAGCAGCTCCGTGCTGTTTCTTTGCAATATAAATCACACATGACCGGACACGGTCAGCTGATAATGTCTCACGGCATCGGAATTGACTGTCGAGACCGCTCCATATGCATGCTAGACAGAGTGAAGAGATGAATTATGGGTCTGATGTGTCTAATGTCACCCGGCTCATGGTGCGGTTTGTCTCCCCATAGTACTGCAATGGAGGTGACCTGGCCGACTACTTGCAAGGTAAGGACAAGAAAAAAAGTACATGCTTTTATTGCACTGCAATTTTTTTGTTGATGTGAAGAGTGAGTCTAGCCCATTTTCCACAGTCGGTGCCCAGAGACGTGATATTGTGTTGATTAGGTCTGAATGGAACTTTGGTGGCCTCTGTTTTCTAGAGTCCCACTCACAGGTCGCCCTCCCCTGCTCTCTGCAGGTTGCTCTGTGTGCTAAATGTGACAGTCTGTATTTCTGTGCCTCCATGACAAGGTTTTGGTTTAGTTTTAGTTTATTTGTTTATTTAACTGGGACCGTGCACACCACACACCAGATTTAGCTATGTAGCTAATTTGCATCTGTTGTCTCTGGACAGGATCCAGCCCTATTTGTCAGAGCTATACCTCCATCTTGAGGAGAACAACACCCACCATCCTATATATTCATTAATATCTGACATTGAGCTCAGGAGTAGGGTTTAAATGATTGATGAGTGCATTTCCCAGCATGCATCTCTTTAATCGTGTCCAGGTAAATCTTTTTTGGTCTGGAATGGTCATGTTTTGACCGTTTTTGGGTCCCGTATGGGTTCTGTATGACAGGAAAATGCAACCATTATATCACGCTCTTCAGAGGCAAATTTTTAAGGTTTGGAATACTCTCCTGCTATTGTTATGGCACTTAGTGTATGAGTAGTGAAAACAGCATGGCATTGCGGGTAAAGAATTACACTTTCAGGTTTGCCACACCCCAGTCGTGGTACGTCCTCTTCCCCACTCCCCCCCAGACCCCACATTCTTCTGAAGGTGCCTTACCTACTGAAATAATTCATCACCAGCTGTAGAATTGGGTCATGTGTCAGTTTCAGCAGAGTGAAACAGTTCGGAGTGCAGTGGCCAGAGCGCTGGACTCTGCCCTCTCTCAGCAAGCCCTTATCAGCGCCACAGCTCCACCAGGTGTACAGGGGAAAGGTGTAGCGTCACAAAGCATGGAACAGCATGTCCCAGCCTCTGACCCTTAGCTCTGCTCTGCTCGCGTTGCACAACAGAAGGAGAGTTGCGCAATCTTGGCCTGTCAGAGGCCAGCCAGTGGGGGGGAGTTGGTGATCACATAAGATTCATTGTGTTCATAGCAGCTTGGTTGACCTTTTTAATGGGAAAACATAGGAGACTTCAAACCAGCTCAGAGGGTTGGTGAAAGGTTATCACCACCAGCTCAGAGGGTTGGTGTATGGTTATTACCACTAAAGGGCTAGTGTAGGGTTATTGCCACAGGCTCAGTCCACCAGTATCCTGCATTGGTGCAATATTAGTGACACTCATGTAGTGCTGGTGTAGTGTTGGTACAATGTTACTGTAATGTGCTTGATGTGTCGGTGTAGTGGTAGTACAATTTTGGACATTGCATGCTCCCATTTCTCATCCACTCAAACCACTAACACATTTCTGAGATTTTTATGCATTATCAGCCAAAGCTTTATTAACTAGGAGGAGAGATCAACCCATTATTTGAGTAGATTCCCCTGCTTGAGAAAGAAAGCCTGTGGGCCATAGTGGGAGATTAATGTGTTTTGGTTTTAGTTAAGATGCTTTTTATGGGGCACTAGATGTAACAGACCTTTTTTCGTGGACAGAATGCCTTCTGTGCTACGAAACACGTAAATTCATTACGAAACCATATAACACTGTAACGCCTTTTGTCCACGAAAAACACAAGCGCGTTAGCATTGTGTCCATGAAGTATTGAAGAGTGCACATACTTTCCTGCACAGAAAACAAAACGGATAATTCCTTTCGTGCACTGAATTGACCGTTGTGCTTTTCATTTTGTGGACAAAAGGCGGAATGCACTTCGCACTATGTGGAAAAAAGAAACTCATTTTGTAGACAAAAGTAATTCTGTCCACGTAACAGATGTCCTAGGCCAGCATTTATGCTTTTGTGGCACGAAATGCAGAATGCGCTATACTATCATCATTCAGTGCCATCGAATGTTCATTTTGTCCACGTAACTGTTTTGCTATATTACTGAAAGTATGATGTGCACGAAAGGGATTCAGCACAATATATTACGTGACTCTGCAGTAACAGAAGCCATTCCGTCCACGAAAGCAAAGGCTGCTTGAACTTTTGTAGACATCAATGTTTTGCTTTCATAGACATAATGCCTTCTGTGCTACATAATGCATAAATTCGTTATGAAACATGTAACACTGTAACGCATTTTGTCCACGAAAAACACAAACGTGTTAGCACTGTGTCCACGAAATATTGATGTGTACGAAAGTTCAAGCAGCCTTTGCTTTCGTGGACGGAATGCCCTCTGTAACTGTGGAGTCACGGAATATATTGTGCTGAATCCCTTTCGTGCACATCATACTTTCAGTAATACAGCAAAACAGTTAAGCGGACAAAATGAACATTCGATGGCACGGAATGATGATAGTATAACGCATTCTGCATTTTGTGCCACAAAAGCATAAATGCTGGCCTAGGACATCTATTACGTGGACAGAATTACTTTTGTCTACAAAATGAGTTTCTTTTATCCACATAGTGTGAAGTGCATTCCGCCTTTTGTCCACAAAATGAAAAGCACAACGGTCAATTCAGTGCACGAAAGGAATTATCCGTTTTGTCTTCTGTGCACGAAAGTATGCGCTCTCTTCAATATTTCGTGAACACAATGCTAACGAGCTTGTGTTTTTCGTGGACAAATGGCGTTACAGTGTTATATGGTTTCGTAATGAATTTATGCGTTTCGTAGCACAGAAGCATCCGTTTTGTAGCACAGAAGGCATTCTGTCCACGAAAAAAGGTCTGTTACATTTGGCGCCCCATAGCTTTTGTTATGTAGTATAAGTGCATATCTATTATTAGACATTTCTTAATGCACTTCAGCTGGTGTCAAGGGAGATCCAATACCTGATTGCATTGATTTTGTGATGCACTCTTAAGGCATTATACATGAGGGAATTTGTGCTCCCAATGGAGCCTGGGTAATATAGTTTGGCCGTCATTTGTGTGTAGGGTCTTGGTAATATAGTCCACAGGGTATTAAGAGCAGTCTGTCTCTCACCTCACAGCCAAAGGCACACTAAGGGAGGACACACTGCGAGTATTTCTGCAGCAGATCGCCGCGGCCATGCGCATCCTCAACAGCAAAGGCATCATCCACCGCGACTTAAAGCCCCAGAACATCCTGCTGTCCTATGTGGGCCGCAAGAAGTCCAGCCTCAACGGGATCCGCATCAAAATTGGTAACTGCCACCACCTCCTCCTCTCCTCCACTAGCAGCCTCACTCAGGAGCTGGTTATGTTTCTGCTCAGTGTCCCCAGTGTCACAGCACAGGCTACCCTGCCACCAACTGATGCCTAACACAGGGAAACACAGGGAATATGTAGCTAGCCTGAACTACCTAAACTGAACTGTCCCTAACCAGCTCCCTAACACCAGGAATACCTGACCCAGTTTCAGTAGCTTCAGGGATTAGCTGCTCCTTGCTCCATCCCTACATGCCAGCTGTCAATTCAACCCAGTACAGGAGGGAGGGCTTCATTGTATTTGCACATTATTCCCAATTTTGTAGGACTCCATAAAATCGTGCTGGACTGAGCTCTCCACCCACATGCTGATTAGGGCAGTAACCTCCACCTTCTACAAGGCTTTTACTCTTAAATTGATCTCAGTACCACAAGAAAACAAAAAGCAAGCACGTTGCTTGCTTTACTCCTTATTTATGGAGGGCATGTTATAGCAAAAATATCATCATACATCATGCATCATACATCAATCGCACATGTTTATTGTGACATCACAATGAACACACTTACCTATATCCAGCCTGCTTTGACTACATTGAGTATCATATCAGAGATTGAAGAGGCAGAAGTTCATTCTGGCCCAGAGCAAATGTATAGGCCATGAAAACAGCAGCCACTCGAGACACAGCTGAGTCCAGGCTAGCATAAACACGCTGAGACCAGACTGTTATTGATCACAATATGCTGTCACGCAATCAGTGCTGCATAGCAGGCCTTGTATACAGCCTAGTAGTGTTTTGGGTGGCAACACTCACATGCTAATGACATGTTAGCATTAATAACAGACGGGAGAGGTGACTGTCTGTCTGTGTCCTGCAGCTGACTTCGGCTTCGCACGGTATCTGCAGAGTAACATGATGGCAGCCACGCTGTGCGGCTCTCCCATGTACATGGTGAGTGAGAAGGGGAGCAACATATTGTCGCTGTCGGGTGGAAAACCATTACTTGTCCAAAACCGTTACTTTTCAAGAAATGAAAAAAACCCTGTGTTTTTGAACACTGCGTCGTCAAAGTTGGTGCTGTGTCTTCATATATGGTCAGATACTTGCATGTGTCATTATATTATTAATATTTTACCAAAATCAAGCTCAAATGGAGTTATGAAGTTTTTGTCCAGCGAATGTCAAGTCAAGTTTATTTATAAAGCACATTTAAAAACAACAGCAGTTGACCAAAGTGCTGTACAGAAAACAATAAATAAATAAATAGACAAACGACAATAAATAAAAGCAATGAGACCATAGCAATAAAACAAAAAGAAAAAGCAAAAGCAACTCTCATACTTAAAAGCCATGTTAAAAGCCAAGGAATAAAAATGTGTCTTAAGATGGGATTTAAAAACAGGCAGTGAAGGGGCCAGCCTTACATGCAGAGGCAACTCATTCCAGAGTTTAGGTGCTATAACTGCAAAGGCATGATCTCCCCTATGCTTCAACCTTGATTTTGGAACAGCTGAAAGGAACTGGTTAGCAGACCTGAGTGATCTTGATGGGAGTGTTGATACGTGTTTTGTCCGTCATTGATTAGAACGGCGGAGGTAGTAAGCGCATCACATTACGTTATCATCAACTTACAGGTTACAGTGTTCATTGTAGCTATGTGTGCACTCAGTTTTTCCTGTCGTTGAATACATTTGGCCAAAATCTCTTGTTATAAAAGGTTAAGTGCTACAAACAGGCTATTGAAGACAGTATTGGGTATGACTAGACGGCAAATGCTAGACTAAACTGCACTCCAACCTACCGTGGTTTGCCTGCACTCTTCTCTGCTCCCACATGTCTCAGGCCTCAAATACATCACACTTTAGCCTTTATAGACCTAGTGTTTCTTGGGTAAAGAAAAAACTGTACTTATTCAAACAACCAGTTCTTTATTTAGCCTTGCATTGCAGCTCTTGCATTGTAAACAACCAGAGACTGTCTCCAAACAACTGCCTACTACTGCTGTGTATTCTTCTACAGTATACCTAGCTGCTATACTTCATTTATCATTGCCGTTTCAATAAGTGACAGAGTTTTAATTAACTGAGTTTTCTACTGAGTATTACTTTCGATGAAGTAGGGATTGATCTAGCTAGCGAGAGAAAGGCTATGAAAATTCTGATCATTTCTTGTCACATCACTAGCTAGCTACGCTAGTCTCCTTGCTTGTCTATGCGGCAAAGTGTTGGCAAGAAAAATAATTTTGAATTTACATCAAATTCAATCATAGTTACAATCTGCATACAGCTCTGCGTCCATCTCCACACCCATTGCTCTGGTGTGAATTACTCATGAATTTGTCATTGCATAGATATGGAACACATATCACAAGAAAGAGCAGAACCAGAGCTTTGTAATGATGCTAGTCGCATATTTGTACATACCGAAGTACTCACGTTATGAAGACAGATCCAACTTCTGCAAAGTAATGTCTTTACTAAGTTCTTCACCCATTTTCACACTCCTGCTTCTCGGTTGAATAAGTCATAAAGTCCCTATCGCTTCACAACATACCGCATATCAAAATAAACAGCAGAACTTACCCTTTCTGATGATACTAGTTGTTTCTCTGTGTGACAAAGCGTAATCTGGTTTTGAAATCACAGGAAATTTCTGCATTGTCCATAGGGCTGACATTAATCGTCATACACGGATCCATAAATTTTGTATGTTTGTCTGACATTACCCAAGTTGCCAGATTGTCTATGAAACACAATCTACACACACAATCCACACACAATACATACAATTATTTATTTACTTATTTATTTACTATACACACCCCCCCCCCCTTGCTGCCGAAAAAACCTCCCGAATTTTGAAACCTAAATGTTGGCAGGTATGGGTAGGGGGAACCCCCCGATTGCCACCGGGTATTTTGCACACTGCTATAATCACAATGTTAACATCAGAGCTAAATAGGTACACTGCATAGTTTTAACTGAGTTTGCAACCTGGGGCTAATTTAAACATTTTATTGAGCTATTTGCCTCAGATGAAGTCAGACAAAATCGCCTCGTCACTGTTTACCTTCAGCTTCACTTCATTCAAGATGGAGGTGGGGTGGAGCCATGAGGTTTTGCTGACAGTTTGAGGATCCGATGGAGTTATGAGATTTAGTCACAAGCTCTTTTTAATATGTTTCATTGGTTAAATATTTGTAAAACCCACAGACAGACGTAAAGGGTGACCAATGGCATTGATTTATGAAAAAAAAGAAAATGACAAAATATGGAGATATGAGGTTTCCGCCTGACAGCGACGATATCCTATTAGACTGTGAGCAATACTCAAATGTAAGAACAAAATATTTCCCCATATTTTGAAGAGTGTGTTTCCAGTACATAGAGAGAGATATACTCCCATACACAGGGCAAAATCCAAAGTGCACTGTTTTTACTGTTTTTGTAACATTTATTTAGTATTTAGTTTTTATTTCATTATTTGGATGATCTATGTTGTTATTCTTCTTTTTATTATTGTAATTATTGTTACTAATCCTGGTAAAATTCTTATTATAATTTCACTGAAAAAAATATTGTCAGTGTGTTGGATGTTAATTGCTTTGGCAACATTGTGATCTTAACATTCATGCCAATAAAGCATATATTGGATTTGAATTAGAATTTGAAACAGAAAGAAACACAGACAGAGGTAAATAGGTGTGTTTTTTTACCTTTACCTCCGTATTCTGCCTGTCCCATTGACTTGCACTCATTATACACCCCACCAGGCCCCAGAGGTGATCATGTCGCACAACTACGATGCCAAAGCCGACTTGTGGAGCATCGGTACGGTAGTGTACCAATGCCTCGTAGGCAAGCCACCCTTCCAGGTGAGAGGGACGGTGCATTGGGCAGAACACCTGATCTGTGTATGATGTCACAGCATCACATGACTGGTGGGTGAACCCGCTCTCAGGTGCTGCTGTGGTTTCATTACAGGCAAACAGCCCGCAGGACCTGCGCATGTTTTATGAGAAGAACAAGACTCTGGTGCCCAGGTAACCTAATGCATATAACCTGTCTATACCTGGATATAATTTCTAAATGTTCCCTTAAGTGTTCAAACCTCCAGATGATTAGATGTACATACTAGTAATACGGTGTTTATTTTGCTTGGTTAATTTGATCTTACAAGAATAAGTGTCATCTTTTTATCACCCTGGAAACACTGAATGTCTGTGAATGGGAGAAACTGTAAAGGTCGGCCTCCACAGATCTGATACACCTGGGGCTGAGCTGCCGTTTTTATTTGAATGTAACTACTTCTTGTTCACAGGACATGAGAGCTATGGTTTAGGTTAAATGTAGCTCCTCTTGTTTCACAGGCTATGGAAGGCCTGCTTTAGTGTAAATGTAACCCTGTCTCATTCACAAGCTGTACGCTCCACAGTTTAATTTTAAATGTAACTCCTCTTAGTTTGTAGGATGATGAAAGCCATGTCTTTAAGTGCAGTTCTACCCAGTTCACAGGCTGTAAGAGCCAAGGTTAAGATTTGTGTTTGTGCGTTCGCTATCCCAGCATTCCTAGGGAAACCTCACCTCACCTGTGTGACCTTCTCTTGGGCCTCCTGCAGAGAAATCAGAAGGACCGCATGGATTTTGGTCAGTATTTTCACTCATGCATCACGTTTAGGTCATTTTCTTCAGAGATGGTGCTCTTTAAATAACAGAGGAGTCAGAATGACCACATGGATTTCGGTCAGTACTTAAGTTCACAGTCAAGTTTCTTCACTTCTTCAAGGTCATTCACTTCAGAGACAGGGCCACACAGGCGTTTGTTAGTACTTCAGTTCTTAGTCAGACTTAACTGTCTTCTTCACTGGAATTGTGAAGTCTGGCTCTGACCAATAACATCGTAACCTGTGGTCTTTTTTGTTATTTGCAGATACATTTTTCAGCCATCCTTTCCTGGAGCCAACATCAGCCATTAAAAAATGTAAGTTTAAGGAAGCTAAAGTTGTATTGGCATAATGTTTTAGAAATATGAACACTCAAGTAAGCACCAGTGCTAATCTTTAGACCCTTACACATGGACATTTATGAGGAGACTGTCCAAATGTGTTAGTGTGTGTTGGGAAAGGGAAGGTAAGGGACTCATACGCAGCAAGGTACACTTAAACAGATTTCAGATTGTTGATTGTTGAGCATGTGTTTTGTTTCACCAGCTTGCCCAGTGCCTGTTCCCAGCTGTCCTGGCTCTGTTTCAGATAGCTCATGTGGAAGCTCTCCTTCCTGTCGTTACGTATCTCCTCCGGTGAGTTCTGTCTCACAGCACACTACTACAGTAACACTGCACTGAGTTCCGTCTCACGCTGCTGCAGTGACACCGCACTGTGTTCTGTCTCACACTGCTATAGTAACACTGCACTGAGCTCTGTCTCACACTGCTGCAGTAACACTACACTGCGTTCTGTCTGACAGCACACTTTTACAGTAATACTGCAGAGTTCTCTCTGGCAGCACATTGCTACAATAACACTGAAGTAACATTTTAAAGGAAGTACAGCAAGGCAGAGGTGTTTCCAGGTGTTTTAGTTTAGTACGTAATGTTCAGATCCAATGCAAATACTATGTAAATTCATGAAGGCTGTGCAGAGGAACCAGTGGTGTTGCCAGACTCTTCTTAACTCCCTAACCCCTGTACTTCTTCCCCCAGTCTCTGCCAGACATGCAGACCCTTCCTGAAGACGTGCTTGCCTCACCCCCCCTCGGCCCCCCAAACTACCTGCAGCTGTCCAAGGAGTCTGGCGGCAGCACCAGCAGCAAGAACTCCTCCTGCGACACAGACGATTTTGTGCTTGTGCCTCACCTATCTGCAGAGCAATCCTGTGAGTGTATGTGTGTGTCTCTGTTTGTGTGTATCCATGTGTGTGTCTGTGTGTGTCCATTTCTGTGTGTCTGTGTGTGCGTGTATGCATGTGTGCGCAGTCAGGGTCTTTTCTAATTCTGGGAGTTTTTTTCTGTCACTCTCTGTACGCTGCCTCTGTACATGCAAGGAGAACAAATGTATGAAGAGAACATGTTGTTTTCTTTGCTTTGTGTGCTTGCATTTGACTCACTGTTTACAAAGTGCAATGATTCTGAGAGCTCACAACCCCCCCCTCCTGTTCAGATGACCTGCCAATGGGGGCCACAGGAAGACGTCCATCCAGCGAGTTCCTGCTGTGTGGGGGGTGAGTGAGAGGGCACTGAGATGCCCATACCAGTACACACATTACACAGTCACACCCACGTTCCAGAAACACAGTCCCATTACAGAACCGCAGTCCCATTACAGAATCACACCCGCATTAAATGACAACTGCCACATTACAGAACAGCAATCGCATTACAGAACCACAGCTGCATTACGCAATCATTGGCACATTACAAAACCACCTCCGCATTACAGAAGTATAACCACATTACAGACCCATACCCACATTACAGAGCCACAGCCACAGAACTACAGCCACTCAAGTGTCAGAAACCCTCATACTTTGTTTTATACTCACACACACACACACACCGTAGCATTTGCCTGGCTGTGACGTGTGCTTGGATCAATTGATGGTTGTACAAACATTTCAGAGGGATTTGGCTGTCTGGCCTCCCATCTGTCCTGGGTTTGAGAAGTGAAAAGAGGGTACACAGCACCTGTGCAAAACCAACCACAAACAGCAAGCGACCGTTAGGTCCCACACAGTAGGCAGGAGCCCTCCTCTCAGACTGGTGGGACCCAGTTCAACCCTCTTATCTTTCCTGACCTCTGTGGCAGTGCATTTTACTTGATTTAAGTATCAGAGGTGATCAGAGGAATGCATGGGGGGTTAATCAGGAGAGGTGGGGCCCTGGGGGGGGTTTTTAATGAGGAAATGATTCCTGGGAGGTCTAAGAAAAGACTTAAAGCAACAGGAAACGTCTCCCCCACCCTCCAAGAGGTGAGCTCTTGTATTCATTTGCATTCATCCCCTGCATCACAGTGCTATAAGGAAGTGCTTTCTTGCTGTTAAACCTGCTGATTACACATAGGCTGGGGTCTTAGTTACTGGTCCACCAAAGTTAGTGAATAACACTTGTAACTGCACTCTCCCTGATTGGATGGCATGCTGCACAGCTGATCTGGGATCAGCTGGTGTGATTCTCATGAGGGAATTTCAGCCCTGCTGCATGTGAGGCTGAAGTCACACCTGCTCAATGCCACTTCCTCTCTGCAGCTGCTGCATTTGAATAACAGGCAGCAATTTCAGCCCCCCACCCCCTCCTCAGCCTTGCTCTCTGGGGTTGTTTTTGTTTCTGTTGTTGTGATTTCATACCCCCATTTCTCCTCACTTGGAGGAGACTGACTGCATTTTTTGAGGGCGAGAGTACAAGACCCCTCTGGTCCTAGATGCGTGGCTTGCAGCTGCCAATGCGCATGGCAGAGAGTGCTCCTTGTTCGCTGGCAGCAGGGCATTGCACCCATCCACACTCCCATTTTACACATTAAATGCATTTGTAACAGAATTACCATCCCATACACATAAATACTTGTTCAAGTACTAAACCTGTGGTTACTCTATGTACGGAACAAATGACCCCCTTCATTAACAAGTATTTATAATGGGTACAGTATGCTCGAGGGGTCTGCTAAAACATATCCCTGACCTGAACTGGAGAGCGGGGGTGATGATTGGGGAGCATGCTATGTGAGGTGGCCATCACGGGGTGCGTTGGGGGGGTGACGGATCTGGCCTTGCCAACATCACATTTGCGCACATCCTGCCACCATCTTCTCTGTTCTCCTGCCCTGTGTGCTTCATTGATTCCCCGGTGTGCGTCCAGAGCACCGCCGCTCAAAGAAAGAAATCCAGGTCAACAGTGATACACACTCAGCCATAAACACTATGCTTTGGGATCTCTGGAACCCAGCCCTGGCTCTCCCAACAATTCCTCCCTTGCAGTTTGGCTGTGTCCCCTCTCAGACAGGACAGTCGTTAACACCGGTACAATCTGTGCTGTTTATTTTTTCTCCTTCTTAGAAACTGTTCTTGTGCTGAGCTCAGCATACATTCCTTTTTGTCTGTTCCGAACAGTGCCAAGACATAGTCTCGTATAGCCAGTGTGTTCTCTGAGTCCTTGTCAGGATGCAGTGAAAAATTCACTTCCCTCACGTGTATGCCTTGTTTCTAAGGGCCCCCTCCCCATCCCCCCATCCATGTTACATAACTCTCGCTCCTAACAGGGTCTTTGTTATGTTTGCCCCCCCCCCAGAGCTCACAGCTCCTCCCCTCTGTCCATGCACACCCCCTGCGGATAGCCCGTCACATGACTTATGCCCTGAGACATTCTGTTCCAGTGTGGCAAAAACAAAGGGAGCGAGAGAGACAGAGCAAAAGAAAGAGCCCTGCTCTGTTTATGTGCCGTGTGGAGGGAGGGGCCACTGCCTGCCATTGGCCCGGCTCATGGCCCCTGTTCCCGTCCACTGTGACAGGCGGCTCGCGTGATAGGCCGGTGCTTCTTCTGTTTACATGCTGGCCCCTCCCCTCATGTGAGTTGCCAAGCCAGCCGGGTGACTGGATCAGTTTTCAGTTACTTGTCGGCCTCTGCTGAGAGAGAGAGAGAGAGAGAGAGAGAGCCCGCAACCAAAACAAAGAACTTCGAGAGGCTTCGAAAGTTCGTTTTCCGCCGTGGAGACTGGGTGCAGGGAAACTTTGTGTGAAGGGGAGGCTATATCTGTGAAAGGGCTGGTTTTGTGAAGCCAAGGGAGGGCTGTGCTGGGGGGGAGATGGTCCAGCTGAGTGAGAGGTGCACAGGGAGGATCTCAGGCCTTCTCTTTTGCACCCCCAGCCCACCCCAGCCCAGCGCCGGGCAGACGCCCATGGTATCACCGCGTGCGGAAACCACGCCCATACCCGTGCCCACTCAGGTCCGCAATTACCAGCGGATCAAGCAGAACCTGTCCAGCAGCCCCACTGCAACAGTGTACGGTTCCCCCAGGTAAGGCTGAGCGTGTGTGTGTGTGTGTGTTGTGTGTGAAGGGGAGGTGCATGTAGTACACCATTCTGCCGTTGGGGGTTCAGCAAAAACAGAGTAGGTCCTTGCCAGATTGTTTGCTTTACTTTTGCCAGTGTGTTTGTTTAAGGTTAAATGGGTTTGGCAGTTTCCTCAGCAGCTTCTCTGCAGTCTAATGAAGTTCTCACTCATTATTGTATCAGCTATTTGTAGCAGGTCCTGAGGGGTCTCGCAGACCCCTCTGCTGGCAGGGGTTTGCTGAAACCTCCCTGCTCAGAGTTTGTAGGTTTTCAGCCGTAATAGTCAGAGGGGTCCGGTAGTTACCACAGCCGTTTTAAGTTGTGTGTCCCCCATTGGTCGGGTGTCAGGCTTCTCGGGAAGCAGTGACGAGACAAAGGGCGCGTTTGATGGGATTCTTTTAGCGTTATTGGCAGGAGAGCCTTGGGCAACAGCACTGGCAGGGCCTGGCATGGGGCCACCCAGAGATCTGATTGGTTAGTTTGCACCTTCACCTCCCCCCTTCCCCCAGCAGGCTGTCCCACTTTCTCACTTCCCTGCAGGGGGGAGAGCAGCAAAGTTCAGTTGTCCTGGTGGACAAAGCCCGGTTACTTCCAGTGTCACAGCAAGGAACATTATCAGGGTGCTTAGTCAGGCAGTGAAAGGCGTGCCATGCCTCTGATGCTCCTGGAACAAGGTGGCATGGTGAAGTTTACTTTCTTTTCAGGTCAGAGAGATAAAACAAAGACAAAAGTGTTTATGGCTACGCAGCTGTCCAAAGTGAACTTTAACCTCCCAGGGTACAGATCTCAACAGCACTGTGCGCACAGTCTGAAGTGAAGTGCTTTGTTTGGACATGTAGGCCTTGCCCTAGTAAGAGTATGTGTACAAACACATAACAGGAGGAGTTAACTGTGCTGTGGTTGAAAGTGTGGGAATGTATCTGTGTGCGTGCGTCTGAAATAGAAATGCACCCAGAGAGTACAGTAAAAGTAAAGTACATCATTTCCCTCACAACCCCATTCAAGGTGCTGGTCCACCGCAAATGAACAAAGCAAAAAAAATTATTAAAGAACAGTGAAATAAGTGTTTTTGATGATTTGTTGCCAGTTATTATTAGCAGATTAACAGTTGTGTCATGCTGAAAGTATATTTTTTATGATGCTGTGCTTTTGGTAAATATGATTGTGTGTTGACAGCTTACACAGGGGTGTGTAAGTTATGTGGAAAGGACTCAGGAAGCTGGTGTTCAGGTAGTTTTATGTTCCAGGTTAATGTATCTTTAAAGCCAAGAGGCTGCACTAATCCAGACAGGGATTTCGTAGAAGTGTAGCTATATTTAAGCCTGGGACGTCTGCTGGCTGCATGAAAACAGGATCATGTAATTACCAGGAAGTGTAAAGTGAGATAAACAAGAGATGGAATATGGGCTCTGTGTGTGTGCATGCATGCGTGTGTGTGCGTATGTATGTGCGCATGCAAGCACATGCAAGAGAAAGACTCTCTGTGTGTGTTTTTGTGTCCTTGGGTGTGTGTGCTTCTGTGCCCCTGGGTGTGTGTGTGTTTAGTTTTCTTCCAACCTCCCCCTCATTGTGTGTGGGAGGAGGAGCACACAGTTATTTGTGACCAGTAGAGTGTTAAAGGGGTGTCACAGTGTAATGTACAGAGTGATGTGGGACATGATGTCATGGCTTGATGTGCAATGTGATCTCATGATGTCATAGGGTGTGTGATATCACTGTGTCTGCAGGTCAGGTACAGTGCGGCGGTCCAACACCAGTCCCATGGGGTTCCCCAAAGGAGGCTCGGGGTCACCCAGCTCCGCGGAGATGGCGCATGCCCTGGGGAGACGCCTGTCCACGGGGTCATCGCGGCCGTACTCGCCCTCGCCGCTGGGTAAGGCACTGCACTGTCTCTTGGTGAGAGCAGAGCTCAGGCAGAAGGGCAGGGCTCTGACTGACATATTCTCTCTTGCAGTGGGAATTGTCCCGGAGCAGCTGGGCCAGTGCTGCTGTGGGCACCAGGGACACGAATTACGCAGCCGCAGCTCCTCTGGAGGCAAGTATACATGCATATTCTTACACACACTCATACATGCACACACACATGCACACTAATCTACTCACATTCATATACACACACTCATACATCTATACTCATGTACATGCGCAGTCATATATGAACACACACCTGCATACATATGCACACTTACACACACTCATAGACATACACACAGTCACACACAAACACATGCACGCACTCGGACACACACACACACATACATATTTACTAACACACTCAAACTCTCAACACACCCACACAAACACATACACACACACATCCAGTTCCCTCCTCTCCTCCTCCCTATTGTGATGGTAAGGATGTTAACGGCTGAACTCTGAACAGTATTGTACACATAATGCTCTGTCCCTGACACTGTGTGACCTGCAAATGTACCTTCTTGTTTTGTTTTGATGCATTCAAATTGTAGGCCTGGAGAGTCACTGTCTCAGGGTTGTTTTGAGATGAGCACTGAATAGGCACATACAGAAAAACATGAACCTAATGGCCTTTCTTGGGATATTTCCTTGTGAGTGTTAGCTATCCCGTTCGAAATATAGTGGCATCTAGTGGCAGTGTTGTGGACATTACATATTGCTATCAGCAGTGGAAAGTAAACTGGGAGGGTGGGGTTTGCTTGTGTAACATGCTGGATGAGCAGAGCTGTTCTTGACCTCTGGATCTCTGCTTCTGTTCAGGAATTTTGGGTTATTAGTTATGTAATTGATTGGTTATTGATTGGTTAATAGCCCTGTGTCTGTGTCCCCTGTGATCAGGCTCGCCTGTGCCGTCGTCGCAGTTGCTGGGGGCCCGCCTCCAAAGCGCCCCCACCCTGACTGATGTCTACCAGACCAAACAGAAGCTGCACAAGCAGCTGTCCGACCCCGTGCACCCCACAAGCTCTGCCCACCCCAGCAGCCACTCGCCGCAGCTCGGCCGGCCTGGCAGCCTGGGCACCTCCCCCACTAAGCACCTGGGCTCTTCCCCACGCTCCTCTGATTGGCTGCAGAAGTCTCCTTTGCCCACTATCATTGGCTCTCCCACCAAGGTACAGCCCAGATAGATTTTTGAGCCATTTGTGTGGTTAGTTTCGGGCCACATTTTTCTGAACTGACCGCAGGTAGTGATGGCACCGTCAAAGTTTTATGACCACTGACCACTGACCGGTGGCTTTGTGGCAGCAGTGAGGTGTAGAGGTAAGGAGCAGGCCTCCTAACCCAAAGGTTGTCGGTTTGATCCCCCACTGGGGCACTGCTGTTGTACCCTTGGGAAAAGTACTTCACTCATAATTGCCTCAATAAATATCCAGGTGTATAAAAGGATATTGTAACAAGTTGCTCTGTATAAGAGAGTCTGCTACTCACTGTAGTGTAATGCTTGTGTTTCTGTCCTGAGGTTTCTTGTCAACAAAACTGAAGTTAGTCTCAGTTGGTTTTAGCCTGTTCTGGTTGGTTTTGGTCCACACAGCTGCAGAACTGAACCATGTTTTGTGTCATGTCCCATCCAGACGACTGCACCTTTCAAAATTCCCAAGACACAGGCATCCTGCAACCTGCTGGCCCTAGCGTCTCCACAGGGCGTGGCGGACAGCCCTGCCCCCAGCAAAGCCCTGAGCGACACCCGGGATATTTGCACCTACCACTGCACGCCCTATCCCAGCGCCCGCCAGTCTGCCCCAGAGGCAAGCAGGACCACTTTCGGCAGGTAGGACCCTAACTCCAGCTGTCTGAAATACCGTCCCATCAACCCATCAATCAGCGTTGGCAGAATACCTCAGCTCATTCTTTGAGACATCACAACCTAATTCCCTCAACCAGTAATTCTCTCCCCCGTCTGTGTAAATAAATGTAAAATAAATGTCTCTCTTTGTTTCTCACTCTCTCCATGTCTTTTTCACTGTCTCTACCCTGCCACATCCATACACATGCACATGCACATACACGTTGTCTTTCTCCCATCCTTTCCATTCCCTTCAATTTAAAATAAGAATTCATTCACGTTTGTGTACCCACTCTGCCTCAGGTTGGAGGAAACATTTAACTGCTAGATGAGTGTGTTTTCCTTGTGCTTGTGTTTTCCTTCTCTCCCAGTAGGTTAGGGATTTTTTTGTATGTGTCACAGGAGGGTATATATTTTTTGTGTGGGGAAATACTTTTTATGTGGTTTTTAATATTTTCTCTCTTTCTTTCCATCCCTCCTTGTCTCCCACAGGTCAGTCAGCACTGGCCGGCTCTCTGAGCAGCCAGTCAGGATCACTCTGGGTGGACAGGCCTACCAGGGAAGCACTGATAGCCTGAATACTGAGAGACCCATGGACACAGGTATTTCCCCTTCCTGCCCACAGAATTTTCCTTATGGGGCCAAAATACTCATGCATATACCAATTGTCCAACCAGAGAAAACAGCACTCTTCCTACGGACAAGAGTGTCTAGCAAGCATGCACGTCGCATAAAAGATTGGCTGCTCGTGTGTGAGCCTGCGAGCTGAGATGGTGAGTGATGCCTACATGTGCTTCCCCAGCCCCTGCAGGGACCAATGGGGCAAGTCCCCGCACAGTGCTCTTCACCGTGGGCTCCCCCCCAAACAGCAGCACTCCGCCCACCTGCAGTCACATGGGCTCCCGGCCTCGAACCACCTCAGGTGAGGAGCCTCGTTGTCACACCTTTCCCCCGTCTTGCCTGCCCGCTTGGAAGTCCCCCTATGGCCATGTTAACCCCCTCCCCTTTTGCTGTCTGTGTGCAGTGGGGTCCAACAGCTCTGCTGGGTCGCTGTGTTCCACGAGTGGCCGTGTGCACATGGGCTCCCCTCCTGGAATGGCAATCGGCGTTTCCCCCCCTGGGGCGGAGGCAGGGCCAAGCAGCCTGCGCTACGTCCCTTATGGCACCTCCCCCCCGAGCCTGGAGGGCTTCATCACATTTGAGGCCCCTGAGCTGCCAGAGGAGACGCTCATGGAGGTAAGAGGAAGATGGCGCCCTCCAGTGGCCATAGCAGAAGGATGGTGGATGGAATAGTCAGACACAGCTGCGTGCATGGCCACAAGAAACTTTGAGTTTGCTGACATCACTTGTGATAGGTGTGATAGACCATGTGATAGACAGACTCATTTTTGTGCGGATATGGTGGGTGGTCCACCACCGGGGTTTGCCAATGCGCATTCAGTAGTGCTGTCTGTCTCTGTGCGCAGCGGGAACACACGGACACACTGATGCACCTGCGCATGATGCTGTCTTTCACCGACTGCGTGCTGGAGATCGCTGCCGTGCGTGCAGGCGGGGCCGACCTGGGCGTGTCTGTGGCCTCCCTCTACCCCCCCCAGGACAGCGTGGTGGTGGACCAGATCAGCCAGCTCAGCAGAGAGTGGGGGTGGGTGAGGCGCCCTGTTCCCACTACACAGAAATACCCCCAAATCACACTGAATCGCACCCCACAGCAATGAAACGGCACTTCCACAGCACACTGCCATGCCCCTCATCTCAGACTAACACGTCCCCACCATATATAAATACATACCCCTCCCCCCACCTCACTCACTCTAAAATGCAGGCTGTGTGAAAAAAATACAGAAAAATCACAGTGACAAACACTGGCTGTTATGACTCGTGACTGTGAAATTTTTAAGTTTGCACTGTGCTGCCCCCTACAGGCAGGTGGAGCAGCTGGTTCTGTACATGAAGGCTGCTCAGCTGCTGGCCTCCTCCCTGCATCTGGCTAAGGCTCAGATCAAATCAGCCAAACTCAACCCCTCCACTGCCGTCAAGCAGGGTGAGTCTCTGTATCTGGGCCAAACTAGAACCGTTTATTTGAGCCAAACTGGGTCTGTGTGGTTATCTGGGCCAAAAGTGAGTCTACCTGATAATCTGGGCCAGACTTCTCTGTGCTCGGCACCCTTGAGAGGGTCTTGTGGACCACATTTCTGTATAGCGGAGGTTTCTGACCGTGCTGTTCCCGCAGTGGTGCGGACCCTGAATGACCGCTACAAGAGCTGCATTGCCCTTTGCCGCCGCCTCACCGACCGGCTGCACCACTTTTTCTCTGACAAGCAGCGCTTCGTGGATGAGATCAACAGCGTGACAGCAGAGAAGCTCATTTACAACCACGCCGTGGAGATGGTGAGAGAGCAACGCCGAGCCTTGCCCCTCCCCGCACTGCCCCGCCACCCTAAGGGCCCTCTGACCATGTGCCCTCTCCACCCCCTCCCCCCGCCAGGTGCAGACGGCAGCACTGGACGAGATGTTCCAGCAAACAGAGGATATTGCCTACCGTTACAACAAAGCCGCCATGCTCCTGGAGGGACTGTCCAAGATCCTGCAGGACCCCGTGGACATTGAGAATGTCAACAAGTGTGAGTGTTCCTCCCCAGATCTGCTCAAAACTTTGTGTCAGTACTGCTGTCACTGTGATCAACACATGGTATCAGTACTGCTGGTTCTGTGCTCAACGCATGCTGTCAGTACTGCTGTTTCTCTGTGCTCAACACATGGTGTCAGAACTGTTTCTGTGTTTAGCAAATGGTGTCAGTACTGCTGTTTGTCAGTGTGTTCCACACATGGTCAGTGTTTGGTGTCAGTGCTCCTTTCTCTTTGTGCTTTACACATGGTCAATGTTTGGCATCAGTCCTGCTGACTGTGTGCGCTTAACACATAGTGTGTTTTGTGTTAGTACAACTCTCTCTTTACATTGTCGGTGTGTTTGCTGTCAGTGATGCAGGCAGTCAGCACTGACTCTCCGCCATGTGTCTGTTGTGCAGATAAGGCCAGTGTGGAGCGGCGAATCTCCGCCCTCTGTTACTGCACCGTGACACTGTACGAATAGAGGCCACAGCCATTCCCACCGAGGGACCACCTGCCCCCTGCAGCAGGGAGCGTACCGAACCTGAGGAGGAACAGGAGGACAACAGGAGCCACACACCCCACCTTCTCTCCCGTAGCAGCCCAAGCACTTTAATTTTTTATGAAAAACTCACAAATACAAATAGTATTATTCCCTTTTGCATTATGGACTGAATGCAAGGGCAGGAGAGACGCACATATTCATTACCAAAGATGATGATGATCAAGATGAAGAAGACAGAAAGCATGGACAGGAAATGATGCCTCTCCCCTAAGTTTGACAGGGTGAGCCCCCAGTTTCTAACTCACGCAGGGAAAGAAATGACAAAACCAGATTATAGCTTCCTCTTTAGTTACAAAAAACCCCGCCAGACAGGAAGCTGAGCTCTGTGAACTCTGGCTCACATACAGAACTTTCTGGAAGGGGTGTCAACTTTTTAAGAGCAAACGGCAGAACTAAATGTAATTAAGTTTTTACTGTGTTTTTGCTGTTGCGGTTATTTATTGGTTGTGGAAAATTCCTTTTATGGAGGATGCTGTGTGTCCTGCCTGTACAACATGGTGTGACATGGAGAAGGGAGGGGAACAAGTGCTTTGTGTTATCCTTACCCTTGTTACGTCCCAAGTGTGTAATGGCGTCAAGGGGTAAACCAAGAAAGCGGAATACACACACACACACGTACACACACACACACACACGTGTGTATGGACACAGCATAAAATAATGCAGTGTGAAGATCAAAGGAACCTGTAGAGGTGTAATTAGTTGTTTTTGATTATTAGCAGAAGCACTTTATTGACAGAGTGGAGGGTGACAGTGACACTTGTCGGGGTGTGAACAGAAATTCCAAGTCCGCCAGAAGGTGCACAAGACACTTTCTCGTCCCATTCATTGACTTCTTCGATCCCCATATGGCTTGGTTTGGCTTGGCTTGGCTCAGCCCAGCTAAACTAGAGCTGACCCTTCTTCATTACTGTATGACCTCCACACTGACTGTAGGAGCTGCTGGACTGGGGAGCAAATGGTGAATAGAGGTTGGTGGTCTCCTCCCCTGCACATCTTTCGGAAGCTTTTATCAGGAAGGCAACTGAAGGCCGGGAATGTCACATGTCACAGACTCTGTTCACCTCCGGACTGCTGGGACTTGATCACGCCTCCGACCCCACAGTTATCCAGGGCCTCCTGCCACCAAGTTGAATGAAAAATGGTCAAATTACTTGAGTAGTTACCTAAGTTTCATTTTACTAGATAATCTGTAAAATGTTTTTCTTTTTATGTTTATTAATACAGTAGCTAATTTTCAAGAAAAATTTGATGTTTGCAAAGTGTAAATATTTGTATGTTGTGCATGTGATTTTTTTTTTTCCCTGAATGAATGAGTGAGAGCACAGCGTGGGAATGGAGACAGTCAGCGATGCCATTGGATGCTCCGCCTGTTGATCAGTGAGCACAATAAGTCTGTATGCTTTGTGTGGAGATTTGGTACCAGTGTCTGTACTGCCACGTTTTGCCTGTACCCTGCCAGAGGGCCGCAGCTCAAATTTGAAATTGCTCACAAAGAAGGCAGCTCCTGATTCATCCACAAAGCCCTGCCATTTTCCAGTTAGGGAGGAATGCAGTCTAGAACCAAATGCCATTGGCTAATTCAGCGCAGGCATCCCTCTGATTCGCCTGATTTCACTGTGACGTCGCTGTGCTCCCAACAGTGTTAGTGATACCATGCCGTTGATACACGTGATAGGCCGGTTCTGAAATCAGTTTAAAGGAGGAGCCATTTGTAAAAAAGCCTACTGTCTGAAGGCCATCCCTGTCTCTCTTTTGCTGTATAAGTGTGAATAACAGTATTGCTGTTTAACCAGCAATGAATGGCCCTACTTGATGATGTACTGTTCCTTTTACTGAAGTCTGAAGTTTCTGTAATTTCTTCATTTCGTCTCACCTTGAGCACTCCGCTTCCCCAGAGCCTTCTCTGTGCAGAGCAGAGAGAAGAAGCCTAGCTCTGTACAAATCTGATCCATGCATATCACCGCAGTCACAAACAACACTCCCCCTGTCCCCACCCCCACCCCTTGGCCTCGTCCCCTGACCGCAACATCAATTCACAGAAACTATGTACTGGAGTTGAGCTGTCATAACCATTGGTACTAAGCACACTTGTAGAGTCGTAGAATGTATTAACCTTTCCATTCATGCCTCTCCTTTTTCAAAATGAATGCACATAACTTGCCATGTCCACAGCCCCCCAGAAATGCTTATGCGATGCTACTGAATTCCCATGCATCTATTTTTTAAAAGAAAAATGTAAATGTTTAACCGATGTGTGTGTTTCACTGAAGGTATCTCTTTGTTCTCTCTGGAACTCCAGAAATGCAGCCTTTGGTTATTAAAAAAGCAAAAAATGGAACTGCTGCTCATGGTCCTTGCCTAAACATTACATGACAGTTTGCACACTTACACATTGTATGTGCTTACACAAAATATAAAGTAAGAGGGTACTTCTGTAATAGTGGATATCATTGAATATCATGTTTATGCAAAACAAAGCCTGAACTTATCGCAATTCTGTCTAAAAAAATACCATGCATATCAGGAAGAAAGGTAGGAGCTTGCTTTTAATTAATGGCTCTTTATTGGTGAACTCTCATCTCCTGGGAGTGTTGCCATTTAAGCACAGCTTTAGTAGTAGATTAACCAGAGACATTTGGGTTTGACTAGATATTCAGCTCCTCTGTTCCATCTGTCCTCTGTCTAGGTCATAAATTCTAGGAGGTTTCATTTGGTAACATGAGGTGTCTATGGTTCTGTGCTTACTATGGATGTTCTGATCTATACCACATCCCTGCAAGAAGGAGCCAGCAAATCAGAACACTCATAGTGTGACCTAGAATACACAAATCTGACTATCTGATCCATATTTATTATAAAAATGTGTAGATGCACTAGCAGATCTCAAAAGGGACAGAAAATTATCTACATTCACAGCACTATTTCCTGACCATCACCACAGCAGTCTGGCATATATCATTGGAAAGGTGGTATTTCCAAGAGTGAGTCGAATGTTCTAGACGCCCTGTCAGAGTTTATGGGAGCAGGAAAATACTTTATGGATTTTAGACAAAATGACCATAATAATTGCGTTTTATATGAGCGGGTGAATCTACAGTCTATGAGGACAGTAGTATTGGTCAGCTGATCTCCAGCTCGATGTCTAAGATAAAAATACTTTACAGTATTGTCAGATAGCAGGAGCACTTATCCAGATTAATTTACATGTTTGCGCAACTTTGTACGTGTTATGCAGCTGGATATTTACTGAGCCGAACTTGCAACATTTCAGTTACGAGCCCTGCACATTACCAAAACGCTACACTGTCGTGCCCAAAAGATGTGGAAGGATTTTCAACAGAGGTGGCTGTGCGCCACTAGCGATGAAGCGACAGGCGACGAGCAAATCGCTTTAAATGTGGACGGGGCTTAAAAAAAGTTAAGCAAAGTTCAACTTGTGAGCAGTGACAGGGTCGAGTGACAGCCAATCAGGGCAGATGTGTTCCTCTTATATTCTTTCACTGTGAAACGTTTTCTTAAACTTTAGTTCCTATATTAGCATTTTAGTTCCCATAGCGGTGATTGCGAATGCTAGGCTACTTGTGGTCCGTGGTGAAACGGGGTCTGAAGCAAGATCACACTCTCACACTTTATAGGAAAATAAATTCCCTCCAAAACATTTTTTTCAGCGGGAATGCACCTGATTTGTGGGTTCACGCATATAGTATGGGCCTCCATCGGTCAGGTTGATACGACGGAGTATTAAGGCCACGTTGAGAAAAAAAATTCTGAGATTACGAGAATAAAGTTGTAATATTACGAGAAAAAAGTCATAATATTACGAGAATAAAGTTGTAATTTTACGAGAAAAAAAGTCATAATATTAGGAGAGTAAAGTCGTAATTTTAGGTTACGTGTTATTTTAGAGGGGGAATATCAGAAGAAAACCTCAGTGTTGACTGATGTGTGGCACGGCACTACGCTTGAGACAAACAGCAGTTGCCAGAACCAGACTCAAGCTGCCTGAGGGGCCGTTTAGGAAATATTTCAGACTTCGTTACACATATGAAACACATACGCATTCACTTGTGAAACTTTCACACACGCATCCATACTACTGAAAACTCACACACATATATGTGACACGCTCATATAGACGCATGTGAAACGTATTCACACACACATACTTGAAATGTTTGTATAGATACACATGAAACGGGTGCATTCATACATATGAAACGCGCATATAGACTTGTATGAAAAACATACACACTCACAAACATATGAAACGCTCATACAGATACAGGTGGAACGGACTCACATATACATATGAAATGCTCATACAGACGCATATGAAATACATTCACACACACAGGCACACATATGAAACTCTCATTCAGATACAGGTGAAAGGAGCTCACACATAGCCTACATATGAAATGCTCATACAGATGCAAGTGAAACACTCTTTTGTAACATTGCACACTCACATACATGCTTCAGCATGAAACTTTAACTATGTGTGAAAAATTCTGTGTGTATTATACAAGTCTATATGCTGCTGCATATGCCGCTGCTGCTGCGTTCATCAGTTTCTCTTCCCCTGTCTTGAGGTGTTGGGTCAGGGTACTTCTCCACCTCGTGCGGTCAGCTGCAAGGCCCTCCCAGGACTCAGTGTCAATGTCGAGCGCCTTCATGTCTCTCTTGCAGACATCCTTGTAAAGCAGTTTGCAGCGACTGGTGGTTCTCCTCCCAGACACCAGCTCTCCATAGAGGATGTCTTTTGGGATGCGGCCATCCTCCATGCGGTGGACATGGCCCAGCCAGCACAACCTGCGTTGCCTGAGCAGAGTGAACATGCTGGGAAGGCCAGCATGAGACAGGACCTCGGCATTGGACACTCTGTCTTGCCAGGATATGCCCAGGAAACGACGGATGCCTCTCAGGTGGAAGGTGTTAAGGAGAAATGCTATTATGGATGTTTAAAATGTAATTACAGATAGGAGAAATGCTATTGTGGATATCTAAAATGTAATTACAGATAGGAGTGTGGCTCGATTAAATGTTAAAACGGCTTGCCATAGTCGCTGCAGGTGTGCGCAGGGTCGGCGACGGGCGACGAGCGAATCGCAATCGCTTTAACCCTACGTTCACACCGGGAGCGGCGAAAGCGTCAAAGCGACCGGAAGTCATTCATTTTCTACGTGAGCCAGCCGCTGTCTCTCGGCGGCGAGCAGCGGCATGACCGTTGGCGGCACGTCTTGGGCGGCGAGAGCGTCAGAATAAAGTTGAAGTCTGGGCAACTTTATGGTAATGAGCTATGACGCGGTTCGGCGGCAACCAATCGGAATTTAGAAGTGCTCCGCTCTAGAGAATTCTAGAGAACACAACCGTGTAAACTTTTGTTCCCACCAAAAATTAGTTTCCAAGCGCAATGGAGGAGAGGTTGATAATTAATGTAGGCTACACACAAATTAACGTTAATGTTAATTAAAGACCAAGGCTAATAAACGTGTCCTATAAACTGCATGTTGAAATTTGACTTAGCACTCAGCAACAACACAGAAGTCACACCACACAAATGGCTTTTAATTAGTTTATTTCGTTAGTTTAATTTGTTACCACACATGTAATTATAATTGTTCATTTCTTTCCTTCATCGATCGATTTCTTACCTTCACATTTAAAAGATTTTATGAAGTTAACTTATAGCCTACCCTACTTGTGGTCAGTCGGCACAAAGATACCGGTCGACACGTTTGTTTGCTTTGCGGCCCCTTTAAATAACGTTTGCAAGACCAAGCATTTCGAACGAACTTGTAGCCGCCCATTTCATCTGCGTCAGAGCGTCCACTTCGACAGCGCTGCTGGCAGGGCAGCCAGAGTGAATTTTGATGCCCTTGCCGCCCCAGGTGTGAACGTACAGCGATTCGCTCGTCTTCGACTTCACATCACTTTATATTTTATTACTTATAAAAACACGTAGGTTATGATAGCAATATTGCCAAAGTCCAGGACAGCAAATTTACGTTCCGCGCCAAGGCAATACAGCAATCAATACCAACTAAATGAGGAGGACATGACAGGGCATACCCGCAGCAACGGAGCTAGCTGTCATTGGCCAATAGGAACACCTTTCTGTTCACATACAAGGTCTCTAGCGGGGGAGGGATTTACTCTCATTCTTTAAGGGATCAATAACAACACATTTAGTAATTTATTATGATAATTTATTATCATACTTATCATACTTAACTTGATCACAAGTGCGTTACACAGGTATAGTTAATACTTCCAAATTAATTCGGTTTCATATTAGCTACCTATTTTAGGTGTGGTAGGGATTGTTGGTCGAGTGTAAACTTCACTGACCGGGTCTTGTTTGGAGTGACACCAGAATTAACCAATAAACTAGCTGCTTTAGAACAAGATGGCTGCCCTGGGATCTCACTCTAGGCGTTTCATCTGGATCAGTTTACTTTCTTCTCACAGCTATTGCAGATATGATTAGGGTTGGATAGACTGGCCCTGGGTCGACAGTTTGGGAAGATACACCCTGTTAGCTTCCAAGGGTGCTTCATGTTTTGGATGGCTATATAGGCAGTGTAGTAAGGGGCAAGGAATTTCGGAACATTTATCTCAGGTAAGAAAATAATCTACTGCAAGCAGGTTGAACTTAGAAATAATAAAATTGGCATCTTAGCTAGCTAACTAATGTAAGGAGCTAGTCTGTTATTGTGGAAATGTAACTTTCGTTAGACTGGCTAGCTTGCTGTTTTTGTAACTTAACATTCGTCAGGTAGACTAGTTTGTTGGGCCGTTGGATAACCAGTTATTTAGCTAGATCCTAAATACTTCGGAGTGGCGCTAACTACGTAGCTAGGCTCCAGCGCATTAGCTGTTCAGTCTAAACGGGGTGGCACTGAGCTGTTGCTAATTAGAGAGTTGTATGTTGCCATCCTCCAGTGCCCCTAAACCAGCTTATATCATTAAACCTTCCTATTGTCTTCGGTCAAATTTGACTGTTTTGCAACACTCAAACAATCATAAATATTGTATTTTACATTTGATTGCCTCAAGACCTTATGATATCCTCCACACTAGGCATTTGAAAATATAAAATGGGCAACCACTTGCATAGAATTTTGAGGTTTTATTCGACCTTATAGCATCGGTGGTCTTCGGTCAAAACTGACCGCCATAGCAAACAACTTTGATAACCAATTAACGCCCAATTAACGCCCATAATTAAAAGTATCAAAAGTAGCTCAAATATAGACAAGTGTGGTATCAAATGAAAGGTTATCAAAGGCTCTTTCCAACTGTACCAAGCATGAAATGATGTGAAGATCATAGAAAGCAGAACAGACCCAGAACCACGTGGGGGGGGGAGGCGGACCCCCAAATTGGGGACTTTGGGGTCAATGGGGTCTATACTGTCCAAATGTGACAACCAAAGCTAAACATCATTGTAAATATCATTGTTCATCATGTTTCCAAGAAAAAAAAAACATTTGGGGTCCTGGGGGCAGGGGGCTGGGGGCCTCAATATGGTATTCGGTCAAATTTGACTGTTTTACAACTTTCAATCAATCATAAATATTGTGTTTTACATCTGATTGCCTCAAGACCTTATGATATCCTCCACACTTGCCATTTGAACATATAAAATTGCTGACGAACCTCTTGCATTGAATTGTGAAGTTTTATTCAACTCTATGTCATTGGTGATCTTCCCGGTCAAAAATGACCGGCATTATGAATGAACACAAAATGAGAACACTTCTCTTTCCCGCGCTTATGTGCCCCCCCACGTGAACCACACCTGCAAGACTGAACAATGTATCAAATCTAATCATGGACCTGAGAACACTTCTCTTTCCCGCGCTTATTTCCCGTGCCCCCCCCATGTGAACCACACCTTCCAGGCTGAATTATTGTTGTTTATAGTTGTTGTTGATGTATCAAACACTTTCGTTCCCGTGCTTATGTGCCCATCCCCCCACGTGAACTACACCTTCCAGACTAAAAAATGTATCATATCTTCCCACAGACCCCTATATAAACTTTGTTTGTGCCTGGCTCTTATTTTCCTCGGTGTCACAATGAGTAAGCGCCCGGCTAAGCGATTCTCTGACAGAGAGGCTCTGGACCTATTGTTTGAAGCAGATGAAGAGGGGATTGAAGTTGAACCAGAGATAGAAGAGGATGTCTCAGAAGTGGAAGACAACACCGATCCTGACTTTGATCCAGACGGTGAGGAAGAGACCCCCGAGGAAGACGCCCCTGGAGAAGAAGCCCCTAGAGAAGAAGCCCCTGGAGAAGAGGCCCCTGGAGAAGAGACACCTGACATGACATTCCAGTCCAAGGGTGGCAACTTGCTCTGGTATTCATCCTCCCAAGACAGCAGGCAGAGCAAGAATGGAAAATATCATAAGGATGACACCAGGGCCAACACGGTATGCGACATCTCGTGTGGATGACATCAAGTCCAGCTTCCAACTCTTTTTACCAGAGTCAATTGAGGGAATTATACTGGACATGACAAACCTGGAAGGGAGACGTGTGTTTGGGGACACATGGAGTGCACTGGACCAAGTTGACCTTCAAGCCTACGTAGGTCTGTTGCTTTTACCTGGACTATATCGGTCTAACAATGAGGATACAGAGGGTCTGTGGGATGCGGAGTCCGGGAGGCCTGTTTTCCGGTCAACTATGTCGCTGAAACAGTTTCATGTCTCATCAAGATTTATCCGATTTGACAACCAAGAAACAAGACCTGCCCGCTGGGCAAACGACAAACTGGCTGCCATCAGGAATGTTTGGGACAAGTGGGTGGAGCGCCTACCAATGATGTACAACCCAGGTCCAGAGGTGACAGTTGACGAGCGCCTGGTCCCTTTCAGAGGTCGCTGTCCCTTCAAACAATACCTCCCAAGTAAGCCAGGGAAGTACGGGATAAAGATCTGGGCAGCATGTGATGCCAGAAGCAGCTACGCCTGGAATCTGCAGGTCTACACCGGAAAACCTGCTGATGGAAGGCCAGAAAAAAACCAGGGCATGCGTGTTGTGCTGGACATGACAGCTGGTCTCCAGGGGCATAACATCACCTGTGATAACTTTTTCACGTCCTATGCGCTTGGTCAGGAGCTGCTGAAAAAAAAGCTCACCATGGTAGGAACAGTGAGGAAGAACAGGCCTGAACTTCCCGCTGCTCTTGTGTCAACCAGAGGGAGAGAGATACTCTCCTCGAAGTTTGCTTTCACTTCCACACACAGCCTGGTCTCCTATGTTCCCAAGAAGAACAAAAATGTCATCTTGATGAGCACAGTCCACAAAGATGCTGCAGTCAACACAAAAGAGAACAGAAAGCCCCACATCATCCTGGACCATAACACCAACAAAGGAGGCGTGGACAGCCTTGATAAGGTAATGTATATTTTAGTCTATCATGTTTTTTATTTTACTTTTATTCATGTGAAACATTGCATTTCTGTGTAAGACAGTTTCAATATTCTAATCTCTTATTTATTCTTTCTTTCATTGCAGCTTACTGGCACATACAGCTGCAAGCGCATGACCACCCGTTGGCCAGTGGCAGTGTTCCACAACATCCTGGATGTGTCTGCGTATAACGCATACGTGGTATGGATGGCGATCAACCCAGGCTGGAATCAGGGGAAAAATTTCAAGAGGAGACTCTTCCTGGCAGAGCTGGGGAAAGCATTGGTGACTCCTCTAATCCAACGCCGCCAGCACCTTCCCTGCACACCAGCCTCTGCCAGTCTGGTTCAGAGTCTGCAAGCCCCAGGAGTCACTGCTCCAGCCACCGCAGCCCCGCAGCAAGGACAGGGGCAGAAAAGAAAGAGATGCAAGCTCTGTGCCCCTAGAGACGTCAAAACAAGCCTCACATGCCACAAATGTGATGCCTACGTTTGCAAGGCACACTGTGACCTGATTGCAAAATGTCACTCCTGCGCGTGAACACATACACAGTCAGAGAGACCTTGACACCACACACACACACACACACACACCTATTCATGTTCTGTGAAATTGTTTTACAATAAATGTTCGTTTTGGAATATTTTCTTCTTTCTATATTCACTGCAGTTATTCATGTTAACTACTAGTCTGAGAATGTGTTTAGAGGTTAAAACAGTGTTATTATGTTGTCTTAGATGAGTTTCAGGGTGTAACTGGCCTTATTTGAAATTCTCAATAAACGGAAATGAAATATTCAATTTATACTGTGTAATTAGTTACATTACAGCAATTTGGTGATATCTATATTAAGTATTCCATGAGATGTAACATCTCACAGGTCTCAGCTTTCACCAGATACCAGATTTACCAAATTTGACCTTGTAGACAATAAGCACAGTGTCTCTGAGCAGGCGGAGTGCTCCACACCAGGATGTCAGCACAGCAGCAGGTGGTGGACTGTGCCAGGAAGGCCTTCCGCAGTGGCAGGACAAGGCCCCTCAACTTCAGAATCCAGCAACTGAAGTCTCTGCAGCGCTTCATCAGGGAGAGACAGGTGGACATCACCATTGCGCTCAAGAAGGACCTCTACAAGGTGCAGTGCCACTTACTGACCTCCAACCCCACTGACAATCACTGAACCTACTAACTGCTGAGGTCAGTGACAGCGAGAGCTGCTGTCCTTCAGAGCTCATTGGTCTAGTAGTTTCTTCCAGAGATATACCTTACAGCCATCAGTGTGACAGAGGTCTTCTACATATTGGTTGCTCAATGTGTGTGTGTGTGTGTGTGTGTGTGTGTGTGTGTGTGTGTGTGTGTGTGTGTGTGTGTGTCTGCATGTTTATACAGAGTGAGCAGTCCACCCTGCTGTATGAGGTAATGGGCCTGGAGGGGGAGATCTCTCTGGCCCTGAATAGGCTGGCAGAGTGGGCAGCGCCTCGGCCCGTGGAAAAGAACTTACTTACCATCTCGGACCAAGTGTTCATCCAGCCAGAGCCCCTGGGGGTGGTGCTCATCATCGGGGCCTGGAACTACCCCTGGGCCGTCACCATCCAGCCCCTCATTGGGGCCATCGCTGCAGGTGGGTAGGTTTACACTTCTAGCCAGAGTCTCTTTAGAAGGCTTACTGTCTCTCAGGCTAACACACCTTTTGTGTCTCCTTTTTGCTGCCATGGATCTGATCTCTGTTTCCAAAGTGTCCCTCTCACATGACATCTCGCTCTCCTCCTTCAGGTAATGCAGTTGTTGTGAAGCCATCAGAGGTGAGCATCCACACTGCCAAGGTCATGGAAGAGCTGCTTCCACTCTACCTGGACCAGGTAAACCTGGACCGCATCCCCCCAGAGCCACAGCATGTCTCCCTGCTGCTGAAATACCACTGAGTGTGTTTTTGCATGTGCCGCTGTTATGATATGTTCCAGTGTTTTGTCATCGTGTTGGAGGTGCAGCGGTGTGTGTATGTGTGCGTCTGTGTGAAATGCCTGTGTGATGTTGCTGTGTGTGTGATGTTGCTGTGTGCTTGATGTAAATTTTTGTGTGTCTGTGTGTTGACACAAAGTATGATTTCACAGTGTTCTGTGTCACTGTGCCAGTATGATGTCACTGAGTGTGTGTAATGTTACTATGTGTATCTCAGGAGCTGTACCCTGTGGTGACAGGGGGTGTCCCAGAGACACAGGAGCTGTTGAGGCAGCGCTTTGACCACATCTTCTACACGGGAAGCAGCACCGTGGGAAAAGTAGTGATGGAGGCGGCTGCGCGCCACCTGACCCCCGTCACCCTGGAGCTGGGGGGGAAGAGCCCCTGCTACATCGACAAGGACTGTGACATTGCTGTGGCCTGCCGGTGAGGCTTGAACACAAGGACTCTGGAAACCTCAGCCTCTCTGACAAAGCCCGAATGCAGCACTGAAGTGGCTCTGACACAGCTCTGAGACACCTTTCACCCAGCTCTAACTTGGCTCTGACACAGCTCCGAAATGCCTTTCTGACACCTCTCTGATGCAGCTCTGAGACACCCCTCTAACACAGTTTGACCACAGCATCGAGACACCTCTGGCGCAGCTCGAACGCAGCATCGAGACGCCCCTCACGCAGCTCGAACGCAGCTTCTAACACAGCTCTGAAACACCCCTCACACCTCTCACACAGCTCTCACACACCTCTAACATAGCTGTAACCCAGCTCTGAAACACCTCTAACACAGCTCTCACACAGCTCTGAAAAATCTCTAACACAGCCCTAATGCCCTCTCCCTCTCCTGTAATCCTCTATGCAGCCGGATCACCTGGGGGAAGTTTGAGAACTGCGGCCAGACCTGCATTGCCCCTGACTACATCCTGTGTGAGCCCAGCATCCAGGACAGAGTGGTGGAGGAGATCCGCAAATGTGTGCAGGTGTGACCCAGTCAGAGTCTGCAGAGTTCCTCAGAATACGGGGTTACCACAGCAATACTGGAGCTTACACGCCTGCCAGTATAAAGGCATTCCTGTTCCTATAGCATGTATTTGGAATGACGTACTCAATGAAGTGTAGTGGATTGTTTGTCCAATAGTCCATCCCCTGAGCTCTGATTGGAGGAGGTGGAGCGGCAGTGGATACTAGTGTGTGCGTCATCATTCCATGTGGCACAGTGATCTGGAGAGAATGGGTGTTGTTTTCTTAAGTCAGGAATTCTACACAGACGACCCCAAGACCTTCCCAGACTATGGACGCATCATCAATCAGCGCCACTTCAGGAGGGTGATGGCTCTGATGGAGGGGTGCACAGTGGCCTATGGGGGAGTGAGTGACGAATCACAGCTCTACATCGGTAAGCAAAGTCATGACCCACCCTTTATGGCGCATGTAGCCTTTCAACATGAATAAAAAGGTTTATTACAGAAAAGAGAAGTGTGATAAGTGGAACTAGTTGAAAAATTAATAAACATCCCATCATTTAGTGCAGATATAAACCTTTACTGAACACATTGTCATCTCAGTGGGCTACAACATTTTTGAAGCTGTGTCTCTGGTTTGTGCCATGTCTGTGTTTTTCCCATTGTTGAAATTAGAAGAGCTCTGATTTCCTTACTCCTTATGAATATTCAAGAAAAGGTGTAGCCTAAAATCAAAGGGGTGGTGCCTAACATCCTTAGCTAACACAGCCAGATGGACAGCACTGGAATCTCCAATCAGCAAGATGAGGACTGGGGGAACGCAGAGCTGAATACATAGTAAGCAAGTAGTGTGTCTTTGGTACCGCTGACACCCTCACTCGGTTTCCTGTCAGCCCCCACAGTCCTGACAGATGTGATGGCAGAGTCCAAGGTGATGCAGGAGGAGATCTTCGGCCCCCTGTTGCCCATAGTGACAGTTGCTGGGGTAGACGAGGCCATCCGCTTCATCAACGAGCGAGAGAAACCCCTGGCCCTCTACGTCTTCTGCTACGACAGCAAGGTGAGAGACAACCTCCATTTTGGGTCTGGCTCTAACACAGTGCAGCCTAGTTACATGGAAGGCGCTGGAGCATGGGAGCTACGTTGATTCAGTGCTGACTTCCTCTATAGGTCAGAATAAACACTGCTACTTGTAGTGTGCTTGTTACTGCCCGGACCTTCCTTACTGTGACTGCACTGTGACTCACCCCGCTTCTGAACACTTCCTCCAGCTGTTTATCCATTTTATCCATCTCATTTATCCATCACTACTTATGCAAATAAGACCTCAAGCTCCTGCCTTTTGATTTTTATAATTGCTCTACTGATGGCTAACTGCTTGTTCTGTCATTAATATATTGGTTGCACCTAGGGATTTGTGAGCTGATTAGAGATAAGATGGCTCTATAGTCTTTTCCAAGTCTTTATCTTAAACAGGCTGTATTACATTTGCTTTATTTAGCTGATTGTGTTCTGCTCTGCACTTTCTGTACTTTCTCATGAAGTTGCCTTCCATTGATAAGAGTAGCTGCCAATTAAATAATTTTAATTTTTATTTAATTAAATTATTTATCAAAAGTAAAAAGAAAAGCCTGCCCTGCACCTGGCTACAGAGGCTCCCTGTTTCTCCTTCAGCTCATCCAGAGGATGATTGCCCAGACCTCCAGCGGTGGGATGCTCGCCAATGACTGCATAGTGCACTACACCATCAGTGCCCTACCCTTTGGCGGAGTGGGTGAGTGCTCCCTCCTCTGTCCATTTGAGGTGTGACAGAGTGCACTCTCCTCTGCTCTGTGGCAGTGTGGGTCAGTAGGACAAACGCAAAGTTCATTCTTACAGTCAAGATAATGGGATTAATGGGGGCAGTAATGGGATTAAATGGGACCACAGAATGTTTGTTCCACAGTGTACAATTAATGCAATTAACAAGGAAAATGTAATATACCTATTACTGACAAGAATATATTACTGTATCGCCATGGATACAGTGGCACCACACCACCGTGGCAAGCACACATTTAATCAGCTGTATGTAATCACTGTTGCAGTATGTCTGCAGGACACAGTGGGTTGGTGAACCACCATGGCTAGCACACCTTTGATCAGTTTTGTATAATCTCAGCGGCACTTTGTCTCCCCCTACAGGACACAGTGGCATGGGGTGCTACCATGGCAAGCACACCTTCGACCAGCTGAGCCACCTGCGCAGCTGCCTAGTAAAGACACTGGGCAACGAGGCAGTCAACAAGATGCGCTACCCACCACACACAGTGGAGAAGCTCCGCTGGGCGCGCTTCTTCTTCCTAAGGCAGGTCAGCCTGACAAGGCTGCGGCGCATGGCACTTGCCGCCATCCTGGCAGTGCTGGCCGCATTTGTGGCACAGGTAAGCCCGCACAGCCGGTGGCCCAAAGCAACCTGCTCACCTTGGAGAGAAAGTCAGGATGCTCTGAATATGTGACTGCTCTTCCGGTTACAAAGTGAGCTGTACATTTCCATCTTATGGCTGCTCTTACAGTAAAGTGAGGTTTACATTGCCAATACTTGCCTCAACCTGAGGTAACGCAGCAAGGTCTACATTCTCACTACCTGCCCTGACTTGCCTTTGACAAGTCACACCTCTGCTGAAGAAACGACTCTGGACCCATCTGCTGTCCAGAACTATCGACTGGTCTCTCTCCTTTCCTTTCTGTCTGAAACACTTGAACAAGCTGTGGCTAACCAGCTATCCTCCTTTTCTCTCCCGGAACAACCTTCTTGATCCTTTTCAGTCTGGTTTCAGGGCTGGTCATTCCACAGAGATTGCCCTATTCTCCATTACTGAGGTTCTTCAAATAGCCAGAGCTTCCTCACACTCCTCGGTCTTGATTCTTCTAGACCTTTCTGCAGCCTTTGACATAATGGACGACGCTCTGCTTCTATCTACCCTGGCTACGTTGGGGATTACTGACACCACTCTGCTTTGGGTTAAATCATAACACTCTGGAAGTTCCTTCAGGATGTCCTGGAACAGTGGGTTGTCCAGACCCCACAGCCTGTCTACGGGTGTTCCTCAAGGCTCTGTACTCTGCCCCCTCCTCTTCTCCCTTTACATGCAATCTCTTGGCTCTGTCATCTCCTCCTATGCTGATGACACACTTATCTTCCTGACGTTTCCGCCACCTGACACACAGGTTTCTGCATGCATCTCAGCTTGCCTGAAAGACATTTCACAGTGGGTGGTGGACCACCGCCTGAAGCTGAACCTGGCTAAAACAGAGATGCTTTTCATCCCATCCAAGTCCTCCCCGTTTCAAAAGCAAAGAGTAATCAATACATGGAATAGGTTGCCAGGTCATGTAGTTGAGGCAGAGACCCTTGCTGTGTTCAAGTCCAGATGTGATGCAGTTTTGGCTACTCTATAACTGTAATGTAATGGCAAGCTAGTTGGGCCAAATGGCCTGTTCTCGTCATATGTTCTTATGTTCTTAAGAGCTCTCCCTCAGCCTAGACTCCGCAAGCCATACAACCAATAACACTGTCAGTAGTCTTGGTGTAATGCTTGATAGTCCTTCTCCTCTCAGGTGACAGCGGTGAGTCGGGCTTGCAGATTCTTCCTCTACAGCATCCGAAGGATCCGCCCCTATCTCACTACATGTTCACTACAGCTCCTAGTTCAGGCCCTGGTCTTCTCACACCTGAACTACTGCAACTTCCTCTTTGCTTGCCTTCCTGCATGTGCAATAAAACCTCTACAACTAATCCAAAATGTAGACAAGTCATGCAGCTGCAATCTTTCTAAACATAGTGAAGTTACTCCCCTCCTCATCTCACTTCACTGGCTTCCTGTTATCACTCACGTCAAGTTCTAAACCTTGGTGCTGGCATAAAGGACAGTGAATGGGACAGCCCCCTCATACTTACGACCCCTCTTCAAACCCTATGTTCCCTCAAGATCGCTGCGCTCTGCTTCCACAGGGCAACTGACTGTCCCGCACCGATGGGGTCACTCATCTCAGATGCAATCCCTGTCTGTACTGGTCCCTTAGGGCGTACTCACACTAGGCCTGGTTGCCTTGTACTGTGCCCAAGCACGATTGTCCCCACTCCCCCGCTGGCCTGTGCTCACATTGTGCTTAACGCTCCGGGCCTGAGCACGCTTACATCATCACGATGCAATTTTTTGGTGTTGAGGAAAAGCGCTCTCGCACAGCACAATAGAGTTCATGATTGTACTTACTTTGTGGCATATTTGGAGTCGTTTTGGGGGCAGTGACACACGGCCCTCTCACATGCCTTATAGATTTATCGATTATGCAATGCAGCGATTTTCAGTTAACCGTGCTGCACGTGTAAGAAGATCTTTACGGAGGCATCTGACGTTTCAGTCATTATGCTGGACAGACAAATATTTTGTGTCAGATTACAGTAGCCTAATCACTATAATGTTAGCTAATGTTAACCAGTTAGGGCTACTACTTGTGTGTGCGCTACTGTCATCATTACAACAACAAACATCTTATATTACTACTTGGATAGTACACTTTTCAATTCATTCAAGAATATTTGGGTTAATAACAGGTCTGGTTCTCACTTTATTGATGAACGTGAATTGTAGTCGGCGAGTAAAGCTCCAAATTCCTCCCTTAACGTCAACTGCCTCCGTAAAAATCTTCTTATACTTGCAGCATGATTAACTGAAAAAACTGCGTTGCATAATCGATGCTAACTGGCTGGGGAGCTAACGCTATCTAGTGATAGATTTGACAAACATAGCTAGTTAGCTAACAGGCTACCTATCTGAACGATTGTTGAAGACTATAGCTACTTAAACAGTTTGGCTGCTTCATTTGTGATACTCTGACTAAGCCCCAGACAACAGCAATGCTTACATCACCACATAAATTATGGTTAGTTTTATTTCGCTTGCTAGTAATCAAGCTAATGTGGGGATCCACAGAGTTATTTTCAGGTATAGATCTACAGAACTAACCAATCAAACATCATTTTGGAGGTAGCCAGTTTGTTATATTTAAGGAAGTCGGCTAGCTAGTGAAATGATCGTTTAAAGGATTTATTATGACTGGGCGTGTAACTAACAGATATCCAGCTAACTGTTGCTATAACAGATATATTTGTCAAATGGGACAGTCGCATCATTGACGTCATGTTTGTGTTCCATGCTCGGGCACAGTTAGCGATCACACTGATGCGTACCGTGCCCAAGTCCAAGTGAACCGTGCCCGAGCCCACCTCTTCAAGCGGGCCCACGCACGGTTAAGCGTACTGAGCAATCACACTAGTCAAACGAACTGGACTTTGGGGGTCAAACTTGCTCGGGCACGGTACGGATTGCCTAGTGTGAGTACACCCTTAGTGGTAGAATGAACTCCCCATGGGAGATCACTGGCCATCTTCAGACGCAGACTGAAGACACACCTCTTCAGACTGCATCTCAGTTCTATTTCAATCCCCGCCTCATAATAACTCATAGGATTGATGTTTATTTTACTTGTAGTATTGTGATGTATTTTGGATTCTGTGTTCTAGGGGCTGTTGTATCATAGGCTTTTGTCAGAGTGCACAAGTTAAATTGAGGTAGGGCTTGAATAATGTTATGCTCACACTCACTGGTCAGGGAGTGTTGTGAGCCTGGTCTGACACTGTTGCTTGTTTGAATTTAATGGTTACATTTGTTTTCTATTGTGATGGAAATGTCTGCTAAATGCATGTAATGTAGTGTGTGTGTGTGTGTGTGTGTGTGTGTGTGTGTGTGGTGCTGGCGGATGCACGTGTGTTTTGCAGAGGTCTCTGCGAAGACGCTGAAGTTGTATGTGGGCTGGTCGGAAGTTGGACTGGAATCAACCTTGAATGTGCAACTTCCAGGATTTGGACCCATCGTAAACAAACATGCCACTGACACCCTGGCTGACAAGAAGTGGACAGAAGTATTGCCTCCTCATGTACTGACTTGTGGACGAGAAGTTGGTTATGTCATATTAGTTCCTTTTATAGTCATTTTTAAATGCATGTTTATTACATATTATTTTTTTTCTTTATTTCTCATATTAGAACATTATAGGCTTATCTTGGTTTTGTGCTGGTTTTTAAATGGTCAGTGAATGGTCATTGGGATGCTCGAGTCATTTTATTCCTGCTGTTTTCCGCTGAGGGCATTTATAATGGAGCTTCCTCTGTTCTGCATTATTCTTGTTTCTCTTTTGACTTTGCTGTGTTTGTTCAGTTGTCAGACCTTTACTTTTTATGTACTGTATGTAAGGCCGTAAGAGGGTTGAGAGTAATGCTATTCTCTGTTGTTTAAATCATGATTTTTAAAAGAAACATGCTTCCTTCCTTGTTGGTTGTATTGAGGCATGAATAAAAAATGTAAAATGTAAAAATAGCCATTTTAGCTTTTATTGTGTGTGCCATTAAATGTACTCAACTTAAATGTACTCATTAGTATAGCTTCACACTCTGGACCACAGCATGTGCATATTTGTTGGTATCCATAAAATGAATGTTGTCCTTAAACGCATAAATAAATGCACCAGCGATTCACTCACCCTGAACCATATTTAATATGTGTTTACACCAGTCGTGAGAGGTGCACAGTGCCTCCAGTACTACCAGTGAGTGAAAGAGGAAGTGTTGGACTACTTATCATTTTACTGCATTAACTCACCACATAGCCCGTCAATAAAGATATGATTCTCAGTGACGCACTGCCTCTAGCTTCGAAATCACGGGAGAACAGGAGCCAAAGTTCTCCCGCTTAGTCGAGCGATGTGGAAATCCGGAGGGTGAGTGGGCGCGTCATTGTCTATTTAGATGCTATAATCATGTTTTTCAATTTGTAACTACCTTGCTGAAGTGGTTCATTCTAAAGGTCATTTCATATGCCTGCCTCACATTAGTGTCTTGTTTTCAAAGCCTTGTCTGAAATACCCTATTGATTAAACGAATTAGGTAGTAAATTCAGTCATTCCGAGTCATTTTGTTAGATAAGGATTAGATTGCGTGTTGTATACACCTGGATAAATGATTTCAAAGGTAACCATCCTGTTTTAGCTGTTGCTGGCAAATGTAAGTACAATTCAGTGTGCTGTCTTTCCATGGGACAATGAAAACGCTTAGTGTGGGAAATTCTAATACTGGCGTGTATTTCAATACGTGGAAAACTTTATACATCAGGGATTGCTGTTAACACAGCCGTGAGTACATGTGATGTTGATACTTAAGATAATTAAATGTGTATTTAATTGATACCATTTTATGAAGGTTTAAAGCCTGAAAGTCTGTAGTAATAAGCTACTTTGCGGGGTGTTTCATGCGCCTACAGTCCACAGCATAAACTTGATTCCATATCATATGATGCGCTCTGTTGTTTTACAGTACATTTACCAACAAGTATGACACATGGCACATTTTGCTTGTGTCTGTGTCTCAGTTGTCAGCGAATTTTGTCTAGGATTGAAGGAAAGTTAAAAATTTAACCAAAGTATCGATACTTCCAATCCTTATGGTTCAGTTTGTTTGTTGTTGTTTAGGATAGGAACTACTTTTCCTTTCACCATCTCGCTCTGCTCCCCATAGCTTCTAGAAAGGCAGTAAGGCACGCAAAGAAACAGTCAGTCGCGCAATGGCAGAAAGGAGACGAAGCATTGTTTGGAGCTATTTCACTCTGGTAAACAACAATGAAGCAAAATGTGACATATGTCAAATGTTGGTAAGGTATTGTGGCAATACCACAAACCTGATGAAACACATGAAAAACTGACACACAAAAGAGCATGACGAGTTACAGCAGAAGCGAGGAGAGGCGGAGAGAACGCAGGCAAATACCCCCACATCTGACAGTGAGGCAGGGTTCTCTGACAGAAGCTTTTCAGAGGCAGGCATTATCCAGGGGTAATAGGTTATTTTAACCATTTGAAAAGTAAGCAGGAAATACTGGTTATTTCTTGAGGTGCAAAATATTGCACTGTATGCTCAGAGTATTAGTGTAGCTGTTTAAGAACAAAAACCTACAAATGGGGAAAGAATGAATGTAGAGGAGGTTTTTGTTTTATTCTAGAGAAGATTTTATTCATATTGTTGATTTCACTTCAGCGTAGCTGATTACCAAAATTTTCAGTTTTCAGTTTATGTGAAGAATAACTCCTGAAAAGGATACTAATGTAAATAAACATTTGTTGGGGATTCTTGAACATGATTGAACCTGTGTTTTATAATTGCTGTCTTTTATAGTTTTTGATACTAGTGCCAAAGCTTTCAAATACAACTTTTGATGTCTGCATTTACCAATTTTCACTATAGAAATCACAAAGATTTCCTGTTTTTGTGTACACGAGAAGACTTTTTAAGGTATTGGTATCAGTATCGGTATTGGAACACTAGCCTTAGTATTACTTGGTATCGGATCGAAAAGAAAATCAGTGGTATCGCCCATCCCTACTAGGATTGCATCCTCACAGAACTTTTCTTGACAAAGGCGGCTTTCCAAAGAATGCTTTGCAAAGTCCAATACTGACAGGTGACTGTAAAAATCTATAATGGTGTGACGCATTTCAGATGAGCGGAGTACTTTTGACAGAATGTTACAGATGATTATATTGTCTTTACACATTAATAGATGTTAATTTCCGAGCCCTCCCTAGCGTTGCGTGTCGACCAAACAACCGGCAACTATTTTCATTCAGAAATTGACAAACTACTTAATTCACATTCCAGCTGTCCACAATGGGTCAGTGATCTTGCGCGTGTCTATGAAGGGCATGTGGATTCGCAGGAAGAAACCATCAGCAGCCCTGCTGCATTGAATTTGGTACCGTAAGCCTTCAGAACATCTGGACGCCGAATACATGTTCAGGATGGAAGAGCGCGTCGTCCTTTCTGCTTTCTTGAAGGTCTCTCCTAATTTTTACCTTATGTGGTGGAACCGCTTTTTACAGGGGAACCCAACCGCGCACTAAGTAACTTAACTCCCCTGCAAATCAGTGACCCTTTGTGATGACCACGATTCCGTAAACATTTTCATAAGGCAGCAGTGTAAAATAAAGAACAGTGGAGGGCAGGAACGGATGTGAAAACACATTTAGAGACGGCGTGTCAATGTATACGTTCCAGATTTGCTGCAACTACAACAAACAGCCTGAATTGTGCTAGCCGTTTTGTCAAGTATACAAAGAAAAGCAAGTAGTAAGCTACTGTGTGGAAGCTACTTTATTTATTATTTTAGTTTTTCTGAAACTTTTAAAGTCACATTGAAATCTCAAAAATGTTAAATATTTGAAATGCTTTCAAAAATGCCTTTTTCCCCTGAGAAAGTATGTAAAAATTTAAGACACAAACTCCTATTTTCCCTTTTGTATTTCAAAATACTTCTAACAGTAAAATACTTCTACTACTTCTAATAAACACCTAATAAACAAATATGTCAAACTGAAATACTTACGCATTTGATCTAGATCTTGTGTGTAAGGTGGATGCTGCTGAGAGCAGGGCATGGAGAAGCAGGTGGTGGATCGTGCCAGAGCTGCATTCCGCTCCGGGAGGTCACGACCCCTAGAGTTCAGAGTTCAGCAGCTGAAAGCCCTTCACAGGCTGATTAAAGAGTGTGAATCTGAGATAGTAGCGGCGCTCAAACAGGACATCAATAAGGTGAGTGTGATTCTCTAGAAAAGACCTGAGAGGCATCCTCTCCTCTACTTAGGGTTTCACATTGAAACCCCCAGTGGGGGGATGTGTGTATTGCTGGTGATGGGCTCTGATTACTGTTTCTCACACCAATCAGAGCCATTGTGATGTGCTGCTCTTTGAACTCACTGGCCTGGAGGGGGAGATCTCTCTGGCCCTGGATAGGCTGGCAGAGTGGGCAGCGCCTCGGCCCGTGGAAAAGAACTTACTCACCATCTCGGACCAAGTGTTCATCCAACCAGAGCCCCTGGGAGTGGTGCTCATCATCGGGGCCTGGAACTACCCCTGGGCCCTCACCCTGATGCCGCTTGTAGGGGCCATTGCAGCCGGTACACTCCTCTCTGTCTCTCATTCAGTATGATCACTGTCTTTACCTCACAAGCTCCCCTGTTTCTCTCTCACTATATGTCATTTCCTTTCCCTTTTTCTCCCCCACCCCCTCTCTGCAGGAAATGGTGCAGTGGTGAAGCCCTCAGATTTGAGTGAAAGTTCCTCCAAACTTTTGCAGGAGCTCCTACCTCAGTATCTAGATCAGGTAACAAAGATAAACTCAAATATGGATCATATAACCAGGGTAATGAACTCCTATCTGGATTAGGTAACTAAATTACACTCCTGTCTGGATTCGGTAACTAGGGTACACTCTTATGTGTATTAGTTAATTAGGATATACTCTTTGAATGTGTGTGTGAGCACAGTGTGTGGGAGATACTCTGCTCAGTGTGCATATGTAATGTCATTGTCTGTATGTGTGCGTGTGCAGTGTGTGTATGTGTGTGTGCGTTTGTGCATACCTTTGTGATGTCACTATTTGAATTTGCTGTGTGAATGTGTTCTGTCTCTGCATGGATGTGAGTGTGTGATTTCACAGTGTGTGTGCCTGTGTGATGTCAGTGTATTCATGGGATATCACTGTGTGTGTGTGGTGTGTGCCAGTATGATGTCACTGTGAGTGTGTGTAATGTTACTATGTGTATCTCAGGAGCTGTACCCTGTGGTGACAGGGGGTGTCCCAGAGACACAGGAGCTGTTGAGGCAGCGCTTTGACCACATCTTCTACATGGGAAGCAGCACCGTGGGAAAAGTAGTGATGGAGGCGGCTGCGCGCCACCTGACCCCCGTCACCCTGGAGCTGGGGGGGAAGAGCCCCTGCTACATCGACAAGGACTGTGACATTGCTGTGGCCTGCCGGTGAGGCTTGGACACAAGGACTCTGGAAACCTCAGCCTCTCTGACAAAGCCCGAATGCAGCTCTGAAGTGGCTCTGACACAGCTCTGAGACACCTTTCACCCAGCTCTAACTTGGCTCTGACACAGCTCCGAAATGCCTTTCTGACACCTCTCTGATGCAGCTCTGAGAGGCGCTCACGTAGCTCTAACTCAGCTCTGAGATGCTCTGAAAACGCCTCACTGACACAGCAGTAACGCAGTTCTGAAACCTCTCTCCCATGCAGCCCTAATACAGCTCTGAGACACCCCTCACACCTCTTACACAGCTTTAACACAGCTTCTAACACAGCTGCGACACAACTCTGAAACACCTCTAACACAGCTCTAATGCCCTCTCCCTCTCCTGTAATCCTCTATGCAGCCGGATCACCTGGGGGAAGTTTGCGAACTGCGGCCAGACCTGCATTGCCCCTGACTACATCCTGTGTGAGCCCAGCATCCAGGACAGAGTGGTGGAGGAGATTGGGCGAACATTGCAGGTCAGACGTCCTGACTCTGACAAAGTTTTTCACAGAGACAGCGCTTTTCTGTGGCTATTACCTCAGCATCAATATTTAATCCAGACCTGTCATTGACTGCAGGAGTTCTATGGAGAAGACCCTAAGGTATCCCCAGACTATGGACGCATGATCAATCAGCGCCACTTTGATCGGGTTATGGCTCTGCTGGAGGGCTGCACGGTGACGCTGGGTGGAGACAATGACAAATCCCAGTGCTACATTGGTATAATGTGGGGCCAGTCATAGTACTACATTGGTGTAGTGTGTGGCCATTGCCAGCGCTATATTGGTACAGTGTGTGGCCAATCCCAGCGCTACACCTCTGTAATGTACAGTGACGGCACCTCTCTCTGCCCCACCCCCAGCCCCCACAGTCTTGAAAGACATGCCTCCCCATGCCAGGATCATGCAGGAGGAGATCTTCGGCCCCCTGTTGCCCATAGTGACGGTTGCCGGGGTAGATGAGGCCATCCGCTTCATCAACGAGCGAGAGAAACCCCTGGCCCTCTACGTCTTCTCCTCCAAAAGCAAGGTCAGAGACATTGGGGTGTGTTAGTCAGCTTCTCAACTCTGACCCCTGACCTCTGAACCCGTCTCTTCTGTATTCTGGCCCTCTTCCAGGTGATAAAGCGGATGCTGGCTGAGACGTCCAGCGGAGGAGTGACAGTCAATGATGTCATTATGCACTACACCCTCTCCTCACTGCCCTTTGGGGGTGTGGGTAAGACACAACCACTCAATGCATGCATATTAGGAACACTGCCACATTTAAATGCAGTTGTTTGTGCTGTACAGCAGAACATCAGCCGATCCTCCCTCCCTCTGGTGTAGGTGTCAGTGGAATGGGGCGCTACCACGGTCGACACACCTTTGACCAGCTGAGCCACCTCCGGGCCTGCCTGGTGAGGTCCCTTACTATGGAGGGCATGAACAAGGCCCGCTACCCACCCCTGTCTCCTTCCCGGCTGTGCATGGCCAGGTTCTTCATGCAGAAGCATATGGGAAGCTGTAACCAGGCTGCCTGCCTGTGGACTGTCCTGCCCTCCATTTTGGCTCTGGGGCTGCTCATTGCTCTGCTGGTGGTATTGCTGAAGGTGAGGGCACTGTGTCAGAGTGAGAAGCGATTATTAACCACACACATACACATACTTGTGTGCATACATACACATTTCATATATCTGCGCACAAACACACACACATCACACACATGCATGCGCAAACACATGCACACACACACACACACATGCAGACACTCGTATGCACACACACGCCAACAGATACACATAAGCACGCACAGATACACACACATCAGCCAGCCATACACAGACAATGACACAAGGAAACCTTTTGACATTGTCGAACAGTCAATGATGACAATGACAGAGAGAAAACATAAGCATGAAAACAGGCCAATTAGATCCTATTCAATCTTATTTTTAAGCAGTGGTGGAGGTATTAAGTTGCTAATTTGTTCAATGTCAGAATGAAATTACCAAGTGAACATATTATATTCTCACATTCATCTCTCTCTCTCTCTTCTCTTTCTTTAGGACTCTCTGAAATGAAACTACTTAGGCAGTTCTTCCTAACAAAGTAACAGACAAGACATATCATTCCATGGTAACAAATAAAATGACTTTAGGGTGGCTATAGGCATGGCTAATCAGGTTGGGAGAAACTCGGCAGGAGATACAGATGAGAGCTGGGGTGGCCAAACCAGTTCTAGAGGGGTTTCAGGAATCCAAATTCCATGGCTTATGGTGTCTAAATGATTAAGACAAAGATTCATTGTGCAGACACCCATTTGTAATTCTCACATTTTCATGCTGTTTTTTCATCTATAGCCTTCTACCAGGGGTCAGGAAATAATTTTTTTAGTTCTTCCTATTAGTCTCCCTTCAATTTCTTTTCTGTTTTTTGACTCCCTCTGTAAACAGGACTCTGTGAAGTGCTCTGTGAAAATCTCATTTTTAAAGGTGTCATACCAAATTAAAGTTGATTGGCTAAAGTTTGAGTAGTATTCTTTTGTGGTTATAGTTTTTAAGGTAACCTTCATCTAATGATCACTGCCTTTGGTTGTACCTTTGGCCATGGAATCTGTGTGGAGTTTGAGGCTAATGTTCCATCTGAAAATCAGAAATGTTTAAATTAACCCTATGTTAAACATGTTCACTGACATGAATAGACAAACCTCACTCATACTCACCAATGAAACTGGCTTTTAGTCCTTATAGGACAGAAAGAGCAACAAGCAATGGGCAGAGTACAGCTCAGATGTAGACAGGGATGAGAACATTTCCATTGTGGTCTTTCTCCATATTTGTCAGACATTATATCACCACAAGAGGGTAGAAATTCTTCTGGAATGATTGACATCATTTCAGTTCCTAGATACATAAAATACAAAAAGCAATGTTCATTTCCATCAATAAGCACTGCAAATTCATACAGTGATGTAAAAATTTCAATTTAAAATTCAACCAAATCAGTGGTTTATTGCAGCAACCAAACTAGTATATCAACATATCCAATGGCCTTGTAAAGATTTGGATATCATGTTTGTGGGGTTATCAGTTATATGTCTCTATGTGTTCTTACGTTTACATTTACATTTATTCATTTAGCAGACGCTTTTATCCAAAGCGATGTGCAAAAGTGAATATTGTGGGCAAACAGGCACAATGTGTACAGGTCATACAATGCAGATAGTGCTGAGGCTGAGCACAAGGTCGGTGTTGCGAGCCAAATAATCTGATCTAGGATTACATATATCAGATACAATCACAGGGACAATAAAGTACTGCTATACTACCCAGGCAAAAAACATGCACAATACAAGGTAAGACCTATAAGTACAAGCCAGGAGTCTCAGATTTACAAGTTTAAATTTACAAGGTCAAAAAAATGGCAAAGGTGTCAGTCCAGGAAGAGTCTGAAGAGGTGTGTCTTCAGCCCACATCTGAAGGGTTGGAGTGAAGGAGTTGTTCTCAGGGGGGTGGGGAGATCATTCCACCACTGGGGGGGCGATGATAGAAAAACAACGTTGTGAGGAGCGTGGGCCTTTCAATCTGTTGGTGGGAGGAGCGAGGCGACCAGATGTAGCAGAGCGAAGTTGTCGAACAGGTGCGTAGGGTAGGATGAGGTCCTGGAGGTAGGTCGGGGCAGTCTTTCTTGCAGCAGAACAGGTGAGAGTCAAGGTTTTGAAGCGGATCTTGGCTGCGACTGGGAGCCAGTGGAGGGATTTCAGTAAGGGGGTGACATGAGAAGAGAGGAGAATTTAGGAGATTGTAGATCAGGCACAGATTACGTGTGTTACGTTGCAGAGCAAAGGATGTTGGGTAATGAGAGTCAACTGAGTATGCGACTAGAAATAATGAATCCAATTCTAGAGCTACTCATCAGTGTGAAATCTACTGTCGGGAGAGTACCATGCATTTTATGGTTCTTTGCCCTGGTCTGGGTTTTTATGATTCCTTTCCCTACTCAGGACCAGACCAAGGGCAGATAAGTCAACAAATACACACACAGCAGGCAAGAGGGCAGATGGCCTACCACCATAAATATCCCAAAATCAGTGACCACAGGTCACGTACCTACTTAAATAGCCATGACTTTAAGATTGCAAGATGTTACCTAAAACCCAGTCAGATACTTAAAACCTCAAACTAATGATTGCCTGTTTGGATTCACATTTGATTTTGCCAGATAAAAGCAGAAGTAGGGCATGGTACACCTGCTTTGTTTACTGGTAAGCATTAATCTGCCCCTCAGATGTAGAATCCTTGGCTAAACAGTGGCCATAGTCATGTTTGGTTTAATCTGAAAGAGGTTCAGGTGCCAAGTACTTCTAATATAATATTAAAGAACTCTGCCTTTTCAGCCAATCTTAAAGTTACTTCATAAAAACAGTAACATGCAGATCACAACTGCAGGGGGTTGCCTTCTCTCCCCCCTTCTCCCCTTCCTGAGAACAATCAGCGTGTGTGTGTGTGTGTGTGTGTGTGTGTCTACATGTTCGGATCACTTACCCTTTTATACCCCACAGTTAATTGTGCCCTCATGTCATGGGAAAAATTTTGGAAAACCCAATGTCGTGTGATAACGTGTATTTCTCAATATAACAGCAAAACCACCATTTTACTAGTTCCTCTCAGCCAACTCTCTCCTCTCAACCCATGCCTATTAATGTTTGGTGTCATTGTGATGCTCATGAAGAGCTGAATGTAAAAATGATAATCTCGAAAATATATCTGGTACTTCCAGATGTTTGGATCTAAAGCACAAAACTAAGTCCTGAAGAAAGTTCCAGGCACTCCCCCACCATAAAATTAATTATGCGTGGGTCAGGGAGGTGGAGTGAGCTTCTTCTTAAGTCAGGCCTAGAACAGGCCTCGATGCTCAGTCATCCGCTCAATCATCAAGTACACCCAGTTTTTTGCCTATGCTCAGTCTGTGGCTCAGTTTTTTGTCTGCACAGCTTGGCTCACTTCTTGCTTACACTCCATTCAATCTGCTCAGTTTCTCCTGCAACTTTTTGGATTTTTCCTTTTGGAGTTTTGCTGCTATTGTGAGTGGTTCCTGTGTTCTTCCTCGGGAGAGATAAACAATTGGCTTTGGTAATTTTCTCTTCACGCATTCATTCATCCATTCCGTGATCCATCCATGTTCCTGTTTCGTTAATGTCTTCATGTAATTTAGTGTCTGTCAAGGTAGTGGACCAGGTCTGTAGCCCAGACTCTGAATTTTGTTGTTGTCTTCGTGTAACTGTTCAATAAACCTTTTTAATGTATTCCAGTTGTGATTGTATATTTCTGGCAAAGGTTGATCCACCAGACTGCTCATTTCCTATCAACGAATTCTGTGATTTAATTGATAATTATTATTAAAGATATTAAATTAAATCAATTTTTAAAAATTATTTTACATGTTGGTTAAGTGAGGAGTTTTAGTAATTGGTGTCATTTGTGTTGGTATTCAGAGTGCCGGACGATAAACAATTTCTAAGACCACTGCATTCAGACCATTTGATTTTTATTAAATTCTCACTTCCGACACTACGTTTATTGTGTGAGATAACACGACATGGAGTGTAGCTTAGGGGAAATTCCAGTTTCGAGTTGGACGCGAGCGCAAAGTTAAAAGCAATCGTGTGCTAAACTAGCTAATTAGAGACTAGCCTGCTCATTAGCGTTAGCGGAGGACAACGCACCCAGACAGGAGCCGTTAAGCAACGTGAGTGCTTCGGGTCAAACTTCAAGACCAAGTGCCCCATTTAGCATCCAGCCGCCAGAGCTGTGATTTTTCCAAGCCCCACGAATGGTCAAGATGGATCCGACGTTTTGATCGATTTTCTCAAGCTAGCAACCTGCATTTGTCAATGGAGGACAACCAGATGAACACTCTCATATGTTGTGTGGGAGACAAGGCAAAGACAGCTTGAGGTACTGGTGGTGACCTGCCTGTTCCTGCAAAGGGGAGAGAAAAAGGTGACAAGACGTTTATGTCATTAAAAATCTGCAAACAGCCTTACTTGATAGGCCAGCAATCACAAGTCTAGGATTGGTAGCACGATCGGATAGCATCAACATGGCAACCCTGAAAAAGACACACCCAAAGCTGTGCAGTGGTCTAGGGGTCATCCAGTGGCCCTATGCCATCAAACTGAGACCAGATGCAGTGCCCTTCTCTCTAAAAACTCAGGCGGATTCCTCTGCCTCTCATGTGCGAAGTTAAGGAAGAACTGCAGCCCATGGAGAGCATCGGTGTCATAAGCAGAGTGGAGGAGCCGACTGATTGGTGCTCAGGCATGGTGGTGGTGCCAAAGAAAAACAGAGCTCTTCATCTGCATTGACCTGACAAAGCTCAATGCAAACACAGGGGTCTGGCAAATTCCCCTAACACCAGACACAGCAAACTATGCCGCCTTCATCACGCCCTTTGGGAGATTTTTCTTCAACCGACTTCCTTTCAGCATCACCTCTGGTCCAGAACAGAACTTTCAGAGCAGAATGGTGTCGGAGGTCACAGAAGGGCTAGAGGTTGTGGTCTGCCACATGGATGACGTGCTTGTCTGGGGCAGAACACAGGAGGAACATGCTGCACGTTTACACACGGTGCTGCAAAAGATCCAGCATGCTGGCATCACACTGAAAGTGGACAAGTGTGACCTGTCAAAAGGCGAGATCCACTTTCTTGGACATATCATCTCAGCTGATGGAATCAGTCCAGACCCAGGGAAAATAGAGGTCATAATGGAAATGCAGCCACCCTCAAATGTTAGCGAGGTAAGACGTTTTGTCGGTATGGTGAATCAGCTAGGCAAATTCATCCTTCAGCTAGCTGAGAAAGACAACCCGCTTAGAGACTTGTTGTCAAAGCGCAATCACTGGGTCTCGGGGCCAGAGCAGGACAGAGCTTCTAAAAGACTGAAGACAGAGTCATTATCAGCTCCAATGTATGACCCTAACAGAGACATTAGTGTCAGCAGACGCTTCATCCTTTAGGTTAGGAACAGTACTTTTGTAGAGATGGGCAGATGAGTGGAAACCTGTGGCGTGTGTGTAGCAGAGCTGAAGTGATTAGCTCGTGTGAGTCCTGAACCTTAGGTAGCGGGTAGCAGGTAGCCTAGCGGTTTCAGCGGTTACGTCACTCCCCGAGACCTGGTTAAGTAGCGTCGTTGCCAACAGGCTAACGGCAATTTGCCTTTAGCTCAACTGGCAACGACGCTGGCCGTAAGGGGTTGGCAGCGAGCAGTGAGAACCTCGGTTCGAAACTCGCTCGCTCGCTGACCCTCATAACATCAAACTAAAAACACAACGCAGTTTGACCATACCCGTTACATGTGCATCACGCTCTTTCACCCCCACAGAGTAGCACTATGCACAGATAGAAAAGGAAGCACTAGGTCTGACCTGGGCCTGTGAACGCTTGAAAGATTTCCTGCTTTGCAAGCAATTCCAGACGGAAGTCAATCACAAACCACAAGGAGCACAAGCATTAGACTCCCTACCTCCCAGATTTCAGTGCTTCAGGGTGAGGTTGATGATGTACTCTTACTCAATGGTGCACATTCCAGGGAAAAATTTGTGGGCTGCAGACGCTCTCTCATGCCCCTGTCAAAACACAGCTCAGCAGCACTGACACAGAGTTGATGGAAAGTACAAATGTCTATGTGGACATGGTCTGTAAGCAGCTCTTCTCAGTGAGCTGAAGGAGCATCTCAGTGCAGTGTGTGTGCACAGGTCATGAAAATGTGCACAGAGGGCTGGCCAGCCAGAGCACGGTGTGAGGGACCACTGAAGCTGTACTGGGCTGAGCGTGCTTTTCTCACAGTCTTGGACGGGCTACTTCTGAAGGACACAAGGTTTGTGATTGCATCTGCACTGCGGAACAGTGTTCTTGAAAAGCTCCATGAGGGACATCAAGGAATAGTAAATTGCAGAGAGGGCACGTCAGTCTGTGGTGGCCTGGACTCAGTTAGCAACTGAACGAGGTGGTGCAGAACTGCAGAATCTGCATATAAGAACAGGCAAACCATGCGGAGCCACTCATACTGACTGAGCTGCCTGACCGGCTATGGCAGTTACTGGGAGCAGACTTGTTCATACTGAAAAATCAGACATATGTGCTTGTAGTGAACTATTATTCTAGGTTTGTTGAAATTACTCACCAGTCTCATTCAATATCCTCAGATGTGATCGTCCACCTCAAAACAATCTTTGCTGGACACGGCATCCCTGAAATGTTAATCACAGACAACGGGCCACAATCAGGACTTTGCACACTTTGCAGCAACTGGATGGATTCAGTCATGTGACACAGCCCAAAATTCCCTCAAAGCAATGGGAAGGCAGAACATGCAGTCCAAACAATCAAAAACCTGCTGAAGAAAGCATCTGATCCTTACCTGTCATTGCTGGCATACAGGTCTATACCACTGCAAAATGGGTGTAGCCCCACCCAACTTCTCATGGGGAGAGACCTGAGGACCATGGTGCTGACTCTTCCTCAGCTGCTCACACCCTCTCTTCCAGACAGGGACTCTGTTCACTCTAGGAGGAGGAGAGCAGGAAACTGAGCAACCTACAGCCCGGAAGTGAAGTCTGGGTTACAGATTCCAAAATGCCAGGGACTGTGGTAAAAGAGCATAGTACCCCATGGTCCTATGTGGTGGATGTTCCAAAGGGGACTATACAGCACAACCGCCGTCATCTGATCCCTATGCAGACACTGGACAGCAACAACTGCGACAAGCAGGAGCAGCTGCAGGAGTCATCCACTCTTTCCCCACCTGCATCTCCTGTGTCTCAAACAGTGGTTGTGCCTCTGCAGCCAGATGGACTGAGAACTTGGTCTGGAAGAGCGTTGTTTAAGCCAAACAGACTGAACTTATACAAAGCAAGACAAGAATTGGTTTTGGTGAACAAAAGATGTGTTCATAGTACTGTTGTGTGACTGTCAATTGTGTTGAAATGTTCACATTGAAATGCAAAAAAAAATGCACTAGAAAGTAATGTTTCATTTATAGTTTACTATTTGAGATACATGCATAGTACTTACCTGCCATAATGAGAGGTTCTGTCAGAACTCAGGCAGGGACTCAGGCGCAGACAGGAAGACTGATGCAAAGGGGGTTTATTGATTCCAAAAGGGTAATCCAAAAGCGTAGTCAAGACAGGAAAAGTCCAGAACCAGAGAAGACACAGCGACCAAAACCAACAGGGCAGAAACAAGGAGACGAAGTCCAGCAAAAAAACAGGCAAGGCAACGGAACAGAACGGAACGGAATGGAATGGAATGGAATGGAACCGGCAGGCAGACACGAAACAAGACGGCGAGTAGCGAAACAGAAGACTGAGACGAACTGGCAACGAGACAAGAAACAAGCAGGGAATAAATAGGGCAAAGCTGATGGGAAGATGGGATGCAGGTGCACGGGCAGGCAGGTGAAGACGGTCAGGTAATCAGGTGGGCGGCGACAGGGCGGAGAGCAGAGCAGGGCTGGAACACAGGGAAAAACAAGAGCACATGGATGGGGAAAACAAAACAACCAGCTAAGATGCTGCAGTCCTGACAGGTTCACAAGGAAAAGAGTGTTATTAAGATGAAAAAAAAAGAGAAAACTGAAAACTGTGTCATTACATTTAGGATCTGAGGGTTGTGGAAATAGTTTTGTGCAGGAATTTACTGGGCAGCATTAGGTGTTGTAATAGGCGACTAGGTCTTACAATTTAAGTTAAATTAAGTTGAATACCACGGTCTTCATTAAATTGTTGATTCAGTTTTAGTACACGTTTAAAATCCATTAATATGCCGCTTTAAAAACAACAAACTTGGGCACTCATACTTGCAGTTTTGTAGTTTTTCAATCTCATTATAACTCCACGTGTTATGTCCTTATTTTGTGCAACATTTCATGCTGTTTTGGTATATACGCTGTGTATCTGCAAACTGAAAGTCACTCTGGATAAGAGCATCTGCTAAATAAGAAAATGTAAATGTGCAGGACTTGCAGAAAAAAATCAATTGTATTTCATCAAAACACACAGAGATGAAAAGCAGCAGAAAAAAAATGGTTTTCCAAGGGAATTTCCTGTAATATTTGTCCAGGTTCATAGCTGTTGGACCAAACTCATAATTATTTTTCAAAAGGTGGAACACACCTTCACGAAGCCTCGGGTGATGCACAGAGGCGAATGTCCATTGTGACGGTGTACCTGAATTACATCATAAACGTACAGACAGGTTGCGACTGGCATATAGGCCTATATTTCCTCGCCTGATACATATTTTTTCATTTGACTTCGGTGACTTTGTGTTCAGACAATACGTATACCTTGATAATATGGTAGCAATGTGCCAGGGTTTATCAGTTTTTTTTTTTTTACCTTCTACGGAAATTGCGAACGCTCCGGCTTAAAAAGTTTTCACGTGTAAACCTATTTGCATGTGACCAGTGTAATGGTAGGCTGTCTGGTTGTGGTGGAATGTCAAGGGAAATTTCAAAAAATACTTAAAAGACTTTTAAAGATATTGTCAACTTCCTTTCACAAATAATATATAAGTGGTTAAGAATTTTCTTACTGAAACACACTAACATCAGTTTTGCCTCGTACTGCCCTTTTTTTTGTATTGTATTTTTTGCGTTTATGTATGGAAAGAAGTGCGGGTCTCTAATGCATGGTTTCACGTTTTAATTCATGGCTGCTTATCGTGTTATAAAACCATAAGCGACAAAGTGTGGTTTGATTTGAATTTATTATTGCATTTATTTGCATTTATTTTCTAGCCAAAGAAAAGCAATTGGCAGAAAAATGGAAGAGAGGAACAAGGCTGTAGAGATAACCGTACAGCTGAAAGAAAAAGTCACAGAATCCCAAGTCACAGAAGAAATTATTGGGAACACCTTTAATCATCTGATTTCTTGTGCTTGTACGTTTTAGATGAAAGAACGTGTAGAACACGAGGACAATGTTAAAAACATGGTGGCTTGTATCCAAAGGCAAAATGAGGAGCTGAAGGTGAGCAGCAGAAATCTCCAGTTGGTCCAGTTGTTATCTCTGTCAGTAACATCTAATGTTGTGAAAAAGACAGCTTAGATTCGGAAATACAGAACACGAAATGATTAAAATTGACTTTCGTATTCATCCTCGGCTGAAGTAGTTAACTGCTCTCAATGCAACCGTTTATATTTACATTGTTTCATATTTCTCAAAGAAATGTTTCAGAAGGGTGCAAACGATGACAAAAATTGGAAAAGCATCAAAATTAAAATGCTCTATACCAGCATGCATAAGAACAGGAGCAACAATGACCCCCATGCTGAAACCATACAACAGAAACTTGAAGCACACCAAATGAAGATGGTTGCACAGAGGTAATTCTCAAGCAGATTGTGGCCTGGGAAAGATGGGCGTTACATGACAGTAAAATGTGGCTGTCAAACAGACAAATTTAGGTTGTATGTGTTATCTTTGTCTAATTGTAGCTGCAGTTATGTGAATATGTATGTACAACAGACACAAAAATGCTTGCGAAAGAGATGAAAACTTCATTGACATGATATAAGCCTGAACTCCAGAGAAGCCATCAATAAGTCTTTGACTTTCATGTAATTTCTCAAATTGTTAAATCTGTTGGTGGAGAAGAGAGATATATTGGCCTATTGCATAAGTATGGGATGTGACTAAGGTACACAAGGAGGTTAAAACAATGACTTGTGCAGCAGAAGGTTGAACAGCCCTTGTGCTCTCTGTATTGCAGGAAGTCACACCTCACCATTCAGGACCTTGTGCTTCATCAGGTAAGCTGACAAGAGATGCTAAATGAGAAATTATTTGTATTCTTGTTAATTAGCAAAACTTGAATAAAGTTGTATCTTTCAGTTTCCACTTTTATTTTCTTCCTATCATCTGTATGGGACAACCCATAAACACTTTAAAATGGCAGAAATCTTTGAAATGATGAATTCAGACTTTGGAGCAAAAGAAAGCACAAATATTAAATGAATCAAAATGACATCTTTCATCGTGTTGATAATCATACAGATATTCTGTTTATTTGATTGTTTGTTATGAATAAATTCCAATGGTGAAATGGCTGTAATTACTTAAAGACATTTATAGCTGCAATTAACTGCAACTTTTGCAGAAGTTGTAAACGTGTGTTTTCCTCTGTTGCAGGAGGCAGGAGAGCCACAGAAGGCCTACTTGTCCTTCCAGGTCCACCTGTGGAGAATGGGTTTTAGAGGAGTCCAGGTACTCCATCTTTCATCAGTAATATATTTATACCAAGAATAGATTCTTTGAGTACAATTTTCTTGGAAACTCTATGCATGAAATGTAATGAGTGCAGATCTGAAAATATTGAAAAGGTTGATATGTAGTTAGCAATGCTTCTTTCTGAATGTTTCTAAGAGCAGTCCGGTGCAGATTTTAAGCAGTACTGTTGCAGTGAGTTTGCATCTGCGGTTTCAGTGACTCTGATCTTGTTTTTTTCTCAGCAAACCAACGACAACCTATGGCACTTTTCGATCGTCCGGGGTTTGGAAACCCAACTGTGGTGGTTTTGCACCACAAAGCAGTCCACCCTGAGCCCAGAGGTAGGAGAGGTTTCCACATTGTACCCCACTGCCATGCATGTAACAGTTGAGTTTTGCTTCATGTAGTAACAGATTGCTTTTCACCCACATTACCATCTTTACCTGTTCCTCTTGTCTTTGCAGGGCCTTCCACAGAGCCACGCTGTGACACAGATGGGTACTGGGATCCAGGTAAGACCTCCAGATTACACAGACCAGTTCGGCATGATATTTCTCTACACTGATGTCACAGCTCAGGCAGGGACTCGGTCGCAGACAGGAATGCAGGTGCAAAAACGGGTTTAATGAATCCAAAAAACACAGTCCAGAAATCAGAGTCAAAAAGCAGGCAAGGTCACAATCCAGTAAGACACAGCAAACAAAATCAAAAACAGATCCAAAGACAAGGTCACAAGAACAGGCAAAAAAATCAGAAAACCGGGTAAGCAGGCAAAACAGGAAAACGCTCGTAGTGAAACTGAGACAAACTCGCGACGAGACAAGAAACAAACGGGGATTATATAGGGTGAAGCTAATGAGGAGATGGGATACAGGTGTGCCGGCAGGCAGGTGGGACTGGTCAGGTAACGAGGTGGGCGGAGACAGGGCGGAGAGCAAGGCAGGGCAGGAACATGGGGAAAAACAAAAGCACATGGATGGGGAAAACAAAAACAAACAGGGCTAAGAAGCCACAGTCCTGACAGTACCCCCCCCCACGGACGCCACCGGGCATCCTGGCAGGCAGCCCAGGATGCCGCCGACGGAAGTCCGTGATGAGGGACGGGTCAAGGATGTCATGGGCCGAGACCCAGCACCGTTCCTCCGGACCGTAGCCCTCCCAGTCCACCAAGTACTGGAGTCCACGGCCCCGACGCCGAACTCCCAGCAGGCGACATACAGTATACACCTCGGATCAGGCGGGGAGGTGGAGGAGCCCGCGGAGCCGGGCAGAGTGGGCTGCGGAGCACGGGCTTGACCCGGGAGACGTGGAACGTCGGGTGAATACGGCGGAGAGAGGGTGGCAGTTTGAGCCGGAAAGCAGCGGGACTGACCACCTTGGCAATGGGGAAGGGGCCGATGAAACGCGGAGCCAGCTTGCGGGACTCCACTCGGAGGGGAAGATCGCGTGTGGACAGCCACACCCGCTGCCCCTGGACGTAGCCACAGTCCTGACAACTGATAAAGCTACTGTAACGTAAATTATATCTTAGTCATAGATAGATTGCACTATCTTGTTTCTTGGCTGTAATGCTCTACATATCAACTTGAACGCTCATAGTTTGTTTCTTTGAATTGAATGTAGCTTGTGGAGTCAAAGGTGGAGAAATTTGCGACGTACTGCTGGACACAGACCTCCTGTCTGACAAGCTTTTGTGACTACCAGGTAAACAGTTTATGCAACAACACAAATAATAGAAAGAGTATTTTAATTCATTTTCATGTACTACACACTTAGCAATACAATGCAATTCAACACTAGTCAGTGTATTTGCACAGAGCTCCTATGACATCATGCACTTTAAATTAGAGTATGTAAACTGAAAATAAAGGTAGATACAGAACACTACCACACCGTCTCTATCTTCATAAAATGTACTAATGATTAAAATAAACAGCTTGCGCTTGTGCTCCAGTGTATTACACATCCCACACACGGCTTTGACCAGTCCCACATCAGAAGGTGGTGTTGTCAGGTCTTGGTGTTGTGTTTTGAACAGCAAGTGGACAAAACAGAATCGTTTGAGTCCACTGGACTGCAGAATGGTGAGATATTTTCCAATCGGTGGAACGGCAGTCAAAGTTTTACTGTTCCATTGGACCCTTCTAAGCAAGCTCCACCTGAGCAGGACTTTTACCAGGTAAAAAGCCACTGTGCATTGTCTGGTAGTGCCATTTCACTCAGCATCTCATCATCTTTTGCACTGTGTTCATGAAAAAGGCACTTTTCACACTTTTCAAGTCATTAATGGTTGAGTTAATATTGGAGCTGTTGTAGGCGCTGTAGTGAGTCAGGCTTTGGGCTTGTATTACAGGGATTTGAAAAGGACATCCCAGAGATGACAGATGTCCTCAACCTCCGGTAAGTGCTGACTTGCTCCTCCAAATAATCTGTGGACAAAAGCAGCGCTATATAGATGAGTTTCAGTACATTTCTACAGGGTTGTGGTAACGTGGTAATGTGTTGTTGTAGACAACAGGTACAGTATGCAAACTGGAGGGAGACTTACTGAACCTCAAGGTTTTTTAACAGTGAATAAACAGCAGAGTAAATTTTCTATTGCTCCTAACATGCTAGATCAGTAAGGTTATTTTAGGTTTATCTTATACTGATTAGCCTCTAAAAACAGTAATAGTCAGTGCATGGTGAATTAATTTCTTCTTATCCAATCATGCCCTGATCTTCCAACACCTGTAACTGATTTTTACAGGCTGTATTTTGAGAACATTGGAATTAAGGACATCACAATGAAGCTGAAAGCAACTCGTGCCGCGTTTGACGTGAGTGAATGTTACACACCATTACCTTTTTAATAGAATAACAGGCGAAGGTTTAATGTGCTAATACCCAAAACGATACTGGGAAGCTGGTAACCAATGAGGAAAATCTAAAATTCTACAAACGTCTTTCACAGATAATCTTGGCCAAAGAAGAGCGAAGAAACTATCTCTCGGTAGCTACAAGGATGATTTTGGGAGGTTGTGTGGCTCTCCACAAAAAGGTAACCTGTCTCTTACTTCAGTGAGGGACAACAGAATGCTATTGTCTGTTTGGAGCAACTTCTATAATCATCAGGGATTACTCTGATGTCTACTTTTACTCATCGTTCATAGAAATGTAAGTCTTATAATGGTTATGTTTTATGATTGTGTCACAGGATGTCAGTCAGTTTGGAAAGTTTTTTGACCAGCTGGTAGCCTTCATGGAAGATGCAAAGAACATTGAGAGCATGACCAGGGAGCTGGCCACTGCAGGGGTAAGTTTCCACATTGGCCAGTTTCACACAGAACTGTTTTCACTGTAAGCAGCTCATGAGCCTTTCACATTTCTTTCCAGATCCACCGCTTTAACTTTGTCGACATTGTGTTCGAGCTAATCGGGTTCCACATTCTTTGGCAGCAAAGGGCACTGCCACCACCTGTAAGTGTCTCTAAAGTGAACACTGGCGGCACTTTCATGACTGTGTTCAGTCTGGATTGGAGAACCCTAAGAAACACAATGTTTCATGGGCATGTTCAGGGCAGCTGAGGCTGTTTAAATATAACCCATCCTCAGTCCAGTTGTCCTTCCCTCTGTCCTGTTCATGTTCTAAATGGTCTTAACCAATCGATTCTCCACCTTATCCTGACGTGCAAGTTTTATGGCATGACAGCAATGAACCTAGTCTGTCCTTCAGGAGCCCCTGGGGTTTCTCCATAATGTATACACAATGATTGGATACATATTCCAGCCAGACCAGGGAAGTGTGCCTGAGGTGACCCAGGTGCTCTTGGATATAACGGTAAAGTCTCATTGTTGAATAGATGTTTTACTTAACACTCATGTGATGTTTGTATGACTGCGCTGTGTACTGTCAGCTCCTGCATTCCCTTCTCTTTGCTGCCTTAATGGTTTGCTGAAAGCAGAACTGCAACTCCTTTAATATTACTTCATGTACATATGCTGAATAAAATCCTTTAATGTTTTCAGATGCAGATCAAGGAACTTATGGACACTGTCTTTGTGTACGAGGATGCAGTGTACAGTGACCTGGACATTTTGGTGGAGGCTATATGGAACAATCTGGAACAGGCTGTGCAGTACCTTCTGGCCTGCCTAGATGCTGTGGGTTAGGGTTTTTAGGATTAGGGGTTAGGTATAAGGTTTAGGGTTAGAATTTAGGGTAAGGTCTTAAATTTAGGGGTAGAGGTTAGGGGTTAGGGATTAGGATTAAGGTCGGGGCTAGGATTTGGGGTTATGATCAAGGTCAGAGATGGGGTTAGGACTAAGTATCGGGTTAAGGATATTATTACAATTGAAAAACTTCATATATGGTTTTGTACATATAGCTTCAATTCAGAATAAATGTTTACTATGAAACTATGCATGGTGTTGTGTTGTTTTAGGAGCTACTTTCTGCTGGTGAAATTTTATTTTGAGTACCTCTGATTCATGTACATATCAAATATTTTTTGTTTTTAATGGGAATTATATCAGACAGATAGGTGCCTTTTTTTGGTCACCATTGTAAAAGCTTTATTTACAAGCTGCATGATATGCTGTGATAGCTAATGAAAATTTTTATTTTTATTGTCTTTATTTTTAATGGATGACAATGCAGTACTGAGTGAGTAGTGAGTGCTTGATTTGAACATGTATTAGTACTACCACCTTCACAGCCTAAATGGTTTAGTTAATATTGGAGCTGTTGCATGTGCTCTAGAGTGTAAAGCTTTGGGCTTCTATTACACGGATTTGCGAAAGACATGCTGGAGGTCACTGGTCCTCAACTATCCCTGGACATGTAAGCTTTGTCATGAGGTCAGCAAATCATTTTGAAGGAGCAGATCTATCCACTGATAGTTAGTCTGATACTTAGACAGTTAGATTGATAGTTAGCTACTTTGATGCAGCAGTGTGCATGTTGTAATAGAATTTACCTGTCCTAACTGATTGTAGGTCATTAAGGCCCTGTTACGATATGTAGTGGTGATATTTAGTTTAGTACATCACCAATGAAGTGACGTTCACTGTTGTGTGTTTTTGTCATAAAGTTGCACGGCTGGTTAATAAAAAGGTCACCTGCTACAAAGAAGTCATTGCCTCTGTTGAATATGTCGCTGTGATTACTTACAAAACAGGGCCAGTCAACATGGCTAGGAAAATGAATAGTTCAACCTGCAAAGGGATCCCTCCTGAACTTAGCAGGCGGGGGTGGGTGGACTATGAGAGAATGTGACAGCAAAGCAAAGCCTTTTGTGGTCATGCATTTTAGTAGCTCAGTTCATGCAAACATGTCAAGTCAAATTTATAAATTCCCACAGTATTGAACTGGACTGGAACTTATCACCATCTGTTGCCGCTGTAAGGCAGAGTACAGATGGGTCACACATGCACTCTCTTGTAAGTACACACTCATGCACACGTACGCATACACACGCACATACACACTTTTGCACATGTGCACATTCACAAACAAACTCAAACATGCACATAGGCATGCTTGCACATGTTCATATAAGCTTGCACATACACACTTTTGCTCATGTACACAGTCACAAACAAATGTGCATTCTCATGTTCTGTCACACATGCACACATTCACATACACACGCATGCACACACATAAGCAACTCTATACATTTTAGCTGTCTCATCCTAAGAATACTGTGCCATTTATTCATTTATTGCAGTACTTATTAAAGTAATGAATTATTTATTCAATCTCTGTAGTGTGTATTGAGCTACTTCAGTATTTTATTGAGCTATTTTAGCAGTTATTCAGTTCTGTCAGCATTTATTTAGCTGATGCAGAGTTTGTGTAGTTGCTGTTGTGTAACACTAATAATAAAAAATAATAATAACTGACTGTGTTTATGTAGTGCCTCTCCATTGAGTTTAAAGCACTTTACAATGAGTAAGGGCTGTCCCACCTCAGTTGTCACCAGTATGTAGCACCCCACTGGGCGATGCATGGCAGCCATTTTGTGCTGGAGTTCAACCATCGTCAGCCGAGGTGAGGACAGGTAGATTTATGTAGCTAATTAAACTGGGGGATGATTTGATGGCCAGACTGGGAATTTGCTCAGGTCCGCTTTGCAGTGACATGTGGCTGTCTAGCAGCAATTCAGATAAGGGAAATCTCTCTGCTGAGTTTTACATGATTGTTGTTGAATGCCTCTCCATATGTACACTTTTTTGGGGGAGTTGCCTGAAGAACAGGCCTGGGGGAATGGGGATTAGTATGGAGCCAGTGCAAAAGCAGGCTGACCTGTGGTTTTATATGATTTCCTCTCATCGGAGAGATCTGAGAGGTTCCAGCCACCAGGGGGCAGCCTTACTCTCTGACACCAGCCTGATTGGAAAGCACATTCTTCATCACTGAGCCAACGTTATATGTAAACTATATGGCCAAAAGTATGTGGACACCTGACCATCACACCTATATGAGCTTATTGGACATCCCATTCCAAAACCATGGGCATTAATATGGAGTTCCTCCCCCCCTTTGCAGCTATAACAGCTGATGTACTGATGTGCAGCCCGAGACAGTTTGGAACTCTGTAGTGAGTGATTCAACAGAGGATAGGCGGTTTTTACGTGCTATGTGCTTCAGCACTCTTGACGGCCCCGCTCTGTATGTTTGCGTGGTCCACCGCTTCGTGGCTGAGCTGTTGTTGCTCCTAGACGCTTCCACTTGACAATAATGGCACTTACAGTTGATCGGGGCAGATCTAGCAGGGCAGAAATTTCACGAACTGACTTGTGGCAAAGATGGCATCCTATGACAGCACTGAGCTCTCCAGTACGACCCATTCTACTTCCAAGTTTTGGCTAAGGCGATTGCATGGCTATGTGCTTGATTTTATGCACCTGTTAACAATCAGTGTGGCTGAAACACCTGAACTCAATAATTAGGAGGGGTGTCCACATACTTTTGGCCATATAGTGTAGATGTCTCTCTGTATGAGCCCTCACAGGAGTGGTAATGGATCCTGGGTGTGTTCCGAGCTGTAAAAATCAGGTGATAGGAAGATTGGCCAGTTCCCATAATCATAGAGGGTTGTGATTGACTCCCGCTGTCAAACTCTAAGTAGGAGCTTAACTCAAATTAAATTTTACCCTTTGAATTTTTTATGTCCAAGCTTTTTCTGACTCAGCTATTACAGGAAGGTTTGTGAATGAATGCCTTGGTGTGTTAATGTGAGTGAGATATCTCTCTCAGCCCTCAGGAAACACGCCAACGATGCTGTTCTGTGAGATCAATGATCAAGAGGACTTTTGAGCCCATTGGCTGTATCCGCGGCCCTCTGCTTGCTCCTGGATGAGGCTTTATGCGCTTATATGCAGGCCCAGATGAAGGGTAGAACTGCACTCTCAGCAATGGCCTAAAAGTAAAACATTTTCTTTATGCATCAACACATTGTCAATATCACAAGCCCATTAGGATGCATAGAAAACTGGGCCACATTGTGGTGCTGTTCACTTAGCATGGGATACAAAGCACTTGTAGATGTGGAGGACACATCTGATTTTATGAGATTTTTTTAACTGAGTATCTATCAATTGATCCACCGACTCAGCATCTGGTAAAGAGCCCTCATATGCTGGTGTGGACATCCAGGCAAAGGAGGAGGAAGGAGAGGAGAGAACACACGCATTGCTGGGCATCACAACCTCAGTGACATCACCTCTGAGGCCAGAGAGGGCGGGGCAACTCAGAAACAAGGGTCTGTAACTAGCTCGTCAAAACCAAGGTGTTTTCATCTCTCAGCCAAAAAGTAACCGATATTGTGATAAAGCATAGACTCTCCGCAAAAAGTCAAACTGAGAAAACTTCCAGCTGGCTTCATAACTAAACATGAATCACCAGTGGAACACAAGCATGACTGTTTATGCTGACGAACAAGACCATCTTGCCATAGTCAGACCATTAATATCTACCTCACAGACTTGTGGCCATCGAAATTTATCTCTTAGGCGTGTGATGAAACAAGGTGATTCCAGTCTATAGGTGATTCAAGTAGATGATTCAAGTCTATAGTTGCTTTTAAGAGTCTGTTTATCAGCCAATCAGCTAATACTGAGCAAACGGTGCATGTTTATTCTTTGTCCTTTAAAGAAATAGGGTTAGTCTTTGATGGCACCCAGTGATGGCTCTCCCCACTGCGGTCTCTCCTGGACAGGTGCCAGGCAGTCAGGGAGCAAGCCTTGTACCGCAGCGCAGCAGCGCTCCGTAATGGACAGCGATGGGGGGAAGTGAAAGTCCCAAAAAGTAGCGAGAGGAGCTGCATTTCCAGTAAGTGTTTTTTTCCTCAGTGCTGCTGCCAAAAATCTCTCTCTCTTTCCAGCCTGGAGCTGACGGCCTGTCGCGTTCGGTTTTGGGTGTTCCCGGAAAAAGAATTGACTTGGAGGCCTTTGTCTCCTGAGCAAAATTGCATCATTAATCATTTTCTCAACCTCCTCTGGGATCTGCACTTTTTTCAGGTGAGCAGGGCCTCAGAGGTGGAATGAAAATGGGACAAATACGATCCCTGCTCTTTAATGAGAGTCATATACACTGCAGGAAAAAAGACAGCAGCAAACCTTTTTTTCATGTAGACTTGAAAAAAGTTTCATGTAGACTTTTCACTGTCAATGCTCTCATTTCCAGGGTCATGTTTTTATGATGCTGTCAGCCTTGCATTGCTCAGATGGACCTGCACAGTGGTTGCCGTGGCAGCTGCTTAACCCCCACAGTGGCCTTGGCTTGTAAAGTCATTGAGGAAACACTACAGGGGTCTCATCTACCAAGCTCTGTTTGCACCTCCAACCCTTCCTCACTCCGATCATCTGTACAACACATCAGAGGCAATACTTTTCACCCAATCAGCATGCTCCATTTGTATGGATTTACACAGGGGGGTCGTGCCCATTGTCATGGCAATTGACTTTGCTGATGCACACTGTGATGATAAAAGCACTTTTGCCGTCTGACTTTGTTCATTTTTAAACTCAGTGTGGCCAGGGCATGTCCACCGAAGGTATTTGTTTTCAGATGTGCGGCAGAACCATGATCACACAGCACTTTTGAGCATTCCAAGACTTTTACATAAACAGTCCCTGCCAGGAGCATCCAGTCATGGTGCTGTGGTGACACTGTGGGCCAGAGCCAGAGTAGAGTCAGCCAGTGTCAGAGCCAGTCAGTGCCAGGGTCAGAGCCAATGAGTGCCAGAGTCAGAGTCAGTCAGTGTGAGAGCCAATCAGTGTTAGAGTCAGTCAGTCCATGTGAGAACCAATCAGTGTTAGAGTCAATAAATGTTATAGTCAGAGCCCATCAGTGCTAGAGTCAGAGTCTATTAGTGTTAGAGTCTGTTATTGTTGTGTTTTAATTGTCTGGCCCTCATTAAAACTCACATCAAACTTATTTGCTCTGGGAGATGGCAGCCATTTTATCAAATCAATTCCACTGCATTTTAGGAGAATTCTGAGCCTCCTCGGGCAGTTAGTCTGCTGACGCAGCAGGCTGCAGTGGCTGCCAGGTTTCTGCCGTTACGGGTTGATTTTGGGGAAGGTGATGGGATTCCTCTTATTAATTGAGCCACAATTGTCTCTCAGGGCGGAAAATAAAGCACGGCTCCTCGACTGCAGGCTGCAGACTGCCACAGACTCCAGCTGGTGATAATTACTTACACTTCACCTCGCTCTGCTCCCTGCTGCCTCCCCCCCCTCCAGCCCTCTGTCTCTATCTCCCTCTCTCCCTCCTTTCTCCCAGTCCCCCTCCCTCTGTCCCCTCTCTCCCTCTGTCCCCTTCTCCCTCCAGCCCTCTGTTTTCTCTACCCCTCAACTCCTCTGCTCTCAAGTTAATCTTCAATACATTAGTGAAATCCATCAAACAATGCTGGTGATGTTATGTTTTTGGCCTCCCGCGGCTAACTGTTTCGAAGGCTCTGAGAACTACAATGGGTCTGTGTCTGGGCCGGCCTTGCGGGACAGGGTGTCCGTTCGTTAAGAAAGCTGGCTACCATTGAAACAGGAGGGCCGCGGGGCGCAGGGCAGACAGGCGCACGCGCCAACAATCGAGAGCCTTGTTCTGTTTGGCCTGGGGCTGTGATTTCTCCTGCTCTTGCATTCCCCTGCACGAAGGACATGGGTCAGGAACGCTTTTCAAAGCGGTGCTCCCTTAAGTGTTTCTAAGCAACTGCTACACCCCACCATCCTAGCCTGCTGAAATCACACTACAGAGAGAACTGAAGACAGATCCTGCGTTCATGTGGTACCTCTGTGTGCATGTGTGTGTTTGTGTGTGTGTGTCGTGTTTTAGGCGGCATGTCACATGCAGCCAGTCAGCCCTAGGAACAAGCTGGCGGCACCTCGTGGTGTTTTTCTGTGCCAGCTGCCTCCTGCCTGAGCCCCCTGGAGGGACCAGCGTGGTCAGCTGACTGTGCAAGAATGCGTCCTGCGGCCCTTCAGTGGCCACTGGCTGATGACCAAGGGTCTCCAGCCCACTAAGCAGAATGAAAAAGCGCAGGGAAAACTCATCAGTAAGGGAAAAATGTGGAAAATCTCCTCCGTTCCCCCTAATGGCTGCTGAAGATAAACTTTAAGAGATGCTTTGTCTTGTCAGCTGGACAGCTGAAGTGGGTAACCTGAAAGAAATTAACCTTCCTATTGTCTTAAGAAATACTAACACCTATTACCTTTACTATGACCCGGGGTCCAATTTATCTCATAACTCAACTAAACCTTTGAATACAAATGTGAAATTTGGCACAATGTTACAGCTATAAGTGTAGAATACAGCCAAATAGTCATAAACAACATAAGCTGTTTTGTTAACTCTCTAGCGCCCCCAAAAGTCCCATGCACTGCAAAAGCATGAAAAATGTTTTGTATATAGGTAAAATTGTCATAAAATTTCCCAAAATACAACTCTTAGCCTTTTAAGATGTAATAGATTCTGATATTTATGAATTGAAACTGTCTCAACATAAATTAAGTCTATAGGGCCCCCTTTTGAAGTAGCCGACTACAACATCTGAATGTTTAAATTTTGTAAGCAAAAGAAGATAAAGCTACAAACTTATGAATGCCAATGAAACTACCTACAGACATATTTAAACTAAGTCAAGGAGGTTGTGCTTCTGTAATATTACCATGAATACATCTAAACTGCCCAAAGGAAGCGTGTGAATTGGAATTTTCTCTTTTTTTGCTTCAACCAAGACAATTTGATTTCAAGACTGATAGCAAAATCTTTGAGTTACTGCTCTTTCCAACATCCATATAATCCAAACATACACTAATTCAAATGAATAATAGACAAAAAAGAGCTGGTCTTAGTCTAATCTATCACCCTTGGCCTTCTTGTTATGGTTGGACCTCACAGAGATTGGTACAGCCCCTATCAGTATAGCTCAAATGATCACTGAGACACTCAAGCTACCCCACCTCGACAAGGTGCCTGTTCTGTGTTGGGGTAGATATGGGTAGGTAGGGTAAAGGGATAGTTTGGTAAAGTTTGGGGGGGGTTATTATATATTTTTTTGTAGTTTTTTTTTGTTTTTTTTTTACATGTACTCCCTCTTATTATATAGTGTGTTGACAGTGTGTAGAAAAATCATGAGGTGTTATCTCAAACACATGACTGGCAAAAGTTGTAAGCATGTGTTTGCATGTCGCTTGCATCTCTGGCAGATCATTGGGGTTTTATTATCAGACCCTGTGCAAAGATGACATCGCACACGTTTAGGGGCTGGTGTCGGCACTAGCTTTGGTGTTTGGGCACATCTTTTTCTTGCCTGAATCACCAGCGATGCCGATGTTACATTACGTGGAATGCGCTCCCTCTGTGCCATGACAGGTGCCACAAGATCTTTCCCTAATTGTTCAAGGAAAAGTCTACGCTTGTGCAAGGTCAACTTCTGTGCTGCTGATAGTTGAGCATGTATAAAATGTCAAGTCAATCATTAGAGGTCAGGGGGCATCAGTGGTTTTGATACAGTATGGAATACAGTGTGGAAAAACATGGAAATTGTGTACTGCTAGCAACCTAGCATGCTAAACTAGCATGCTGTCAGTACCGCGGCATCTTAGCTGGTTTTGTTTCTGTTTTCCCTGTCCATGTGCTCTTGTTTACTGTTCCTCTGTGTTCCAGCCCTGCCCTGCTCTCCGCCCTGTCCCCACCCATCTGATTACCCCATCGTCTCCACCTGCCTCCCCACGCACCTGCATCCCATCCCCTCATCAGCCTAGCCCTATATCTTCCCGGCTTGTTTCTTGTCTCATTGCCAGTTCGTCTCAGTCTTCTGTTTTGCTACTCGCTGTTTGTTTTTGTGTCTGCCTGCCGGTTCTGTTGCCTTGCCTGTTTTTCTTGACTTCGTTTCCTCGATCTGCCCATTTGGTTTTGGTTGCCGTGTCTTCTGATTTTGGTCTCCGCTTGTTTTGACTACGATTTTTGGATTACCCTCTGGATTTCATAAACTCCCTGTGCACCAGTCTTCCTGTCTGCGCCTGAGTTCTGACACATGCATGCTAATATCTTTGAAATGGGCCTAGTACCAGGTATTTATGAGTATGAGGAAATACTTGATGAGTTTGTGGCACTCTGAGTTAGGCAGAGCTGCTCATAAAGATAGTTCAACATCAAAAGTTGTCTTGGGTCATATTGACCCTAAGACAATAGGCGTTACTTTTTTATGGCAGCTACACTGAAAATGACTTTTTTAAAAATTCACCAAATTTCCATTTTTGGGGTCATTTTAGGAAGCTGCATGGGAGGCCATGTACTTAGATTAATGTTTTATATCATTTTTTTAGGTTTGAATATGATTTCGGGTCATTATGACCCCAGGACAATAGGAGGGTTAAGCTGCTGCAGATGAATACAATTTACGCCATTAACAGCCTACTAGCAGCTGACCCAGAGAGGGGTGTGCATGCACCAGGAGAGAGCCTCTGTGCCCTGTACAGTTCAAGAGGGAGGGAAAGATGCTCCCGTCTCTCTGTGTGGTCATCTTCAGCTCAAACGGTTCTGTGAGGCCAAGCTCTGTCTGAGACACTTTAGACTCTGCAGAGCCCTCCCTCTGAACTGTGAAATGTACAGGGATTGCAATTACTGCACAAGATGAGCTGGATGGGACATCTGCACATGTTTTGGCTCACGGGGTGAGCAACACGGATTAGTGCAAAGATCATGACAAGTCCCCAACTCGCGCAAATCACCCTAGAAATATCAGAACAGCTTTATTACATACAGTATATTACATTATTGGCATTTAACAGATGCTGTTTGTCACAGCTCAGGCAGGGACTCGGGTGCAGACAGGGAGGGAGGATGCACAATGGGTTATTTAAGTCCAAATCCAAATCCGGAAAACGAAGTCAAACAGGCAATTCTGGGTTAAGTAGCTTCCCCAAGGGTACAGCAGCAGTGCCACAGCAGGGAATCAAAAAAGCAACCTTTCAGTTACATGCGCTGCTCCTTACCACTGTGCTACACTGCTACAATGCTACAATGCACTACATGCATAAATTTATGCATTGGTTGAATCTGGTGTTTTAGACATGATTTTCTCCCTTGGGGGCAGTCAGTTGTTCAAACTAGAACTCCTCTGTGTCCATGGCAACAGATGTTTCAGTTGAAGAGCTCTGCTCTGTAATTTGTAGTGTATCGATCAGTATTGGCTTCCAATGTACTGTTATTAGCCATTTGTCTGTATCACTCTGGACCTTTTAAAGGATCGTGACTCTCTGTGACAGCGTGTTTTCCGCTCTGTCTGCTGAAGTGTGCCCTCCCAACCTCCTTCTGGCCCCTCCCCTCTCTGAGATGTGGTTGTCAGGCTGCAGGTGAAGGCTCCTGGGCCTGTTTTCTACCTGTTTCACTGTGAGGTAATGATTTGGGCTGGATGGTAATGATACCAACTTTTCTTCATCACCTACTGTCAGGGAGAGGGTCTCAGTCCATATGAAACTTTAAAAGGGTTGGGATTAGTGATGTCACAGTAAGACCTGTACACTGTAAGGAGGTCAGCATGTGCTGTCAATCACTGATTTGTGAGAGCCAACCAAAAGGCTTTTCTCTCTACTGCAAAATACAGAGAGTGGTTCAAGCTGCCAAACCACTGATCCCACATTGTGCCTCAGTTCCACCTACTCAGGGGCTTGTGAAGCCTCATCCCTAACTCTGAGCTTGACAGTAAAGACCACAGATTAGACTTGTGACAGGCATGGGCAACCCAGCCCCTGGAACTTCAGAGAAGCTTCAAGTGTTTTATTCTGTCCAAACTCCAAATCATGTTTAGTGATGAGTTACTGCTCTAAGCTAGTTCAGGCAGTTGTGTGCTGTAAGTGCTCCACACACAGTACCATAAACACCTCGGGGCTGGCTGTCGCCCATGCCTGCCCCGGGGTGGGGGGGGTTGATGGTCTCTGAGGCCATCTCTGTTGTCTCTGTTGCAGACCCAGGATGTCGGCTCAGTATGACTCAGGACAAACAGCCACAGAGAAGGAAGAGAGGGTATAGATTTCAGATAATAGAGTGGCTCACATGCTGTAATTACGCCTCAACCCACACGCCTCCCAGTTTCCACACCTCATTGATCTTTGGTTTGGAACGCTGGGTGTCCCCTTTCCTCCATCATTACTACTTCCTCCCCCCCGATCTATCATTGGACGGAGCTGTTTGCATTCATGGATCTGTTTGCCTAAAGGAGTGACGGCCTCTGTGGAGATTAGGAACACCTGGATGGTGGTTTATTTTCAGTCCACTTTGTGTTTGTGCTGTCTGTGGCGTCTTTCTCCTTCTTCCTCTCTGCTGTTTATGATTCACGGCCGGTGACGTCTCTTGTCTTCAGGCTGATGCAGCGGGCCTCCAGTCTGTCCAAAACAGCACAGTGCTGCTTCAATAAGAGAATGGGACACGGAACCAGAGAGTTGCAGGTTCCAATCGAAGGGGTGGGACACTGCTGTTTGCCATTGAGGAAGGGACTCAATCTGTTATACATCTGTCAGATTAATAAATGTAAAACATGTAAAGGTCAAATTTATGCAAAACAAATAAACAACACTTGTGGCTCCTGTACAGAGATCACATCCTGATGTATGTGGCTGTGGTCTAAGTGACACGGTCATGGTCACAAATCAATCTGTGGCATTGTTACTTTCACATTTATGAATTTAGTACACATACAGCCACATGCAGACTAGTGCGTATAACCAGGCTATACAAGCTGTAACATGTATTGGCAAAAAGTATCAATGACATGATTGAAACAGTATGTCATTGTACAACATGTTGTTACGCATAAGTGTTGTTGTGAAGGGACTGACATAAAACAACCCAAAAATAAAAGTTCTGTAACACCATTTGCAAGGTGCTCCAGCAATCAAGCAACCGTGGTGTTAAGGACTGTAGTGTTTGAGGAAAATATCCAGGGAACCAACATGGAGAGGTGGGTTTTCATAATAATGCAGAATAAACTGTGATCACACAGTGTCCAGCACCATAATGCATTGACAGTATTGAAAAATTAACTGTGCATATTGATTCCAAAACCTGCTCTTCATTTGTCTGCATTACATTATACTTATGTATTGATTTTTATGTAATGCAGTCTTCTGTGCCAGAATAATCTCTTTAGGATTATTTCAAAGTATAGATGCCTTAACTATATGCATTTTAATGCATTTTCCCCTTTCAACAGAACTTTTGTCATCGCCTGTTGTACATTAAGCTTGTACCATGACAACCTCTGTATCCTTCAATGCACATGCCTGCTGAGGTGAGTCTTTTTCACACAAATCCCATAGTGCACTGGGGATCAAAGGCTGAACAGAGGATATGTGTATCTCCTTGACGTCATCTGAGCAACTCATCTGAGCAACTCATTGCAGGGTACCCTGTCTGCCAAAGCCCAATTGAGTTGCTCTGGTCATTGCTGGTGCTTGACAAGGTGGAGCTCAAACCTGCACTGTAGGGTTCAGCCCCTCCAAACAAGTTCATTTGATTTCCACACATTGCTACGTTATTTGGTTTATTTCCACACATTGCATTATTTGGTGTATAGTCACACATGACTCATGACTCAGGATCACAGTTGCAGAGGGTCATGGACATGGCACGGTGACCTTGGCCTGTTTGTTGGGGGGGTTGAGTCGGAGGGCGTTCTAGGGAGGCTGTGCTGCGGATGCACACGTGCACTGAGCAGTAGTGATCCTAGATAAACCTGAATGTGGCCATATGGGCCGCTGTGACAGAAGGGTATTTTTAAACTCTGAGTTGTTGTTTCTCCCGCTGAAGGCCCTGCATTCGCAGGAATGAGTCACTGCTGTGCTGGCAGGAATTGTTCAAGTGAGAAAACAGCTCCTTTGGTTTCTCACTTTGGTTCTCACACTGGAGGATGGGGGCTGGTACCCTGCAGCCATGCCTGTCTCTCCTCCCCCCCGACCCCGAATTTCCATTTGTTTTCCTCGTCTCATTCCTCGTCTCGTCTCACAGTGAGATGATTCTGCTTCCGCCACATATGAGTGAAGACGACCGAGTACTGGGCAGCAGCAGAGAGATGCCCGGCTTGGCCCCCATGGGTGAGGGACCAGTCCAATTGAGATATCTGAACTCAGAGGGAATTTGGATGTCGGTCACTTCTCGGCCCTCTCTCTCTCTGCCTCTCTCTCTCTCTTTCTGTCTCTCTCTCTCTCTCTCCCCCTCTCTCTCTGTCTGACTGGACACTGGTGCTGTCCTGCTGGGGCAGAATTATTTCCTCTGTGGAGAAAGGAGGACATGTTGTCTGCACAAAAACATGCCCCACGGCTGTTCAGCACAGTGGACTCACTCCAATCTGGGTCAACACCGGGCACGTGCAGCATGGCCAAGTGCATACTGGGACATGTAGTCAAGCCCTATTTGCCTGGCTGCAACTATACTACATTACATTATTACATTATTGTCATTTAGCATATGCTCTCATCCAGAGCAACTTACATAGGTTACAATTTTTACATGTTATGCAATGTCTGGAGCTACAGTGCTGCAGTGTTCTTGGTTATAGTGGGCAGGGCTAAGTTGCTGCATGGGCAGAGTTGTTTGTGCTGACAAAGGGTGCCAGGATGAAAGAGCTGCTTGTTAAAGCCCTGCCTCTCCCATCATTGGCAGATAAGTGTGGTTTGCAGCCTGCTGGCAACTCTGGTACCAAAGGAGAACTCTGCCAGGATTCCAGGGGTGATATCCATCCTAAATTTAAGAGATCAGCAATTTGTCTGTTTGGGGGAGTCAGGGAGGGGGTAAGAATCACATTGAGTGTTGGACCAGGGAGGCAACACTCCTATCAACGAGTTTCACAACACCCTGCACCCCAACAGAGAAACAATGTGTGCCCTAGAGTGTTTGTGTGTATGCTTGTGACTGTATGTGTCAGTGTGTGTTTGAATGTGCATGAGTGTCTGTGTAGATGTGTGTTTGTGGGTGCGTGTGTGTGTGTGTGTGCATGTGTATGTACATGCGTATGAGTGTGTGTGTGTGTGTGTGTGTGTGTGTGTGTGTGTGTGTGTGTGTGTGTGTGTGTGCGCATGTGTGTGATGGTACCACCTCTTAATCTACCGCCACCCCTGCGGATACAGCAAGAGATAAGGGCCTGGGTGTGAAGTGTGAAGAGCAGTGTGTCTGTTTCAGGGTTTCAGATTTCACCAAAGAGACACAGCTCTGGTTTATGATCCCTAAGGCTGAAATTCGATCAAGTGTCAGCTCCACTCACACCACAATTTAATCAGTTTGTTTGTAAGAGAAAAACCCAGTGTTTGCTGTGCTGTGCTAAGCTGTGCTGTGTGTGACTGGCACCAGGGAGTGAAACCTGTGTGTGGATGCATTGCTTATCAATCCACAGTCTGTCCTGTTTTCCTGGAACCTCCAACGGATAAAAAGCACATCTGTGAAGAGCAACAAATACCTTCCTGATGTACTGTGACAGTTGTATTTTGCATGTTGCTAAGAAAGAGAAGGAGACCAAAAACAACCACCTAGATTATGCAGGCTCCAGGACTGTCATTGTGTGGCTGAGCATATGTGTTTGTGTGTCTTTGGACTGTGTCTGTATATGTATGTGTAGCAAAGGGAGAGAGGAGTCACCCCAGCTGGCCTCAAACCCAGGTCTACAGGGTGCCAAACATGCAACTTGACCGCAACGCCAAAGAGCCAGGCTTGTTGGTATGGCAGTAAAAGCACATACTCAACCATAATGATGGCACTCCGACACACTGCCCTCCCCTTCGGAGAGCGTGCCCATGCGCCTCACGCACAGAGGCGTCCCTCGCGCATTCCCCACTGTACTTCTCCCATCCCGGGGTGCCCCACTCGCTAGTGTTTCACCCATCTCTGGGGTCCCTCACACCGTGCTTCACCCATCTCTGGAGTCCCTCACACCGGGGTCAACCTAATCTGGGGGTCCCTCATATGGCTCACACACTGGGCACGCCTCCGATGGCCTTGCGGCCAGCCATCCCACTGCTGACACCATTTGTAGCGAGGGGAGAGAGCAGTCACCCCACCCGGCCTCAAACTCGGGTCCATGGGGTGCCAAACAGTTTGGTACCCTGTAGACTTGGGTTCAAGGCCAGGTGGGGTGACTGCTCTCTCCCTTCACCACAGTGTGTGTGTGTGTGTGTCTTTGGACTGTGTCAGTATGGTTTTGTGTGTGCATGTGTCTCTGAGCTGTGTTGGTGAGATTGTGTATGTCTTTGTCTGTGGACTGTGTGTTTGTGATTCTGTTAGTATCTGCTACAGGGATGTGTGTTTGTGCAGGAAAGGAGGAGGCAGTTAGGCAGTTCCTGTTTGTGGAGTGAATGTTTTTATCACTCTTTGAGACACAATGAGGCTCTGACATACCCCAACATAGTAAAACCAAAACCTGAATGTGGATGTTAATTCATCTGAAGCTTTATGTAAAAGTCACTTAGCCAAAGAAAATACTGCTATAGCGAATGTGTATTGGAGATTGAATGGGTGCTGTTTCTCAGAAATCTGTGGCAGGTGTTGTGTTAGTGTTGTGTAAGTGCTGTGCGAACATTTTGTGACCAATGTGTCAGTGTTTTCTGAATATTGTGTGAGTGCTGTGTCAAGGTTGTATGAGTGATGTGTTTGTGATGTGTCATTGATGTGTTTTGTCAGTAATGTGTGGGCGTTATTTAAGAGTTGTCTGAGTTTTGTGCAAGTGATGTGTGAGTGTTGTTTGAATGTTTGTGTGTGTGAACCCTGTCAGTGTGATTTAAGTATTGTGTGAGCTTTGTGTGAGTGATGTGTTTGTATTGTGTGTTTGCTGTGCAAAAGTTGTTGAAATGTTGTGGTAATGTTTGTGAAGCTGTGTTGCCCATTTTAGGCCCAGCTCTGCCTGAGCTGTAGTGTGTTAGCTGTAAATGGCTGCAGCCCTGCTCCACAGTGATGAATCAGAGCTGGTGTTTATGCATTTTATGAGTCGCGCTGTGCTAGCCTGCTGAAGACATGCTGACAGCCTCTCGGAGCTTAATGAAGTGGGTGCTGGTGCAGTGGTGCCGCCCTGGAGGCAGAACCTGTCATTCTATCTCAGTTTGGAAATGCCACCCAGGTCTCAAGTCATGCCCAAACAGTCAAGACTAAAGACTAAAGAAACTAGACTTTCAGACTAAATCTGTCAGGAAGTTTTCAGCTCTAAGCAAAAGGTAACCTCTCTTACTGCTTCGACATTGGCTCTCTCCTCATTAAATATAAAGAAAACAAAGCTGTGCAGAACACACCATCCTGAGTGAATGTTCTGGAGAAATTGGATGCATTACTGTGTCCAAAGGAAATAAAGGACACAATCTAAGAAAGCAGGTCCTGTCTGGCACAGCCCTATCTGAGACTTACTTAGTGTGAGAGAGAGGAAGTGTGTGTGTGTGTGGGAGAGAGAGAGAGAGAGAGAGAGAGAGAGAAGGAAAGTGTGTATGTGAGAGAGTATGTGCATGTAGATGTTTAGTGTAGTTATGAGCTGAGCCTGTTGTCCTGCCCACCCTCATTCAGCCCTGCCCAGAGGACATGCCTAGAGGACACACCCAGAGGGCAACCTGCACACACCTCTTCTTTCCCCGGGGGGTGGCCTGGTAGGATAGGCATAGAGGGTAACATTTTAACAGCAGCAGTGTCCTGTTGTTCTTCTCCTATGAAAGAGTTAAAGCTGTCCTCTTGCTGAGAGGCCTGGTGACAGCAAAGCTGAGCCAGCCTGCCCTTGAAGCAATGCCTGTAACCATTTCCATCTGTAGCTCCATGGGAAGAACACACCTCGCAGTCGGGGGGGGGGATGTGGAGCTTCGGTCTGCCTCTCTGACTCTGGCTGAATCCATGTGAAAGGGAGCTCTTCTCTCCCTCTGAAACCTGAGCCCTGTCTCTTTCTGTGGCCCAGATGGGGGGCGTCGCTGCCCTCTTGCCCCGGCAAAAGAGACCCACCCCACTGGCCTGAGAGCACTGCAGCGTCTGTTGCGGGCGAGCAGCACAGATGGATGGGGTGCAGGAGAAGGATCAGGCTGCTGTGAGTCCCTTGCCCTTGGGTTGCCCTGCAAAGATTTACACTGATTCAGCCCTGTGTATAGAATTACAGCTTTAATAATGCAGCACAGTGGAGCATGATGTCTGCCTGGCCCACTGCACCCAGGATGCTCTGCTTTTGGGGGCGCATGGGGGGATGACAACCATCTGCTTTACCTAAACCTACTCAACACACCCCTCTGCTTTACCTAAACCTGCTCAACACACCCCTTTGCTTTACCTAAACCTACTCAACACACCCCTCTGCTTTGCCTAAGCCTACTCAACACACCCCTCTGCTTTACCTAAACCTCCTCAACACACCCCTTTGCTTTACCTAAACCTGTTCAACACACCCCTCTGCTTTACCTAAACCTACTCAACACACCCCTCTGCTTTACCTAAACCTGCTCAACACACCCCTCTGCTTTACCTAAATGTATACCTTAAATGAGCAATCAGACAGTGAGGTTTCATGAATCCCCAAAGCAAGTGGAGACAACAGGCCTCCTGAAGCTAATTTTCATTTAATTCTGTTACCTTTACTGCACAAGACATTAACCTAATATATTCTGATCCAATATCACTCAGCCAAATGTACGACCACTTAAAAGTTCACTGACCCAGTCATGTGACTGCAATTAAAATCACTCAGCCAATCACATAACTCTACTCCTCAGTCATCCTGCCTGTTTCCCTCCTCAGCCTAGTGCTGTACACTGGGTTAGCATCTGCTCAGCTTTCATCCCACTGACATTCTGTGGAGAGTCTGTTTCAAGAAGGGGGAACAGTACATGGAAAATGTCTGCTTTTTTCTTTTTTAATGAGATGAGGTCACAGTTATAAATAGCTGTTCTGGAGCTCAGCTGAGGAAATGTACAGCGTTAGTCCAACAGACAAGTAGAGATATGGTTTAAATGGTTCATGCTTTTTGTGTAGGTACAAGTCAGTATTTGGAAAGACAAGAGAAGTAAGCAGTCACACACAGATGTCACTCACACACAGAGCTGCTGTCCCTCTCCCATCACCAGTAAGCACTCACAGCTCCTCTGAGCAGTCACCGTGTCACTTCAAGTTTTGAGAGAAAAAAACAACAGGTGAGTGGGATTAAGGTTGGGATGAGAGACCTTCACTCAAGTGCAGAGGGCGAAGGGGCAGGTGCTCTAACATAAGCTGTAATCATCATCCATTTGTACATTCATACAATATTTATACCGTATGTCCATTGAGGGGCAGAGGGGGCAGACTCAGGTGGGGAGAGGTTGGTGGGGGTTGGGTTGCAGTTGCACACACCCCTGTGATAAGTTCTGGAGGTCCTGAGAATGATCACGCATGTCCCCTGGGGTTAGGAAGAGGAGATGGAGGATAGAGCGGCCAGCCAATCACAGGCAACCAGAGGCAGCAGGATGGGTGTGGGGGAACATGATTTACTACATTTGGTGTCCCGAGCTCAACCCTGCCCGTCTCCCTGGGCGTCCCCAGACTCTGACAGAGAGCTGCAATGCTCCCAGGAATCTGTGCTTAAAAGGTTCCAGGCCTGATAGCCTGCATTCTGCTCGACGACGGGAAGTCTCACTCTTATTTTAAAGGGATTTCCACTCAGAAGGGTTTCCAGCTGTGGTGTTTGCCTCCTCTGAGCCTCCAGCCTCAGTGACTTCAGCCCAAAGGCACTGAAAGGGGGCCTGCTTCTTATGTACACCCCCCCCCCCCCCCCCCCCAAAGCCAGGATTTGGAAGCTCTGTCCCTTGTGACTGTCAGCGTCGCTGTCATTGCTCATGCTGCTGAGTGCTGACTAACTAAGAGCACATGTTTGCCTGCTGGGTAAAGGGGAAAGTCTTGGTGAATGAAAGCGAGGACCTCCGCGTTCTCCGCCTGCCCCAGCCCCCCCAAACCCCCCCACCGCGGAGGCTGTTCTGCTTGCTTCACCCCCTCGCCTCAGAGCCCCTGCCACAGAGCCATCTGCTTCGGGATGGACCAGATCTGGGGGCAGCTGACAATCATCTTACGCTCAGACCCGCCCTGGCACCATGCCAGCCCCGAATCACCAGCACTGCCTTGCCGTGGTGAGACCTGTCAGGGATGGCACACTAATGACCATGAATGGCAGTTTTCTTCTGAACATGTTGGTGTTGGTTGAAGGGGTTGAAGGGGTCACTCTAGGCTTTAATAGATAAGATTAGTGCTTCAGTCAAATGGAACATGTTGTCTGGGCAGGTTGCAGGGTGAGATTAGCAGCAAGCATGTTTTGTCTGGCTGCAGGTTGGCACGGTGCATTTGGGTAGTAGAGGGGCAGGTGGGCTTTGCGGTCCAGAAGCTTGAGTGATGGCCATGTTGGGGGTGATGGGGTGTACTGGTGAAATCTGAGTGAAAAGCGCTTATAGCAGCCATAATGAGTGCTTCTCTCCTGCACAATAACAGAGGTGGGGAACCTCTTCAGCTAGAGCCTCCATTGTTCTGCCCTGTGTGTGTGTGTATGTGTGTATACAAATTCAACCGTGTGCATATGTGAGAAAGTGTGTGTGTGTGCGTGTGTGTACAGGTGTGCCTGCATTTGTAAGAAAGAGACTGTGTGTATGTATACAAGAATGTGTACATGTCCAAGGGGGAGACCGTGCGTATGTATGCGTAAGGGATATTGTGTGTGTGTGTGTGTGTGAGAGAGAGAGAGAGAGAGAGAGAGAGAGAGAGAGAGAGAGAAAAAAATCTGGAGTACAGCAGTCTTTGGGCTGAGTGTTTTTTCTCTTTTCCCTCCGTTTTCTGCAGGGATTGAAAACCGTTGCCTAATCAGCCCAGATGCTTCGCGACTGAATAGGCGCGGGTGCTTGGGGGGAGGGGGAGTCTAAAACCGGAGGAGGTGGGGCTCTGGCAGCGTGGGGTGCTGGAGGACTGGCCGCAGCCAGAGAGCCAGAGCGTACGCTGTCTGGAAAACTTGAGCAAATGACACAGTAATACCTGATTTCATTTCTTGATTTTAAAATATAGACACAAAAGAACCGTGGTAACGAAAACACAACGCAATCAGGCTATATTTCCATTGTTAGAAGACATCAACATTAGCCTATTCAATGTCATGTTTTTTCTTTGTGTAACTTTCCTCTGAACGGGCTGGTTTAAGTTTGTTTCTTCATATGTAAGTACTGTAGGTTTCAACAGAGGAGACGGGCTTCCTGAACAGATCATTCTCCACGATGAAGCAATTAATTTCCTGTCAGGAATTTGTGGTTTTGCGCTGTAACTAGAGAACAAAGTTTTGCTGTGTCGATCGCTGCGTAACAGATATGTCAGCGATATTATAATATTCTAGTAGTGTTTCTATTACTCAAAGGGCACGATACAAGGTTAGCAGGAACTGTGAGTGGCAGTGCGGCTCAGAGACCCGTCCGTGAGTCTCGGAGTCGTGGAATGTTCCGCAGAACGGCGGCTTCTGTAAGGCATGCTGTACTGCCTTTCCCCACGTCTCTACTCCTGAAGAGAGGAGCCACGCCGACGGTTGATACGCCGCTGGAGCCACAGGGGAGGGTTGTGTGTGGAGTCTCGGCAGGCGACGAGGGGTTAAAAGTGGGAGAAACGTTTCACAGAGGGGCTGTTTCTGTGCCAAAGCGAACCAACTGAAAACCATAAATAAAGAGATGCGTGTCACGAGATCCTAATCTCTTCCATTTGGAAATGCGGTTTTAGTTTTCACGAGAGGGGCTGGTATCCTGATTTGGCACTGGGAGCTTTAAGCACTCCTCCGCCCCCCAGACCCCGATAGTGCTGTGATCGAATATGTGCGCCTTGACGTGCCTGTAACTGATTGTGAACCTCCAGCATTTTTAACAGCCCCACGACTGCCGTGTTTTACCATTTTTATGATCAAGACTTAATCATGAGGAATTTCAGATCCTGGCTACATTGCGAGACTTGCTTTTTATTTATTTATTTATTTATTTATTTATTTATTTATTTATTTATTTATTTATTTATTTTTAGAATAGGCAGTTAATAGTTTATCACTATTTAAAAGCGCAATAGTTTTTTGATGACCAGAAAACCTACTGTTGAATTTTCCTGGAAATGGTGTAAATTCGCAAATATAGGCAACGCCGGAGCGGTAAACTACCACTGTAAGTCAAGGCCGCATTCTCCATATAAACACAGGAAACTTTGGGTTAAGAGGGTCGGGGGGGACTGCGCGCACATGTTAAACTGTCTGCACAGCCCTTTATATTACAAGACAAACACAAACACACACACACGGTGGAGGGTCACCGGTGTTGGGTACACACACAATATAGGAATGAAGCACTGAATTCTCCCACACGATTTGATAATACAAAACATGTATTCATAATAATACATAAAACAACAGACAACAGAGGTGTTCACCAGACCAGGCCAGTTCGATCCCGAAAAACAACCAGCAGGAAAAGCAGGTTTCAGGTCTTAGCGGGCTGTGCATTTAGCAGTACTGGTGCATTTAGTTCTGTGCCACTCCTGTGCAGTGCTGTGGGCGCTATTCAAGCACGGATACAAGGACGCCGCGCCTGTCCGTGACAGCACTCAGCTGTGATGAGTGACATCTCTACACCGGAACCTGCCGGCTTTCGAGAGCTGCTGTTCCTTCCGTGGACAGTTGCTGACTCGTCTCCAAGACGACATGGTGTTTTATTAGCTATATTATAGCGGAGGCGTAAAAGCGCTCCCGAACCCGCTCGAACATGCTAGCCGAAGGCCGAGCGATCCGCCTGTTGAACGGGGGAACGCAGCGACATGTTAACGGAGCTGGCATTACCATCGTACCATCATACTCGCCGCCACTCCTGAGCCAATCTCTGCCGCAGAGCGGGGAGCTATAACTACGTGACAGCCCTTTCTGTCCAGCCATCTCTCGGTAATTTCCATTCTGCTGTCATTTAAACATGTTCTCACCCGGACTTCGGATGCTTTTAAAAAACAGTAAGCCTGCAGATAGGGTGTCTAGAACAGCTCTCCTACACCTCTTGAGTTAAGATATTTGAACTCACTGGCCTCAAGCAGAGTATAAGGTTGTACAGTTTATATATTGGGGCCAAATATGAGTGGGATTTGTGGGAGTTTTCATGTTTGATAAAATAATATTTGCACACCTTGAGTTACTTTGCAGGTCTGTCGGTCTGTCATGATTTCCAACAAGGAGAGGATTTCCGCACATTAATTCTCAAAAAAGGTATCATTCACTTTATTCCTGAGAAAAAATGAAATGATTTGTTCATTATCAGCACACATCATGATGTTGCCATCTTTTCAAATGTTCTTATTGTTCAAAGTTTGATATCAGTAGAAACCTCAAGCTGGGGTGGTATCTGTTAGCTCCTGGCTAACCCTGTGACCCATTGAGATGACCTCATCATGACACCATTATGACCTCACAATGACCTCATCTCAGAAGCACTGGGACGCTGATTGAGAGAAGCTGCTTGAGTAAAACTACTGCTCTTGCATATCATTAAAGGAACACAGGTGATGAATAAATAAGATCAACAAAAGCAGTGTTCCTCTGGACTCCAGCAGCAGGGGGAACAGCTAAGTGCTGTTGGATGACACACTGATAGAAGCAGTGAGGACTCTGTTTCAGCATCCCAGAGCGAATCAGATCTGTTAACGGGACCTTTGAACTCAGCAGGAGATAAATACCTGGTAATGGAGGGGAAACTGGAGGACCTGAAATAATGGCTCCATTCATCATCCTGCATCCTCTTCTCCCATAAGCCCCTCGGTTCAAAGAGCCTTTGCCGTGAGAAGTGTCTCTTTGGACAGAACCTGATTCACTTCACAAGAGAACAAAGCCCATTGTCCCTTAAAGGGACAGTGTGTCACCTCACTGGGAATCAGCCATTTGCTCTGAGGGGTGTGTTTGAACTTGTGTCACCACAATTTAAGATTTAAATCAACAGCCTCACAGCAATACAATTTGTCAAGACACTATACTGAAATGCAACGCAATACCATGCCATATGTTGCGTTGCACTGCTTCTGTGTTATTTATTTTAAGGATCATGCCATATTATCTTTCAAGTAGGTTGAGATAAAATATCTGCCAAACAGATTTGATACTGAACTTAATCCTAATCCTAATACTAATACCAATAACCATGGTCACAATTATAATCATGAGCAATATATGAGCATGAGCCCTTCCTGCTATGAGATTATAGGCTGGTGAATCAGGTGTGGGTACAACTGCAGGTAGATGAGACAGGTGTGTGGTACTGATAAGGGCTCCTTTTTAAAATGAAGGCACATGTGCTGTGAAATTGCCTCCCAATAAGTGAGGATGCGGGAAAAATCAGAGAAATGAAATGATTTCTGTTGTGGTTGCTGAGGGTCTTGGCTGCTGTGGGCCCACCTTGTGTTTTGTGAGATGTGATTATCTTTATTGATTGTGGCAGGGTGGTGCAGAGGCAGCCGCTGAAAACCGCTCCAGAAAACTGGGCCAAACTGATTCCTGCCGCTCTCCTTGCGTGACTGCGCTCTGCTCAAATTGCTCAACTTTATTGAGAAAAAAAAGATAAACTGAACTGTGGACCAATTTGCTGGAGGAATTCGCTCTGGCACGAAAGGGCGTTTCTCCCCTGCTGCTGGTCTCCTGGCTCTCCTCAGGATGCAGTGGCGTCTCTCTGTGGGCTCTCTTGTCCCTATCACAGAGATGTTTGCTTTAGAACAGCTCCAGGTTGCATATTGATCTCCTCTGCAGCCATCTTTCCCCGTTGCAAAGTGACAGATCCCCTTGCCTGGGCCTGCAGTGTCTGTCTCTGTGGTCCGTGAGCAGGGCTTGGCAGCCTGGGTCCAGCGACCAGAGCGTGAACACCAGTCCCAGCGGCGAGGCTTTGGGATAAAGTGGCCCTGCTGCGCAAGAAACCAAAATAAGGTCTTATCAATGGAGACCTCAGGCAGGGGATCAAAACACCTGGCCCATGTGTAACGGGTGTAGACTGCGTTGTGTATTTAACTAGATGTTACGTGGGTCAACGAGTGAGCGAGTTTTGAACCTGGGTTCTCAATGCTCACTGCCAATCCCTTATGGCCAGCGTCATTGCCAGTTGAGCTAAAGGTAAATTGCCCCTAGCCTGTTGGCAACAACGCTAGTTAACCAGGTCTCAGGGAGTGATGTAAACGCTGCAACCGCTCAGCTACCTGCTACCCACTACCCCACAGGCTTTACACAGGGCTCACATGAGCTACTCACTTTAGCTCTGCCACACTCACCCCCCTTAGACCTCCTTTTACTCCTCAGCGACCACGCTGCGCTTTAGCCATTGATTCAGGTCACAGCACCAATGTAACGGTTGTAGACTATGTTGTGTATTTAACTAGATGTTACGTGGGTCAACGAGTGAGCGAGTTTCGAACCTGGGTTCTCAGTGCTCACTGCCAATCCCTTATGGCCAGCGTCATTGCCAGTTGAACTAAAGGTAAATTGCCCCTAGCCTGTTGGCAACAATGCTAGTTAACCAGGTCTCAGGGAGTGATGTAACCGCTGCAACCGCTCGGCTACCTGCTACCCACTACCTAGGGCTTTACGCATGGCTCACACGAGCTACTCACTTTACCTCTGCCACACATGCAAACCCAAGGACCTCTGGTCTGGTCTCTTTTGAGCTGCAGTGTTCTTTATTGAAGGCAAATTTGCACTGTGGGACATGGAGGTTAAATATATAAACCGGTGAAGGTCTAGGTTTGGTTGTTTTGTTTTAAGCAAAAAATCAAAATAAAGACCAGAGAACTGTTTATGACAGAAAAGAAGGCCATTTTGAAGATGAGAAGAAACAAAAGTGAGAAACTGGTAAGACTCTTGGCATTGCCAGATCAACAATGTGGAATGTCCTTAAGAAAAAGGAGACCATTGGAGGAGTCACCAATAGGCTAAGAACAGGTCATCCAAAAAAATACATGCAGTGCATTACTAAAAAAGTGAAGAAAATCTCTTCACTTTTGTGTGGTTTCAAATATTAATGAAGCACCACAGTCAACAGCAGATGTCAACTGGAAATATACAGAGGCTACACTGCAAAGCCCCTCACCAGCAGCAACAGACAGGCCTGATGGGAAGTAGCAAAGAAATACTGAGATGAGCCAAAGGAGTGGCCAGGCTGATTGGGTGACATTTTGCTATCCAGCAGGACAATGACTCAAAACACACTCAAAACACAGGAGTTCATCAGGAGAACTGACTTTAGTTTAAGTTAATTGTTCCAATACTTTTGGTCACCTAGATCAGGGGGAGTTAACACTAAATATGCTTTTGTTATAGAATGATTAATTATGTTTGCCGAAAAAAATCTACCAAAAAACGACAATTAAAAGGTAGCAGTCTGAGCTGTTGACTCACAGTAATTTGTTTTATCTGAATTTAAATATCTCGTGTATACAACAGAAAAAAATTGAGGTCTTTGTCCTAATACTTACGGAGAGCAGTGTATGTCAAAATATCGCTTTGGAGAATACATAAATCATTCGGTCTTATGAATGTAATTTTCTTCACAATATGTGGAACAATTGGTAAAATTACGATGTAATGTAATCTTACATTTTCTGAATATTATTTATGATTTTATTCATTATCTAATTGCAGTGACGGCCCATTAAAGCATGGGCTATGACCGTCATGTAAAAATACTAATATATGTAAAATATATAAAAATACATATATTTATTTATAATCGCTACGTTTTACTGATTAATACAGAACGACTCATTTTCACCAAAGGTGTCAGCCTTTTTTCGTTTTTCGTCTTACTCGTTCAAAATAATCTGATGTTCAGGACACTTACAGAACAAGTAGTCTAACTTGAACATACCCGGGGCCGCGGTACGTTTCGTGTTTGCCTGTGCTTGTATAATAAGCGAGTATGACTGGTGTTACTGTTGCTTTAAACGTGTGGGCGTACAGCACAGTCTCGTCACCACTTTATAAACCAATCAACTGCTCTGAGCAAGGCTCGTTTCTAATTTTTCTTCCACAAGATGCCCAATCAGAAATGAGCTTGAAGCCTTACAGCAAAAGAACAGTAGAGGTGACGCGTTAGCTTGGGGTGCGCGAGAGAGCGGTGTGTGCGTCGTCTCACCCTGCGAATGGAATGTACGGACAACGGTGATCAACTAATCGGAGCTGTTAATATAACCGATCACCTCTCCGCTGCTACGGGTCTGTCACTGTAGGTGAGTGATGTGTCGTATACTGGGGATGCGTAGGGCAGCGTTAATATTTTGCGCCTTTTCCCCTTCTATTAAACGGAAAACCATTGCGCTTTCAGTCCACTGCTTGTTGACTGTTAAAGTAGGGGACTGGCTGCGCTGAACGTCAGTGGTTATCCTGAAACGATATTTGTGAATGAGGTAGATAGCCTTTTGAAATAATATGGTTTCGCTCACTCGTAAGAAGAATTCGGATTAACCCCAGCACGTGCCGGCGACGGTGTTGCAAACAGTGTATTGTGGCAGGAACATAGTACGTTTTCTGCATAAATTTCATGTTTTCCGGTTCTAACTAAGAAGGTCATCCGCTTCTCAGAGGCATAGCCAGCTGCATTGGTTCAGAACGGTCGTCGGCAAGGTGTACCCGGCACTAAAGATCTGATGTGCGAAATCGCCGATACGTTGCGGTAATTGGTTAGCTAGCTGCTCACAGTGTTGTGTATGTGTTTCCACAAGGGTGTTGCTTTTAATGGTCGTTTACAGTTATGTAAACACGTGCGATGTGTCGTGGTAGGGCTGGCAACTCATGCACTGTATTAATTGCTAGCTATCTAACTATAATAATAATAACTATCATAAAAATGAACGATCTGAAATGAACTGCGAGCTAAGTAACCGTTGAGCAACAGCGATTTAAGTTACGGGTGCAACAAATGGTGGTGTGTGGGTGGTGGTTGTTGTGATTGATCTCTAGCTTTCTCTCCTGATTTCTGCACTGTTCGCTTGATACATACGGATTTTTACAACCCACTCTTACGTCTTAGTAAATGGCTAGACACTGTTTTAGCGTGTGGTTGCTGTGTTCTGTAACGAGCTATGTTCAGATTCGTGCTAATTTATGTATTCATAGACAGACTGCTGTGGACGGCATTGTCACCCGCCAATACTGGATCAAGCGATCGGAACATCAAGATTAATTGCGCACGGTGAACAATGGCTTCACTTGTGTTCAGTTCTGTCTATGAGAAAGACAGATAAAAAAATACGACTAAGTTATGTTTATCATTTGTAAGTTAGTGTATGATTAACGGGACAGGTAGGGGCTGCAACAGTGACTACTCTCCATTGTTCAGAAGATGGGTAATCCTATACACTCCAAGTACAATGCAGTTAACACTCTATACAATGCAATTTAGACATCCCACTGACAGAAGAGCCAGTAGACAGTCGAACAACACTATGCGGATCCAGCGTGTGTTCTGTGTTTGTGGTACGAGCTGGAAGAGTGGTCTTATTCACTCACTATCTTTCTGTTTACTTAAAAGAAAGAGTCCAAATGGCTTGGGTAACTTGGACCGGCCAAATTCCAAATTTACTGGAAAGACGCAACCACAAGCATTCTCCTATGTGAGCCTCTTCATGCGTATCTGCGTTATGTGTACAGAGTTGCGTTGACAGTTGGTTAATGGACAGCCAAGACATAAGCCAGATGCTCTTCTGTCTTTCTCTTTTATTATTGCGTATATTTTGTTACGCGTTTAACGCTCACTGTCCTGCCTGGCCTCTGTTTAACTCAGGGAAGAGACTGTCTGCTTTCATTGACTGTGAGACCACTGACTGATGGATCAGCATTCACATGCTTAGTAATTAACAAAAAAATCCAGATTTATATTCTTTCTTGTCAGTATTCATAATGGAGTTGCCCAAAACCATGCATACAAAAACAACACCTATGCTGTTATTTTTCCCACCTAAAACTGTGTGAATACAGATCTCATTGCAGTGAGTCACTATTTACTCAGGAGGAAGTGGAGTTTCACGCAGAGCATGAGAGGAAGAACAGTGGGGTTTGACAATTCCATCCTGGAAGCTGTAGAACTTTCTCTGATATAGAATGACAAGAAATGCAGATCCCAGGTTTGCGGCACTGTGAGGCTCAGATCAACACAGTCTCCCGTTTCTGCATGCCTATGGCTGTCGGTCTTCCCGCTGTCATCCAGTTTAACTGCGCAAGGACGCTGGGAAGAGTGCCCATTCGAGACTTTGATTGATGTTGTTATATTAGTGCAGGATTTAAGGCTTTGCAGAGGAAAGGTGCATTGAGTTCCTCTGCAGAGCCGCGCCTGGGCCACAGCTCCCGAAGCTTTTGCGGCAGCTGTATCCCTGCTCCGCCATCTCAGCCTCGCTGTCCTGTGGGGCTCAGCCCATACATCTTAATGCTGCGGTTCTTGGACAGGGGTGCGGGGACAGGCATCACCTTAACTCTGCTATCTGGGGCGGTGCTAAAGACAGACAGCGACTTGCCCCGCAGAGAGGCATGGTGTTGACTCAGCTGCCACCACACGATTTGCAGCCTGCCTGGAAATTTAATCTTTTCCCTCTTTGATTTAGTGCAGGGTGTTTATCTTTGTTGTGCTTCTGATTTAGTGCGAGGGCTTCCCGTTCTGCTGAGTTGCGGCGACCTTGCTCCGTGCGGTGTTATCGATCAGCCACTCGCTCTGCCGTGGTGAGCTGCGGCCAACATGGCCACATTTCCAGGAAGAGGACCCCGTAGGCGTGTGGGGGTGTCTACTGAGCTCTGGTCCGCAGTGGAAAAAAAAACTCTAAATGGTGGGTGTGAGAGGGTTTAAGTTGGTCTTTCCTGGCCCCCTGCCAGCTCCTTGCTGGCCCCTCTTCCACACTTCAATGGCCACCCAATTTCTTTTTAGGGTGCACACATGCCTCCACCTGAGCGGCTTCTGACGGAGTTCATTGGGGCCCTGTGGGTCAGTCCAGCACTGCACTGTGGGCACTGGGCAATGAGATATTTGGTGAGGTCTCAAACTGTGCAAAACTGCTCTGATCACACTTCCCCTGGGGGGCGCAGAGAGGCTCTCCATTGCTGATGATGTCAGTCATGTTATACCCCATAAGAGTTGGCAGTAGCCGTCGTCCAACTGTATTCAGGCAGTTGCTGACCGAGGCCCGAGTGGTTAAAACTGTAGAAGGCGCTGCTGCAAGCATGCGTCAGAAGTATTGATTACCCTGTACATTAGGGACTATTCCAGAGAGGAATATTTGGCCTGGGACAACACCCCCTCCGGTGTTCTCTCTGAACGACTCCGCCAGATGGGGTTTGCGTGAAAGTGACAACACAGTATCGATTTCTCTCTCTCTCTTATTTTTCACCCCCTCCCTGAAAGAAAGTCGTGCTTTTACACGGGACAGAGTCTGTTTAAACACGGACCTTGGACCTCTGGCACTGCTGCGACCGAGTGGGCACATGCATCCCCAGTGAGCACACTGGTGACGCCTGACCCCAGCAGCCCACCACAGCCACCCCAGTGCAGGAGCGCCATGGTGATACAGCAATCCTGGCCTCTCCTCAGTGGTGCTGATTAATGCACTTGCACAGGGGATGCACTGGGATGCTGTTCATCAGGGACCTGTAATGAAGTGGTGAGAGGCTGACGGTCTGCAGGCTGTCGGTTGATTGGATTGCCTTTTGTGATTAAACGCATGGCCCATTGTTCCACCAGCTGCGCTCACCCCCACTGTCCCTGCCTGGTGCCTCCCCCGCATGTGTGGCTATTCTGATGCCAGCCCATCTCCAGGTGTGGCTGTGGATGTTCTGCACTGTGACCAGGTACATTTGTGTGTTTCCCTATTTAAGAGGTCCAGCTTGGTAAGGAGGAGGCTCCAGTGCTGTGTGTGCTATGCTAGGTATGGATGTTCTGTCTCAGACCACGCCCCCTCAGGAATGGTCATGAAGAGCCAGGGAATTGGAACACTGTTAGCTCCAACAATGGAAGGGGCAGAACTTTTAGTGTGAATCACAAAATGTGTCTATTTAATAGATATCTGCAGTGCCCGTCACAATCAGTCAGCTGCAGCTGCATCACAGAGGAGCTGGTTAATGAATTAGGATGATGGGGAAGATTTTGGTGGCGTTTCTGGGTGGAGCCAGATGTTTCACTCGCACAGTGTTAGCTTGTTTGCATTGGCTCACCGCCTCAGACTGCTGATGCCATTTAAAAATGGATGTGGCAGTAATGTGATCCTGAGCTGTGTGGAACACCATGGTCCCTGGGCCTGAGGAGTGAAGACGTACTGCACTCTTCTCATGTCGGAATACAGAGAGACATTTAGCTGTTCCCAGGACTGAGCAAGATGACGACCCTAAATACTGCCCTTAGTAGGGTACCCAACCAGAACTCCGTAAGCTAACCCCAGTGCAGGTCTCTATTATCATGACTATTAAGGAAGACCTGTCCAGATGATTTAAGTACACACAAAAGGGTATGTTTAAGAATACATTCCCAGCAGCAGGGTCCTCCCAGGTCAGCCAGCTGTTGGAAGGAGCGATTCATTGATCTTGTTTATTAACTGTGGCCCAGATTTTTATGATACAGTTCAAGCACTTAATGGATTCCAGTCGATTGCGAACTCGATGCATGTGTGTGGGTGCTGAACTATTCCATTTCAAAAAACCAGTAATGTTCACAAGTCATAATTTTTTAGTCATAATTAAAGAACAGCACATTAATGTGTAATATTTGCGATATTGAATCATATTGGACTATGCAGGAACAGGGACAGATCAGGGCCCCATATTGAGTCAGAGTCCATGCAGCTTTTGCACCCTGTTTTTCTGTTTTTATATCAGTTCAAAAGCCAAGAGTCCTTCAACTTGTATCTGAGAGCTACCAATAAATGTGAAGAACAAAGATTATGACCCTTATGTCTTTGGCTATAAAAATGATTAAAGGTCTTAATTGTTAAATTAAGACAAGATTTAGCCAAATGGAAGTGCCAGTTTTGTTTTGCATTTAACAAGTAATGAGCCAAGTGTCCATGTATGGATAGCCGCTTTTTCTCTTTGCATTATGGGAAATGGAGTGCTGGAGATTGACCAGCCAATGAAGGCTTGGATGGCTCTGGGTGATCACACAGGATTGGCTGCAGATGGAATGCAGATGGGACTCTGCTAACTGGCCCTGTAATCTCAGATTATCAATTAGAGCAGATATCTACACCTTTAATGGGTGCTTGTGACAGGTTTTACAGTGCTGGGTTGAGCCTGTACAAAGTGGGGTCAGCGAATTGAGTCTGAGATCTTATCTGAGCCAGCAGAAGCTGGTAAGCTTTAAATATGGGAGGCTGGAAGCTGACCTTTTAGACCTAAGTGTCCCAAACCTGCTTTTGATGTTTTGTGTGAGTAGCGAACATGCCTGTTTAAATAATGATCACCCCTCTACATCTGATTCTCTTTTTACTTCATTAAGTCCAGTGCAGTGCTGTTAGCTTCATTTACTCCACTTCAAATCTATAATTGTAACAAGGATTGCAAATGGGTTTTAACTTGATTCCGATCTGTTTGTCACACAGGAGATGGGTGCTCCTCATTCAAGTGAACACACTTAGTAATTACACCAAACACCCTGAATAAACAGGTCTGGGACCATTAGCAGTCTGTTGTTAAGGTTCTGTCCCCCTTCCCCTTTGTCAAGTTTGGGTGCCTCCACTGATTTCCAGCACCCCTGGATTAGCCTGCACTGCACAGGGTGGGGTTGGTTGTAGGAGCGCACTTGTACAGGATGCAAAACACCCTCAGGAGGTGCCCTGCGCCTCCTCCTTGTTCAGGTTCTGTTTTATGGACCTGCTGATCGATCAGTGTGTCAGGAAGGAGGCACTGCTGGGGGCAAAGGTCCCATTCCAGATAGCTGTTCGCAGCAACGTGGATCATTCTCAGGATCGCCAGGTTGAAGATGGAAAGGCTCTGAAACTTTGCCTCTTAATCTTCCAGCCCCAAGTCTCTCCACAGTATGTTAATGGCTTTTACTGGTTTATAAAAATGTGGGCTGCCAACAAAAAGATATGCAGATGACAAATGGTGTATTTTCTCTGGACTTCTGCACTCTGCCAGGAATAGAAGCTGAGCAAATGGGGGGTCGTAAAGGATCGCTTTACCTACAGTAGGCAAGGAGGGCTGCACCAGGGGGTCGACCCCCTCACTGTGTGAGCTCTGGATCTTGTCTCAGCAGTTCGCCCCTCTGATGAATCTTAGCCATTTTTTTCCAGAACAGCACAGCTCTTAGAATCTGGATCCAGGATAAATGGGCTTTGCAAGGAAACTGCAAGCGCAATTGGGTGACTGTGGTGCCGTTGCTGCAGCAAGATGGGACCGGGTCTGCTTTTCAGATTAGCAGGCTTGTGCCCGTCTTGTGTTTCCTGTCCTGAAATCGAGTGGCAGCATGCTTTTAGGTTTTTGTATTTGGGGACAGTTTGATGGCGTAGGTCCTCCTCAATGAGAGTTCTGGATTTTAGGAAGATGCTCGGGTCCACCCCTACCGTGTGGTGACCCATCTCAATGTAAAGCGTGAGGCATGTATTCCAGAATACACAATTAAGGAGTGATTTACTCCATGGCGCTGCCAAACTCAACAAAGCCTTCTTCTTCCCAGACGGAAAAATGCATTTCCTCTCAGCCTACGGCCCCCTCCCCCGCCTCTGCCTCTGTGAGAGGGAGCCTTCACTTCTTGTCTGTCACAGATTTCCTGCAGTGTTGCTTGTTATTAAGTGCCGGAGTGGTCTAGTTTCGGCCTGAGTCCTGGAGGGAGAAGCCCAGAGCTGGGATCGATGCGGCCCACAGTGGGAGGTGTGAAAGTGATAAGAAGCTCGATTAATCTGACCCCGGTGCGTTCTTTATTTCAGCTGTGTAGGGTGTAACATGAGAGGGAATAAAGCTCACTGGGGTTGGCTGGATTCACACCAGAGCCCTGGCTAGCTTTTCACCCACAGATATCCCTCTGCTTCTCTGGCGTTTTGTTTTTTCCCTCCAAAGGTGAGGTGAGAGGCCTGGTGAGGCCTTGCTGGGTGCATCTCGGGCCCTTGTGTTATCATTGGAACAATATCAGTTTTTCAGAAGAAACTGAAGAAATAATTTTACACAAAAACTATGTCTGTATGTTCAATGATATGATTTGAGATGGTAATATGAGATGCTGTTCTTCACTAATGGGAGTTAAACTGCTCCCTTGTGAGTAACAGAAGCTGCAGTTAACATTATGGGCATTACTGCACTCATGTTGTGATCAGAAGATCAGCTCCTGTCTGCTCCTTCTTGTTATTCTGATAAATTAAAATGGCTTGAAGAAACAATCATTTTGACTTTTGTCCAGCTAGCTAACATACATTTCAATATCATTGTCTGAATAACCAAACAATAATGATTTGCAAAATTGAGAGCTGTCATTGCATTCTACAGTTGATACAACAAACATATTCAATTTATTACCCCACATTTGTTGAAGGACAACTACCTATGTGTATTACAGCTGCTACCTTACATAAAATGGAGCCTATTCATAGTGAAGGCTGGCTAATCATGGGCAAGTTAAGAAGCCAATCACATGGAGCATTGTAAACTTTCTTGCTTGGTAATTGTTAGTGGAGTCACTGACTGATATCATTATTAGGGGTCGGCCGATATGGTTTTTTCAGGGCCGATACCGATTATTAGTAATCAAGGAGACCGATAACTGATATTTGGAACCGATATACATTTGCAGTAAAAATGATCTTAGTGTTAAAATTAAGAATAACACAAACTCCAACACAAAACTTCATTGAAATGCCTTTAGGCATATGTTTAATTAAGAGAACTTTTCAACATTATCTTAAAACAAAAAGTGCAGGGAGCTCCCAGAAGCATTTCTTATAAAGTTAACTGAAAATTTTAATAAATAAATAAATAAACAAACAAAAAATAGCTCCCCGAAGTTTTATAAAGTAAATAAAGTAAAAATAAATAAAACTTGTTGATTACAATAGCTGAATATGTACAATAGCAATAGAAGTGACTATTCAACTCTGACAACTGTACACCATCTATGCAGTCCATGTATAGATTAACACAGGCCTTAGATGCAGTTCCATTACGTCTAAAGTCTCTAACAACAATATCCTGCACCTCTCTACACGAAACAGAGTCAGAGACAGCCTCAGGACACACTTCAGTAACATTACTAGTAGTCGTGGGTTGAGACTGAAAGTATTACCGGCCCCTGGTAAGTGATGTGTGAGAAATAACGTTATAGCCTATCAATTTTTTTGCTAGTCAGCTGGCTAAATTATGGATCAACAAATGAACTTGTTGACGTTCACTATTGCATTCAAGTTAGCTCTACGAGACTCAACATTAGCTTACGTTATTATGACCATTGGCTACCTGTAACACGTAAAAACACCAACTCATATGGGCGGGTAATGTTATGTTCGCAATATGGTAGCTAAAATAACTTCCAGTTGCACTGGCACCAACGTTACTCAAAGATATAGCTATTGCTACATAAATAAACTGTATTATCTCATTATAGTTAACTGTATATCACTGCAACAAAGGAAACTGGGCATGCTTGTCATCATAGAAATAGACCATAAGATTGTGGTTTTTTTGCAACTTCAGCATAGAGGATTGTGCTCACTGGAGCTGCTCCAGTCTGTAAATGCGTTCCTCTGTGCCCATCTGTGGCACAGTAGCCTTCAGTGTTGATAGGCTATTATAGGCTATCTGATTGTAACCAATCAGATAGTGCTGTGGGTGGGACATTGCTCAAGACCACAGAGTGGCGACTACAGACAGAGAGAAGTGGCTGCATCTGCAATCGGATAAAAAAAAATAACGATTCCGACAATCGTAAAAATGCTGAATATTGGATCCAATAATCGGCCAGACCGATAATCGGTCGACCCCTAGTCATTATTGAGCAAGTAATTGATGAATTACAGGTTGCTAACAGGTGTTTCAAAAACAAATTGAAGTATCTTGCTTTTTCTGGAATTTCCCAGACACCCTCAGTCATTCCTCCAACCTTCAGCAGGATCAAGATGGGGAGGAGAACAGATAAGGGCTCAGAGGTAGTTAACACTGGCCACAAGAATAGCTTTCTCCACAGGACCCAAGGTGTCATCATCTGTTTTTCTTCCCCTTCCCTGTTGAGTCAGAAGTGAGAGAGAGGTGTGAGCATGTGGGTGGGGACCAGAGAGAGGGAGAGGGAGGGATGGGCAATTTTGGTGGGGGCCGGGGGTCGGGAGCAAGTCATTTGTTTGCCAGTTCAAGGAGGAACCTCTACCCCATGCGTGGACGGTCCCCGTCTCTACAGCCCCAGAGTCTGGAGCAGAGGTGCAATTCACTTGTCAATGTTATTCGTGTCTGTCTAGTGTCCTGTCTAGCACTGCACTGTGTTTTCTTCAGTTTTGTCAGAGTGTTTCCACACATCACTGCACATTTTCAAAGCCATTGTTAGCTATATAGCTAGTGCTACAGCTTTGGCCTAGAAGAGGCTCCTGCTCCACAGTCTCTGAAATGATTGTCGTCTGTTCAGTCTCAGCGGACCGTAAGTTCCTGCCCCGAATGCCACTGTAACCAATCACAAAATTTTAAATGTTTTTTTTTTTTTTAAATGAAGATACGGCTCCATTTCTGGAAGGATTTATGTTGTGTTGTGTTGATTGGTACTGGAAAAAAAAAATATATATATATATATATATATATATATATATGTATATTTTCAAGAAATGTTTATTCATGCATTTATTGTGTTGTCAAGATCGATCATTGCTGTCACTTGCGAGTACTCGATACTCGAGTACTCATGCCCATCCCTAATTCTGACTTGCCTTAAGAGTGTCAGATGGGCACAGGGGGATGTCAGGCTCTTAAGAACACCGCCGCCGCCAGGGGGGGTGGAGCCCCTAATTAATGTGGGCTGAAGGGAGGGTGAGTGCGTCCTGCCTATATCCTGGTTTGCACCTCCTGCTGATCCCCCTAGGAGATATATATCCTGATTTAATAATAAGCGAAGCCTCTCGAAAGAATGAACTCGGCACACAGGCCTATATTTAATTACAGCCTTACAGACTTTGTCAAAGTGATTAAATGTTTTTGTTGGTTAGTGACAGCTCCGTGCTTCAGTCAGAGGTCATTGCTGAAAGGCACAAATGGGTAACTTTTCAGGAAAGGGGGTGGAGCCCTGTGGAGCCTGTCGCAGCTTTCTTCCCATCCACTGTGTGTGGGTGTGAGCCGTGGAAAGCGGCCTGCTCCCAGTGAGCCAGCCCAGTGAAGCGCTGACCTCCCATCCCGTGCTCACTGTGTTTTGGAGGTCATCCACTCCCAAAATGGAGACTTTGTACTGCCCGGGTAAATCACAGATGAAAGGCCCCTACATCTTGTTCTTTGGTAAGAGATTTTTTCCTGCAGTTAGAGGAACACAATACTCAAGCCTGAGAAAGAGGAAGAATCTGTGCTCTGGGATCTCACATGAGAGAAACTGTTAGCCTCTCCCCCTCTGTCAGACCTGCATCTGTTTTACAGATCCCTGTCATGGGGGGTGTAATCATTTGTGATTATTATCCGAAACAGTCAAGGTGGGACTCGTTTGCCTTGGCAGCACCTGAGCTCATGTGGTGTTGCTGAAGCAGATGCTGGGTGAGTGCACAGAGCTGGCATTGTGTCTCTGTGCTGTCATTACAGTGTGTGCGCTTTTTTACTGCTAAAGTGAGGTATGAAAGGCAGCAGTGTGATGCAGTGGTAAGGAGCAAGGCTTGTAAAAGTGCCTGGTTTGAGTCCCCACTGGGCCACTGCTGTTGTACTCTAGTACTCTTGGGCAAGGTGGGATCACATGTGAAATGGATCACATGTGAAACTATCATCTGTGTAATTCGCTCTGGATAACAGTGTCTGCTAAATGACAGTAATGTAAATGCAAGTGTAATGAATTTCTCACCTTTCCTTTTTTTGCAGACCTCATGGAGCTGGGTGCCAGAGGAGGGCATCGGCCTGCCAGACGCCACTGTTGCTCCACCCACCGGGACCAGCCTTGAAAAGGGAGGGCCCTGCCTCCTCTGTCTGCCTCCCCCTCCCTGTACCACCCCGGCCCCTCCCAGAGATGATCGGGAAGCTGAAGCAGAACCTGCTGGTGGCCTGCCTGGTCATCAGCTCGGTCACTGTCTTCTACCTGGGCCGGCACGCCATGGAGTGCCACCACCGCATCGAGGAGCGGTCGCAGCCATCCTCACCTGGTGGGCTGCGGGCCACCCTGCACACAGGCCACAACGTCAGCGCGGCTGGCCCCGCCTACAGCAAGGACATGCCGCTGATCTTCATCGGGGGCGTCCCGCGGAGCGGCACCACGCTGATGCGGGCCATGCTGGACGCTCACCCGGATGTGCGCTGTGGCGAGGAGACGCGTGTCATCCCGCGCATCCTGGCCATGAAGCAGATGTGGAGCCGCTCGGGCCGCGAGAAGATGCGCCTGGACGAGGCGGGCGTGACGGATGAGGTGCTGGACTCCGCCATGCAGGCTTTCCTCCTGGAGATCATCGTCAAGCATGGCGAGCCCGCCACCTTCCTCTGCAACAAGGACCCCTTCGCCCTCAAGTCCCTGTCCTACCTGGCCAAGATCTTCCCGCGTGCCAAGTTCATCCTGATGATTCGTGATGGCCGCGCCTCGGTTCATTCCATGATCTCCCGCAAGGTCACCATCGCCGGTTTCGACTTGGGCAGCTACCGGGACTGCCTGACCAAGTGGAACCGGGCCATCGAGACCATGTACACGCAGTGCCTGGAGGCAGCAGACAAGTGCCTGCCGGTGCACTATGAACAGCTGGTGCTGCACCCGGAGAAGTGGATGCGCACGCTCCTCAGGTTTCTGGACATTCCCTGGAACGATGCCGTACTGCACCATGAGGAGCTCATCGGCAAGGCGGGGGGTGTGTCCCTCTCCAAGTAAGTGCCCAATCTGAACCCCATCCGGTGCCGCCCACTCCCCAACCCCGCCCTTCTGTCTAAACCCACTCCCCATCCCATCCCCGACCTCGCCCCTTCCCCGTCCTGAGTGATGTGTCCCTGGGATAAGTGCATTGGTAAAAATTCACCCAGAGGGCTCTTGAGCTGCTTGGCTTGCTAAGACGAGTCCTACAGCTAAGATCTGGGTTTGAATGAGTTGTGACATTCACTTGACAATGATTAGGAGTCTCTAGCTGTTCCAACCAGGTTGTGCTCGTCTCGCCTCACTCTTGGCACCCTGCAACAAGTTGCTCAAATTTGTGTCTATTTTCTGTCCTGTGTTTGCTCTCATGGTGCGCTGTTGGATATGTAGTGTGAAAATAGTTCTTTTTGTGTAACTGTGTCAGATGACTGCATGCTGTGTGAGTTTAAATAGATGTTGTGGTGAAATGAGCCGAATTTGCAAAAGAGATGAAATGTAGAGAAGCATAAATCACCCCCCTGAAAATTCCCCCAAATATCTTTTTCTAATTTGAAGGGAAGTTGTAGTTGTCAATGTTGTTTTTCTTTGTAGCTCTGTACTGTGCCACTCCAGTGCTACCTGAGGTGAGTCTAGCTGCTACTTTTCTCTTAGTTTCTGCATAATGAGCCACATGCTCTTCAGGGACTGCAGCATTGGCACATTTTTACCATAGTATTACCTCTTAAATCTCATCTGTACTGTAAAATGTGACCCTTTTGTCAGCAGGTCAGGAGGATCTGTTAACAGGCCCTGCGGGTTTTTTGAAGTGAGAGTTGAACTCTAAGAAAGCTGTTTTATGGACAAAGTAGGCATTTGTTAACATTGCCTTGTTAGGGTGGAGAGAAGTTGGTGTGTCAAATTAAGCCATTTTCCTGGGGTTCATTGCATATTCTTGATGACTTTTTTCCCAGTAAAATAATCTACATTTTTTAAATGAGAAATGTTGGGCAAGCCTACTGATTGTGTCTCAGTGAACAGCTTTAGGCATCTTTCTTGTGATGAGTGGTTCTGTAAAGTGTGAACTGCTTTTTGGAGCCGGGTCTAGGACCCTGGGACTTCCTCCATGTCCACCTGACGCTTGCCCCTTATCTCATTCACTGAAGGTCAGAGTCTCCCCCCTCCCAGTGCGCTAAGGGCCTGCTGTCCTAAAAACCCAGGCAGTTCTTGGCTGTGGTTCTGGCTGGCGTAGTGGGCAGCTGGCGTTTTCCTGTCACTCTCACGCAAAGCAGAGGCAAGGCCATCTTTGGAGGATGTGCGGGACGGCAAGGTGGTGAGCAAGACTGGCTCAGGGAGGGCGGGGTAGAGAGAGGAGTGACCTGATTGGGCAGCACAGCATTCCTACTCCTTTGGAACAGGCAGAGACAGGCAGGAGAGGGAGGTGGAAACAGTAGCACACACACACACACAGGAACAGACCACACGGAGACAGCTCTCCTCCTGCGGAAATGGTGAGACTGATCCTGAGCAGACCTGTGCAGTTTCCACTTGAGGTGGGGCTTTTTTTGGCGCCTGCACTCAGGTGGTCACTCAGGAGTTTCCATGAACTAATACAGTGCGGTCAATGGGTGAGCCATACTGTTTCGGCTCAGTTTGTCAGCACAGGGGGTTGTCCTCAGAGCCCTGGTTCTCAAACTGCTATTGCTGATTTGGATCAAAGTTTTTTTTTCCCAGTGACCTCTCCTGTAGGTGTTGGTCATTGCAGTTGAGTTTTGGTCAGGGTCTTTAAGGTTGATGTTTGGCTCTGCTCTACTTACTGTCTGCAGACTGTGAGCTATATATTACTCAGCTGTTTTATTGAAAAGCGTACAGTGAACACATCTGTGTCCAGTGGTTAAGTCCACCCCCACTTCCTTTTTACTCCTGTCATCTTTCCGAGTCTCTTTCTCTCTTCCTTCTTCTGTTCCTCTGGGTGCCCCCCAGGTCTGCTTATAAAGGGGGAAGGCCATCCCCAAACTCACAGTCTGTCCAGTACTGATAGAAAAACCTTGGGGTACAAAAAGCCCAAAAATATTCAGATATCAAGAGAGGAAAAGGGCAGGGCTATCTCCAGCGTCCCCCTACCCCTACAGGAGGTGATGCAGAAGGGTCATGCTCTTTTGGGGGGGACCTGAACAGCTTGCTTTGGTGTTTGTTTGGTCTAGTAGGCATGACGCGAGTAGGAGTGAATCTGCTGTAGCCAATCCCAGGTTAATTTCCCCTGTTCTGTCCTCTGCAGTAGGGTCGTTACTCTGGCTCAGTCTGACTTTGCCCTGATTTGGGTCTTTAATGGACAGCGGGGCTACCGTGGAGGGAACTGTACCTCTCAAATGGCAGCTGGGGGATGGGACCTTCTTTCCTAATGCAGTTACACAATGGGTGAAAGAGATTATGGAAAATTCAGGAAGTGGAGGGGTCATTGTCCCTCAGATCTGGCCAGCAGCCAGCTGCCCGTGTACATTCTGCTTGAGGGTCATTGCCGTGACTAAGCATCCCTAGAAATGGTGGTCGGACTCACTGACAGGTGGCAGACTCACCGCTAGATGGTGGAAAGGTACGGCTAAGCGGTTCCACCAGTGTAGTCCTTGCTGCTGAGCCTAGTTCTTGGTTGTGGCCTTTTTTCCTTTTCTGTTTTCATTTACAAACTTGCAAGATAATCTTGTAAAAGCCGTCCAGTTTCCCAGCAAGATGATGCTGGCCACCGAGTGATTGGTGGAGCCCGTGGCACTATGGTTGAGTATGCGCTCTGACTGCCATACCAACAAGCCTGGCTCTTTGGTGTCGCGGTCAAAGTTGCATGTTTGGTACGCCGTAGACCCGGGTTCAAGGCCAGGTGGGGTGACTGCTCTCGCCCTTCGTGTCAGAAATGGGATGGCTGGCCGCGAGGCCATCGGAGGCGTGCCCAGTGTGTGAGCTGTATGAGGGACCCCCAGGTTAGGTTGACCCTGGTGTGAGGGACCCCAGAGATGGGTGAAGCACGAGTGAGTGGGCACCCTGGGATGGGAGAAGTACGGCAGGGGAATGCGTGAGGGACGCCTCTGTGCGTGAAGTGCATGGGCGTGCTTCCCGAAGGGGAGGGCAGTGAGACGGAGCGCCGTCACTATGGTTGAGTATGTGCTTTGACTGCCATACCAACGAGCCTGGCTCTTTGGCACCTCGGCCAAAGTCGCATGTTTGGTACCCCGTAGACCTGGGTTCGAGGCTGGGTGGGGTGACTGCTCTCGCCCTTCGCTACAGTGACACAGAACTATAGTTGAAAAGTGTCTTCTATTTACCTTTTTATATTTTATACATTAATATTTTATATTTTGTTACATGCTTAACCCTTTCACACGTAACTTAAGTTTATGCTATGTAGCACGTGTGTTACTACATGGTACATTATGTTTTCATTAGCATTATTAAGCTCATAGTTTCCAGCAGTGTTGTGCATGAACGCGTTAAAAGAGCGCGTTCATTGAATGTGCTCATTTTTTCAGTGAACGGTGAACTTGAATGTATCCGTTTGCAACTAAAGAACGTGAACTTGAGCTCATTCAGGTTTGCGCGAGATTCGGAATCCTTGGGTGTGTTAAAGTTGCCGTCTGTGTTTATTCATCAAGCAGTGTCATTCCATACTTGGGACGTTTTCATTAGTGCAACTCATCAGATAGACAGCTCGACAGCTTGCAGCCGGCTGCCCACGTCCCGCGTAACAATCACTGCGCATGTAGACGTACACATAAAATAGTCCCTGGAGCAACTCATTTAAAAAATGGAAAAAATTAACTGGGACTGTGAATTTGTTCAAAATTCAAAATTGTGAACTATGAATGTGAACTTGTTCATTTTAATCTGAACTGAACTTTGAGCTAGCTCTTGTGAAGTGCGAACTTGCACAACACTGGTTTTCAGTTAGCATTTGCTATATTTTTCTAATGTTAAATTGCTGTTTCCTCAAAGCTAAAATTAGCTAGAATTTTTTCAATCTACCGTTTTAATCGCACCTGTTTTAGGCATATGTGCTAAATGGCTAATCACACCGGTGTGACCGTACGCACGATAGGGTTAATTGAAAATTTGCACAAAGCTTCTAAATAAAAGGAGAAAAATAATCAAATATGAGTAAGTACCTTTTATTTGTCGAGTGTATAATTCAAAATGTAATAAGAAATCGGCCTTTCCATGTGGTCATTTTATATAAACTATTTATTCATTGAATTTACAGAAAATGTGCTATATGGTGATATGTATCGTTATTGGGATATGAAATGACTTATATCGGGATATGAGATTTTGGTCATATCGCACAGCCCTATGATCAGCATGACCTTACACATCGTCTTACAACTTTCCTTCACAATGCAGTTTTACAAAGTCATGATTAAACAGAAGAATCATCCATTATTAATGTATGGCGTAGTCATTGTGACTTGTGCTTGTCTGGTCTTATCCTCACTGCACAGTTTTATAGTGTTAAACCGTCAGTGGTTTGAAGTACAACTCCACAGGGTTTGTAAGGGCTCTTGAGCATTCAGGTAGGAGGTTCAGAATGTACCCCTGAGGGAGTTTATAAGGCCTCCTGAGTATTCAAGTGGGCTATATGGGTCTGTTTTTATGGTGTGTCTGTTTTTTATCCTATGCCATGTGAAGAGTTTGACTGAGTATTGTAGTGATGTGCTTACAGACACACACACACACACATACAAACAAATACATGCCTTTTCTGTGAAGTGCCTCCCCTTCCTAAAGCACTCACAGGCCCTCTCTGCATCAGCCCACTGGCCATTGATTTTGGTTAAATGTTAATAAATACAGATTTTAACCAGAGCCCAGAGATAAGAGATGAAGACAAGCTCTCAAGACCTTCAACACATCCTGTCTGCAACAGTAACCGTGCTGCCATGGCAACGCAGCTGAGCTCAGCATGAAACAAAGGTTGGGGGTTTGGGGGTCGGGCTGTGTACACATCTTTAAAGAAGCTTTTAAAGCTGCGTTTTAACCGAACGTGACGTGAAATTTTGCTTCGCTTTCTTCGCGCGGCTTTGATCTCTTGCCTGAAAAATGAACAAGCGACATCACGTCACATCACAGCAAGCATTTTTGATTACACCAACACTATTAGCAAGTTTGCTAGACACAATAGAAGACAGCTAAGTTATCTTGCGTTGCTAGCTAGCTAGTTAATTAGCATATATAAATACCGCACACACGCAGTTTGCCATTTCTTGTGAACTCTCTTTTTTAAGAAGTTATGTTTCTCTAAAGTTTCAAAGCTAACGGTCAACACAACGATGGGTCCATGTTTTGAAACGTCAGCTAATGGACAATACCAATCAGCCTGAGAGTTCTGGAAAGGGGGCGTGGTTTCTAGCCCTACTTGTAGGTGATTGGCTTTCACCAGGCGAAATTTTCACTCGAGTTGAACATTTTTTAACTCAAGCGAACGCTCAGTTCGCCCATTTCACATCACTCGCAGTTTCGCCATGATTAACTCTGCCCATTCGCCTCCTGCCGTTGACTTGTCATGCATTCATGTTGCGCTAAAATTTCGCGTCACGTTCGGTTAAAACGCACCTTTAGAATGACCAAGCATGTCTCTTACTGACATGGGGAAAATATTGTCACAATTATTGTAATTCAAAGTAAAAAGCTTACAGCACCCGAGCCTTATTCTAAAGCATCTTTGCCCAAATTAGCTGTGACTTTTAAATGTTGATAGAATGCAGTGTTAATCTCCAAACTCACTTCTTCCCTGAAATGTCTTGACTTCCTGAATTACACTATGGAGAGTGCTTGTAATCCCTGCAGAAGGACTGAGAGGTGTTATTACAGGCTTGTGTGGGAGACATAAGCTATCCAGTAGAGTTTTATCCGCTGCTGTGCAGGAGACAGCACTCTGCTGAAATGTGTCGAGGATGCACTCCCACAAACCTGTTCACATGTAATAAGAGGTGTGATGTTTCTGACAGGATTAAACTCTAATGTGTGGCTGAAACTGGGCTGGATTCTGCCCCTGGAATTAATATGGAGAAAACAGCATCTGGCCTGAGGCCCGTAGTGTAGCATAACGTGCAGAGTTGTGGGAGCTGAGAGAGGGGAATATGAGGGTCAGTGTAAGACAGTGAGGGCTCTATATGTAAGAGGAAGGTCAGTGTGTGTTTTAATAGGTCAGTGGGAGAGAGGAGGATTAGTGAGTGTTTGAGTGGGTCAGTGGGAGACACAGCAACCAGTGACTTGTGCAGTGCAACAAGAGAGGTTACAGTTTTGTCAACACTGGCCAGCTGCAGAAAGCCACCAGGATCGACACAGGACACGGGAGTTGACATTACCCCGCCCCCAAAGCAGTCGGTAGGGGCTGCAGTACTCATCAGTTTGAATCTCCTTTCTGCTAAATTACCCACAGTCCTCAGGGGGAACATCTGTACCATTAAACAGTCATTCAGTAACCTCTCGTATAAGAGTGTGCATGGATGGGATTCTGGGAAGGAGCCGGGCTCGTAGGTTTGTAATGGCCCCTCTCTCCTGAGCCTCGAGGCTCTAACTGTACATTAGATTTGTCCCAGAACACATGGTTTGAGAGAGAGACAGTGCGCCTCAGCACTTAGCATCCCCTCACGGCAGCAGGGCCGGGTCCAGGCCTGGCCCCGCGGGTGCTCTCGGACCAGCACACCGGGCTTCCAGCACTACTGGGCCCATTAGCAGCAATTACGTCGCCATTGAGGTGACTGCTAGCAGAACCTGAGCTGCTACTCAGGGCAGACATGTGGAGGCGGTCTGAGCTTCTTCAGCAGAACACGCCCCCCCCCAAAGAAAAAGAGCAGGAAGGCCATGAGTAATTGACAGACAGCCAGGAGCCATGAAGTGCTTTTTTCTGGAAGGGAGGGAAGGCAGGAGTCATGGATTATTTCTTTTGTTTGACTGAGAAGAAGAGCAGCTTCTGTGACAGTTTTGGCAGTGAAAGGGCAGAACTGGGGGAACACAGAAATTGAAATGGAAATCAGTACTGTGGAAATTGAAGCACAGCACCCAGAGAGTGCATGGGATATTTATATGGGGCAAATGACTGACAAGCAGACGTAAACCCCACACTGGACTCACAAAGCACAATAGCAGTTACATTTCCCAGAAACCACCGGAACTGTCCTTGCTGCCCCTCTTACCTCCCCTACAAATTCCACATTACCCAGACACCCTGCCATGGACAAGGACAGATATACACACACATAATAACACACACTGTAACTATCCATAAACCATCCAAGTGGAGATATGAAATATTAATATTTACAGCAATAATATTGGAATAGAGGGCTCTCTTCTGGATCACTTCAGTCCTAAGGAAAGCTGGCCATAGTGTGTTTCTCATAGGGCCATCACAGCCAGAGGGAGGGAGAGCGAGAGAGAGAGAGTGTGTGTATGTGTTAGAGAATGAATGAGAGTGTGTTTTGGAAAGAGAGTGTATGTGTTAGAGAGTTAGAGTGTGTGCTGCAGAGAGAGAGGTGTGTGTGTGTTAGAGTGAGAGAGAGGGTGTTTGGTGTGTGTGAGTGCATGTGCACATGTAGGTCACACATGTGTATGTGAATGTAAGAGTGAGAGTGTGTGTGTGTGTGTGTGTGTATAAGAGAGAGAGAAATAGAGTGTGTGTGTACACATGTGCATATGTGTGTGTATATGTGTGTGTACGTGTGTGAGTATATATATAGTGTGTATGCTCCCTGCAGAGGTGCCACTGGGTGTATAGGGAGCCTGTGACGTGGTGCCTGCTATTGAGCTTGATGTGCTACAGCGCTCAGTAAGAAGGCCCTTGCTCTGCGTCCTGCAGGCCTGATGGAGAGCCTGTAATCCGCACAGCTGAGTGTTTCCCAGAATAATCACCACTGGAAGTCACACCCAGGGGCACAATGCTCATCCATTCTTACATTATTCATGTGCTTAGCTGACAGCCTTATCTGTGATGACTTACACAGCCAGAATTTATACAGATCAGTCATTTCAACAACTATATGCTGAAACCAGGATACATTTATTCTGTGGGATTTACTGAAATGATCATCCATTTATACAGCCGGATGTACTGAAATGATCATCCATTTATACAGCTGGATGTGCTGAAATGATCATCCGTTTATACAGCTGGATGTGCTGTGCTGATGCAAACTGGTCCAGGCCCTTGCTCAACAACACACCCACAGTGCAGCACCTGCTAATTGTACCTGCAGTCCTTCAACGGTCACCCACAGAGATGGGCCCCCCACCCCCGCCGAGCGTTAATGGGATTTTAAAAAATCCGTGTCAGCCAGCCGTTGGCAGGGGTGCGTCACACACGGCTCCACCTCTGTCTCGCCCTGCGAGGGGCTCATCAGCACGTGTCTACAGATCGATATCGAATCGGACGAATTTAAAGTGGACATGAAACAGCCTAATTTGGACGAGTTTTGTACAGAATTAAGTGTATTGGAATTTATTTTGAGAAATTTTTAGACATAAAACGATTACACGTTAAATTATAATAGATTTATGTTTGGTTCTAACTTATGCTTTCACTCTGGCTTGCCGCCATATTGCCGTTGTGTCACTGACTATGTCATGAGGTCGGTTAGTTGGAAAGTCGACCTAGGAAGACAGCAGTCGCGGCGGTGGTATGTAGAATTTCAAGAGAAACTTGCTTGCAATAAAATCATTTTTTAAATCAATATTTTGTATCAAATTATTGATTTCTTTAGTAAGTAGCCGTGTAATAAGCGGGATAATGTACAGCGAGCCTCTGCTTCGTGTCTGGGTCCTGCATCACCCTGTCGGGGTTTATTTCGCAATAATGACCGGCTCACTGTACATTATCCCTTACATATTATCTAATCATTATCTTGTAAACTAGATGACTGTGCTTTGACGAGAAAAAGACATAACCCTGGTCGTACCTCTCTCTGCTCTGCCAGATGGGCACGCCGTTGGGCCCTTTCCGTACGGCGCACAGCTACTTCTTTACTATTAGACTGGGTCGGACAGTCTGTACACCCAACCTTACAAGAGGAAAAGTCAAACACAGAGGGAGCGGCCTCGGACTTCAGCTTGTCGGTCCGGCGAACCACCAGTACGCCTGAATCAAAAACCCTCTCATCCACATAGTCCACGTTTACAAAGTGCTCGCTACAAACCCTAACATCACTGCTAACTGGAGGATTCTTTCGTTTCAGTGCAGCTAGTAGGGGTGCAACAGATCACAAAACTCACGGTTGAGATCGTATCACAGTTTTTGAGTCACGGGTCGGATCATTTTTCGGATCAGCAAAAAAAGGGAGACAAATATAACTTTGCTTTCCATTTATTGCTTAAATCTGAAATTGCTACCTATTCACTATATAGTGCGTATATATACATTTTACACTTGATTGTTGGACTTAACTGCCATCTAGCTAGCTAACGTTAGTTTCGACTAATTTGAACAGATGAAGCTGGGTGCTAGTTTTTTCATTAAGTTAGCTAGTGATAGCTAGATAGGTAGCGGTATTATCTAGCTGGCAGGTTAATGTCAGTTGCAACTAGTCATTCATTTAGCTAGCTAGCTGGCACAGATGTTCAAAGATGTTCATACAAATGTTCGAATAAACTTGCAAGCATAAAACTATATCCAGAAAATTATTAATTTATTGTATGACTGTGAATAGTGGGTGAGTGAATGAGTGAGCGATTTCGGTCTTCACGACGCTTCTGCTAAGTAAGGTTGCCGGTTTTTAGAATGGCGCTTGTATCTTTTCACTGCAACTCTGCATCAAGATTTAGGGAATTATTTAAAAAGTAACAGCTGCAGTAAAACTGCATTTCACACTATTATGGTTCAACTTTGCAACTAATCCCCGGTTCACATGCGTGCCAAACGGCAGGGGTGCCGCTAGAAATTTTGGGCCCTATGAAAGAATATAATATTGGGCCCTCCAAACCTATAATAATAATAGTGTTCTATGAGGGCCCCCTGTCAGTGCTGGGCCCTTGGAATCGTCCTAACTCCCCCCCCCCACCCGTTACGGCGCCCCGGGGGGATGGGGCAATGATAAAGAACCGCTTGCCGCTTAAGAGGCAAAGTATGAAAGTGCCCAATCTTTCTTCGGTTTTTGACTCTATAAAATTCATTGCTGCATCCAGTGACCCCCCCTTGCATCGCTTTTTAGTTTGGCTTTTCTTATTTTCCATTGAGTCAGTGATTGTCAGTGCTGTCACTAGTTAGCTAATGTGAACTAATGTAGAACTTCCAAGACAACCAACCTCATGACGTCACATTCTATGCTAAGACAAGATGGTGCTACACTTGTTTCAAAAATGTAACTTAGATTACTTATTATTTTTAATCCAGTTTCACTGACAGTGTTAAACCTGTAAGGATTTTTAGAGTGGGAATCCATCTTGTAAATTATGCTAACTACATCTAATGTTTCATGTCCACTTTAAAAAAACAATTAATCCAAAAAAACGATATTTTGCACACCCCTAACTCAGACCTGTGTTCTGTTGCATACAGGAGACTCCTTCCCTGATGGTCAAAAATGAGTCATTTCCAGCAGGCTGGTTTGTATTGTTTTGCTACCTCTCGACACATATCAGCCTGTCATTCAATTTTTTTAATGACTTGCGTTGGTGTGGCCATTTCCATTTGTGAATAAAGATTGGATGGCAGCCCATGGGTAATAAACAAGCTCTCCTGCCCAGAGGAGAGAAGACAGCAGTCAGGGCTGAGCAAAGATGAACAACGCAGTTCCACTGGAAATAGACCATTGGGCAACATTGCTTTGGTGTTAATGGGTAGGCTGGAGAAGAACAAAACATGGCCATAGATTAGGATACACAGACTGCTCTGTTCTGTAGAATAGGATATACACTGGCTGCTGTTCTGTAGATTAGGATATACACTAACTGCTCTCTTCTGTAGATTAGGATGTGCACAGGCTGCTCTTCTGTAGATTAGGATGTGCACAGACTGCTCTGTTCTGTAGATTAGGATACACAGACTGCTCTGTTCTGTAGATTAGGATATACGCAGACTGCTCTATTCTGTTTTAAGGCTCAGACAGAATCTCTTGTTGAGCCTCTCTCTCCTTTTCTCCGTGGCTGCCCTGAGTTCCTGTGCCGGTTGGAGGAGTGTATTTGAGGAGAGTGTTCGCGTGGGAGGGCATTTTTGACCTGAGGGGCACCTTGCCCCCATGTTTCTCCCGGTGGGCGTCTCCTTGTGTGCAGCATGACTGAGCACGCTTAGTAAGACACCCCCTGACTCCTTCTTGGCCCCTCCCAGTCTGCACACATTTCCCATTTTCTCCTGTTTCTGTTTACTTCGAATGGAGGTACACTTTATACAAAATACAAATGGAAAACTGTACTATGGTCATATGGCCTTTACCTCAGTACTGTTTTGTAATTACTTTGTGTAATGATATACAGTGTGAAAGACAACCCAGCGTGACAGTCCCCTGCCACACAAGAGCAGAACTACTCCTGTGTTCAGCCAGTCACAAGCCGCCAATCATACCTAGCCAATCACCAAAACCCAACGGTCGCACACAGCCAATCACACGCAGCTGGCGGTGAGTAATGGATAACCTTCCCTCAGTTCTTACTGGCAGTTCGGCTTTAATGTAAATATGGCTGAAATTGAATCTGCTGCTGCCCATGACCTCATCTTTGTTTCAACAGAAAATAAAAGGCTGAGCCTCATCCCCTGCTTATTAAATATTTTATTTTATACATAAATAATTTACTTTGAGACTGATGACACACTCCCTTCATTTTTAATATCCTTCCAAATTCAGCTTGTGCGTTTTAGGGACAGAGAGTTAGCATCCCGCCCAAGGCATGCTGGGTTATGGGGGGCATGGTGGAAGGTTTTAAAAGGTACAGAACATGTATTTGGAGCTTTTAGTGGTTAGGACCTTTGTAGAGCGATCCCAGCCTATAATTACCAACAAACCTACAGATTTGCAGGTAGAAACATTCCTTCCTTCACAGGTGCTGCTGAAATTGTTGTGAAATTAGCAGATAATTTGCTGACAGGTAAATTCTTTGGCTTGCCTTGGAAAGGGTTTTCCAACCCCCCCTCCCCCCCAACTCTGTGTCCTGTTGAAAGCAGACCCTGCCTGTGGAATGGATATGCTAGGCAAGCGCCCGCCAACGGGCTGGCAGTGTCAATGTTTAGGGGTGGAGCATGGGAGTGTTGGACAGAGTAAGAAAGCTCTTGTTAACCCTTTAATAATGTCCTCAGTAAATGGCATAACAGTGGAGTGTCAGTCCAGACCATCATTGCAGGTCTGAAGAGAGATCCTATTATTCAACTAAATCCAGACTGTCACCGTCATTCTAAAGAGAGAGATTCCTTTAATCTACATAATCCAGATCGTCACCATAGATCTATGAAGATCCCTTTTAATCCAGAGATCCCTCTAAGGGATCCCTTTAATCTTTTACTGAGTTGTGTGATTCAGTGGATGACAGGCATTTGTGAGTAGCAGTGTGTGCCAGTGTATGGCAGTATACAGAGATGAGTGAACCCCCTCACTCTGTTGCTCCTGAATACCTTTATGAATGAATAAGCAAACAGGCAATGTTCCATTTGGATCAAAGTGTTGTCTGTGTGCTAATTCATTAACCAAAGTATGCAGCAGTGTGGTTTACTCATCCTTGTACATTGTTCCCTCCCCAGCTGAATGTGTGGATAATCAGATGTTTCTCTGAAGACTTGGCTCATGAAGGCTCTTTCTCTTGAAGGGTGGAGCGCTCCACAGACCAGGTGATCAAGCCGGTGAATGTGGAGGCCCTGTCCAAGTGGGTAGGGAAGATCCCCGGGGATGTGCTGAGGGACATGCCCGTCATTGCGCCCATGCTGGCCCGACTTGGATACGACCCCCATGCCAACCCCCCAAACTATGGCAGGCCAGACCCCAAGGTCCTGGACAACACCAGAAGGGTGAGTGCACTCAGAATGGGCCACATTTATTCCAGTAACAGGCTCACATCCAGCATTGTAATGGGCTTACTTACAGCACTGTAACAGGATCGCATTCGGTGCTGTAATGGGCATACTTACAGCACTGTGACAGTATCACATCCATCACCATAACAGGGACACATTCTGTACTGCAAAAAGCTGACATCTGGCACTGTAACAGGGTCACATCCTGCACTGTAACAAGCTTATATTCAGCACTGTAACAGGGTCGTATTCTGTACTATAACAAGTTCACATCTGGCATTATAACACGGTCACATTATGTACTGTAACAGACTCACATCTAGCACTGTAACAAAGACACATTCTGGACTATAACAGACTTGCATCCATAAACGCACAGTTTTTTTGATGAACTGAAATTGTGCTCACCATAGTGACTGTGTGGTCGATACTGTCTGTGATCCTCGGCATTTAAAAACACTACCTTGTTTTTCAATGAAAAACCCTTCTGCAGGTCAGCAAGTGGGCTGCTCTTAGATCAGAGTTTGGTTTCAATCTCTCTGACACACCCTCAAAATGCTGACAGAACTCACGTGCCTTCAAACTCCCCGTCCTTCACAGACTAATTGTAGCTTTAAAATGAGTCACTTATTTATAGGAAATCCTCCTGGTTTACTTTTTAAATGTGTTTCCCAGGCTTTGCTGAACTTGAAGCTACCCCCGAGTCCCGAGTTTAATGGGCAGTGTTGCATGTGACCTATTAACTCCCTGCCCTGGCAGCAGATTTCATATGTGTCTGCTTGTGTTTTTCCTCCAAACACCCTCTGATTTATACAGCAGGAAACCCTGGAGAGCACCCAGGACCCGTCAGGAATGAAGTCAAGGGGATTTTTAATCCGGCAGCGCTTTCACCCCGCCTGTTTTCAGCTTTTCACAAGCAGAGGTGTGAATATGAGTCTGAGGGAAAGAGAGTTCAGGGAGTTCGGCTGGCCATGTAGGTGTGCTTTGGCATGTGTGCTACATGTCTGTGAGGAGGCTGGAGTATAGCAGCGTACCTGGAATGGCCTCACAGAGGGAGAGGCGTGGGCTGGCCTTAGAGACAGACTGTCTCTTTGAGATGAAATACATTCTGCTCCTGCTTTCTCATGGGGGATAAGCTGTTTTCCTCACTGAGTCAGACGCGGTGTAGCTTGTTGTAATGACGGGAAGACTGGCATGCCATGGAATACTGAATCAGTCAGTCACTCAACATCCATACAAGTGCAATCTGTGTATGGAGACTCCATGTATCATTTTAGACAGTGCTCATGGCACCACACCACTGGTGCTTTTGGAATATTTATTTGGAGTCTTGCGAACATAGACTGTTGTGTTATGTGTTTTTTTTGTCAGTGTTAGGTCAGTAATGTTAATGGAGAGCATGTCAACACTGAGCATCAGATCACAGACATCCCTAATTTATACAGCTGCTCCACATGCTCAAGTCATTGATCATTTATCGGTCTCTCCAAGCACAGGGAATAAAGTCTGAACTGCAGCTATATTACAGAAATAGGTCCTTAATAGACCACCCTTCTGCAGCTTCCTGCCACCACCGCTGACAGACTATGGCAGGAGCCTCAGCCCCAAGGGTGGGCATCCACGGCCTTTTCCCCAAGAAAGGCGTGTACCTGGAGTGTAGCGGCAAGGTTGAAGATCAGCACCGAGAGAAGGGTTTCAGTGATTGATTCCATGGGGGTCAGCCACCGGTGGTCAGTCTGACCGCAGAGCCATAAAACCCTGCCACAACATGTCTCAGGTCACATGATGTACATCTCGATCCATGTTGGCACCTGAGCCTACAGCCATGAAGTCATTGCCAGAGGCCCCCAAAGTGCCATGTTCCAGCTGGGGAAAGGGGGAAAGCCAGCAGCCCATGCCAACCGTGCCAGTTTACTCGACCAGCCAGTGTCCCTGATAAATACAGCTCAGCCAGTGTTCTAAATACAGGACAGGAATATGCCCTGACAGATACCAACGTAAAGGCCAAACACGAAAGTCTGTTTTCAAATGAGCGGACGCTCACTGCATTATTCCCTTCATTTCCTCCCAGATGCTGCAGTATTGGATGGCTAGGTTATTAGCAAACCAAATTTAGCGAATGCTGCATTTTTCTGAACGGCACCATCTGTACTTCTACCAGTCGTTCACTCTCTGTTAGCCACATGTGTTTAACTCATCTCAGCTGTTACTGCCTGATAGACCCTTGCTGTTCTTAAGTAGCAAGAGTTCCTGGGAAAATGGGGCTAGGCCTGCCAGAGTATAGAAATCAGCTCTCTTATCATTCAAATCAGTTCCTTTGCATAATCACAGCTTCTCTGAAGAGCTGGCTGTCCTGTAATCAAAATACTGTAGAATGCCCTTTTTGCTTGTTTTAGAACATGCCATGTGTTATCCGGTTGGCTACTGAATGTCCCTTCATGCGTTATAGCTAGATTTATCAGTTTGGTACTATGATTCCAGTAATTGGAAGTACCTTACTCCAGAATACAGTGACAGTGAAACTTCCTGGTTATAGCCCAACGCTGTGACCGTTAGATCCCACTGCCACCCCATAGTAATACACTATTGCTCTCGATAACTATATACTCTAACATTCAGTTATGATGTATGGGAAGGGTAATTAAGTCCATCTAAAGAACAAAGTGTCATTATGTCCTACAGCTCTGAAATACATTTAATGCATTTGAAAAGCAGATAGTGTCCACCAATCTGTACACTGTCTATTTTCCATACTGGAAATTAGGCTATATGTATGTGTGCACGTATATATTTTACATCCTGGGAATCGGTGCCCCAAAAAAGCAAAGTGGGTGGTGTTTGGCTGTGGGCTGTGTCTAAGCGGGCTCTCTTGGTCGTCTGCCCTCGGCTCAGTGTGACGCTATCCTCTTTTAAATGTTAAATGTGTGCTGGGGTCCAGATTCTTTCAAGACAAACATTTATCTGTAATATAATGATGAGGGTCCATGGGCTGGAGGAGAAAAGGCAGACATGGGCAAGGGGGAGAGAGTCATGACTAGACGGAATCCACAGTAATGGCTTTCACATGGAGCTGCAAAGGCAATCTGACGTGAGCTCGCGTGAGTCCAGTTTGCAAACACTGTTTGACCACAAGCCGAGAATCTGCAGCAGGCGTTTTTTATAGATGGCTCAGTGGGGCCCAGGAGAGGACCCCTGCTGAGCTGCATGATTGAGTCAGACAGTGGCTGTGCCTGCGTGCGTGCACGTGTGTGTGTGTGTGTGTGTGTGTGTGTGTGTGTGTGTGTGTGTGTGTGTATGTATTTGTATGTGTGTGAGTACAAGAGAGAGTGCCTGTGTGAGTGTACGTGTGTGTACATGTGTACGTGTATGTATGTGTGTGTGTGAGAGAGCTTGTATATGTGTGCGTGTGTGTGTGTCCACGTGTGTGTGTGCGTGCGCATGTGTGTGTATGTATATGTGTGTGTGTGTGTGTGTACGTGTGTGAGTGTATGTGTGTGTGAGAGACAGTATAAGAAAGAGAGCGTGTGTGAGTGTGTGTGTGTGTGTGTGTGTGTGTGTGTGTGTGTGTGTGTGTGTGTGTGTGTGTGTGTGTGTGTGTTTTGCCAGTTTTCCCACTGGCCTTGAAAATCCCTGAAAACATTTTCATTTCTGGAAGGTCATGGAAAAGCTTTAGAAACTGGTAGTGTCTGACTGTCCTTAAAAAGTCATGGAACATTGCCAAAATCAGAGGTAACAGAGAGCACATTCATCCTTCTTGTTTAATGACCAAAATGTGTTCATTTTTCTCTCTAAAATACCACCTCAATTATTATTTGCACCACTATCAGGCCAAGCTATGTCATTGTCCTAATATTACTAACTATTTTGCAGGCTTGCTGGTTTGTGCTTACAGACTCCAAAAAAGTAATTGATGACTGGTCACAGAGGTATTCCCCCAACCCCCACAATTCCATCTTACAGTTTCCCTCAAAAATGTTTTGATTCATAAAAATATTTTCCTTAAAATGTCATGGAGAAGTCATGGAAAATATAAATCTGTTTTGAGTGGGAAGCCAGGAGTTTACGTGAGTGTGTGCGTATGTATGCAGGGTTTAGTAGGGAGGGGATGTGTTTGGGGTGCATACATTTGGGGGTGTAGTAAGGACATGAAGGGAGGATAGGTGAAATAGTCTCTGTGTGTGTGTGTGTGTGTGTGTGTGTGTGTGTGTGTGTGTGTGTGTGTCTACTGAAAAGCAAGTGGAATGTGTGGTGTTGGAGCAATGCAGCAGTAGGTCGCAGGTTCATGTCCTGGGAGCAGTAGTGCTGTAGCAAATATACTTCACCTTAATCATTTCAGAAAATATATAGCCACGTGCACAGGATATATGTCAGAGGTAAGCTCTGTAAGCTGCTCTGTCTGCTAAGCAGATAAATCATGCAGAATAATAGAATCCTTTAGGTTTGTCACAGATGAGGATTTATGTGGCCTTGGAAACTGCATGCTCTGCTGTAAGGACAGCTTCCTGTATGACTCTGTGCTATACCTGTTTTTGCATTCATTAAGAAGGGGGCCTTTTGATGTTTTTTTTTCCTCCCAGTAGCAGGGCTACATGCTCTTGAGCACAAAATTTGACTGTTTGATACTGTTTTCAGAATATCCGGTTCCTTTTCTAAGCAAGCCTGATGCTGCGGTGAAAGCTTTCTCAGAATAGAGACCACATGACCCCCTCCCCTCCTGTCTGGGAGTGCATTGCCCCAAGCAGTTATCAATGAAGTATGACTAAGTCTGGAATATGTGAGGTTTTGCTCACAGTGTAAGGAAAGCACTGAGTGATGTGTTCCAGGAGTGGACTTCTGTTTCCAGGAAAGACACAGACTGTGTGTGCATTCATGTGTGTGTATGGGTATGTTTACATGTGTGTGTGTGTGTGTGTGTGTGTGTGTGTGTGTGTGTGTGTGTGTGTGTGTGTGTGTGTGTGTGTGTGTGTGTGTGTGTGTGTGTGTGTGTGTGTGTGTTTGTGTAAGATGAACTGTTCGACTTACTCTTGTCATGCTCAGACACTGTCTCTCTTCCTGTGGGATGAGCTGTTAGTGGGCTCCTCATCTGCTTTGCATAAAGTATTTCCCCAGATCACATACAGCTGTGCTCTCTTACCCAGCATGCATGGCAACATGCCATGTAGAATCATACTAATAATGATAATATCAGAAATGATGAGCACAGACACACAGAGTGAAGTATCACAGAGGCACTAAAGGCACTGTCAGTCTGTTCAATATCATGTAGCTTTATTCTTATCAAAGCTCTGGGCCACTGTCACAATCTAACCCAGCACTGGTGACTCCTCCTAAGGAGAAACAGCAGTGACCTTAATAGGTTTTTCAGTGTAGCCATTCTTCTCTGAGGCTTCCTCATGTTCCTGGGAGTCAGACCTCTCCCAAGAGGGGCTGTGAGCTTTGTGCAGCCAGAACATGCCCAGGTTACAGATTCGTTTTCCAGTAGGGCTTAGCGGTTCTTAAACTTTTTGTCTGGCGACCCCCCTAAAAACACTGGTCAAGTCTCGCGACCCCCCTTCTTTCCCAGCCCACTGATTTGACAGCGTACTGTCATGGCTAACCTCCCTCAAGTGGTAACCACAGCATAAAACGGAAAGCAGAAGCTAAGACGTAACAAGTATAAGGGCAATTATTACTAGTAGGGGGGATCCGTACGGGTCACGGATCAACTACGGCCCGTTACACCAGTTATGACTAGTAACAATTGGATTGTAGATATCTGAAATGGGAGTTTTTCCTAGTAAGAATTCTATTGCAGACATCCAGAATGTTCATTCTGGATAGGAAGAATGACGGTGTGGACATCTGAAATTGAAAGCCCAATACAGATGAATGGCAAAAGTGGCGTCATTTGTACTAGGAAGAATGACATTGTACCTATCTGAAATGACAATTGTGGATAGGAAGAATGTCATTGTGCCTATCTGAAATGTTCATTTTGACTAGGAAGAATTTAATTATGGATATTTGCAATACATATCCAGGCTAGCTATTAAAGGTAAAAAGGGCTTGCCATATGAGATGCCTAATGTTTTCAGCCCTAGGCTATATGTCACAGTTCGTTATAGATAAAACACTGGTTGCATTTTCTGATGAGTATCTACACTGTCGAAATATCCTACCAGTTATGGTGGTATAATTTTCTTCTAAGGTCATTTTAGACTATTTTTGTCATTTTAGATATTTTAAATATATAAGTATATTATCATGCTGGTAGCATTTTCTGACAAGATCCATTTGTTGCCTACTAAAAATGGTACCTAGGGTAGGCTACCTGCGGTAGTATAGTTAGGGTAGCAAAGATTGATGGCTGCAGATAGGACATTTCAACAAGGTAGGACAAAACGACAGAACACCCAAAATTATTTATGAAAATCAAATCAAAGTTATGAAATGGTCCTACCGATCGTTACCAAGCCTTCTCTTTTTGGGTAGGGGGGGATTTGCAAATAGGCAAAATACAGTTACTTTGACAATTTACACAATTTAGTTATCTTACACTGAGTTTACTAACGTTTGACTTATCAAAATGTACTTCCTATCGCTAACGTTACTGTTTCTATAACACGTCAAAATCAAGCTGGTGCCTTCCAGTAGCATTTTTTGACAAGGTAGCAGTAGTTTATAGACTACACTATAAATTCCTATGACCGGTAGCATAAGGATGCAAAAATGGCAGAACACCGGTCCATTTCTTTCTCTCGGAGGAACAGTATGGAAACACTCTCAATTGTGCATCTAGGCTACTGAATAATTTAAAGAACGGTAGAGTTAATTTTAAAAAACTTTATTTAAAAAAAAACTTGTTTAATACATTCAGACAGAAAATCATCTCGCTACCCTTCCCATTTTTTGGCGACCCCCCGAGGGGTTGCCCCCCACCCGAGTTTAAGAACTGCTGCAGTAGGGGTGCAACGGATCACAAAACTCATGGTTCAGATCGGATCACGGTTTTGAGTCACGGATCGGATTTTTTTTCGGATCAGCAAAAGAAAAAAAAAAGGGGGGTAGAGACAAATATAACTTTTTCCCATTTATTACTTAAAGCAGTGTTTCCCAACCCTACTCCTATCCTTGCTCTACCTACCTGACTGAACTCATCAGTGGCATGATATATTAGCTGAGCACACCTGATTTAATCAAGCAGCAAGGATAGATAGAAGATATGCAGGACAGGGTGCCGCCAGGAGTAGGGTTGGGAAACACTGACTTAACCCTCCTATTGTCTTAAGAAATACTAACACCTATTACCTTTGAGTCACTATGACCCGGGGTCCAATTTATCTCATAACTCAACTAAACCTTTGAATACAAATGTGAAATTTGGCACAATGTTACAGCTATAAGTGTAGAATACAACCAAATAGTCATAAACAACATAAGCTGTTTTGTTAACTCTCTAGTGCCCCCCAAAGGTCCCATGCACTGCAAAAGCATGAAAAATGTTTTGTATATAGGTAAAATTGTCATAAAATTTCCCAAAATACAACTATTAGCCTAAGATGTAATAGATTCTGATATTTATGATTTGAAACTGTCTCAACATAAATTAAGTCTATAGGGCCCCTTTTTGAAGTAGGTGACTATAACATCTAAATGTTCAAATTTTGTAAGTGAAAGAAGAAAAAGCTACAAACTTATAAATGCCAATGAAACTATCTACAGACATATTTAAACTAAGTCAAGGAGGTTGTGCTTCTGTAATATTACCATGAACACAAACTGCCCAATGGAAGCGTGTGAATTGGAATTTTCTCTTTTTTTTGCTTCAACCAAGACAAGTTGATTTCAAGACTGATAGCAAAATCTTTGAGTTACTGCTCTTTCCAACATCTATCTAATCCAAACATACACTAATTCAAATGAATAATAGACAAAAAAGAGCTGGTCTTAGTCTAATCTATCACCCTTGGCCTTCTTATTATGGTTGGACCTCACAGGGATTGGTACAGCCCCTATCAGTATAGCTCAAATGATCACTGAGACACTCAAGCTACCCCACCTCGACAAGGTGCCTGTTCTGTGTTGGGGTAGATATGGGTAGGTAGGGTAAAGGGATAGTTTGGTAAAGTTTGGGGGGGGTTATTATATATTTTTTTTTTTGTAGTTTTTTTTTTTGTAGTTTTTTTACATGTACTCCCTCTTATTATATAGTGTGTTGACAGTGTGTAGAAAAATCATGAGGTGTTATCTCAAACACATGACTGGCAAACGTTGTAAGCATGTGTTTGCATGTCGCTTGCATCTCTGGCAGATCATTGGGGTTTTATTATCAGACCCTGTGCAAAGATGACATCGCGCTTGTTTTGGGGCTGGTGTCGGCACTAGCTTTGGTGTTTGGGCACATCTTTTTCTTGCCTGAATCACCAGCGATGCCGATGTTACATTACGTGGAATGCGCTCCCTCTGTGCCATGACAGGTGCCACAAGATCTTTCCCTAACTGTTCAAGGAAAAGTCTACACTTGTGCAAGGTCAACTTCTGTGCTGCTAATAGTTGAGCATGTATAAAATGTCAAGTCAATCATTAGAGGTCAGGGGGCATCAGTGGTTTTGATACAGTATGGAATACAGTATGGAAAAACATGGAAATTGTGTACTGCCAGCAACCTAGCATGCTAAACTAGCATGCTGTCAGTACTGCGGCGTCTTAGCTGGTTTTGTTTTTGTTTTCCCTGTCCATGTGCTCTTGTTTACTGTTTCTCTGTGTTCCAGCCCTGCCCTGCTCTCCGCCCTTCCTTGTTTCCCGCGCACCTGCATGCTCAGCCTCCCTATATCTTCCCGGCTTGTTTCTTGTCTTGTTTGTATCAGTCTTCTGTTTCGCTACTTTGTTTCTCTGTTCTGTTCCAGTTTCCTCGATCTGCCCATTTGGTTTTGGTTGCCTGTCTTCTGGTTTTGGTCTCTGCCTGTTTTGACTACGATTTTTGGATTACCCTCTGGATTACCCTCTGGATTTCCTTGTGCACCAGTCTTCCTGTCTGCACCTGAGTCCCTGCCTGAGTTCTGACACATGCATGCTAATATCTTTGAAATGGGCCTAGTGCCAGGTATTTATGAGTATGAGGAAATACTTGATGAGTCTGTGGCACTCTGAGTTAGACAGAGCTGCTCATAAAGATAGTTCAACATTTCCCAAGTTATGGCAATAGGCGTTACTTTAAATGAAAACAACATTCAAGATGTCCAATGTTTAAATAAAATCTTAAAATAAAATATTCAATACTCAATTGTTAAATTAAAGCACAATATGAACGCTTGTTCTGCTGTTCTTCAGCTGTGTCTGAAATCGCTCCCTATTCACCACATAGTGCAGATATATATACATTTTACACTTGAACGTTGGACTTACCTGCTAGATAGCTAACGTTAGTTTCAACTAATTTGAACAGATGAACATGGATGCTAGTTCTTTCATTAAGTTGGCTAATGATAGCTAGATAGGTAGTGGTATTATGTAGCTGGCAGGTTAATGTCAGTTGCAACTAGCTAGTCACTTAGCTAGCTGGCACAGTTAGACACAAAGATGTTCAAACAAATGTTCGATTAAACTTGCAAACATAAAACTATATCCAGAAAATTATTAATTTATTGTATGACTGTGAATAGGATGCAGCCTTCGTCTTCGCAACGCTTCTGCTAAGTAAGGCTGCTGGTTTTTACAATGCCGCTTGTATCTTTTCACTTTTCATCTTTGCAACTCTGCAAACGGTATTTGGGGAATTATTACTTTAAAAAGTAACAGCGGCAGTAAAACTGTATTTCACACTACTAATAAGCTGCGTTTTAACCGAACGCAAATTGCTTTCCTCGCGCGGCTTTGATCGCTTGCCTGAAAAATGAACAAGCGAATGTTGCGCCACGTCACAGCAAGCATTTTTGATTGCCAACGCTGCTAGCAAGTTGCTGAAGAGAGGGGGGCGTGGCTTCTAGCCCTACTTGAAGGTGATTGGCTTTCGCTCGAGTTGAACATGAGCTTAAAGCCCCGTACACACTGGAAGAGACAAGCAACAAGAGACCATGGAATGTTAATGAGATAGGCCTTTTTCACGCCACCATATGGGAAAGCAACAGGGGGTAAAGTTACTTCCGGTCAACAATGGCTACCTTTGGCGAAGATGTGTGTGTCCCTCTGATGTTCTCTAGATCTTTGGAAAATCTGCCAAAATTCCAGCTCTCACAGGTTGCTGAAACGGTGGATATATATTGCAAAACAAACGATCCAAACTGGAGCGTGGATATAAACTGTTCCATGGACAGTTTATCTTTAATGATGAAGGTATTGTCAGCTAGCTACGGAGAGATGGCTAACGTTAGATGAAGCCACCTAGCAGCTTCTAAATGCACTTCAATAAAGCTGTGTAATGAAATTATCCAATTTGTTCATTGTCATAACATATGTCATGATAGTTTAATATTCATTCATGTTTGTTACGTGCATGTTCTTTTTGGTATAGTGTCCGACGTAGTAGACAGTAGTGTCATAATATGAGCACGGTGCTACAGGTCATTTAAAAAGAATGAGGAGATAAAGATACTCAGAGGCTGTTGGCTCAGACCGGAAAAGTTGCCATCTTTACGTGAGAAAGGCCTATTAGGCGACTTGAAGCGATGTCAGGCGAAATGACAGTTGGCAACGCGAAGTCGAAGGATCGAGCGAAGGATACCGTTGACTGACAGATGATGCCAGCACTGAGTTCCCCAAATGTTTACCACAAGGAGACAACGTCCACGACTTTGGTTCCTACCACTATGGCTTTGATCTATAAACTGTACTATCTGTGAACTAAAAGAAATTAAACGTGGGTGCATTGTCACTGTTGAAGCGTAGCTCTGTCCATATGCATATACTAGCAATATATTTATGGTCTTGTAGAACTAGCCAGCTACTGCTTGTTTCAATTGGAAACATTTGAGGTGGGACATACATTGAAGTGGGATACCTAGTAAACCAGAGCCTGGAACGCCCACTAACGACCAACTGTCAAGCGACGAAGTGATGGGCGATGAGCGAATCGCTTTAAATGTGGACAGGGCTTAACTCAAGCGAACTGTTGCGAACGCTCATTTCACGTCGCTCGCAGTTTCACCGCGATTAACTCCACCCATTCACCTCCTGCACCTTTGCCTGCGGTTAAAACACAGCTTTATGGTGAAACTTTGCAATTAATCCGCGGTTCACATGCATGCCGAACCGTGGGGGGTGTTCCGTACGGATCACGGATCAACTACGATCCGTTACACCACTGTTTTCCAGGGAAACACACCCTGCAAGACTCACCACCTTTAAGGGCGGCCTATTGATTTCAGAGCGGCTGCAACGCTTCCTTGGCTCTGGGACTCCGATCCTGACTGGGAGCCATCACCCCAGATGCCGTCAGAAATGTCCTCTCGCACCTTCCTTTCAGATATATTACCCTCACACTCAAGGACTCCTTCTGCCTTTCTTTAAAGGGGCAGCAGGTGGTTTGGAAAGGAGGCATGAAGCTGAAATGAAGCTTGCAGGTTTGAATCCTCCCCTACCACTGTGGCACTCCTGAGCCAAGTGCCAAAGTTGATTTGCTTCAGTAAACACCCAGGTTTGTAGATAGGTGATCTGGAAAATGTGATGTTACATAAGGCCATCTGTATACCATAGTGGCTAGTAAGGTAAAGGACTCACTGTTTGAAATTTTACACTAATAGAAATCAAGGTAGTTTTTAGCTGTGTTATTTGTTAAGGTGATGGACACACCTTGTCGAAATGCTTTGCTACAGAATGGTAAGTTGGTAAGTAATGAATGCTGCGATGTCAGAGATTATGCAGTGACGGCCAGTCATTCTTGTAGCTGCAGAGTTGTGCTGTCTGCCACAGCTGTCTGCCTTTCTCCACCTTTAGGAGCATTAACTGGAGAACAGTGGTGTTTTGCCCCCTTTCAGCAGGGACAGGAGGGCGTGACAGAAGACGTCCCTTCGTGCGAAAAGACCAGGTGTTGAAATGTTGTTTTTTCTGTGACTGCCATTTCCCACCATTATTCTTCCTGTGCTGTTTATTCAGAATCACAAAGGCAGCTGTAAAGGTGCCAGGCTATTTCAGAGTGCACAGCACAGTGTGCATTGAGCCATAATGGCTGCCACTGTCAACCTGTTTCAGAGCGTACAGCATTCTGCACATTGAGCCATAATGGCCGCTATCTGCCTGTGTTGGAGTGCTCTCTTTTGTACATATTGAGACGTAATGGCTGGCTCTGCCGCTCTGTATTCAGAGTGCAGCGCGTGGTACATGTTGAGCCATAATGACTGTGAAGGTTGTGCAGAAGCCATTAATGTGCTTGTTGGGTCTGTGTCAGGATCCATGTATATGAGTGTGTGTGTGTGTGTGTGTGCTTGTGCATATGTACAGTGGCATGCAAAAGTTTGGGCACCCCTGGTCAAAATTTCTGTCACTGTGAAGAGTTAAGTGAGTAGAAGATGAACTGATCTCCAAAAGCCATAAAGTTAAAGATGAAACATTCTTTTCAACATTTTAAGCAAGATTAGGGTGTTATTTTTGTTTTGTACAATTTTAGAGTGAAAAAAGGAAAGGAGCACCATGCAAAAGTTTGGGCACCCCAAGAGATTTGAGCTCTTAGATAACTTTTACCAAGGTCTCAGACCTTAATTAGCTTGTTAGGGCCATGGCTTGTTCACAATCATTGTTAGTAAAGGCCAGGTGATGCAAATTTCTAAGCTTTATAAATATTCTGACTCCTCAAACCTTGTCCCAACAATCAGCTGCCATGGGCTCCTCTAAGCAGCTGCCTAGCACTCTGAAAATTAAAATAATTGATGCCCACAATGAAGGAAAAGGTTATAAGAAGATAGCTTCAGGTAGCCGTTTCCTCAGTTCATAACGTAATTAAGAAATGGCAGTTAACAGGAACGGTGGAGATCAAGTTGAGGTCTGGAAGACTAAGAAAACTTTCCAAGAGAACTGCTCGTAGCATTGCTAGAAAGGCAAATCAAAATGCCAGATTGACTGCAAAAGACCTCAGGAAGATTTAGCAGACTCTGGAGTGGTGGTGCACTGTTCTACTGTGCAGCAACACCAGCACAAATATGAAATTCATGGAAGAGTCATCAGAAGAAAACCTTTCCTGCGTCCTCACCACAAAATTCAGCGTCAGAAGTTTTCAAACGAACATCTAAAAAAGCCTGATGCATTTTGGAAACAAGTCCTGTGGACTGATGAAGTTAAAATAGAACTTTTTGGCCGCAATGAGCAAAGGTATGTTTGGAGAAAAAAGGGTGCAGAATTTCATGAAAAGAACACCTCTCCAACTGTTAAGCATGGGGGTGGATTGATCATGCTTTGGGCTTGCATTGCAGCCAGTGGCACGGGGAACATTTCACTGGTAGAGGGTAGAATGGATTCAATTAAATACCAGCAAATTCTGGAAGAAAACATCACACCGTCTGTAAAAAAGCTGAAGATGAAAAGATGATGGCTTCTACAATGGGATAATGATCCTAAACACACCTCAAAATCCACAATGGACTACCTCAAGAGGCGCAAGCTGAAGGTTTTGCCATGGCCCTGACAGTCCCGCGACCTAAACATCATTGGAAATCTGTGGATAGACCTCAAAAGAGCAGTGCATGCAAGACAGCCCAAGAATCTCACAGAACTAAAAGCCTTTTGCAAGGAAGAATGGGTGAAAACCCCCAAACAAGAATTGAAAGACTCTTAGCTGGCTACAAAAAGCATTTACAACCTGTGATACTTGCCAAAGGGAGTGTTACTAAGTACTGATCATGCAGGGTGCCTAAACTTTTGCTTTGGGCCCTTTTCCTTTTTTGTCATTTTGAAACTAAAAGATGGAAATAAAAAAGTAATCTTGCTTAAAATATTAAAGAAGTGTGTCATCTTTAACTTTATGGCTTTTGGAAATCAGGTAATCTTTTACCTGCTTAGCTATTCACAGTAACAGAAATTTTGACCAAGGGTGCCCAAACTTTTGCATGCCACTGTTTATGTATGTATGTTTGTATATGAGTGTGTGTGTGTGTGTATTAGGGTTGGGCGATGTCTACCGATTTGGCAAATGACGATGTCTACAGTGAAACATGATCGCAATGGACGATGACATGGGGGTAGGGGTTGTTTTACATTTACATTTACATTTATTCACTTAGCAGACGCTTTTATCCAAAGTGATGTACAAAAGTGCATATAGTGGGCAAACAGACACAAGGATAAGATATGTACAGGTCATACAAAGTAGATAGTGCTGAAGCTAAGCACAAGGTCAGTGTAGCGAGACAGAACTAATCAAACATATCAAATACAGTCACTGGGACAATAAAGTGCTGCTATACTACCTAGGCAAAACGTGCCACAAATACAAGGTAAGAGAGAGCGCTACGAGTACGAGCTAAGAATCTTAGATTTGCAAGGTCAAATGGCAAGGGTGTCAATCCAGGTAGAGTTGTTCTCGGGGGGTAGGGAGTTCATTCCACCACTGGGGGGCGATGACAGAAAAGCGACGTTGTGAGGAGCGTGGGCCTTTCGTTCTGTTGGTGGGAGGAGCGAGGTGTCCAGATGTAGCAGAGTGAAGTTGTTGAGCGGTTGCGTAGGGTAGGATGAGGTCCTGGAGGTAGGTCGGGGCAGTCTTTTTTGTAGCAGAAAAGGTGAGAGTTAAGGTTTTGAAGCAGATCCTGGCAGCGACCGGGAACCAGTGGAGGGATCTCAGTAAAGGGGTGACGCGGGAGAACTTAGGGAGATTGTAGGTCAGCCTAGCAGCTGTGTTTTGGATGAGCTGCAGTGGCTGAGTGGTGGAGGCTGGGAGGCCTGCAAAGGAGGGCATTGCAATAGTCCAGGCAGGAGACCACGGTGGCCTGGACAAGCAACTGGGTGGAGTAGGTGGTCAAAAAAGGGCGTTGATGTTGAAGAGGAGGAATTGACATTAGTGTGTTGTCTGTGAGATGTAGTCGTTGAAGTCCAGCCTGTTGTCGAGGGTGACACCCAGGCTCTTCACAGATGTGGAGGAAGTTACTGTGGTGCCGTCAACAGTAACTGAGAGCTCTTGAAGAGGAGAGGGCTTGGCCGGGATGAACAGAAGATCAGTCTTGTCCAGGTTGAACTTTAGGTGGTTGGAGGCCATCCATCTGGAGATGTCAGCCAGGCATGCAGAGATCTTTTCGTTGACCTGGGGGGTGGAGGGCGGAAAAGAGAAGATTAGTTGAGTGTCATCAGCATAGCAGTGATAAGAGAAACCATGTGAGTTTATGACTGAACCAAGTGAGTTGGTGTAGATGGAGAAGAGGAGGGGTCCCAATACAGAGCCCTGGGGGACACCTGTAGTGAGGGGAGTGGGTGTGTAGGTGGAGCCTTTCCAGTAGACCTGGGAAGATCTACCGGTCAGGTAGGACCTGAACCAAGAAAGGGAGGTCCCAGAAATGCCAATCTCTGAGAGCTTGGTGATGAGCAGCTGGTGACTGACGGTATCAAACGCAGCGGAGAGGTCGAGGAGGATTAGAACAGAGGACAGGTCGGAGGCTCTAGCTGTGTGGAGGGCCTCTGTCACCGCCAGGAGTGCCGTCTCAGTTGAGTGCCTGGGTCTGAATCCGGACTGGCGGGGATCCAGGATGTTGTGCTTGTGGAGAAAGGGAGACAGTTGGTTAAGTACAGCACACTCAAGGGATTTGGATACAAATGGCAGGAGGGATACTGGATGGTAATTGTTCATGTCAGATGGGTCAGCGGTAGGTTTTTTTAGCAGGGGGGTAACCAGAGCATTTTTAAGATCTGTGGGAACAAGGCCAGTAGTTAGAGATGAGTTGATGATGGAGGTTAGATATGGGGCGATCTCACCAGATACAGACTGGAGAAGGGCGGAGGGAATGGGGTCGAGAAGGCAGGTTGTGCCTCTGTGGGTTGTGATGACTTGAAGGACTGCTGAATCACTGAGTGTAGAGTAGGAGGATAGGTGGTGACTGGATGCCTTTCCGGTGGTTGCGGTTGTAGCTGGACAAGTGAAGGAGTCCCGGATGCTGGACACTTTCTTCTCAAAGTGGACCTTAAAGTCTTCTGCAGAAAGAAGAGAAGGGGAGGAGGGAGGAGGGCAGAGAAGAGTGGAAAAGGTAGAGAAGAGGTTGTGGGGGTTAGTGATGTTAGCGTTGATTTTTTTAATGAAAAAATGAAGACTTAGCTGCTGTTGTTGCAGCCGTAAATGCTGTCAGCAGGGAGTGGTAGGACACTAGATCATCAGAGGATCTGGATTTCCTCCACTTCCTCTAGGCAGCCCGCAGCGCATCTCTGTCGGAGCGGAGGGAGTCGGTCAACCATGGAGAGGAGGGCAACGGCAGTGATGACCTGGAGATAAGGGGACAAAGGGCGTCTAGAGATTGAGACAGACATGTGTTAAAAACAGTTGTAGCAGCATTAGCAGGCATATTTGAGAAGGAGGTGAGGGGAGGGAGGGTGGAGAGAACAGTGGAGGTGAATGTGGAGTGTGAAAGGGAGTGGAGGTTCCTCCTGAAGGTGGTAGTGGGAATATCAGAGGAGTTGAGGGTGGCAGGGAGAGAGAGAGAGAGAAAGATACAAAGTAGTGATCGGATACATGGAAGGGAGTCACCATGAAGTAGGACGTGGCGCTGTTCTTTGTGAGCACAAGGTCAAGCTGGTTGGCGGCTTTGTGGGTTGCAGGAGACGGGGAGAGGGTGAGGGAGAAGGAGTGCAGGAGTGAGAGCACGCTAGCCATTGAGGGGCTGTTAGGTTGGATGTTGAAGTCGCCCAGTAGAATCAGCAGGGTGTCCGGGAAGGAGCTCAGGAGTGTGTCGAGTTCATCAATGAAGAGACTGAGTGGACCTGGGGGGAGTCTTATAAAGGTACTATAAATTTTTATATACCAGACGGTCCCCGACTTACGATGGTTCGACTTACGATTGTTCGACTTTACGATGGTGCAAAAGCAATACGCATTCAATAGAAACCGTACTTCGAATTTTGAATTTTGATCTTTTCCTGGGCTAGTGATA